>CM046665.1:35724740-36409391 GCA_025594165.1 Tamias sibiricus | reverse complement strand
TCGGGTCCCCAGTACTTTTCTGGACTTCCATTTTTCTTCCGCACACACATCTTTTACCTCCATGAGAACCTTTTGTGAATACATTCTATGGAGCCCTATGAGTCCATTCAGTTTTCCAACCCATTGCAATTGACACATCCATACAATAGAGTATGAGTTAAGTGAAAAATGAGTTAAGTCTCTATAGTTTATCCTTAATATATTATATGTGAAGTGGAAACAAGTTGCAGATAAATAAAATTTGAAAACAAAACGAAAAAAATTAAGTATGTCCACAGTTGTCTAGAGAATGGGGTGTGAGGATGCACAATTAGCTCTCCTAACCTTAAGAAAGTAGGATTAAGATGAGGAGAGACTGTCAGCTTTTCCTTTCTGCCCCGGTCATACTGTTGTACATGTGTTGATTTTGTAGTTGGATGGAAAGCATCATAGACTTGAAAGTTTTTTAGATGTAAATTTTTTCAGGAGGCTACATTTTTTCCAGTTGATTTCTCCAATAACAGATTGATGGAAACATTTGTGTGGAGGGTGGAATGTGCCCTTTGGGTGGAGGCAGAGATCTGAGAAAGGTCAGTTGGGAAGGAGGCAAACAGGTTAGAAAGTGGAGAAAGAATCGATCAGCCTAAGGCTGAGGGGAAAAGAGCAGATTCAGAAGATAGAGCTGGGAAGCTGGTGTACATTACCAAGACACTCAGTGGTCTGCCATGAAAGTGCCACTGGCATCCACCATGCAGAGTAGAATGAAGACTCCTTGATATTGCACAGGTCTGAGAGACCTGTTGTGACCCTTCTGTCCTGTTGAGTGGAACCAATAAAGTAGGCCAGGGCTATTTTTAGATGTGAACTAGCAAACGTCTGTGAAGTGTCAGCATTTCACAGAGGATGAGATTAGATGGCAGAGCTAGAAGGGGCGGCCCTGAGCTGGCATCAGTGACTGGAGCGTGTTAGTGTACCTCATGGTTACGTAACCATGTGCAACTGTTTGCACAGCATGGGAAATCTTAGTGACTTATAAAACTGAGAAGTCTATTTTAAACAAATGTTTAAATAGTCCATTGGCATCTTTTGATAGCAATCTTTTTTATTCAGTCAAAACTCACAAACCATAAAATTCACTATGTTAAATCCTGCCGTTCAGTAGCCTGTAGTGCGTTCACAAGGTTCTGTGCCCATCACCACTCCCGAACTGCAGAACATCTTCACTGCACAGGAGGCAGGTAGTCCCTAGCCTCACCTTCCCTGAGGCCATGGCAACCACTAATCTGCCTTCTGTCTCAACAGATTTGTCTAGTCTAGATATTTTATATAAATGAGATCATATAATAAGTGTCCCTTCGTGTCTGTCTTTCACTTAGCCTATCTTCAGGCTTCATCCATGTTGTCCTATCAGCACTTCACCTTCTTTATGGCTAAATAAGACTCCATTGAATGGATATACCACATTTTGCTTATCAGTTAATCAGTTGATGGACATTTGAATTGTTTCCACTTTGGGGCTATTATGAGTACTGCTGCAGTGAACGTTCCTGTACAATTTTATGTGAAACATGTTGTCAGGGCTCTCAGGTATATGCTTAAGAGTGGAATTTCTGGGTCCTGTGGTAGCTTTGTGATGAACTCTTCTAGGAACTGCCAAAGTGTTTGCCTCTACTGCTGTGTGTTCAAAGCCATCTGCATGTTGTTTTTAACATGAGATCTTCTAGGGAATGGGGCTTTATCCTTAGTAAATCTATGTTGCTATTTCTACGGGTTGGCTTCGTATGGTCTCACACAGGAATTTAGCAAGTCCAGCATTCCATCTAGCAAGTTCTCGCCAAGTGCCTTTGTGTTGCTGTGTGGTGGCACTAGGGAATGAGCGTGAGCAGGGCAGAGCAGCTCCCTGTTGTCGTGAACTATATAGTGCCAGGAGCCACCAGCCATTAAGTAATGCTCTCTCCACTAAATATACAGAAAACCTGGAGTAAATGCTCAGAAGGAAAAGTGCAGGGGGGGCCCATCTAGACATGGGGGGTGGGTGAAGGACCCGCATCCACAAAAGGTCCCCTGAGAAAGTGGTGTTCAAGCCAAGATCTGGAAGATATGTGGAAGCTAGTGAAGTGAGGATGGTGGTGAGTGTGCTGGTCACCAACCCAGGTGGGGGGTGCAGAAAGGAGCATGGTGCTTTTGCCTGAAGGCTGGGGACAGTGCTGAGGGAGTGGCAAGAGGTGATGACAGGGAGTAGGCAAGAATTGTGTCATAAAAGTCCTTTTATAGTGAAGGAGATTTTTAAATGTTGGCAGAATAAGGCATAAAAATCAATATGACATCTTTATTAGCCCTTTTGGTATCCATGTTAGTAAAAATTATTACATATTCTCAAAGATTTTTTTTCATAACAGCGGAAGAATTTAAAAATAAAGAGATGAACAGTGAAGAATATGAGTATAATAAAAAACTATACCCAAACGAACAAGTGAATTTGAGAAAGTTACAGGATGACAGGATTGCTCTGTCATCCTGTTTAAAAAAGTTTAATGCATTTCTATATATGACTAGTGACTGGTTAGAAAATGAAATTAAATCATATCATTTATAATATTAAGAAAAAATAGAAATCTAAAGAAAGACCCATTCATGGAAAACTACAAAACATCTGAGAGACATCAATGGAGGCATAAATAAATGGAAAGACCTATCCATGAACTGATAGATTTGAGCCCCAAAATCAAGTTCCAGGAGGGTTTTTTGTGTGTGTGTTTGTGAACTGATGTGCATGTGCAAATATATCTCAGTAAATCCCACTATTTATATTTATGATGCAACAAGAAAAAAATTTAAGTAAATAAATAAACATTCCTAGAAAAATTGGCAATTCTAGAATTTATGTGGAAATGCAAAGGATTTAGAAAACCCAAATTAATATTTCAAAAGAACAAAGTTGGATGACTGCAGTACCCAATTCCAAGATTTGCCATAAAGTTATAATAATCAAGATGGCAATTGGTGTAGGAAATACACAGTTCAGAAATAAATCCATCCTAATAATGTGTCAATATGGTGGAAGAAAGAAAAATCTTTAAGCAGATTCTCTGATGGGGACATCGAAAATGCAATAGAAAAAATATGTAAATACAGTATGATTCCAAGTACAGCCATCCCTCAATACCTGTTGGGTTTGGCTCCAGGAATCCCCTCCTGGATACCAAAATCCTCAGAGCTGACGTCCCTGGTGTAATATTTATATATAATCTATATATATCCTCCCAAATACTTTAAACCATTCTTTAAAAACTTATAATACCTAATATAATGTAAATACTATGTCAGTAATCATAATGCTTATTGGTTAGGGGATAAGGACAATGAAAAAAGTCTGTTAATGTCCAGTACAGTCATGATTTTGTTTTAATTTCTGTGTGCAGTTGATTGAATTCCTCAAATGCAGCACTTATGGATATAGAGGGCCGACTATGAAGAGATACAAGACTAACTTACACTTGCCTCTGGGGGATGGAAGGTTGGATTGCACAGGAGCATAAGGGTTCTGTCTAGAGTTCTCTTATCTTTTTGAGTGGTAGATACACTGGTGTTGGTGTTTACAATTCTCAAAACTCATTGAACAGAACACTTAAGGTCTGGTAATTTTGTTGTCAGTTTACTTAAATTAAAAAGTAAACTTCACGAGCACAAGCCAGGCAGGTACCCTAAACAAGGGCAGGAGTCTGGGTGTAAGACAGCAGGAAACTATAAACACATAGCCGTGGGCCGGGGAGCTTCACATAAAGAGGTAGCCACTGTTCTGCCCCAGCCACACATCACAGTGTGGGAGTTAAACCCAGAGTTGCCTGACCTTCTGAACTTTCCAGATCAGCATCAAGTCTTCATTTTTTTTCTAATAGATTATTTTTGTTATTTAATCATACTGTCTTTCCTTTTTGACAAATAAAAATTATGTATGCTTATGGTGTACCAGGATGTTTTGATATAAAGTCAGCCCTCTGTATCCACAGGTTCCACATGCATAGATTCAGCCAACCTCAGATCAGAAATATTCGTGGAAAAAAATTGCATCTGTACTAAACATTTATTTTTCTTGTCATTTCCTAAGCAGTGTAGTATAACAATTATTTGCATAACATTGTGTTAGATATTTTAAGTAATCAGTTCTCAAAACTTCAAGTATTCGGGAGGGTGTGCATAGTTTACATGTAAGATTATATTTAGGTTGAAATAATTTATATGGTAATAGTGGTTTTAAGGCCTGTTGGTGTAGTTGTTAGATATTCTTTTTAACACTTTGAGAATTATTGTCATTATGATGTTCTTTTTCCAGAGGGTTCAGGTTTTGTTTCACCTAATATCAAAAGAAATTTACTCTAATATTTTTGTACCTACAAATTATTCTCTAAATATTTCCTAACTAGCTACTTTATGCCCTGTACTGTACTGTTTACTGAAAATGTTAAAGCAGATGTTAGCTTTGCCTCATGAAATGTATTGTCTGGATGATTATTTGGTGGGCCTTGCTTTTTGTTTTTTGGTTTGTTTGTTTTCTCTCAGTTCTAAGGGCTGTGTTTTCTACCTCACATTATTCCCTTGTCCTGTTTTTTCTTTTGTTTTTTAGTGTCTACTGATCTGTTTGGTATTATGTCACATACACATAGTAGGGGGTTAAGGTATACAGAGTAACTTTGTTATTGGGACACACTAAGAAAACACTTTGAAATTCCTATATCCTGATTTTTAAATAGCCTCTTCTTTCACTTTTTTCCAATAAACCAAACGTGGAAAAGTTTGCTCTTTTTGCATTATTATGAATCTAATGAAACAAGACTCCTTCTGTTGACTTTATGTGTTAAAGTCTTACTAATTTAAAATCTAGCCAGGAGCAGTGGCATATGCCTGTAATCCCAGTAGCTGGGGAGGCTGAGTCAGGAGGATCGTGGGTTCAAAGCCAGCCTCAGCAACAGCGAGGTGCTAAGCAACTCAGTGAGACCCTGTCTCTAAATAAAATACAAAATAGGGCTGGGGATGTGGCTCAGTGGTTGAGTGCCCCTGAGTTCAATCTCTGGTACCCCACCCCCGCCACACACACAAAAATCCATTACTTACCTGCTTGCAACTTTTTTTTTTTTTTTTTTTTTTTTTTAAGCATTGCTGCTGTTGTAACACCTGAAATGTGTCACTCCCTTTTGCACATATTTTCTGTGGCTTTCTTCTTCAGCCCAGCTTAACCCAGGACTTCCTCTTTGGGCTGAAGGAAGGTTTGTGACTGCCATGAGATGGCCCTCCATTAGTGACAGGTCATTGTGCTAGCTGAAATTGACATTGGAAGTTTGTGTTTCTTTGCATAATTTTACATATCCTTGTTATCATAATTAGTTTTTAAACCTGTAAAATTGCTACTATTTCATTTGAAGCTATTCATTTGAATGACTGTTTCATCATTAATAGCCTTTTCGCAGGTCGTAAAAAATGTTCTTAAAAATGTCACCTTTTCTCTTTCCAGTTTTGAGAAATGGTGCTTGGGAAATTGTTCACTGGGAAAAGGTATGCATTGATTTTTATTTTGTTACAGGAGAAGAAATGCATAGAAGTGTATCTAGTAGATGAAATTTTTATATATAATATAAGCAAAAGTCATGAACTCCACTGACACCAAAGCTATTTAGTAATTGATGGTGTAACCATACACATGGAGTTTTCAGTTAGTCACATCCATTTAGCATTTCTGCACTATTCTAGAAAGACTATCATTTTAAAAAGTAATATCTGAAACTCTTTATTTCTCTCATAGTATGTTTTGAATGCTG
Source organism: Tamias sibiricus (assembly GCA_025594165.1). NCBI lineage: Eukaryota > Metazoa > Chordata > Mammalia > Rodentia > Sciuridae > Tamias > Tamias sibiricus. The sequence continues at coordinate 36,403,599 of CM046665.1, read as the reverse complement.
TTTTCATAGATTTTATTTAACCATGAGCTGTTTTGTCTTGTAAATTTTGCTTTAATCATCTACTGTCCAAGTAAAATAAATGTTAAGGTTCTGATATTTCACATTTGTATTTTTTTTTACCTCAAATTCATAGTGAGAGTGATCACATTCAAATACAACTAATTAAAAAAAAAAAAAAAAAAAAAGTCTTAAAGCCTAAACATTGTTGTCCAATGAACTCAAAATCAGTTACATGATTTCACAAGCTAATTTGCCCATAGGACCTCTAACACAGTAGTTAGTGAACTGAGTCATAATTTTAACAAATGTTATCCAGCTGTTCATTTTCAGACCTCATTTTCAAAAGGTAAGCAAGTGTTATTAGTTCTCTCTTAGTTCTGAAAGATTTGCTCTCTAGTCATACACAAGTGTGTGTAACCTGTGTAACTTGGTAAATGACTTTTTGGAGGCCAGGCAGTCTGCCGAGAGGACTTTGTTTCCTGGGATTGCCAGGACATGAGGGGTGCAGGACAGTATCCTGCTAGGAAACACAGGTGTTACCCACAGTCTGTTTATTTGCACTCCATTTTTTTCTCGGCTGACTTAAATCCTTGTGTTTGATTGTGCCTTGTGTTTTTGTGGTCACCTTGTGTCCCTGCACAGATTTCCCCCTCAATAAAAGCTTAATTGCATTTTTATTGATTTTTAAGTCAGTTGCTAGAATAGAGACTGACATCTCCTCTTCTGTGTAGTAGAAAATTCCCATCTCTCTTCTTTGGTCTTTGACATAAGAGTAATAAAGAGGATAATGCCTTGATTGTGCTTTCATTATTTCTGTCATAATTGTCTCTGTTTTGGAAGAGCAAAACAAAACCAAAAATGTTAAAAGCACTTCCAAAGTGTTTCTTTAATGGTCTTGCATGGCACTTGTGGATTTAAACATTTTGGAGAAAAGACAAGATATAATTAAGTATAACTTGAATTGTATTATATTTTAATTACTGGTGCTGTCAGGATAGTTAACGTAAATGCACATTCTAAGAAATTAATTTATCAGTTTATTATCTTCTTACCTAGACTTCTTGCTTAGAAAATAAAGTGATAAAGTCATGAGATAACCATCTAGTATTTCACTCTAAAATTAGCCTTTAAAATTGCTTAATGGACAGCCAATCTTTCAAGATTATGTTAATCTACATGAATTATTGTAATGCTTTAATTTTTTAAAATTTTTTAGTTGTAGTTGGACACAATACCTTTATTTTATTTATTTATTTTTATGTAGTGCTGAGGATCGAACCCAGTGCCTCGCACATGCTAGGCGAGCACTCTACCGCTGAGCCACAACCCCCAGCCCGCTTTGTTAATTTTGGTGGACACCAGCCATGTTTATCCATCATGGTAGTGTTTTCAGTTATCTTGGAGATCAATGTCACACCTAATGTGGGCATCCCCTGTTGAGATGTAGAGGATCATATTCTAAGTTGCCCACAGTTACCCGGCTAAAGTGAGCTGAAGTTATTTAATAACTAGAATTAGATAATTAATTATAACTAAGGAAAGTTGATTTGGTATAAATTCAAGGTTAATGTATTCTTATGTTGGCAATATGGGGAAAACAGTCTCCTTCTCGCTGACATATGAGATACTTACAAATAAACTTAAAACGTGTATGACCTTTGTAAAGAAACCATCTGTACTTAAAGTAGTAAAGATCCGCATATATGTACAAAAATGTCATATTCTTTGAAAAATTAAAATATCGATTATTCCAAATTATTAATATACTATAATATCAGGAAATTAACATTTTTTTCCTCATGAGTTGAAAAAAATAGAAGAATAGCTTGAAAAATGAAGAACAATGTGCTAAGATTAACTGTAAGTAAAATAGAAAGTTATTAAAAGAAAGTATATTTCAAAAATAGACATCAATTAATAGAATAGCAAGGAATAAATAGGAATAATATAGACTAGAATACAGTGCTGGAAATAAAGTCTGTAATCTTTGATAAAGGTGGCAAAATAATTGGTAAAAGGATTAGTTAATAATCACAGAGCAGCAGTTTCAAGAAATAATACTTGAAGAGTTAGTTTATAGCTGTCACTGCCTTTGCTAAAAGACATTCCAACTGACTAAGAGTTTAATGCTAAAATGCTTTTTTTTAATCACATACAAGTAGAATAAAGACTTTAATAAATATAAGACCAGTATCTTGAGATCTTTGGAATTTGATTACATAAATCTTAAAACAAATACACAACAGAAGTTACCAGAATAAGTAATCAGGATATGTAAAATGCTTACACCAAATATGGCAGATTAAGAACTTTGTGATATAAGTAAGAAATGAAAGTTGGCAATAAGTCCGAGGATATATAATAAACAACCAGACTCAGAATAATAATCAACCTGTTAATAAAAGTCACAAATTTAAACAACATTGATATCTTTGCCTGCTATCTATTCAATTAAAAACAAGCTCACTTGTATTTCAAAAGTTTTATTTTCTATTTCCTTCACACACTATTGTGGTTTAGGAGTTTGGCTACTCATATTGAGAACCACAAGAAAGAAATTCTGGCAATTTATTCCAAGAAAGTAATCATCATGTAGGGAGAAAATGTCTACATATATGAAAATGTTTATTGCAGCACAATTTGGTATACATGATACATATGCAACAGTACTAAACTAGTTCTTACAACTAAAATAATTTATATACAAAATAACTACTTCTTAAAGTAGTTGTTTCGTAAACAAATTATGGCATTCTACATTGTATATTTTGTGACAAGTAAAAGTTGTGATTTTATACACTGTAGCAGCAACAGAAAAAAAAATTCTACTATTCATTCAATAAATAGTAGTTTATTATATGTGCCAGGCAGTGAGCTCATAGCTGGAAGCGAGATATGTAAGAGTTCCTGTGTCATAGAATATACTCATGGTTGAAAAGAACAGGTCTGTGGGTACTGAGATGCCAGCCATGTGAAAAATGGCATATTGAACACATGGGCAGGCACAGAGTAGGTTGATGTGTTTGGCTTAGCCAGATTACCAGGGCAAGACTTTTCCTTGGTATACATGATATTTTGTGCAATTAAAAATAATAAAATCAGTAAACCAACACCAAAAGTGTCATCCACATGCCAGGGTAATATGAGAAACCTTAGAGCACTGGGCTTTCACTTTAGGGTACTTTCCCAGCCATTCTGAATGGGTGGCTGCTGTGGTTGGTTTTTAATGTTCCTCAGAGGACTTAAAAATTTGCACAGACGGGCAGACTTTAGCTCTCAAACATTCATAGTTCATCCCTCCAGTTATTGCCCTGAATCCTTTTCCCTGTTGCAGAAGGTTAGGTTTCGAGTACCTAGTTTTAAAAGAAAGTGTTGAGTGATAGATCCCGAAGAACTGCATCTCCACTCTTAAAAGCATCAGCAGTGGCTTCATCGACCCTCTCAGCAAAGACCAGTTTTTCACATCAAGAAGAAGCTGATGTGACTGTTCACAGGTTTTGAGATACATTCAGGTAGAGGATTTAGGGGAATAATTTTGAAACAAACACATTCTTCTGACTCCATGGGGAATCATGGTGTGGTGGGCTGTGTCACTCTGTAGAGTTGCCCTAATGCATTAAGTTTCCACCATGAAATGTGTCTTTCTTTGTATTAAGACTCTATCTCAAAAAAGAAAAATGCTTAATAAAAATCTAAATATGCTAGTACCTAAAATTGGGCAAAGTTTGATTTTTTAATCATTTGATTATATGTGAATAATCTCACCCTTTTTCATAATTCTCAATCACAGTTGCTCATGATAGTGACTTGAGAAAGTGAACCAAAAGCCCAAACTATTACCTTAACTTTGGTATTTGGGGGACTGAAATTGCTCTGTTGTGTTCCTCTCATCATAATATGTGGGAAAAGCATTTTTGCTATCCTGGCTTTTTCTTTTGTTCATTTCTTTTCTGCTGGAAAGGAGAATGCTACATTAGGAGCTCAGAGCCCAAAGGAACAAGAAATTCTTGGATACCTTTGAGAAATATATCTAAAATGTAGGCAAGTAAATTCCCTGCATTCTTCAAGGAATGTGAGAACTGCTTTAGCATTTAGTTGTTCTTGGTCTTCCAAGCCACTGGATAATGACAGTGTGCCCTATAAAGTGTTAATTAATATGTTCTTTAGTTTAATTACCACAAGGCCTCCTTTTGTCTTATGAAGAATAAGATGCTGAGAAGTGGTGCAATCATTTGAGGGTTTTTGTAAGTCTAGCTGTTCAACTCTAATGATAATGTTCAACTCAGATGAGGTCCTGATTTTATGAAGCATATAGTTTAATTGGATAAGAAACATTAACCTACTAGAGGTGATAGAAGAACAATTAAATGGAAACCTGGGTAGCATTCTAAATGTCATGACTACAGAGAATTTATATTATCTTACTGTAGATGGATGCCATTAGAATACTATCACAGCACATTTTTTTTTAAAAAAAAATTTTAGTTGTAGTTGAGCACAATGCCTTTATTTTATTTATTTATTTATTTATTTATTTATTTATTTATATGTGGTGCTGAGGATCAAACCCAATGCCTCGTACATGCTAGGTGAGTGCTCTACTGCTAAGCCCCAGCCCCAGCCCAACACAGCACATTTTTTAAAGTTTACATTGATACTTAATCTTTTAAATTTTTTCTGTTTTTTCCTTTTTTGAGGTAGGGAGTTTTTAATTTCAAGGTCCTTGGCAGTTTTTCAGGCAGTCCAAATTTCAACTGAAACAAATCTTTTTGAATCAAGGCATACAGAGTTTCCCTACTTGGGTAACCAGCATACATATATTACAGATTAGAGGTTCCCACCTCCCCACCACCACCCACACACACAACTTTCCCTAACCTATTTTTTCCAGCATGTAAAGAGGAACACAGTGGGTCTCCTCTGGAATAATTTCTTATGTTTCCCACTGAGGACACGATCCTCTCCTTTCCCCCCAGTAAAGTATTATTTTAGAATTCAAAGATAAGTAGAGAGAGGGAAGAACAAAATGTCTTTAACAACAAGATAACAACAACAACAAAGAGGACTTTCCCCCCCTGTATTAAACATAGAAACATTTTTAGGCTCATTTGCCTATCAAGAGAGTTGCATTTGTGATGTAATAGGAATGACTACCAGTGTAACTTGGTCCACTGAGTTAAGCCATGTTGTTACTTAGGTGAAGTTGTTTTGTTTGCCAAAAGCTGCATAACAGACCTGACACTTAAAATACTTCTAAGTTTCTGGCCATAGGTCAAATTTAATTTTTTATCATGCCATGCTCAGAAAAAAAAATGCTAGTACATTAGAAAATAAAGAGATTAGGCTGTTTATTTTTAACCTGAATTACATCGATAGCTTCAGTAAATTTACTAGTGTAAACATTAAACTTTGCCAATAATCAGGTAGTCAGATGTGCATTTGAGGCTTAGCTTTTCCACTTTCTGATCCTGAACAAATATTAGAATCTTAGATTCATTTTCTTCCTCTCTAAATTATGAATAGCAACTAATACTTGTTTCATAGGAGTCATTGTGAAAGGTAATGATCACATCTATGATCATTTCTCCAGTCAGATGGAGATTTCCTTAGGTAGGGTCAACTTTTAGTTGCTGAATTCCTCCCTTTTACTTTTATGTCAAAGAGAGAGAATATGAGAAGTTGAGATGTCAAGTAGGTAAAATGGATCCATTGATTTTTATTAAGATAAGTTATTTGTAGCTGGAAAAAAAAAAAAAAAAGATACAGCGTTCATTTTTTAAAGGATTCTCCCATCTCTGGCCTCACTCCTAAACGGTTCTGTGCCATTTTTGTGAAGACTAGTGGTTCTTGTTTGCCAATAGCCATTTTTCCTGTATTTTGTGCTTAAATACAATGGGTTGTGTATTTGTAACAATCTTTCTATGCAGATAATTAACCAATTCCCAGTTTTCTTTCAGGTAAATGTTGGAGATATAGTTATAATAAAAGGCAAAGAGTATATACCTGCTGACACTGTACTTCTCTCATCAAGGTAGAGATACCTACTGATGCTCAAACAGTGTAGAGGATGGTTTCTCTACCCTGCATTGACCTTGTGATTTCTCCAAGGAAATAAGGAATAAACGAAGAATTTTAAACCTCTCCAATGATTTTTAATTAAGCACTTAAAAACTTGATTGGACTTAAAGGGCTCTTTCTTGTTTGCCATATAAAATAACAAGTATTACTATATAATCCAAAAGTTAGAATTATAATTGAGAGTCTCTCTTCCTCTGGATGTATCCAGATTCATGTGTGTGGACCACTAACTTTTTTAAAGATTTCTGGTCATTTAATTTATATAATCCATGGACTGGGTTCTATTGATTTTATCTTTCAATCCCTGTTCATCATAAATTCCTTTATGATGTATTCATTTATCTGCAAAGTTTCTTGATCCTTATGGTGAAATGGCACAAGAAAATGGATGAATTATTTCTTTTTTTTTTTTATCATACCTTTCAAAATGCCATCGTCTTCCAACCAAAAATTAAGTACTTGCTCTTTCTCTTAAACTCTTTCTGTTACTGAGTTTAGACAATTTTTGTTATACACATAAGATAGTCATAAACTAGTATTCAGAACATATGGCAGTTACCCTTCAAAGAATGTGATTTTCAAATGGTTTTATGTTTAAAAACTGTAAAACTAGTCCTAATATAAATTAAGTAGAAATGTTTTTACTATTTTAGAGGTTGTTTATCATCATTTCCTTGGACAGTTTTATTTGTAATATCCATATGTAAATATGGACAGTGTCCTTTTTTCAAAACCTATTTAATCAGGTCATGATTTAAAGTGATTGGATTTATGACAGACTAGTGACACTTGAGCAAGTAAGAGTTATCCATATATTTGTAGAAGCAAGTCTGTAGGTAGTTAAAACAGCTAGAGATGGTTCTATTTCCATATTTTACAGTCAGTTATTTTTTTTGTGCCACATACAGATTGGTTTTTGTTTTCAGAAAAATTAATATGGATTTTTTTTTATAATCAGCTTTTCTGTTTTTAGTTTTCTTTGCTTACAACTACTTGTAGGGTAAAATTTTAAAAACTAAAGTAAAGTTTTCTGTCTATACTTGGTCATATAATAGATAGCAAACTTAAGGGTGATTTCATTGCCATTGTCTCAGGTTCGGGTAATATTGGGTACTAAAAGGAGTCAGAAAACCAGGATCCTTTTTCTGGCGTGGCGATTCTGAACAAATACTTAATCTCATATCTTTCACATAGAGAAAGATGAGCTAAGTAATCAAGCCCTGATATTCCCCAATTCTTTCTTTTAATTGATAAGCTGTCAGAATACCTAATAGAATAATGTACATTTGATGGTATTAAATGATAAATGTGCTAGGTGATTGGTCATCTAGATATTATATTTATATAAGAAAGATCAAAGTGATGGTAAAGACTTCTAGCAATTAAGAAAGGATTGATGTTTTCCTGACTAAACTCTTAGATATTACCCTAGAATTATATATGCTGAGCCATTCATGTACAGTATTTGTCTGCTCAGACTATCCTGCCCTGACTTTAATTCTAACTTGAAATTTTTTAAAAAATATTTGTCATCTTTCTCTACACAATCCCAGAAACTCCTCAGCAAGCTCTGTGCTTGTACAAGTTGGATGCTCAATGGAAAATTCTATGCAAATATTCCAAAATGTGAAAATCTCTGAAATCTGAAATACTCCTGGTCCCAATCACTTTCAGATAAAGAATATTTAACCTTTATTTTTAAAACTTTATAGGATTTTTATAGGATTTGTTTTCTTGGCTATCAATATTAATAGATCAAAATAGTTTCTATATCTTTCCTCCAAAGATTATTATATTTTTAACAGATTATCTGACCCATTACTTTTGATTATTTAGTAATATATAGGTTGTGCTACCACACAAACATTTCTACCTAAGAATCACAATACCACCTTTCAGCTGGCATTTTGCTTATTTAGCTCTTTTTTTTTTTTTTTTTTTTTTTTTTTTTTTTTTTTGTGGTACCAGAGATAGAACTCAGGTGCACTCAACCACTGGGCCACATCCCCAGCCCTTTTTTGTATTTTATTAGAGACAGGGTCTCACTGAGTGGCTAAGTGCCTCACCATTGCTAAGACTGGCTTTGAACTCGTGATCCTCCTGCCTCAGCCTCCCAAGTGGTTGGATTACAGGCATGAGCCTCTGCGCCCGGCTTATTTAACTCTTTTGAGACTACATTAACCTTAACAATTAGGTTATTGTTTTGATCATCATTTAACAGAAAGAGAATTTTTGACATTGTTTTTATTTAGCTACTTAACTTCAGTGACTAAGTCAATGTTGAGATATTCCTGTTTATCTTCACCATGCCACACTGTCCACTGTCAAAATAAGTACATGCTGATTTTCACCAGCAAGTGGGCACTGTTAAGCAGTAAGAACAAGCAGTTGTTTGTGATATTTCCAGATGTTTTTCATTTTTAATTATAGTGCATCTTCTATGAATTAGTTTGAAATTAAGGCATGAACATGGTTGAAAGTTACTATGTTTCATTGAGTTCCACTTTTGAAAGGGAGAAACTGAAATTTTAGTATAATGCATTTATGCATTGAGAAAGTGAAAAATAGAGTAAAATAACTCAAGCTAAATTCAAGTCCAAATATATTCTTAGTATGTCTATTTCATGCCCTCCCTGAAAACTTTTCTCTTGTTTCTAAGGCTTAAACTCCTCCCTACATCCCCCGACCCCAGAACACAGTGTATTACCTAGACTTTGTTATTAGATAGTCCCAAATGCTACAGTTAAGCCTTCTAACTTCCTAAGATCCATGTCTTTGCTTTTTTGCATTAAAGGTAATACAATACTTATAGAATTAACTTTAAGAATATTTTTGAATCAGAATATTTTTAACGAAGTTTTCTTCTTTTAGTGTGTTAGGGTATGAGGGAGCTAGTGTAGTATGCTTTGCTTTTCAAAAACCTAAAATATAACTTCCACAATTGTTTCTTTGCTTTTTGGATAGTAGGAGCCATACAGCAGATGGAATGAGATTAACGAATTAGATAAAGTAAGATATTTAGTAAGTTACAGTAGCTCTTTATTTGAAGTGCTTTTATTCAATTTGATAAGAAATGCTTGTATATAAACTTTAAAAATTGGAAGTTTGCATTAGAAATTGAAAATTGGTTTAAAAGCAAATAAGTAATTCTTATTAAATATTTTCTTATGCTTTCAGACCTGATCAAAATAAGTTTTGAAAAAATTGACATTAGACATTTTTATTAACATGTATTATTTCTATAATAATTTCAAACCTTCTGTCTCTTTTGTCCATTTGTTTGGTTTTTTTCCCCCTCTGTTATTCATTTTTTCCCCATTTTAATTACTTTGAACTGGGACATGTAGGTGGCAGTAGGGGAAATAGTGAAAGTGACCAATGGGGAACATCTCCCAGCAGATCTCATCAGTCTGTCCTCAAGGTTAGAACCACTGAGTTGTACAGGATGTGTGTACGTGGGTCCTCACCCTAAACCAGAGAACAGTTGCACCCAAATATGGTTGAGTTCTGTGTCTCTTCCTTTTAAATGAACTTTTGTATACTTCTTGGTAATGGACATTTCACAGATGTTTTAAAGGCATTTTATGAATACCACATTGGACGATGTCTATGCCTTAGCTGGGCAGATTTAACTCCTGTAGTCATCCATAGGAGTCCGTCCAAGAGGCATGCAGTAAAGGTAGATTTTAATTTCCTCTGCAAATAGACATCCATATTTAACAACATGCATCAATAAATACTGAAGCTTAACTTACTACCTTGCCAGGATATTGTTTTGAGCAGTGTTAAGCTTTTCCTAAAACAGCCATGGAAAATTGATTGTATTTCTTAAATATGTTCTTATATTTGAAATTGTCTACAAGTTCCATAGAATACCTCTAGTGATTATGACTGTAATTTGGGCTTAAATAGGGTTTACAGAGGACCCCCTGCACCAAGCTGGATGTTGTACCTTTTGTACCGCATGCTTTGGTACCAGTTTTTATCCCACTTGTAACTTGTGACAAAGTGCACGTTCCTGTGATAAACTTCAGCCGTCTCCTAGTGTCTGTATTGTGATTTGCATCTTGTTTCATTTCCACTTACTAATCAAAATGCCTGCTTTGCCTCTCTGACTGTAGTTTGTGTTTTGGATGTGATCATATTTGCTGAAGTGTTTCTGATCTGGCATGATTCCTGACTTCTTGCTGCCTTTTCACAGTACTGTTAAGAACTGCTTTCCTCTGTCTTCAGTGGTTACTAAGAATGTTCTGACTTTGGATGCATATTTTATTTGCCCCACTTCAAATAGAAATCATCCATTTAAACTTTATAACTTCTTATCCATTTAAAATCCTGGAAAATCTGTTTTGTGAGAAAAAAAATAGAATGTTATTCTCACTCATTCTGAGACTGGCCTTTGATAAGTGTATCGTCAGTAAACTTCAATGCATCTTATCACTAGAATGTGGAATCAGTGTTGTCATTTAGCATTGTTTGTGATCATGCTTCTATAGTATCAAAAGATGTGTTTTATAATTTCATAAACCATTTAATGTTTCAAATGTATATACAAGTAAATCACAAAATTGAAGCAATTGCGAGAACCAAATTACTATTGTGACAGTGATTTTAAAAAGTAAAATTTTGAATAATTGATAGAAAACATAAACTGGAAGACTTCTACAGTTGGGAAAAAGGAGCAGCCTGTATGAAAGAGCCCATAGGGAAAACTTGCAGTTACTTTAAAATGAGTTTGTAAAATATTTGATTAATGTCCATTATTTAAGTAATTTCCACAAATCTTTAGGCTACAAAATTCAGCTAACTGCCCAATTCTGAAATTGTGGAATAGTTTCTTTTGCACATGTACAAAGTGGAAGTTGATTAGAAAATTCCAGGTGTTTGTGACTTGCAAATATCTTTCTTTAGAAGTTTTGCACACACTCATAAGAAATTATATTCATAATTACTTACATGATAGCAATTTAAGCTTTTATGTAACCAAGTGCTATTGAGATTGGACTTCAGAATGGTTTTTCATAGAGTTGGGAATCAGATTGTCCAGCTGCACAACCTACTCACATGTCTATTGTTGCTGGGCAGTAAAGTCTCATGGGAAGGGAAGGACGTAAGACAGGGATATAGCATCTGCAGTAAAACTGAAGAACAGACCTGTTATGCCACGGCACACCAGACTTCACTGAAACACTTTGTTGGGGACCCAGGAAGTGGCTCTTTTAGGTTTAGGACAAAAGAGCAGTAAGACCAAGTTGGCCAATTTTAGTTTTGTCTTTTCCTCTCTCAAGTGTCCTTGAAGCACTTTGAAGAGAGGAAAATGGGAACAGAAAAAAATAGAGGGAGAAAAATATTGTCCATTTTATTGTAAAATTTGCCCATGTAGCTGTTAAAAGGAGGCTTAAATTTTTAATATGATATGCTCCATACGAACTTATTTATTATGGCTAAAAGGTAAGAAACGCAAATTATAGAAGTAGCAATCTGGAATTTTCTAATCAGCTACTTTGCTTAACCAGTTTACATGTGGGCTATGAACATGAAATCTTCCTTGATATCTCTGAGCTAAAGATAAATCTGGGCACAAACTGCTTTACGTTTCATATACAGTCTGTGTTGTGTCTATATGGATGAACAATTTAAAAATAATGTGACAAATCTACTCATTTACATTATCTTGAAGACCATTAGTGAGTGTTGTCAGGAAATTGCTTTTGGGTTCTTCTGGCTGGAAAGCTGATCCATGATTTGTCATGCATGGGTTCTGCCTCACAGCATCTTGCTGTTGGAATGAAAAATCATCTAGAAGCTAGGTGACTATAGCTTTGCCTAGAACAAAAGGCTTTGGTGCGTCTGAACATTTAAATATTCTGCTTTCTTTCTCCCACTAAATCTTTATGCTTCTCAATTCTAAACAACAGTGAACCCCAGGCCATGTGCTACATTGAGACGTCCAACTTAGATGGTGAAACAAACTTGAAAATTAGACAGGTAAGTTCTGATACAGATTCATATCATCATTCCTGTTTTATTACATGGAATGAAAAGCTTCTTTCTTAGTGTTACTGTCTTGAGGGGAAGAAATTCTGTCCAAGTACTACTTTCTCATTGAGGTTTCATAAACCAGTATTAAGTAAATGGAATATTCAGATTAACTTGCCTGATTAAATATAGTCCATCATATAAATACTATTTGTAATATATTTTATGTAATAGCCAACACTTTGATAATAATAATCATAGTGGTTCTAAGTGCTTTGACATGTGGCTGCTTATTGATTTTTCCTGTCCACCTGGCCCAAATTATTATTGGCTTTACCATATTGAAAAGCTGCGGCTTCCTTTGCTATTCGAAACTCACTCATCTTGTGGTTTTAGATTAGCTGAGATTTCTACAGTTCCTTTTGATACCATCCTAGCAGAAAACAACAGTCATGTGGTTTTTCAGATTCAGACAGACTGAGATTATGTAGTGCTAAATATTAATTTCACTTTGGGAAAAAAATTTCTCCTTGGGGCTTCAAAATATTTTTGTAGACTAGCTTATACGTTAGTACTTTCACAAAAGTTGCCCTAATCTTGTGCTAAAAACTGTGCTCAAGTTGGGAAAGAAGGTAACCCTAAATTGTGATTTGACAGAGTATTATGTAATGGGAGAGAATTGTTCATAAGACAGTGGGATCCCTTAGATCCTAAGACCCGGATGAATCCCCCATCCCCAAGCCCAACACAACTTATTTAACATACTCTTTGATTATTTAAACATTTTACACAGGGCTTACCAGCAACCTCAGATATCAGAGACATTGACAGTTTGATGAGAATTTCTGGCAAAATTGAATGTGAAAGTCCAAACAGACATCTCTATGACTTTGTGGGAAATATAAGGCTTGATGGACATGGGTATGTAAAAGCACATTTGCTACATTTTCTTGTGTTGTTGAATGTTTTCCAATCCTGGGTACCTGTTATTTTCCTCTGCTCTAAATTTGAATACTCAAAACCTTTTTATAGGAATGTTTGTGTTCCAGCCCAAGTCTTATAAAAATGTTGCATCTTAACCTTATTCATGTGGTATAGGCTTTCTCAGGGTTCCTGCCAATCTAGTTGGAAGTTTCCAGGGATATTCCACGTTCCTGGTGGATTGTTCTGTGGGTAGGTAACCTGTGGCTTGTCCTTTGACCACAATACTTGTTATGGGATTAACTAGCCAGTATTCATGGCCTGGTCCTTTCCTGTGACCTCTGGATGCCTCAGGGAGTTCAGGCTATATCCCCAAGGTGTTTATTGTACTGGGTGATTTGTTTCCTCCTCTGTGTAATTTTTCATATGCTTTTATTTCCCCCCCCAAGGGGGGGCAGGGGTGTTCTGGGGATTAAACCCAGGGCTTTTGTGCATGCTGGGCAAGTGCTCTACCACTGAGCTACACTCCCAGCCCTCATATGCACTTTACTAAGCCATTTTATCACATGTAATCATCTTTTATTTTCCCTTGCTTCCTGTATTTCTCTCCTCTCCTCTTTCCTATCACTTCTCTACCTCTTCCATCAGTCATTCAAATAGTATTTCTTATGCACCTAGAGGGTTAGGCCATTTATAGATATTAAGGAGACACCAGTGAACAATGCAAGTAAATACTCCTTCCCTGGTGTTGGAGTTCATTCAGGCCACTGTACCAAAGTGCCTTAGATTAGACAATTTATAAACAACAAAAAATATATTGCTTGCAGTTCTGGAGGCTGGAAAGTCCAAGACCAAGGTTCCAGCAGACTTGGTGTCGGGTGAGGACATGTTCTTCATGGATGACACTGGTTATATGTCCTCAGATGGTGGAGACCCTCAGGACTTCCCTGCAAGGGCCCAAATCCCATTCGTGAAGGCAGAGCTTTCATGATCTAATCACCACCCAGACCACACCTCCTAATATCACGTATTGGGGATTAGGTTTCAACTTATAAATATTGGGGGCACATAAATATTCAGACCATAGCATCTTGTGAGATTACTTTCTCATAGTAAGGGGAAGGGCAGACTGACAAACAATGACATGATGAATAAGAAAATTCTGCCTCTATTAGAAAGCAATAAATGCTTTGGAAAAGATGTCATAGGATAAGAGAGTGAGAGAACGTGGGAGGGAATCAGGATGGTTGCAGTCAGCCTCATTGAGGAGGTAACATTTGAGCAATGATGAGTAGGAGGTGAGGAACTTAGCCATATGAAGATTTGGAAGGAGAGGATTCCAAACAAAAGAAATAGTGCAAGTTTTGAATCACATCATTACATGATCTTAAAGGTACCTGGAGAATTTTGGGGATGTTAGGCCATTGTGGTAGGAATGGTGTGATCAAGGAAGAGAGTAATAGAAGAAAAGTCAATAGCAAATAATGGACCATATCTTAGAAGGCTTTGTAGGTCATTGTGAGGGTGGATTCAGAATGAAATGGGAATCCACTGAAGGGTTTTGAGGGAGGAAGATCAGTGGTTTGGTTTTGGACTATTTGTGATGCCCAAACAGATGTCCAAGAGACAATTGAATATATATCTGAAGTTTGGGATAAATGTCTAGGATGAGATAAATTAGGGAGACGTTGGCAGAGAAACATAAAGCCATGTGACTGGAAAACAAACCATTGAAAGTGAAAGGGTCTAGGCAGAAAAATGGAAAGACCCAAGGACTCTCCTAGGACTGTCTAATATTAAAAGGTTGTGAAGCTGGGGATATGACTTAGTGGTAGAGTACTTTCCTACTATGCATGAGGCCCTGGGTCCAACCCCAAGCAGAGGGGTGGGGGAGGGGTGAGGTTGAGGGAAAAAAAGGAAGGACTAGTGAAAGAGACTTGAAACCATGTTTGTAGGTAAAAACCAAAAGAACGAGAGGAAACTGTACCAAGGCAGAGAGCAAGGCACTAAATTGAGTCAGATGTTACTGGTGGTCAGGTTGAGGGAAGCTGAATATAATCAGTTGGGTTTAGCTAGTGCACATCATTAAACTTGACTGGAACAGGTGGAACCTATGAGTTTGTGTTTGAGATCATGGAAGGAGTTGAGAATAACAAACACACTTTTCTCAAGGTTGTTTTTTTTGTTGTTGTTGTCTTGTTTTGTTTTTTTGTTTGTTTGTTTTTGCAAAGGAGAATAAAGAAATGGGGTAGAACTTGGCAGAAAGAGTGAGAGCTTTTCTGCTTCCCTTGTCTTCTCTCACATTTTACCCTCCCTGCATTCCCTTCATCCTCTACAGTACACTTATCTACCAGGCATTTGTAGTGGCCAACTAAATGTCAACTAGATGTACTAGGTTCAACCCACCAACCTAGGAAAAATGTTATTGGTGCTTTCATCATTTTGTAATTGCATTATTAGAAATTGGAACCCTAAAAGAAATTTGAAGTATTCAGATCTACCAAGAGCTTGTCTGTAACCATCAAAGTAATTGTTGTTTAAAATTTTTAATCTGAGTTATCTTTCCCTGAAAGTATGGTTATAGACTAACGATAGATTTGGCCATTTATACAAGTAGTGTTTTTTTTTGTCTGACATTCATAACTGGCCAGCTTCCATTTCTTATCAGTTCCCCTTTAAATTGATGCCAAGCAAATCCTTGCTGTCAAGGAGAAATTTTGTATGATGGTGCCAAGATTTAGGATACAGATAGAATTTATGTAATAACATGCTTTGTTTTATATGAGAGATAGGAATGGATCTTAAAGACATTGTAGCACATTTGCTTTTGACTGTGATTACCCAGAGATATGGAGACCCTTTGGAATGAGTGAGTGTACTTTGATTCCTTTAAGGATGAGGGTCATGGTCTAATGCCACAAGCTTTGGATTCCAGCTATGATAAAAACAAGTTATTCCTGACTCCTTGTAGTTAAAAAGTAGTGCATTTTGCTTTTTAATAGTTTGTACCTATTTCCAGTCAATCCAGACCTCAGATGCTGAGTGGCAGTTCCTAAATTATGCCCTGTTGGATAAATGAGGAATAGTGGATACCTGTGTTACCCAGAGCATAGTCCAACAGCTTCTCCAGAACTTCATGGAAACCTGCTATAAGCCCAAGGTCCCTCCCAACTTTCAGGTGCACCCCCAATTTTGAAGCATATACAAGAAGGGTTCTTCTGCTGTGCTTTTTTTTTTTTAAATCTTTATTTATTTGCTTTAGTTGTACACAATGTGTTTTTATTTGTACGTGGTGCTGAGGATTGAACCTGGGGCGCGCACATGCTAGGCGAGCGCACTACTGCTGAGCCACAATCCCAGCCCCTCTGCTGTGCTTTTGATATGATTTCTCTCCCAAAAGTTCATGTGCCATAATACCCCAATGTAATGGTATTGAGAGGTGGTGGGACCAAGGGGTAACTAGGTCCTAGGGGTACCACCCTCAAATAATTAATGCCCATATCTCAGGGCTAGTCACTGCAAGGACAAGTTGTTATATAGTGAGGCCACCCCACGTGTTTGGCTCCTTCCACACACAGCTCTTGTGTTACTTGGACTTCCCCCATGTGACGCTATCTGCCATGTTTTGACACAGCAGGAAGCCCTTGCCAGGTGTGGTCACCCGAGCTTGGATTTTTCAACCTCCAAAACTGTAAGCCAGAATAAACATCTTTTCTTATACCCAGTCTTGAGTATTTTTTTTAAATAGTCACACAAAATGGACTAAGATAGCATGCCTTCTGGACCCATGCAATTGGATCCAGAAGGCATGCTGTTGTACTTAAAGAATGAGAGTTATGGTTGCTTTTCCTTTCTTTAAATCAAAATAAACTATGTCTTAAGGATTCGCTCCAGTATTGTTCTTACCTACTCATCTTGACTGATTTCAACTAAGCCAAAGAATTTGTATAGGTCCTGAAAGAATGTCCAAGACCCAAGCTTTTGCTGGCCTCTGAAGCTTACTAGACAGAGCATGAAGGCCTTAGTCACATGAGGCTTTCATTGACAAAGATTCTGTGTTCTCTGTAGACTTTTGGGGGAGGAAGGGGGGGTTGCTTCCTTCTTTGTTTTCAGAAGTTTTTTATATTTTTATGTTTGAGTTTTTTGCTATTTTATTCAGCTTTTTCACTGATGTGATTAAAAGACCCCAAAGAACAATTTTAGAGGAGGAAACGTTTATTTGGGGGCTCACAGTTTCAGAGGTCTCAGTCCATGGGCAGCTGGCTCCATTACTTGGGGCTCAAGGTGAAGCTGAACATCATGGAGGAAGAGAGTGGTGGAAGGAAGCAGCTCACATGATGATCAGGCAGCAGAGAGAGAGAGATCTCCACTCACCAGATACAAAACATACACCCCAAAGGCGTACCCCCAGGGCTCCAGCCACACCGTACCTGACTTCATTACCACTCAGCTCGTCCCACCAGGGATTAATTCACCAATTGGGTTAGGGCTGTCATAACCCAATCATTTCTCCTCTAAACCTTCTTGCATTGTCTCATACATGAGCTTTAGGGGGACACCTCACATCCAAACCGCTTTTGCTATTTTTTTTTTTCCTTATTAAAATGAAAACTGGGTCATGGAAACCCTTGGGCCATTGACTTTGTGTATTACATTTCCATCAAGTAGCCCAGTATATCTGTGATAGTGCTATATCCTTGTATAAGTTTGTATCATCTAATAACCTACCTTAGAGGGTAGCCTTATAGAAAAACCACACATGACCTAACTTGAGTTTTATTTGTGAAAATGTGGCTTAAATTACAGGAGATGAATAACTTCAAAATGCTTACCATTTGCCGGGCATGGTGGTGCACACCTGTAATCCCAGTGGCTCGGGAGGCTGAGACAGGAGGATCACGAGTTCAAAGCCAGCCTCGGCAAAAGTGAGGTGCTAAGCAACTCAGTGAGACCCTGTCTCTATTAAATACAAAAAAAAAAAAAAGGGGCTGCTTGGGGATATGGCTCGTGGTTAAGTGCCCTGAGTTCAATCCCGGGTACAAAAAAAAAAAAAAAAAAATGCTTACCATTCATTGAAAATGTATTTGCAGTTCTTACAGAATTGATCTTCAGGTATGATAAAATAAATGACCTGGAAGTTTAAGTACAGGGACCTGTCTCTGTGCGGAGGGATGGCAATGCTACATATAGTGAGATCTGTGTATTTATCTTACCGTGTGTGTGTGTGTGTGTGTGTGTGTGTGTGTGTGTGTAAGAGAGAGAGAGAGAGAGAGAGAGAGAGAGAGAGAGAAGAGAGACAGTTTGAACCTCTATTATGCATAAAGCTATTTTTAACTTGATGTGTGGGTGTGTGTTGGGTGGTATGCAGCAGTTCTCTCAGTCCCACCATTTCCAAACATTTCAGAAAACTAAATCAACTTATTAATTCAGGAGAAGTCATAAGTGGATTTGAGAATTAGACTCTGAATTCTAAAACACCGTCTTCTCTTTTGGATAGCATATTAGTTTGCTCAGGCTGCTATAACAGTATACCACAGACTAGGTAGCTTTCCCAATAGGAGTGTTTTTCTCACCATTCTGGGTGTTGGAAATCTGAGATCAGAGTTAGCAGTGTGGTTTGGTTCTGATGAGGTTTTTCTTTCTGTCAGGTAAAAGATGTCTTCTCACTGTGTCTTCACTTGGTAGAAAGACAGAAAGCTCTCTGGTGTCTCTTCTTATAAGGGCACTAATCTCAACATGAGGACCCCACCCTTATGCATTTTTTTAATCTAATTAACTCCTGAAGGTTCCAACTCCAAATAACATCATAAAAATAGGGGGTGAGAACTTCAGCATATGAATATGGAGCCAGCAGGGGGTGTGCGCAATTCAGTCCATGGGAGAAAAAATATTATAGGACTTGGCTGGTATGATATTAAGGAGGAGCAACAGTTATTTCCCAACAGTCAATAGTTACTTTCCCAACAGTTGTTCATGTTTAAGAAAATTATTCTCTTTGGTGGGAAAATTACTTGCTTTCCAGAAATAAAGTAAATGTGAGAAGAGTTATTTTAATAATATATAGTGACTGTATAGTGAACTGTGACTGCAGTTCTTAAGTGTTTTAGAAAATGTCATTTCTAATGTCAATATGCTCTGTCCTAGCACTGTTCCTCTGGGAGCAGATCAGATTCTTCTTCGAGGTGCTCAGTTGAGAAATACTCAGTGGGTTCATGGAATAGTTGTCTACACTGGACATGACACCAAGCTGATGCAGGTGAGATTTTTATCTATGAAATATCTGGGGCCTCAGTCTTTTGGAAATAAATCACCTGTAGCTCTCAGTGCAGCACCCCCAAATAGAGCAGATTCCTGAGCCCCACACCCATATCCAGAATCTGGCCCTCCAGGAAGTGGGGTCTTGAAATCCCCTCCCTGTGAGAACAGCTCTGTACACAGGAACCCTGGAAATTTCACCAGAGATCACCTGGTGTTTGAATGGTTCAACATGTTGCTCTGTTGGCAGCATTTTCTAACTATTGGCTATTATTGGCGTTGTCGGTAACCGTGACTGCTCTGCATTAAAGTATGTGTCTTCTAATTTTATTTTAATGCAATGATCATACTTTAAAATTTACTTTTTCATATAATTTAAAGAAAAGTGTGAATCGAATTGCCATTTTTGTCATAGCATTTTTATGTAAGGCTATTTTTGCCATCAGCTTTCATCCTAGCACCAATGTTTACACATGCCTGCGAGTGCTCCTTCTCTGCATCATGATACCATCTGTGTTCAGTAGTTCCATGGTTGTGGGAAACCCGCTTTTAAATACCAAGTTGAAAATCTACTCTTAAAGACTAATATCTTTGTACATTGTACAGGCACAAAGATTTTATTAACAGGCAAGTGGAACTGTTCTTAATTCTTCTATCCTTAGCTATTCTGTAAATCTTTGTTTTGTACTGATTATGATAGATTTAATTTTCTGTCCTATGGATTCCTTGGTTAGTACAGATCTAGTGTAAATAATTTGAAAGGAAACTTTCCTTTGATATCCTTTATAATCAGGGCTACCTGCATTGCTGCTATGCTCAGTAAAACAATTACCAAATGCTACCAGAAATTTGAAGATGAGAGATTCTTCAAATGTTGCCTCCATAGTTCAGAGTTTCCAGGTGTCTGGTTGTAGGTACATAGGTCTTGTCATCTACTTTCTTGAGCAGAGACACTAACTAGATGTTTCTAGAGCACCTCATTTGCTTAAATAGCCATGTTCATCTCTCTTGCCACAACATCTGTGAAAGAAGTATTATTTTATAGAAAACAGGTTTGGGTGGTATAGTAGCCTTGAGAAAAAGAGGAGCCTAACTATTGACACCTATTCCACCTAGCATGGGCTTTGCATAATTTTCATGTACACACACTTCTGGATAATGACTTGTGACTCATGTTGTCATCCTCATCAAATGTCTAATACACGTCACTAAACTGTGTACATTGTTTCACTGTTTTCATCTTGTTTCTTTTGACAGAATTCAACAAGTCCACCACTTAAGCTCTCCAATGTGGAACGGATTACAAATGTACAAATACTGATTTTGTTTTGTATCTTAATTGCCATGTCTCTTATCTGTTCCGTGGGCTCAGCCATTTGGAATCGAAGGCATTCTGGGAAAGACTGGTATCTCAATCTAAACTGTAAGCAATGATGTCATGACTGCACTTTTTTTCTTTCATCAAAAATGTGATTGTTTCACAATTGATGTGGATTCGTTTTATGGAATTTCCTGTTTCTAAAAGGAAGACCTTGTTGTCAAGATAATTTGACATTTAATGTTTATTTTTCAATGTGGTATCCAATAAAAGTATGTAAAATTTTATGATCTCTAAATTTAAAAATCCTCAAAAACACAAAGAGCATTCATAGTAGTAAGAAATATTCAGTAAATATAGCTCTAAACATGATATTCGTAAGTAAAAGGTATTCTTTAAAAATAATTAACTATCTGATACAGAAAGTAGATTGTGTGTGTGTGTGTGTGTGTGTGTGTGTTTTCACACACATGCATGTTTTATTATAAAGTAGTTTGCATGCCTTAAAAATGTTTGAATTGAATGCATTTGCATTTGAACTCATTAATACAGGGAGTCCTATGTTAATGTTCACCTTGACCAAGGGAAAGTGTTGGAGCATACATCCTTTTGTGCTTGTGGTATTAATGTGCCACCCCTGGGTATTTATAGGAAGTGAGTTTGCCTTTCCATTTGGTAAATACTTAATTTACAAGTGTGAAAACAAATTCTAGTAAAGTCTTATTGCAAAAACTGATCTTTAAAAATCTGCTTTTTATTACATTTATCCAACTTTGCAGCTATTCCAAGTCATTTTTATACTCCCTAGTTTATCATTTTTAATATGAAAAGTGTTACTATTACCATCAGTTTGTTTCATCATATTTTTGCAATTTGCATCATATTCTGGCATACCTGTTTTATTTTCTTTATTGAAAAGGAAGAGGCCAGGCACAGTGGTACACGCCTGTAATCCCAGTGGCTCAGGAGGCTGAGGCAGGAGGATTGCAAGTTCAAAGCCAGCCTCAGCAACTTAGCAAGGACCCAAGCAACTCAGCAAAACCCTGTGCCAAAAAATAAAATTAAAATTAAAAAAGCTTGGAATAGCCGGGCGCGGTGGCGCACGCCTGTAATCCCAGCACTTTGGGAGGCTGAGGCAGGAGGATCGCGAGTTCAAAGCCAGCCTCAGCAATGGCGAGGCACTTAGCAACTCAGTGAGACCCTGTCTCTAAATAAAATACAAAAAAGGGCTGGGGATGTGACCCAGTGGTCGAGTGCCCCTGAGTTCAATCCCCGGTACCACAAAAAAAAAAAAAAAAAAAAAAAAAAGCTTGGAATGTGTGGCAAAGTGCCTCTGACTTCAATCCTTAATACCAAAAAAAAAAAAAGAAAGAAAGAAAGAAAAAAAAGAAAAGGAGAGAGAGAGATAAGAAGATAGAAGAGGGTAATTCACCTATGAATGAACAATACTCCTACAGTTGGAATTGGTTTTGCTGCCACCATTTTGTTTGCTTGCTTTTTAAAGCATGCTTTAAATTGAAAATGCTTTTAAGAATTCATATGAAGTTATTCTATGCAATTGAAATTTTACATTTATAAACCTTCTGTCTTATCTCTGTTGTCTCTGGACTTGTGAAACATGATTTGCAGTACTTGGTAGTTCTTTCACATTTTAGTACCACTATGCAGCTCTTAATAGAATTAATAGCATATCAAACACAAGTACAGTTGTCCCTCAGTTTCTATGAGTGATTGGTTTCAGGACAGACCAAGGATGCCAAAATCCACAGGTGCTCAAGACTCTTATATAGAATAGTATAGACTTTACATGTAACCTATGCACATTCTCCCATATACTTTAATCTCTGCATTACTTATAATACATAATACAATGTATATGCTATGCAAACAGTTGTTATACTGTATTATTTAGGGAATAATGACAATGAAAACAGTATGTACATGTTCAATACAGACAGTTTGTGTTATTTTCTATCTGAATGGTTGAATCCACAAATGCAGAGCCTTCAGATATGGAGGACCAACTGCAGTGTTATTCCATCTTAAAGGATATATTTGAGAATCAGGACATGTTATCAGCAAAGTGTTCCTCCCAAATTATCCACATAAGCTGAATAATATGGAATATTCTTATTAGGCTAAATTTTTATCAGTGCATATAAAATAAAATTGTTAATTATTCTTCTCACCTCTCCCAACAGATGGTGGTGCTAATAATTTTGGACTGAATTTCTTGACCTTCATCATCCTTTTCAACAATCTCATTCCAATCAGCTTGTTGGTTACATTAGAGGTGGTGAAATTCACCCAGGCATATTTCATAAACTGGGTAAATACAAGTTATTATTGTATAATAACAATACATTTTGTTTTCTTACGCTAAGGTCTTTTAATCTCGGGGGAAAGAAAATCTTAATTTTACCTACCTTTTATTGACTACAAGATGATATTTTTGAGCCTAATGTAATTTTAACAAAATCTCCTCTTCTCAGAAGCATGCATGTTTATAAACTAGGTATCCTGAGAAAAATGGTTCTCTAATTCAGAAAACCTATTTTGAGATACTTAGTGGTTATAAAGGAAGGAGACCATGAAATTGGAATTAATAAATATCTGGATTATAGTTCTAGTATTATATTTTGCTACATATGCAAACTTTGCCTACTCCCTTGACTTCTTTCAAGTTTATTTTCTTGGTACCTCACATAGGGATGATAAAACATGCTTTACCTACATCTCCCTGTGGCTATGTATATATCAAGGAATTTCTTGACTTGGCAAAGAACTTCATAAACAATCAAGCACTCTACAAATGATGCTGAGTTTGCTATTGGTAACACCCAGATCATCTCTCATGTTTATTCACCTTTATGGTTTATTTTTCCACACTGTAAACAATCTCAGCATGAATCCTTCTTCTTAATTATTTTATTAAATTTTTATAGTTATTGGTAAAATGTGTTAGACGTCTGTTTTCTAAAAATAATTTAATAAAATGTTATCATACTTTGAGATTTAGATTATCAACGTTTAAATTAACCAATTGATGTAAATGGAATCTGCCAGAAAGTTTGATTTTCTTTATTTTGAGAAACTGTGCTGTTATTTTTATTTCTTAAATCATTTAAAGTCTTTCTATGTTAACAATATCAGGATTTTTAAAAATACAGCCTATGATACTATTGCAACTGCTCACTATCTTCTTGTGGTAAATGTCAACCTCTTAATTCCTTGGTTGGAGATCAGTATCATATAGACATCTGAAATGAGCTGCAGACATAGCTGTCCTCATACAAGGATTATATTGCTGAAGAATTCTGTAATGTGTCCAAATATAATTAAAACTTACTGAGAGGTTCTCATTGAGATATGATAAGGTAACTCACCATGAAGGTCAAATAACTAGTCAATCAATTTGTCATTTTTTATTTGGACTTTCAAAAATAATATTGGCTTCAAATAATTATGTAAATTTAGTGTTGGAGGAACACAACAGGCTTAGTCTTTTAAACCACGTTTCTTATATGCAGAGATTTTGTAAATCCCTGATGGGTGGAATACTGGAGATGGAAGATTTGTTTCCCACTCTTCCCTGACAAGGCAGTTTCTTCCTTGTGTAGAAATGAGATTCGTAATTATCTCCCTTTGATTCTGGTTCTGCACAATGAATCTGTTATGAAAACATTTGATTTTATTTCTGAATGGTAGCCTTCTAAAATATTTGAACTCAGCTTCACTCCTGCTCTTCTACCATATCGTTTTTCTCCCTAACTAAACATCCCCTCCTCCTTTGATTGCTCTTTGTTTCATGTAGTTTCCAGATGACTCTCCATTCTGACCACTCTGCCCTCTTTTCTAAACATAGCCTGGTTGGTTAATGTCTCTCTTAAAACACTCAACACCCAGTTCTAGAAGTGATGCTGTTCAGTTCAGACCACAGACATGAGAGAGATCTGTTTTGATTTAGAGTCTGGCCTTTTCATTTGATGCGTAAAATCAGTAAACCACAACCCTGACTTATTGACAAACTTTTCTGCTATAGAAAATATTAATTTTTTTGGCTATTAGAGTCAAACCTCATGACTTCTGGGCACAAAGCAAGAACAGATAAGTTCTTTTGGCTTTTGAGAGGTGCATTTGCTTGGCTGTTTCAAGTATGCTGGATACAAAACTTGGCCCAAAAGGTACAACCAAGTAAAATGTCTTGGATAACTTTCCCAGTGGTTTGACAGCCTAATTATTTGAGCAACCTTTAGTTGCCCTTTTCTCGCTCATGTCATTAAGCACCTACCTGGTGTCAGACACTCCAGGCATACATTACATGTGTTATCTTATTTAGTCTTTACAATTGGTCATCTTTACTGAAAATGACTAAATGACAGCAAACCTAGATTACCTGATTCCAGAGACATACTCTTAACTACCGCACAATTCTGTCTGCCCTAATGTCATCAATCTTTGATCCCAAACGATGTCCTTTTTCCTTCTCAGAATCACAGAATCAATTAATGGACCACGTCCCAATTGAGAAATGAAGAAAGGGTTGGTTATCTTTGGCAAAGAATGGGGAAACAGAGAGAAATGTTCACAGATCAGTTTCTAGATCTGTTTGGGGCTGGGAGGTTATAGATATGGGGTAAGAGAAATTAAGGGTAAAAGAAATTAGGGGTACGCTAATAAAGGATATGAATATTCATGTGGTTTTTTTCTGGGAATAAGTAGAGATTTTTCTGGAAATTCGAATGTCACCATTTTTCACACCTTTTGTGTTTCTTTCTGGTCACTATCATGGCAACTGTCAACTGTTGTGGCACTGTGGGTGCATCATTTAGCATGTAGATAGGATTATAGTGAAGTTAGGGTTGTCAGGTGGTCCCTCTGGCAGCCACCTTATTAGATCCAACTGGTTTTCGTTAGCCCACCTGAAGATGGACTTCTGGCCTGCAAGGCATTCTGTCTTCAAAGGTAAGCAAGATTAGGGAAGAAATTCAATGAGGTCATGTAGGCAGTGCAAGATTAGGGTGGGATAACAGTAACTATGAAATATAATAGTCTATACTGAGTACTTTTCAAGAAAATTAAATGGATTGATATAGAAATAACGAGGAATTAAAATGCTTGCCTATAGCTCACCAAACAGTGACTTATTAAAGAAGAAAGATACTCTTAGACGAAGTCTGTCTTTGCACTGCACAAAAGCCAATAGGGATAAATTGTTTTTAAAAAAAATCCTAATGTTAGGATGCTTTCAATAAACTAATTGTTTAATAATAAAACAAACAAAAAAGCCAATAGGGAGGTAATAAGATTTGGTGGGGAAGAAATCAGGTTTATTCAAGGGTAAATAACCAGAGAAGATGGAGGGAATCTCATCACACCCCGCCCCCAAATAAAAGAACCTCTTAGACTTCTTAGGGAACTAAGGTAGGTGAAAGGCTGATATAGGGAGAGAGAGAAGATGCAGGGATGGTGGATAGGAAGACCACATGCTGGGTAGGGTCTTTATCATCCAGGGCATATGTCCTTTTTATTTTTTTTTAATTTTTTTAATATTTATTTATTTGTTTTAGTTGTACACATGCCTTTATTTTTACATGGTGCTGAGGATAGAACCAGGCCACACACGTGCTAGGCGAGCACTCTACCACTGAGCCACAACCCCAGCCCTGTCCTTCTTATTTTGATGAGAAATCTCAATTGTGCTTAGTTCCTATAATTCTTAGACATCTTACTTTTCTTCAAGTTAAAGGTCACAGTAATTTACATGTTTGTGTTAGTCTGTGCTCTAGGACTAAAGAATAAGGAGGGGCCTAACACATTCTAATGTTATCCAAAGGTCTCTAGATGTTCTGGGTCTTGTAAATCGGAAGAAAGATTATTTAGCAGTTAACATCTTCATCGTGTAGGTGTGGCTTTCCTGTAGAATTTAGAATGCAAAGGGAGAGGAAGCAACTCTGCAAAGGACAACTCCTAAAGGAGCTGTCATGTCACAATACTGCTTTCTTCTAAATTTTAACCCAATGCCTTATTACTAGTTGTATTCAGTTCTCTATTTATTTTTTAAAGGATCTTGACATGCACTATGAACCCACAGACACCGCTGCTATGGCTCGAACATCTAATCTGAATGAGGAACTTGGCCAGGTAAGTGTTAAATCAGAAGTCAGATGTGGTATAATTTCTGTCGTATGTGACAACTTCAGATGAAGTAACAACTCCTAATTTTCCAATATTTGAATCATCTGCATGTGTACATTTTTAGTACACATATAACCATCTTCATTTTTAGTAAGTGAAGTTTTCAACACCATTTAAAGCAGATTGTGAGCTCAAAATAAGGAACTGCACAAAACTAGGCATGTCCCTCAATTTGTAGTCTGATGAGTATAGAAAATGTTAGGATTGTAATTGTACTAGAATTGTTCATAGCTTTCAACTAGAAAAGAAAGGAAAGGTCAAGTTGTTCGAGTCTAGTCAAATAAGAATTTTACGTTTATAATTCATACAACACTCACATGTACAGTCATACACTACATAGCTTAACAATAGAGATGCATTCTGAGAAATGCATTGTTAGCTGATTTTTGTCATTGTGAGAACAACACAGAATGTACTTATACTGATGGCTGTGAATCAGTAGGCAATATAATCTGGTGGCATCACCATCATATTTGTGGTCCCTTGGTGACTAAAAGACCTCATTGCACACAACTGCATGTGTATATCTGTTTATCCACTCATGTGAGGTAGCTGCCTAAAGACTTTTGTTTTCTTGTATCATTGACACTTCCCAAATCTAAGTATTTAAATAGCATGCAAGACAAAATTTTTCTTTTTCTTACCAGTTCAGATGTTGTATGAAATTAATTGCATATGCTATCACAAATTCTACAGTTGCTTATTATATTGAAAAATGTTGACAGACATCCCAGTACTCTATAACTGTTAAGTAACAGTAACAGTAGTGATACTCTCTAATGGAAATTCAGACCATACTAAGGCATATTTCTCTATGCCCATAGTATTTTGAATATTTAGGTAGTCCTTAATACCAACATATGAAATAATTTATTGCTAAAATATTTTTAAAAGTTAAATATGCTCTCTGATGTATGTGCAAGAACTAGTCAGTTAATAACGTTCATTGTACCCCTACAATGTAACAAAGTTGATTAAAAAGTATAATTCAAGGGGATTTTTCCCCCTCTAAAAAATTTGAAAAATTAATGAGAAATTTTAAACTTTTTTTTTAGGTTAAATACATATTTTCTGACAAAACTGGTACTCTGACATGCAATGTAATGCAGTTTAAGAAGTGCACTATAGCAGGAGTTGCTTATGGGTGAGTTTTTTTTTCCCTTTCATGAGAATGTGATATACACATTTAATTAGTACTAACAGTTTGGTACTCTTGGGAATTCTTATTAGAGGAGGGTTTTGTTTTGTTTGTTTTTTAATCTAGAAAGCAGCTGTTTTAATTTCAGGACACACATATAGTTTGGTATTATTTTCATTGGGGATGACGTGAGAGGTGGGTCTTTGCCCAGTAGGTTTTTCAGTGTTCAGAATTGTAAAAGGGTCTCCATCTGACCTTGGTAATAGGAGTAAATATGTTTCCCTTTGCACTGGTGAAATAAGAGTGCAGCTTGGATGTGATGAGACAAGGTAGGCAGGCCTTGGTCAGTTTTCAAGTTAAAACATTGTCGTTTCTCTTTCGGTTATGAATGGTTTTACATTTATCATCTCACTTCTTAGCACTTATAGAGCAATCTAGAATTCTGATGATGGGAAGGAGGTAGGGATATGAAACACTTTTTTTTTTTTTTAATCTTTTTTGTGATACTAGGAGTTGTACCCAGTGGTGCTCTACCTCTGAGCTGCATCCCCAGCCCTATTTATTTTGAGACAGGGTCTTGCTAGGTTGCAAGGCTTGCCTGGAACTTGCAATTCTCCTGCCTCAGTCTTCTGAGTCACTGGATGTGAAATTCTTTTTAATTTACAAGTTAATTAATATTAATGAAAGTTTTATTTTTATCAGGCTGATAATGTTCTTTACAACATGCTGGTTGGGCACCCAATTAATTTATATTTTATTTCTAGGTATGCTTGCCCTAAACTGTCCAAAATCTTCTCTTAGACATACTTGTAGAACAATATGAGAAGATTAAATTCTGTATGTCCTATAAAAGACATGATCAAAAATTTAAACACTCTTCTGGTTGGTTGACATTGGTCATCAAATTTTACGACTATTCTTATCCGCAGTGAGGCTGGTAAATAATGATCTCTTAATCATAAAAATGGGTGCTTGCTTTTGGGTTTTCTGGCTCATACCCACTCTTATTCACACTTTATCTCTGATCAGTAAGCCAACATAAAAAGAGTCAATTTTTTTTAACTAAATTTTGAGCTTGGGTTAAAATTACAAATATTTCATGAAAAATTCTAAAGGTACATAGTTTTTCCTGTATTCAGGGTCTACAAAGAGAAATAGATGGAGAGAGACATGCTTGTTCTTTGGAACAAGAAAGAGTAAGAAGGACTTCAATCTATGTGTATAAATGAATTTTTTAGGAGTTGATTGAATGGCTTCTTCACACTGTGAAGTCAGGCTGGTGGTCTGAGAGGCATGCTTGCTCTTTCCAGGGCTGGATGCTATCTTCGCATCTTTCCTTTTTATCTGAAGATTTCCTCATCCCCTTAGATCTAAGAAGCTCACCTTTCTGCCTTCCTCCAGTTGCTCCTGGAACAGGAGAGTTGCAGCCACACTTTTTAGCATCTTGTACTTTCACATTCTATGTTATCCCCAAGAATAGAAGCAAAGGCCTGTTGTGACTCCAGAGTTTGTCATATTATACACTTGCTGTCAGATTTGTGGTGCTGTCAGTTTTTACACAGCTTCTACATTCTTTTGTAGATCTTGTTTCTACAGTGCACCTGTTGATTCATTGCATTTTTATCCAGTTTCCAGTTGAATAAGCAAGTTCTAAAACTTTGTCATTATTGATTGTGAAATTATCAGAACAGAAAGTTAAAATGAGATCTAGTCTTTCTTCTGCATTTTATACAGGTTTTTCTCATTCTTGGAGCAGGTTTTAAATACCTGCAGGTGTTAGTTCTTGAGAGCAGTGCTCTTCCTGTGTCAGTTGGTGTCATATTGTTAACAACTGAGAGAACAAGGGTGGGTTTGATCAAAGTGTTGTCACATGTAGTTTAAGCTGCCAGTGAAACAAAGTGCCTCTTGGGAACGTAACATTTCTTAATGATGAGGTGCAGACGTAGGCATGGGTTCTATCATTATCTCTAGTTCACCCTGTGACCCTAGAAAATTCCTCTTCAGGTAATCCTGATGCTTAAAATTTAATGAGGCAGGAGATCACACCGTCTCTAACGTCCTTCTCCAGATGTGGGGTTCTAACATGTTTAGAAATAAAAACACAGCACTTCTTTTGTTTGCAGAGTTTAACTGTATAAAAAGATGTGGACACAGTTGCTAGCAATGATTATTTTGTAAAGAGTAATGTTCCCTTTTTGAATGTTGTAGAATATTTTCAAGAATATCAGAAGCCATGTTGATTAAAGCTGGTTGTTAAATATACTTGCAAGATTAAGGTAGTATCTGTGCATTTGCTTTAGGCATACTTGACCTTGACTTAGTTTCTAATAAAGATCCCTGCCCACACATCCTGGTGGACAGTTGGATTGTCAGAATTGTAGAGAGCTGTGGCTATCTGAAGGCTTTGGGGAAACCATGACTTCTGACTGAGCACATATGCATCAAGGGCACACGGCTCTGTTACCTAATTCTAGCCCATCTCTATGGTCGAAGGATGGGGAGAGTAATAACTGTCAATCATGTTACTGTGGGATTTTCTCTGAGCTCTCTTGGTGATAGGTACCTAAACAGGTTCCCATTTGTCCTGTAATAGTATTTGATAGTATTTAATATGGGAAACTATTAGACACATGCACTTGTAGACACAGCAGAAGAAAGCAAGGTGTCTATCCTTTCAGGATCTTTCAAACGCCAGCAACTGCCTTTGGAGTTACAAGTTTCTAGCTCATCCTTCTTCAGCATGTTTAAGGAAGATAAAGCTGTTTTATCCTAGATAGGGTCAAAGGTGAGTCCTGCTGCATTTTATTAGCTAGAAGGATAAGATATGAAATCTCCAGCTAGTTCTGAGCATATCATAATTTTATTTTAAAAAAGCATTAATGCTTACAATAATGATTTAGAATTTAATTTTAGTAAATTTTCTCTCATTTTGCTTAGTCTTTGCCTCAAAGCTTGCCCTTTTGGATTCATGATAGGCAACAGAATAAAAAGATTTGTCTACAGTTGCTAGTAATGATTATTTTGTAAAGATGAACTTTGTGTTAGGGATGCTCCTGCCAAAACTTACTAGATTATTCCATTAGATCTTTTTTATGGGACAGTTATAACCAGTATGATAATTCATTCCTAGGTATTAGCACATTTGTATCATTAAAACACTTTATTCTGCTTATGCAATATGTATGATTAACTTTGCCTTGGTTTTAGCAAACATTTAAACTGCTAAGTTTAAACATTTCTTACTGTATCTTGAATGCATTGCATAAAATCAGTAATTCTGTGGTGAAGAGGTGAATTGGCTACATAGTTACAGGATACCTTTGTACACCTGCTCAGCTAATCATAAATCATCATATTCTACTTACTATATACTAACTGCCATTCTTTCAGACTCAACTAAAAGTTCATTCTCCTAACGTTTTGATCCATCTTTCAGCACTTCCTTTATGGTTTTATGCTCCCAGCCGTTCTGTGATTATTTTTCCTTTTTCTGTCCCTCCTCTTGCTTTCTGAAGCCATGTCCCTGAACCTGAGGATTATGGGTGCTCTCCTGATGAATGGTAAGCTGTGTGGACCTTGCTGTCTCATTCATCTCTTTTAAAAGGTTTGCGTTCTGTTGTTTTGTTAGACCCATTTCACCGCACGGCTCATCTAGGTTGGGTGAAAGTGCTATGAAGGTTATCTCTTGAAATCTATCACATAGCCTTCATTTTCTATTGAATAACCTTTATAAGCATTTGGTGAACATTTAGCTTAAAGGTTAAGCTTGCTGGATATTCTATTATTTATCTATAATAAAGTCTTTAATGATCAATCCAGAGTCCCTGGGCTGTGAACTATCTGATTTCAACTACAGTTCCTAAAGCTTTCTTGGGTTTTTAGCTTAACACTGCCCCCTTCTGGCAATACATACGCTCTGTATAACTGCAAAATAGCTGCTGAAACATCCAGGCAGAGAAATTTTCTTTTTATATTTTCCATTATTTTAATATGTCCAGGGGCTAGAAAATAAAGATTGTTCAATGAAATGTCTGGAACAAAAATTAAGATACTGTGATGCCCAGGACTAGTGTGAACTGCAATATAATTAATTTTAGACTTATTAAAGGCAGATTGTGTAGGTTTAATTGGAGGATTTTTTTTTTGTTTGTTTGTTTGCTTGTTTTACTTTAAAACTCCCATGCATTTACATTTTCATCTAGGATAGTATACATTTTTTATTTCTATAATTCATCATGGCATGGAAGGAAATAAAATTTGAGAAAATGGGTTACTCTAATGCTGGGGATTTTACAAAATATTAAGGCTTTATAGATGGTTATATTTTAATTTTCAGATTATACTTCTATTTTGTGAGTAAGACATATATCCAATATGCACTGAAGTCCAAAAACATTAATATTTTTAACCTATGATTTATTCCAGTAAGATGGAAATTTGATTTTTAAAATTTTAGTAAACCTCATACTACCTGGGGTTAATGACAGAAGCAGCTGTTTGACTCATGTGACAATTCATGAGTCATCACATGCTCATGGCCTAGTGTCATATATTCAACACCTACACACAACTCAATTTTTAGTGCTTTAAAAATGTTCTACTATTTGTGAATAATCCAACTTTAAAGTTACATACAAACTGAAGATAATAATAATATTTTTAAAATAAACACTAGGGAAGGCTTTTGTCACCTTTATAATAAGCCTTATTTTATATTTTTGGATTCCCCAACTGTAAAATAATTACCTGTAGACCTGCAAAAATGAAGGAACAAATATTCAGATCCTGATCCTACTGGTGCCCTTGAACAAGTTACCTAACTTTGAATGGGTAGCCTCATTTGGAAAAAATATATTGTTAATAGTAGTGACATCTCAGGAATTTTTAAGGATTAAATGAGTCTGTTTTTAAAATGCTTAGAATGGTGTTTGGATGCTATAAACCTACACGGTGTTAGCTTAGGTGTCTGTCACTTAATCCTCATGACATACTTAACGTGGCCATTTTAAAGTTGACAAAATTTAGCCAGAGAACCTAGTAAATGATTTGCCTCCCAAGAATATATATCCAGAAACCTTGAGAGCCAGAGTTGAAGCCTGGCTTAGATTGGTTACAAAATATGTTCTGGTTACATTACAGCCTGTAGATTTTAAGGGACTGTAAAGAATATCTGCTTTTAAAGCACAAGATAGCCTTGCAGCTTCAGTCATTTTTTTCCCTCTGTTTCATTCAAGTTTTTTCAACCTGGAATTTATCTCAGTAAATATCTTGTGTTTTTAAGCAAGAGCAAGTAGAGCAGGTTAAAATCTAATCGAATAGAGGAAAGTTAGCAAAGGGGTGCACAACCTTGCACATTTCATATTGCCAAGGAAATCAAGATCAAGTCTGATTCTAACTGAATCCTGTGCTACAGGTATCCAACTGCATCTTCTCACTGCTTTGTCTTTAAGAGTAAAGAGTATAGACGGCTCTATAAATAAAAAAACTTCAAAATGATTCCAGGCTGGTGTTCAACAGCTTTACCTTTCAATATGGAGTTCACTGAATTCCGTATATAAAACCTATGCTCTGTGCTAAGTGAAATAAGCCAGTCCCCAAACACCAAAGGCCACATGTTCTCTCTGATAGTGAGTGGATGCTAAAACACAATAGGGGGTTAAGGAGAATAGAAGTTCATTGGATTAGACAATGGGGAATGAAGGGAAAGGAGGGGGGATGGGAATAAGAAAGACAGTAGAATGAATCAGACATACATATCTTTCCTATGTTCATATATAAATACACAACCAGTATAACTCCACATCATGTATGACCATAAGAATGGGATCAAAATTGGAATGGGTTGCACTTCATGTATGTACAATATGTCAAAATACACCCTACTGTCATGTATATCTAAAAACAGATTTAAAAAAATATATTTGCACTGTATTTATTTTGCTGAACCAGCATTCACCCAAAAAAGGTCCAGTTAAACACATACTTAGCATTTAAATATATGTAGATTGCATACTTACATCTAGACAAATTTTAAGACAAACCTGTAATAGCACTTTCAAACACATTCTATTGACATTAAAGATAATTGGTGACTAGGTCTACTCTCTTAAATATATTAATTTAAATGGTTTACAGAGATAAAATCATATTCTAACCAATGGCTACTTACTCCAAAATTGGTATTATTTTATTATTATTGCCAAGTACCATCGGCTAGCATGTAACCAGCCTCACAGATTAATTCCTTTCTATTA
Organism: Tamias sibiricus; assembly: GCA_025594165.1. Classification (NCBI taxonomy): domain Eukaryota; kingdom Metazoa; phylum Chordata; class Mammalia; order Rodentia; family Sciuridae; genus Tamias; species Tamias sibiricus. The sequence goes on along the minus strand of CM046665.1, from coordinate 36,369,458 downwards.
AAAGGCTGCCATTCAAAATATCATGCTAAGCGAAATAAGCCAATCTCAAAAAACCAGCAGCTGAATGTTTTCTCTAATAAGTGGATACTAATCCATATTGTGGGGGGGGGTGGTACATGGGATAAGTGGAGGAACTTTGGATGGGGCAAAGTGGGGGGCAAAGTGGTAGGAAAGACGGACATCAGTACCCTAGGTACACAAATGGTGTGACTCTACTTCATGCACAACCAGAGAAGTGAAAAATTCTGCTCCATCTGTGCACAACGAATCAAAGAGCTTTCTACTGTCATGTATAACTAATTAGAACTAATAAATAATTTGTTAAAAGGCTGCCATTCTCTGAATTGATGGTATCAATATTTTTGAGATTACAGGGAAACAACTTTTATTTGCAGCATCCATGTAGCTCTAAGATATGTCTATATTCCAAAACTACATATTTCCACAACCATTTTCTCCTTTTATAACTTTTATTGTGGAAATTTTTAAAACATAAACAAAGATAGAAACTATGTCCATCATTTGCTCCCGTGGTGTGCGCTCAAGACCAGCTTCAATCCCTCTGTGCCCTGCCCCCACTACTATTTTGAAGCAAATCCTAGCTATTATTTTGGTTTTCTTGACTGTTTATTATATATAGTTGCACATTATTCTTGTGATTTTTTTTCTAAGTAATTGATAGTGAGGATGAGTCTCCAGATGATCTCCTGTGTGCTTCATCATTTCACCGTGGTTTTTAGCATTATCACTGTATCAGCAGATAGTACTATTTTTCTATTCATTTGTTTTCTCACTTCACTCTAGCCTATAATTATGTTTGGAGTGAGTGGTATTTATTCTGCTGAAAAAGCCAGACTCACTAAAAATGTTCTGCCAGGTGTGACTGTATAATAATGAGATCTAACACATCTAAATTAGCATTAGTCTTCAAAGTAGTCCCCTTGGCAGGTAATTTATTTATTCCAGTGATGCAGCCTTTCACAGAATACAGAATGTTTTTTTTTTTTAATCCTCTTTTGTAATTGCCTTCAAAAATACTTTGAGTCACACAGAAAACTGGGACTCATTACTTTGGTCAAAAGCGATGTCTAACAAAAACACTGTTGAATTTAATCACCTGTTCATGTTCTTGGACTTGACTCGGACTCTGAATTACAAACTCATTGCTAAACATTAAATCTCCCAACCAGGAATATTGGTTTGGAAGCAGTAGTGATATTGAAAAGCATGGGGTGTCGACCCTCTGAAGGATAGAGACCTAAACAGCAAAAGCTAGGGTAGGAGGTTGGTGTTTCTGCAGGTTAGGGGAAGGGGTACAGCCCCCAGGTCCTAGAAGGTGGTAACTGGAGCCAGGCTGTAGTTCACCATGCTCATGACCTTGGAGAACTGCTACCTGCCTGACAATGAGCTCCACTGAGCACCATTGTTGGTCTCTACACTGACCAGGAGACCATCCCCACTGTAGTGGGTTGTGAGCTCATCCAGGAAGCATCCTGCTCTGCCTGCTGCAGGTGGACATGACTACCCAGCACGTGCTGTTCTAGATCCACTATGAAACATGCCATGCACCTGTGTCAGGGGCTTGTGTTCACCTGGCCTCCAGAATAGAAGAAGCTCCAAGACAGGATGTCATCTGCACATTTCATTGCTGTTGACATCTGAGAGAGAAAAAAAAAAAACACCTGTGCTTTTACTCTGGGATCAAGATTAGGTTAATTTAAAAGAACAAATCATAAACGTTAGAAGATGAGGGGTCACCAAGCTGGGTTTCTGCCTCCTTGTGATAACTGTCATAAGGTAATCATGTACCTTCAGATGTTAGAGTGTGAGTGTGACCCATGCCCGGTCCAGACCTGGTGGGATGACAGGAATGGCGGTCTTCATGCAGAGGTGTATGTGTGGCTCAGCCTGAACGCACTGCCTGGGCTTGCATTAGGCTCACTGCCTGGTTGCTGGAAATCTCTCTGCCCAGTAGTGCACATTGGTTTCTTTAGTGTGGAGCAACTAAAGGAGAAATTCAAGAAGTCTGCTTTAAAATCCTGTAGCTTTGTACTCAGGTTAACCTGACACATCTGGAAAGAGGAATGAAAGAGAAAGCATGCTGTCCAAGAGGCAAGGGCACGAGTGGAGGCCCTGCTACCTGGCAGTGCCCAGGGTCCAGAGGACACTCCATGGCTCTCACCTGTTCTCCTTTATAACCCCCCAAAGATGGCAAAAGAAGCAAGCCTTCCCTACTCTGTGAAGAATGCTAATAGGAAATTGGGGAAATGAAGAAAGCCATGAATGTCTGACAGTGCGTGAATGTCTTGCCAAAGGGGGAGCAAGGCACAGTGGGAACCGTTGCCAGGAGCAGAGTTCCTGAAGTTCCCATGGAGATCTGCTGTGACAGGTTTTGAGGCTCTGGGTGCAAGTCACAGACTTGCCCTTGTAATCATCCCTTACGTGGTCCCCTGTGTCCAAGGATTGTAAATACCCACCCCAAAGCCTCACAGGTCTCAGAGCCAGAGTGCATTGATGCGTGAAGCAGCAGATAATTCTGGAAATCATCCCTACAGAGATGAGCAACAGGAGGTATATTTGCTGTGATGTAGTGACCCCAGAGTGGCTGGCCAGCCACAAGCCCCTTCCCAGAAGGGGACCTGGAGAGCTGCTCACAGTTCAGCCCTTCCCACAGTGTACACCTTGGCATCAGTGGCCTTGCAGCAGGACTCTGGACAAAGTTGTTGACTCTGGGTCTCATGATGAATTTGGAGATGGAATTAAGAGACCACATGTGCCTTCCAGGCTGGCCTGGGGCACATCACACTCCTGTCCAGTGCACACCTAACCACTGCAGGGCCCACCTCAGCGGTAGTCCTGCAGGTGGCTGCATGTAGAAGCAGATGCATATGCACCTGTTGATGTGGCTTGGTTGCGGACAACCACCTGTCTCTTTACTCCTGTACTCAATTACATTAGAGCAAGAAAAATGATTTTTAGCACCTTTGTCTCTTTTAGATTGCATGTATGTGCATATTTTGCAGTGTTTCCAGTGAGAAAACGGCCTTAATGGCTCCTTATTCCCTATCCATATTACAAATAAACACGTTTAAAATGAGTTAAAGGGGCATATGCAAACTCAGAACTTGAATTTTGTCAGCCTGAAACTTGTCTAGAGAATTCTAGTTTTTTTTTTTTAAATATGATGGTATACAAGCTGTGTTAAGTTGTATATTCTTGTCTGTACAATGCAGAGTATGGCCACCAGCTCCTAAAGAGAGAAGTTTCCTGTATGTACATTTTGTCTGGTTAAATGCAATTCTCTCAACTCAGGACATTTGGAATGTTAAAGAATTTGAAGTTTGTCACTGCTTGCTTTTGAAGTGTGCAAACACATGCTCAGCCAGCAGGACCCATGCTCGTGGTATATCTGAGCTGCCATGCCATCTCCCTGCTCACATGCAAGTGCTGAATTTCATTTGAAAAACAAACAGTTCCATTCCATGCCCATGTGATTATGTCAAATTGAACCCCAATATTACGTATGACTTTAATGCACTAATGAAAACCAAAAACAAATCCAAACAACCACAGAAACCCCAGTTCTTCAGTCACACCTCCTGTCTTTGTATTGCTGTGTATGGTGTGTGTCTGTACACACTGAGTGTATGTGGAGGGCACATATATATTTCAGGGGGCTTATGTGGATTTTGTTCTCATTTTTTGTTTAAATTTGATTTTTAAATTCATAATACATTAATGTGTTACAAATTCAAAAGGTGTAAAAAGAAAAAATTTCCCCCCTTCCCTGTCCTCCATTTCTTCTTCTAAAGATAAGCAGTGTGATTAATTTCAAGTATATCCCTCTAGACCTGTTCTATGAATATATATCATTTATTCACTTTTTAAATTTTATTCTCATGCTTTTACAAAATGTGGAGGATACTGTACACAGTTTTGTACCAGCCTTTCATTTGACAATGCATCATTAAGTTATATTACCAATTTACATTCTTACCAATGATATAGGCTTTTCTGCTTTCTCACAATTGCAAAGGCATAGTCGTCAAACTTTATTTTTTGCCAGACTGATAAATTTAAATTTCACTTCTCTCATAATGAAGTTGAAGGTAGGCTTAAAGCCACTTATATTTCCTTCTTTGTGATCTGTGTTTGTTGTCTTGCTCCTTGTTCTACTGCAATGTTGATTTTTTTTTAATCGAATAGAGTTATTATTTCATGGAAATTTGCCCTTATTGTACAAGTTGAAAGGGTTTTTTGCCCCCTGTTTGTTATTTGGCTTTTGACTTTGCTCGCATTAGTTTTTGCTACGTGAAAATATTTACTGTTAAACAGTTGTGTTTTACCTGCTTGTTTCCTGAACTATGTACGAAACATAAGCCTTTCCCACTCCTGAGTTTTTTCTCCATGTCATTAGTGCTTATATTAAATCATTCATCCTTCCAGGGTTTATTTTGGTTTTAAGGTGAAAAGGTACACCTCCAACCTTTTGTTTCTTTGTCTTTCTTTTTTTTCTTTTTGGGTTTCATGTTGACCTGAATTTTAAATTTTAAAAATTTCAGAGTCTGCGCTGTCACATATGAGTATTACCAGTTAGGCGATGTACATTTTTATATGAACTGAAAATAATTATTTTCAACATATTGCAGTTTTTAAATCAGGCTGCAAGAAGTTTCAAATTCCATGACATTATGGATTACATGCTCATCGTTCTCCTTTTTCTGCTCTTGTCACTGAGCAGAAAAGTCAGATCCTGTCTTTTTTTTAAAGACAGGATCTGACTAAGTTGCCCAGGCTGGCCTTGAGCTTGAGATCATCCTGCCTCAGTGTCCCGAGTAGCTGGGATCAGAGATGTATGCCAGTGCACCTGGCTGTTATTTTTACTTTTAATGTAGTTCTTATTTTTAAATGACATGAGCGTCCTAATTTTATTGTTTACTTTGTACTAAAAGTAAGCATTTGGTAATATTTCTGAGCACATTGATGAGTATGTGCCAGAGTCCTGCAAACCAAGCTGTCTGTTCAGAGGCTGAGATGTCTGTGGGTCTTGAGAAGGAAGCACTTTCTGGGAGAGGAGATCTTATTTAATATCACCCATGGTGGAGCACTTCTTGGGGAGCAGAGAATGTGAGTAAATATTTCCATAGCATATCTAGAGTTACTCAGTTATAAATACATTTGAAAATCATATTAATTATAGCAACTGGGATTTTTAAAATGAAATAATTATTGGTGAGATTAATAAGACGTATCTTCACATTTATAAAGACTTTTTAGTCTGGTATTATTCAGAAAGAAAATAGACTTCCTCGAGTAAGACATGTCTGTGAATATTACTTGACTTTCCAATTTCTCCAACAAATAAACTAGGAGAATATAACTGTGAACCATTAACAAATACATGTTAATAATGGGAAAACTTCATAAAGCCTTAAGTAGTAAACTATTTTCAATAAGTGATAATATTTGTAGGAGAAACATGCTGGTTTTTCTATCTACCAACTGATAAGTCATTTAAAAATTCTTAGTTTTTTTTTCCCCCACCTCCATCTTTAAAACTAAAGCAGTAGAAACAATGATAGTAGTAATTGTTCATTTTGCCTCCTGGGGATATTTTGAGAATTCTACACTAATATGTTAACATTGATATTGTAATATTGAGAATTAATAGGCATGTAAATAAAGATGTGTCTTATAAACATTCTAACTTCATTAGTTATTGGAGATACTGTGTATGTTCTATTATTTCAAATTCTTTTTTTTCCCCAGTGATTTCTCCTTTTCAAGTTTCAGCTTTAAAATGTGAATGTCCTGCTATTTGACACATTGGCATTGATAAAACTCTTTGTAGTCTATAAAAATTGTTATTAAAATCTTTCTAAATTCTTATTACTTATTACCAGAGACATTTCTTTCTCTTAGTAATTTCTGAAATTTTCTCCTGTGCTCAAAAGCTCAGATGTATATATTTCACTATACATTTCAAATTGGACTCTTCTTTTAAACATTGCCATTTGAATGTTCCTTGTTTTTCATTTGAATCTCTTAAATTGCATGGCCTTGAGAAAGGTAGCACTGACTCTGTTTATTTGGTATGAAGTACATAATACATATGCTGATCCAAAGATAGCCACAACACAAAAAATTCCATATGTTTTTATGATTTGTTTTCCTTATATGTATGGAATAAATGTTATATGCCCATAAATATTGTTAGTGACAAATGTTGATGTAATCTGTTAACAGTTTATTGTTCATATTTTTATGTTTTACATAATAGTCATGGAGGAGTGTTTGTCATCACAAATAAAGATTTCTTATACAGATTAAATAAAAGAATTATTTTTATAACAACATTATTAATCAGGATTCTAAAAAAATGAATATAATGTGGAAACAGAAAAAATTCTCTTCTGGGTGTTGTAGCAGTTTTCTGTCTTATGTTTTTAAACTAATTTTTAAGTTTCGTGTGGCTACAATATGATTCCAAGAAAATGAACTATGAAGCATTATTTTTCCGTTACACTGCAAATGTCTGTCACATTTTAGAGCGTTTGTGTATATTTTATGACATAATCCTGAAATCTGTGATGTCTTATTTAGAAACTCAGGCCAAATTACATTTAATTTGTTAAGGGTTTGTAGGAATAGAACTTTACTTAAGAAGTGAGTTCCAAATAGATCAGTGGACTGATGGAAATGAACCAGGTTTGCTTTATTTTTCCCCCTCTTCAGGCAGAGCTCTCAGCTGGGAGATGAAAAAACATTTAATGATTCATCGTTGCTGGAAAATCTCCAAAATAATCATGTAAGCAACATGAAACAATTATCTTTTTTCATTAATGCATGAAAACTAGCAAGTGTTTCTTGACTGTCTTGTATGTTTATATTTTTTTGAGCTTTCATGATCATTTTAAGTAATTGCCAAAATCTCATATTGCAAAATTCTTTTTACTTGGCAATGTGAATTCTTGGTAATTGGAAATTTAATTTTAATATTATTATTTGTCAGTATTCTTTTTCTTAAAAGTGTTTAATTTTAAATAATTATTGAACTTTGAGTGGAATAACTCACTATTAACAATTTCAAAATGTCTACAGAGGAATTACTCAATATCATAAACTAGTATCATATCTACAAAAGGAACTCCAGAGTCTGCCACCCAGTGTGAACATCCTGCTTAAGAAGTTATTGATGGGGGTGCTGGGGATATAGCTCAGTTGGTAGAGTGCTTGCCTCACATGCATAAGGCCCTGAGTTCAATCCCATCACCACAAAAAAAAAAAAAAAAAGAAGAAGAAGAAGAAGAAGAGGTTATTGATGGGGTTGGAATTGTGGCTCAGTGGTGGAGTGCTTGCCTAGCACATGTGAGGCACTGGGTTTGATCCTTAGGACTACATGAAATAATATTTTTTATTTTTATTTTTAAATGTGTTTTAAAAGCTATTGATGCTTATTCAGATTCCGTCAGATTAACCTGTAGAGACTCCTGGAATTTAAACTTCTCCTTGCTGGCTCAGGCTTAATCATGAGACAGTTGAAACACTGGCTGTCTAGCACTGGAGGGCTCACATCTGCCCCTGAGTAGGGCCCTAGCAGTGGATAGGGGTATTTTTGTTTCATTTTTCTTAAGTGGACCTTCAATAACATATTAGCCTCAGGATCCACCAAACCTAGACCTGGACCACCTCTTCCCTCCTGTGTTCTCTGTAAATTGTGTTGTCACCTGTCTTATCATTCTAAAACTGAAAGTTTGCCTTGGCTACCTCCTTTTCTTTCCACGTCCAGATCTCCTGAGTCCTGAAGCCCTCATCAGGACTAACACCTAGGGTGCATCCCAAATGTCTGCTTCAGTCCTCTCACAGTCTCACCCCTGTGTGGGTTACAGCTGTGGCCTCCCAACCTGTCTCCTTGTTTGCATTTTTACTCCTAATTGTTATTACACATGACAGGCTAATGTGATGATCTAGCTCCTCCCTGAGTCACCACCCTCCTGTTAGCTCTTTTTCCTTTCTCTCTACTCAGGCCATAGTAGCCTTCTTTTGTTTTCTGAAACACACTTCATTCTTGCCTTCTTCAGGAAGTTTTCAGTTACATGCCATTCCTACCTGATGGAAGTCAATTGACTCAATTCTTGGTGAGACTAAAACCTCACCTGCTTAGACGTCTCCTGGTCTTGAACAATGACTGACTCTCCCAAGTCGTCTTTCATGGTATTTGCCCTTTAAAGTCCTTAACACACTACCAATAAATAGTACTTGTGAATTATATTCTTTTTTTTTAATTTATTTTTATTTATAATAATTATAATTCATAGTGCACATATATGGCATCTTTTTACATACAACTGTTTGTATAATGAGACGGATATCATTTTCCTAAATGCATGATTGAAGACCTGAATGGTGAATTATATTCTGTCTCTCCACACATCTAAGCTTCACATGGCTGGAACCATGCGTGTTTGATCCACTTTTTTAGACTGAACAGTTTTTTCAAATAACGTTCTCATTTACCCTTCCATCACTTCACTTTTTTTTTGTTTGTTTGTTTTGTTTTGTTTTGTTTTTTCCCCAAAGGCATAGAGCTTTGTTTTTCCTTTATTAATCTGAATGACATTTCCCTTCATTAGAAGCCAGACAGGAAGATGTTTAATTTTAGATCCTGGCTTCATTTCTCCTATACACTATCAGCTCCTTGAAGAAAATAATCCATTTTTCAGTCTTCCTCAGGCCATTAAAATTCCACTGTACTCAGGAGTTGCTTTTTTTTTTTTTTCCACTTAGTAAACCATGAATAAGATTAAGGTTACCATTTTTTGGAGAGGGGGAGAACAGGGCAAGCATTACGAAGTCCCCCATCATCATCATCCCAACCCAAAGTAGGATTAGATGCCTGAAACTTAAAATTGGTCAGGAGTTACAGCCAGGTAAGTGAATATTTTAGAATTTCTATCCTAGGACAGGATTCATCCTTTTTTTATTTATTTATTTATTTTCACTATATTATTTCTGTTTGACCACATGAAGTTGTCTTGTATAAATGTTTAAAAGTGAATGAGGAAGTACAAGAAAGAATAATTTGAGTTAAAACCATGTTTTCTCCATAATAGATATTGGCTATAAATCCACAGCCCTGATTCTTAATAGAGTAATATGAAATAACATTTCTGTCATTCGTGTCAAAATGTTCAAGTGAAAATATATTATGTATTCATTTCTCACAGCCAACAGCCCCTATCATATGTGAGTTTCTTACAATGATGGCAGTCTGCCACACAGCAGTGCCAGAGCGGGAAGGTGACAAGATCATTTATCAAGCAGCATCTCCAGGTACAAGTGAAGTGATCATAAAAATTTTTTCTGTGGAAAATTGTTCTGAAATTTGGGATTATCTAAATGGAATCAATTTTGTCTAAAAAAGTAAGATAACCAAATTGTGCTTTTTAGATAAAAATTTTCATTTACTAATTAGAAAAACCTTGGCTTTCAGGATTAGTTATGTACGTGTGTGTTGAAATATATATCTTCGTATATGTAACATGTTGATATATAACATACAATTAAAATAACAATTAAAATAAGTAAATATAAGTACTTTTCTATAAACATGTATTTTCCCTTTACAAATATTAATCAGATCATTTTGCACATAGACAGACAGAAAAAGGAAGATCTGTTTGTCCAAAATAGTGATGTACATGGCTTTACAACACAAATGTTACTCTTTTCTTTTGAAAATGATAGTCAGGAAGCTTGCTTTGTATATTACTTGGGTGAGGAAAATTTTATGCATGTAAAGAGATTTCATAAAATATTTATTATCACAATTACTAATATTATTTTGGCTTAATTTTAGACCTCCTTTCAATTTAAAATTGGATTCCTAATCAATTTGATAATTGTAAAAGTTTTAGGAAAAAAATGAACGCCCTTTGGAGAACTCTTTGAGTTTAAAACTTTATTCTAAACAAACACCTATGATTTGTAGAATGAATCAGATTCCTAAAAGGATAAGACGATACCGCATCTCACATGGTTAGAATAGAACCTAGATGAATATTTTCTCATTCTATACCCTCCCTCAGCAATGCAAGGGTTTTACAACACAGAGATGAAAGTCGTTAGTATATAATAAAGCATTCATTGATTTTACACTATTTAAATTGAATCCTCAATTAGTAGTATTAGTTTTTCTACATTCAACTCTTTAGAAGGAAATCCCTTTTTTTTTTTTTTTTTTTTTTTTTTTTTTTTTTTTTTTTTTTTGCTTTTGTGGTACTGGCATTGAACTCAGGGGCACTTGACCACTGAGCCACATTCCCAGCCTTATTTGTATTTTATTTAGAGACAGGGTCTCGCTGAGTTGCTTAGCACCTTGCCATTGCTGAGGCTGGCTTTGAACTTGTAGTCCTCCTGTCTCGGCCTCCCAAGCCACTGGGATTATAGGTATGCGCCACCACGCCGGCAATAAAAATGTTTAAAAGAAAGTTTTGTGTCATTCATTTGGAGAAGAGTGGTCTGGAGAATATGCTAGACTAAGGGATACAGTTATCTTTTTTAGATGTGGGACTAACAATGAGACTTAATATTCTGGGGTATATGTCTCAGTACTGTCCTTTGTTGTCCTCCTTTGGCATTGTCATGGAACTTAAAAAGAAATGGATTGCAGCAATAGGGACCAACATGAAAAGAATTTTAACTAAACAAAAATTGCATTATGTGAACGCATTTCTGTTGTATTTGGGGAAACTTTTTCCATCACTTATCCGCTTTTACCTGTTCTTAAACAGATGAGGGAGCTCTGGTCAGAGCAGCCAAGCAATTGAATTTTGTTTTCACTGGAAGAACACCTGACTCAGTCATTATCGATTCAGTAAGTTATTTATGTCTTAAGTTTCTTTTTAACCAAACTAATGCATATGCATAGCTTCAATGACAAGTTAATAAGGTCATAATAAAATGGAAGTTTCCCACACCAGAAGGAACCACTTTCTGTTCTTTCATCTATTTGCTTAAGCATTTATACATCTAGTACTTTCAAAAAGCATTATTAATAATATGTTTCATAATATGTATTCTTCAACAGTAGACACATCTACTGATTTTCTGTTAGGATTTCTCTCTTCCTCCATTTTGCATATTCTTCCCTGTATTTTTAACATTATTATAATTATTACAATTTCTGATGAAATGAATATTGAGGACTAAATTTTTAATGGGCAGATATGTCACAAAAGATAATGCATGTATGGCCAGTAAGCACATGAGAAAACACTGTTAGTCATCAGGGAAATACAAAACTACATGTTGGGCCACTGCACAACTACCAAGAAGGTGAAAATTAAAAATATCAATAGCCCCAATGTTGAATGAGAGTGTAGAGCACGTGGAACAGTTATATACTGCTTGGTGATACAGTCCATCAGGAAAACCATTTAAGAGTTTCCTAATAAAGACCAGTTTTTTTAATGAGCACCTGACCCAGCACACGTACTCAGTTACCCAGGGGAAATGCAAGTTGACATCCTCAAAAAGACTTAGAAAGGAATCTTCATTGCTTTACTCATAGTAGCCAAAAGCTGGAAAGAAACCAAAAGCTCATCAGTAGGAGAATGGATAAACCAACTGTGATCTATTCCTACAATGGTAATATCTAAACAGTGAAAGGAATGTTATCAATTCATCAACAGCATGGCTAAATCTCAAGAACATTATCCTGAGCAAAAAAAAAATGAAGAAGAAGTAAAGAAAAGCCACAAAGGAGTACATCCTTTTTAATTTCATTTATATGCAGCTGGAGATCAGACAGAAGTGATTTATGGTGATAGAATTCAGAACAGTGGTTGCTACAAGGCAGGGAGAAGATTGATTGGGAACAGGCTCAGGGGAATTTATGGGTTGGTGGAAATGTTCCAAATCTTGATCACAGTGGTGTTTACACAGAGTACAACTTTGTCAAAATATGTAATTTTCTTTTAACTATACTTTGAAGATATATGCATTTTATTGAATATAAATTATATCTTATTTTACCAATAGTCATAGCTAAACATTATCGTATTCAATATTTTTTTTTACTTTTGTGTTTCTTAACACAAAACTAGTTCCTAAGGATAATTTTTCCTTTATTACCTTTATTTATTTTGTGTTTTGTTTTGTTTTTTTGGTACTGGGGATTGAACCCATAGGTTCAATCTACCACTGAGCCACATCCCCAATCCTTTTTACATTTTGTTTTGAGGTAGGGTCTTCCTGTGTTGCTTAGGGCCTCACTAAGTTGCTGAGTCTGGCCTCAAACTTTCTGTCCTCCTGCCTCAGCCTCTTGAGTTGCTGAAATTACAGATGTGTGCCATGACACCTGATACCTTCCTTTTTTCTTAATTTTCTTATTTGCTTCATTTTCTTTCTATTACTAATTTACTTAATTTTCTTTTTTTCTTAATTATTCATTTTCTTTCTACTACTAATTGTTCCCTAAGCCTTCTTACTATACTTTTGCACTACAATCCCACCAGATAATCTGTCTATTAGCAACTCTTTCCACCTGTTTTGGCTGGTGTTGCTCTAAGGCCTCCTTCTGTGGCACTTGGAATTCCTTTTGATTTTCTCCTGTTTTTTTTACTACTTCTATTAAACTGAAAATGAGTTTAACTATAGAAATCGTATAGTCGTTTTCATAACAGAACTTTGTGACCAGTGATTATTTCTAAGAAACCTAAGATATTTTCAACTTTGTGTAATCATATATCCCTTTCTTTTATAGCTGGGGCAGGAAGAAAGATATGAATTGCTCAATGTGCTGGAGTTCACTAGGTAAAACTTCTCCTCTGTGATTTTTCTGGATAAAATAAATTGCAATCCATTTTTATTTTTCCCCTTTTAAATAACTAGAATATGTGCTTCTTTATTTAAATTTATTTAGGCAAAATATTACTCAAAATCTTTAGTACGTTTTTTATTATCTGTAGGTAAGTTATAAACAGCTTTCTTCAGAATATTGAAATGGTGATGATTTTAAAAATTGTTTTGAAATATAACTAATTCACAAGGCTAGAGCATAGGGCCAGGAGTCTGATAGCTAGTGTGTGAGTCGGCTTTCTGTTCCTGTAACAAATACCAGATAATCAACTTATAAAGAGAAAAGGTTTATGTCAGCTTACAGTTCTCGAGGTTTCAGTGTGTGATTCTACAGCCCTGTTGCTTTAAGCCTGTGATGAGGCAGCACACCATGGTGGGAGGGTGTGTAGACCAAAACTGCTCACCCCATGGCCAGGGAATAAAAGGGAAAGTGAAGAAAGGGCTGGGATCACACAATTCCCTTCAGGGCACATCCTTAGTGAGTTAAAGACCTTGCATTAAGCCTCACCCTATAAAGTTTCCACCACCTACCAATCACACCTCGCTGGGTACTGAGGCTCCACACACAGGCCTTTGGGGGACATTTAAGATCCAATCCATAGCCGGGTGTGGTGGCGCACGCCTGTAATCCCAGCACTTGGGAGGCTGAGGCAGGAGGATCATGAGTTCAAAGCCAGCCTCAGCAATAGCGAGGTACTTAGCAACTCAGTGAGACCCTGTCTCTAATAAAATACAAAGAAGGGCTGGGGATGTGGCCCAGTGGTCGAATGCCCCTGAGTTCAATCCCCGGTACCAAAAAAAAAAAAAAAAAAAAAAAAAAATCCAATCTATAGCAATTAGTGATCTGGAAACATAGTAAGAGTCACCAAGATTTCTGTGGAATAGTTGGAGTCAGGAAGCTGTCATTCTAATTGTGTGTTCATTGTATTTAATTGTCTTTGGGATTTCAAAAACAACATGCATATCTTTTTTAGGTGTAAGCCACGTACCATCTAGTTAGAAAAGAACAAAAAGCAAAGTGATTGTTCTACTGATTTTACTTATTAAGGTCAAATAATAGAGTCCTTTAGTTATGAGGCCTCTGCACAAGTTTCCCGACATTAGCTACAGGATCTTAAAGATTACATAGCCACTTGCAGGACACTTCAAAACATCAAACCCATGAGGTAATAGAGCTGTCATTCAAGGAAATAAGTGCCACCTTTTTTCAAGAAATTTCTCCTATATAAGGCAAGCTCAAACACTACCTTTGAGAGATGTTTCCTTTTCTGTGCCAACTTTGGTTGCTGTCTTAATTGGTAGTGACCACACGTCCATGGTTCATAACAAAAGCAATGGGGTCTGTCCAATTTATTAGTCAAACACTGTTTTCTTTACTTATATGCTCTGAAAGGCTCAAAGGAAAATAAATAAGAAGTTGGATAACTAACTAGAATAGAGTATTCTCAAAGTACATCCCTCATCTTTTTCTTTTAATGTCAAAGTGACTGTTTTCCTAACCCTACTATTATAAGTAGTATGTTAATTGGCATTTAGATATGTCTTTTAAACACACACTTAGAAAGTACTATGCTAGGTACCATAAAGAAAACTAAAACAAGCTTAGCAATTTCAGTCTTTGAGAATACTACAGGAGGGCAGACTTAAGAATGGAAGTGAGAAAAGTGAATATGATGCTGTTAAAATAGTCTTGTGAAAACTGGTGGTGGTGCAGACCAGGATGACAGTAGTGAAATTAAAGGGAAGTTTTTTTTTTGTTGTTTTTTTTTTTTTTGTGGTACCGGGGATTGAACTCAGGGGCACTCATCCACTGGGTCACATCCCCAGCCCTTTTTTTTGTATTTTATTTAGAGACAGGGTCTCACTGAGTTGCTAAGTGCCTCGCCATTGCTGAGGCTGGCTTTGAACTCGCGATCCTCCTGCCTCAGCCTCCCAAAGTGCTGGGATTACAGGCATGCGCCACCGCGCCCGGCTAAAGGGAAGTTGATGGCACTCATATACCTTTTAAAGGAAGGTCAGTAGGGACTTTGCCATGGGTTGGATATGGCGAGCAGAGAGGGAGAGATCAGGGCCTCTGGCATGAGCAACTTAGTGAATAGAAGTTCTGTTTACACAGATGATAGGAACAGAAGAGAAATAGATGTGGACATGAAGATGTTTGGAATTGAACATCTTAATGTTTAGGTTTTAGATGCCTATGAGACATCGAAATGGATATGTCAGGTCAGCAGTTGGATATAACCTAAGGGAGAAACCGATGGCAGAAAGACCATTTGGTAGTCATTGGTGTGTGGAAGTGATATTTAAAGCCATGAAAGTGAGTGGGATTGCCTAGAGATAACACATAGAGCTCAAGGGAAAATGGAAGGCTGTTGACTGAGCCATGAGTAATTTTAACTATTAAGGGCCAGTTAGGAAAAGAGGAATCAACAAAAGAGAATGCTTTCTGGTTAAAGTCAAAGAGGACAAAGGGAATAATAGCACAAGGCCAAGAGAAGAGCAGTTCAAGCTCATAGTGGACATCTCTGTCAGAGACTGCTGCAAGCTTAGATGAGGGAAAGGTCAAAGTGTTCATCAAACGTGACCATCCATTGGCCTGGTGAGGAGGGTAGCAAAAGGTGAAAGACAGGAATGAAAGGGAGATGAGTGGAGGTGGTGTGTGCGGTGATGTTTCAGAGGAGTTGACCTGTGAAGACCAGTAAAGAAAGAGTTGAAAGGGCATGTGGCTCAATGGAAGAGTGCTGGTTGGGTGAGTTCTGTAGGGGGGAGTGTAGAGCATATTTAAATACTGAGCAGCAGGGTCCAGCTTAGAAGAGGCAGATTCACAGGAGAGCCACATGACTTGTGGAGTGAGGTTACTGCAAAAGTGGGATGAAAAAAGATTCACACACATAGAAGAGGCCTCTGATAAGAGAAGAAATATTTCCTCCATCGTATCAGGGGGAAATAATGGAGAAGATG
This sequence comes from Tamias sibiricus, assembly GCA_025594165.1. NCBI lineage: Eukaryota > Metazoa > Chordata > Mammalia > Rodentia > Sciuridae > Tamias > Tamias sibiricus. The sequence goes on along the minus strand of CM046665.1, from coordinate 36,353,636 downwards.
GTGCACACATAGACAGAAATGGAGGCTTTAATGACAGAAAGAAAAGGGATTTCTTGTCTGAGGTTTCTATCAAAGTAAATTCCAAAAATTCAAAGAATCTGGAATGAGGAGGGAACATGGAAGACTTGGAGAATGGAGAAGATATACACTGTGGTCTTACAGAGGGTGAGAGAGCAAGCTTCTTAGAGAAATGTAGTGGATTGGTGTGCAGTGATGTGTGGTGTGGAACATCCTGTTGTATTGAGTATCATGTATTTACTCATCGCTGGGCGAATCTCTACAATGTCCATTTAACTCTGATGTGCCATAGAAGAGTGTTCCCATTTACCCTTGGGGATTTTTCCAGGAGAAGAGAAGAGCAAGGAAGTTGATGAGTTTGACACCATTAAATCAAAACTGAATTAAGAAAGGCATGAATCAAGGAGGGCTAAGTTAGAATGCACAGCTGACATTAAATGTAATCCTAAAGTATGGTATTCATATTCCCTCCTTGTCTGAGGTTTCACTGTCCATAGTACCAAAATTCTAGAAATAAACATTTCATAAGTTTTAAATAACTTCATTACAGTATACTGCTATCATCATTATATTTTATTATTGTTGTCAATCTCTTACCATGCCTGACTTATGAATTATCATAGATAGGTTTGTACATCTAGCGGAAAAGGTATATATATAGTTCAATACTGTCTGCAGTTTCAGGCATGTAATCATTGGAAAATAATACTTGTGAATGTTTAAGTTGTTGGTTAGAAGTGCTAGCATTTGCTGTTGTCTACAATTATATACTTAGAATTGGTTACTTTTATTTTTTAACAAAAATTACCGTACACAGTTGCTCTTTTAAGATACTAACTGAAAATATTTTTTCAAACGTGAAAATATTGAACCAGGACTGTCCTCTCCTCTGGTGGGTCTTAACTCTCACAGGTTTCTAGGGAACCATTTTGTAAAGTATTCCTCTAGGGCAGAGGATGGTACCCTGATGACTCAAAAAACATAACGGAACTTTCAAAAGTCTCCAACTGTGTACATCAGGGGATAATTCATATATATGGAAGAATCGGGCTCATAATGTGATCCAATTTATTTTTTCACTGTGAGTATTAAAGTATGTGAGGCATGACAAACATATACGTGCAGATCCTCATTATGGAAAAACCTCTTTCTTTCAGCGCTAGAAAAAGAATGTCAGTGATTGTTCGCACTCCATCCGGGAAGTTACGACTTTACTGCAAAGGAGCTGTAAGTCTTTATTTTTGTCTTTTACAGTTTTGATTTATGCTGGTTTATAATGTACGTGTTAGGCATTCTGCTTCGGGAATGTAATGCAGATGTTTAGCATGAAGTTGCTGACATCTACTTTTGCTGGTGTTTTATAGTAACAGGGTTCTGCTTCTTCTGGTGAAATGTGGAATTCCTTCTGGGTAAATTGGGTTCAGCCTGGATATTTTTATAATTTAATTTTTATACATAATATTTGAGGTTCATAATCTATAAATTATGTTAGCAGGCAACTAAATACAGAAAATAATATAATTTTTCGAAGACCATAGAAATAGTCTTTGTTCTTTGGATCATAGTTATTGGTATAATTTCTCCATGTGAGGATCACTGTCTTGCATTTTTTAATTATAACAGAATCTCTAATTATTGATTGGTGTTGGCATATGGAAAGGTTATATGCTATGCATTCTAACTGATTTTCCTAGTTGAAATATGTTTACACTCATGGAAAAATGAGAAATCTACTGACCAAAGCTTTTTTTTTTTTTTTTTCTTTTTTTAAAAGATCAATCAATATTTTCTTTTTGAATTGCCCTTTCCAGGTACCTAGTTTGTAAAATTCCCCAGCTTGGAACTTTTTAATTGTAAATAGCATCAACAAACTTGCTTTTCCCCATGGAAATTTGGAAATCAAACTTAAGAGGCCCAAGTCTTTTATTTAAATTCCTGTTGAGAATGTTAGATGCCTTGGTTTTAAAGCATTAAAATGCAATTTTTGAATGCCTTGGTTTTGAAGCATCCTGGTGGAATGATTTTGTAATGTCTCATGAATTTAGTTTTAGAATTCCTTTGGTTTTATTTTCCCACTGATTCAAAGACCAGACATTTATTCATTCTGAACATCTGAACATCTTATCACCAGACTACAAACTGGATTTTGGAGATGCAAAGGAAAAAAAAAGACCTAAGAAGTGTCAGGAATTTAAGATTATCCAGGGAAACACATATAAACAGAAGGTCAGGTTACAATACTAAGGTATATTGTAAAGATCATCCACAGCCCGGCGGAAACATGTGCAGTGATAAGGGAATAGGAGAGCCCACAGACCTCCCACTTCAAATGGCTAATAGATGTCTGGTTTAAACACCCAGATCACATCCTTCCTCCTATGGCTTTGAACAGTCGTCTACCTAAAAACTTTGGGAAGTTAAAATAATGAATAAAAAGTAAAAATACAGAGCTTTTTTTTTTTTTTTTTTAAACAATCCCAAACATAGTTTGTGTATGTTAACTCGCTTATCGCATTGTTTTTCCTCCCTCCCAAATCAGGTATGAAATGTGGTTCGCTGGTAAAAGACATAAACATGGAAAGCATGCTTGGGAACTAGCTGTAGGTTGGCAGGGAAGAGCTGAATTTGAGGTGGAAAAGGTCGACCTGAGTTCGGTTTTGGTTTTTTGTTTTGTTTTGTTTTTACCATCCTCAAGAACTGCACTTTTTTTCTTGATTGTTCTGATGGCACGTCAGATGATGATATAAGGCTACCATCTGAGGCCACTGACAACAGTCCATGCAAGAGTTGATACAGAATAATGAGACAGGTGCAGAGAAGACATAGGAGGAGGATTTAGGACTTAATAATTGATTGGTGTTGAGGGAAGGGATTATCCAGGATCCTTAGGAGATTTCTGTTTGGCTTGCCAAGGGGACTGAATGATACCACTTCCTAAGATAGAGAGTTGGGAGCTACGTTTGAGCCACAAGGATTTCACAGGGGAAAGAATCTAAATTTCACAGGGGAGGGTATCCAGGGTGCAGATCCAGCCTAGAACTTAACATGTGTAGTTGGAAACTAAAAGCAGGGGATGAAATCTTGTATGAAGAAATGTTACCTGAAATGAGATGAGAGTATAAAATGAAAAGTAGAAGAGGGCTAGGGCTGTAGCTCAGTGGATAAGTGCTTGCCTCCCATGTGTGAGGCATTGGGTTTGATCCTCAGCACCACATAAAAATAAATAAAGATATTGTGTGTCCATCTACAACTGAAAATATAGTTTAAAAAAGAAAAAGAAGAACCACCAGGAAAGCAGATTGAGATTTGGAGGAGAATCTAAGGAGCTTGTGGATTCCTTGGTAGAGTCAATAATCAACAGATAGCAGCTATAGCAGAAGACCTGGGTAAACAGAACTCATTAAGAATGCACTCCGGCCTGGCGCAGTGGTGCACACCTGTAATCCCAACACTTGGGAGGCTGAGGCAGGAGGATCGTGAGTTCAAAGCCAGCCTCAGCAATGGCAAGGCACTTAGCAACTCAGTGAGACCCTGTCTCTAATAAAATACAAAAAAAAAAAAAAAGGGGGGGGGGCTGGGATGTGGCCCAGTGGTCAAGTGTCTCTGATTTCAATCCCCAATACCAAAAAAAAAAAAAAAAAAAAAAAGAATGCACTCCGGTCAGGATGGCATAATATGTCACACTTTGATGTGCATCCTTTCTGCCAAAGTTTTGGTGATGACAGATGGAGTTAATATAAGTATAAAGAGAAAATAAAGCTAAAACTACACAAATAGATGTCTGTGTACCCCAAAGTAGAAATAGAACCAAAGTCTTGATCTGGGTGGGGTGGGAGTCCCAGCCTCTGGGTTCAGAATCAAGAAACAGTGGGTAGAGTTTGACTTTTATGAAACTGTGGGGCAAGTGTCCTAGATTTAAAATCATGTGGGAGCCAGCTTCCTGTCTGAAATTAAGGACAATGGTGAGCTTCCTCAACGTAAGAAGAGGCTGAGGAAATCTCACACCAACCTCTGCAGAGGGTTTATAAAATGACCAGGTTGGCATGCCTGCAAAGAGGGATAGAACAGGAGCAAAACTCAGGGACATATGAAAAATTTTCATGCTGAAAGAGATAACAAGTGCCATAAAAAACTGGGTTTGAATCATTTGTATAGACCCATCTGATAAGGAATGTTTTAAGCTCAACATAATGAAGAAATTCTAACTTTTTTTGAATCAAAAAGAAACAGAGGGGTAATAGAAATACATATATACACATACACACACATATATACGCACATACATAACATATAAATGAACAATTTTTTAAAAAAATAAGTAAATGAAATAAATGCCAGATTAGACACAGTTTAAGGAATGGGAGTAGACTTAGTGAATGTAAAGATAGTACTGAAAATTCTATTCTGAATATGCATAAAGACACAGCAGCTCTCTGTATGTATGTGTATGTGTGTTTAAATAATTCATTTTTCCTACTTTTTCTTGATCTTCTCAATAAAGATGTTTTGCTTTGTTAATTTTTAAATGGACAAAGAAAATGTATAATATATATGTATACATATATATGTGTATGTACGCATATATAATAGTAACTAACTTAGGGAAAAAATACATTCACACAAGTAAAAATTTATTCAAGAAAGCAGGAATTCTATTCCAAATTTATATACCAGAGGAAAAATTACAAATTTGACTTATAAACTTAATGTTATAGTGATTGAAAATTTCAAATTAGGTGTTCCATAAATAAAGCTCTGTGCCATATAGAAAAAAGACCATATCTGAAATTAGTTGCCTTTATAGCAGTTCACTACCACACCAGGCAAAGTTCAGATAATTCTGAATGGCACACAAAAAATGTTTGCATATCTTTAGATATGGGTGTGTCTTGCATCTTTGTCAAATATTCCAGGCCAGAGGCACCCAAGCTTTATGCAGCAGGTCAGTCTCACCTGACTTAACCTGACTGCAAGATCAGATTCTCAGTGGCAATTGTTTAACTTACAGTGTCAAAATCAAACAGAACTATTAAAGACAAATCTCCAAAGAAACAAATGTTCATTTGGAAAGGGAACATAAAAATTAAATTGCAACTCAGGACACACACGCATAGCCCATAGTGGTCTTGGGTCTGTCCAGTGAACAAAAGGTGAAGGTTTTATTGAGACAGAGAAATTTACACAAATGATTTTGAAAGAAATTTCATTGGCACTTGCAATGGATTGCTGAAGCTGGCAAGCTCTGATTGGGGAGTGGCACCAGTCGTTTGCTAAATAAAAGTACTCTTAAAGTCATGGCAGCCAATTTCTTTGGCTCAGTTTTAGGAGATCGTTCCTAGAGCAGGTATCTGTGACTTCAGTGTCCCCCCTCCAATTATTTTGCATAATTATTTTCATAATGGTAAGATTATCTAGATAATTTCAGTATTAATTGCAGCACATAAATAAGCAATTATGTTAAGACCTACTTGTTTTCCACCACTGCCATCTTATGCAGATGCCTGCCTTTTCTGGTAGTCTTTTTTTTTTTTTTTTTTTTTTTTTTTTTTTTTTTTTTTTTTTTTTTTTTTGGTGACAATATCATACATATCCTGTGAGGTTCTACACAAGTGACATTTCAAAATGATTGAGGATTGCATCCAAAATTTTATTCACTTAAATAATTTTTGAACACCTTACCCTGTGCAAGGCACTTTGGAGACAGAGCAGTGTTTGAACTTCAGTATATAAGACAAACAAGAACAACTTTCTGAATGAAAATTCTCCTAAGAGGAATTATTAATCATGAGTTCAACTTTCCTCCAAGCCCTGGCTCTTCACACAATGAGTATAACTTGCCTATGCTGTGCCACTCCTATAGCCTCAGCTCATCATAATTTTCTACTTTTATCTCGCTGAGGGCCAGCACACAGATAACTATATCCAGTGAGGATTTTCCATAAACACAGACTAGACGATTCTGATTCTCATCCTATGGAGTGTACTTGTTTTAGTGCCTAAAAAGAACCTGTTTTAGCTCTTAACAATGGGCCCGGCACTTTATGTAGCCCTCTCAAAAAAGGAGTGTTATTATGGCTGAAAAATATCTGTAAATAGTATATTATTTTTTGCACGTAAGGATGGACAGCCTGTTATATTGTGATTTAAAAACAAAGGATACATTTAATGCAGAAGGCCAAATTCTGTCCTCTGCTTTTCTCAATATTACAAAGAATTTAGAAACTTAGTTTCTCCTATTCAAAGCACCAGTTTCTTGCACTAGAATGTTTGGATACACTGCAGAATTCAGTATTGCCAATCTTATTCCTTATCACTTTTGTTTTGTTATTTTGTTTTTCTTAAGATTTTCTTAGTTTTACAATGAACTATATACATTTCACTGAAAATTCCATTAGCTTCTGGGAAAAATAATAAAGATCATACGTTAAACTTTTCCTTCTTCTTGAGAAGGAACTGTGAGGGGAAATTATCATTTCCTTTTGCTTTGCCCCCGTTCCCATTCCACCACTGAAAAATGAAAAGAAATTCATAATTGGAGCCCAGAATAGTCCATCTGCTCTGAGGTCACTAAGTTCTGTTTCTCTCAAGGGTTCTAAATCATACTCCATTAGTCTGCTTCCAAATCTCAGCCATGAGACTAGAGACCCCAATATGGGTAATACCACTGAGAAAGTAATTGCAGGTAAATGATTTATTTTTTTCTGGTCTAATAAAACCATGAAGACTAAACACTAGAATTCTTTAAAACATTAAACCAAAGCCAAAGGATAACTAAAGGAACGATGGGCAATTTGTAAATGAGCAAAAACTAGAGAAATATAAGTGGTACATAAAGCTAAAGCTGAAAAGGACTTTAACAATGATCCAGTGACTTTATTTTACAAGTTAAATCAACTGAGTCTTAAAGTGGCACAATTAGAAACTGCTGTTTAAGGCAGTTGCTGGTTTGTTCAAGGTTCTCTGCACTGTACCATCAGCCCTCCTGAGCCGATTCAGTAGTTCTGTGTTGCTTAAAGTTTGTTTTCTGTGAGCGCTGATCCCTTACAGGTGCTCTAGCCCCTGGAAGTTTCTGTGGGCACATGAGTTGGGACCTGTGCCACAAAGTCACTTAGAGACCCACTGCGATTTTAGAGGCATGAGCAGTACTGCAGCAGGGCAAGCCCATTAGCTCTGTTCAGTCCAGCATCTCCTGGACTTTCTTGAGTTCTGGACCATTCTTCCTTGTAGCACCTGTGAACACTTTTCAGACCTTTAGAGCTTGGTGAGTATCTTGTAGTATTTGGCAAGTAAACAAGGTATTAATATTCACATTTTAAACGTTGGAATAACTATAGAGATATATTCCGAAAGACAAGAATCTAGGACTAGAATCTCCCCTTAGTATCTACTGGGTATTTTTTCCAGGACATCCACAGATACCCAGATGCAGAGATGCTCAAGTCCCTTATGTTAGATGGCACAGTGCATGCATATAACCTACACACATCCTCCCCTGTACTTTCAATCATCTCTGCATTGCTTTTAACACTTAATACAATGTAAGTGCTATGTAAATAGTTGTTATACTGTATTGTTTAGGGAACAAGAAAAAAGTACAAGCAACCATCCTCGGCCCGATGACATATGTCTGAGGTTGGTTCAGTCCTGGAGTGCAGAACCTGCAGATCCAGAGGTCTGGCTGTATTTCTTTGTGTCCTTAGGGAAACAGTGTTATCTGGCAAAAACACTTTATGCCTTAAAATCAATGCTAAAAGTGATTGGTTATTTTTATACTGATTTGATAACTACTAATGTTGCCACCATTTACTTTATTAAACTCAGAATGCTTTATTAAGTACATTATACCTTCTCTTTGTTTTCCAGGACACTGTAATTTATGAACGACTTGCAGAGACTTCAAAATACAAAGAAATTACCCTAAAACATTTAGAACAGTTTGCTACAGAAGGTGAGCATAATAGGGTAGTAAAGTATGATTAAAATACACAGAGATCATATACTCTTGAGAGCTTATAAGGTCACTGTTATTATTTTACCTAAAAATTCCTAAAATAAGGTATCAATATTGAGAACTTAGATTTTACCATATCCCGTTCCCACACAATGTTTTTATTTTATTTAGAAAACTAAAACTGTATTTATTGAAATGTCCAGAGGCTTTATCCCCACATTTTAGGTGGTAAGACCCATAAATCTGCTTTTACTTTTCAAAATGGATATAATTTACAGTTTAAATACTTTACCCTATATCACAAGCAATTCATTAGGGAAAGAAACAAGAGTCAAAGAACTGAAATATTCTAATCTGATTAAGAGAGAGAAGAAATAAATAAGCCTATATGATTATGAAAATAAGTATCAATTTAGTTAGAACTGAAGACTTTTTCTTAGGCCCAACCACATGCCAAGCTCTGTGTTAGACCTGAAAAAAAGCTTAACTCTGTCTCTCTGCCTTGAAATATGATGTGTGAAGCAAAACAGTACCTGGTCTAGAGAGATGATCTAGATAGGATGAAAGGGAGTGAAGATTGTTAAACATTAGGGTCACTACTACAAGAATTTGTAGTCTTATCTCTCCACTTGACAACAGTGCCCATAGCTGTATCAAAATCTCCCATCTCGGTTTTAGGTTTTTGATCCTATTTCAGCTAGAACAATCACCAGGGGCACCAAGCCTGACCCCTGATCAAATCCTTTCTTCCTCCTGATCCAGGCTAAGAAAAGATAGAAATGTTTTTAAAAGCACTGGGCAAAAATTATAATAGACTTTGAAAATCAAGGACACAAAGAACCTTCACCCAGTTCTGCAGAAAATAGGAAAACAGAAACATACATGACTATAGAGCTCAGACCCTCAGGCCCCCCGGGGAAGGTTCATCCTACCACACACAGCACAGGTATTGTTTGGTTTGGTTTTGCTTGTTGAGAGGTTTGGAGGTATCTCTCTCCTCTCTGGTTATGATGATACACATGCTCTGGCTCTCAGACATATTTAGATTGGCTCAGCCCCCACCTCCACTCCATTCTTTCTGGCTTTGGGCTGAATGACACTTCTGCTCCATGGTTCCCCTCAAATAAATCTTCCAGCCAAGTTTCCAAAAGTGAAAAACATGCCCTAATATGGCCCCATGGATTTAATCTCCACTCTCAGTGATCCGGCAATAGATAACCCTACTCCTTTCTTGGAAAGATCCTCCCGGTATTTTATGTCACATGTTCTTTGCTTCTTGCTTCTGACATGTTGCCTTGAACATATTTTATTTGACAAGATGATGAAGCCTAGTGTCTGGCTCTGGTTGCTGTAAGAGTTAAATGACCTCGAGTGAGGGTGTCCTCTTAGGAACCTAGGTAGCTGCTTCCTTACATGGCTGAGAAGTGCTCTGGCTTCTCTCTTCTTCTGTGCCTCTACTTTTTTTCTGCCTGAGGGTGAAGTGAGCTATGAAAGCAATAGACACTGAGCTCTGGTGATAGGTCTCTGCACATGTGAGCTTTGACTGCCTTCCCCGAACAAGTCTGTTCTTCATTGCCACTGACCTTCCATTTACAAAGATTCTTTTTGCCATAAATTTATAGTGGTAAATAGCAGTGATAAATACAGTCCCAGTAAGAGGAAAGCCACTCTCTATCCCTCCTCATAAGCATCTGAAGCCACTATTCTGAGTTGGCTACTGTACCTGACAGTGGAGTTACAGATAGGAAGAATTCCAGATCCTTGATGTCCAGGAGCATCAGTCTGATAGAGGAGACCATGACAGCAAACGTATGAAATTTTGTTACTCAAAACATAGGAGCATCTGGGGATTTCGGCTTGTGTCATCCAGGCGAGAAGAGGCTATTTCAAAACGACGGCTTGAAGAGCTGAGTCTTAAAGTTGATTCAAAACCGACAGTGGGAAGGTGTTGGGAAGGGTGGAGTGGAGACCCTGGTATGTAGCAGTGGCATGTGCTACGTACCTGGTACATAGAAAGTGACAGCAGGGAAAGAGGTTGAGGCAGTTGATGAAACAAGTAGGAGCCACACATCATAAGGTTTGCATTTCCTCTTGGAGAATGCTTAGAAGATTTCAAACAAAGGAAGCTCTTAGTAAGATCAGGATTTTAGTAGAGACACCCTAGGTGTGGAGGATGGATGAAAAGGATGGGGCATGAGAAGCACAGTGCCAATTTTAAGAGCGAGAGGAACATTGCTAGATGTTTTATACTGAGGTTTTGTCATAGCCGAATTGGATTTAGCACATTATTTGAATGCAGTCGGTCTTTTCAGAGTGACACTTTGTTAAACAAAAACAGGAACTTTAGACTTCTGAATAAAATCTTCTTTGGTATGTGGGGGGGGGTGTTGCCTCTTCCAGGGTTAAGAACTTTGTGTTTTGCTGTGGCTGAGATTTCGGAGAGCGACTTTGAGGAGTGGCGAGCCGTCTACCAGCGGGCGTCCACCTCTGTGCAGAACAGGCCGTTGAAGCTGGAGGAGAGCTACGAGCTGATCGAAAAGGTGTGTGGGGGGCTCTTTTGATCCTCCAGAAGGTCAGGTTTCCACAAAGTTTCAGTCTTTACTCTTGAGACCAATGGAATAAAAAGGAAACCATCTTGATGCAACACTCACCATTGAATCTCCTCTGGCTGTCTAGCATTAATGCACCTTCAGATGAGATAGACCTTTACTGAACAGTCTTGGGCTTAGACATTATGATGTATACATACATCTTCACTCTTACAGTTTTGGATCACAGTTTGGTCTAACAACCTCCTCACCAACTTCTTCCCTTGTTTCTGCATCACTGAAGACATAGAACATGCCCCCACACACATTATATACACATACATGTGTGCTTAGAATTAATCTAAGCATATTTAATGTGTAATATAAAATCATGACATAGCTTGCATAATCTGTAGCTAGTAATTGGTGATATATAAAGTGAATAATCCTGAGCATATACCTGGCCAATTTTTGTAGTACCCTTATGCACCCCTCTCCCTCTGTGATTTCAATCACAAGTATAAATATCCTTCTTTTACAGATGAAGAAACTAAAGCCAGTCCGCCTAAAAGTAATCCATACACTATGGCTGGTGCTGTAGAAATAGCAAGATGTTAATTATCAGTGGCAAATAATTTTGTGTACTCTGTGCCAGGTGCTGTTCATTGCACTTTTGTTTATTGACTGTTTAATCCCTTTGACGTGTTAATTATAACATGACACAGCTCTTAAGAGCCAGAGTTCTCCCTCCTTCTCGTTTTCATACTCTGAAGCACTCACATACCTCCACTCTAACCTTTAACTATCCATTAAATAACTCCCCAGTTGCTCAGTTCCTTCAACATATTCACATTTGTACAGCATGGACGCAAACTAGCCTGTCATCCATGGTTCATCACATTTCACCTCCAGGTAAGTAAAGGCTGAGTTTTTCCTCCTTCCTCTCTATCAAACTAGGTACTTCCCAGTATTTCTGTCTTATAAGGCAGCAGGCACCACACGTGTGTCCTGGACTATTTCTACTTCCATTCCCATATGCCCTCTACTACTAGGGAGGTCATTTTCTAGGTGCAGGTGGTTTCTCTGTTGCATACACTTGCCACATGTAACTCTAGATATTGTTCTTCTGTCTTCTCAGTACACTGTGATCACTTCACATGTTGTGTGTTTTATAAGGGAGACATCTAGACACATAGGTCATACACCATATGCAGAGAGAGAAAGTTATATAGATAAAGATATCTCCCCCTTATATATGAACTTAATACTTTCTGCACTTTTTTCTAAGAAGACACATGATAGCATATGTAGTACCTTCCAGCTTGGCCCCCTGCCTCGCCAATTTTAGAGGTGTGCATACATCAGGGGCTTGCTATCAGTTGATTTATTGAACCTGTGTTGTTTTTCTTTTTTGGACCCTTTCTAACATTTATATATGATTACGTCTTTGAGGTATTATATGATGAAATAAAATAATATGGGGCTATGACGGTAATCTCCAATGACAGTCATGTGCTATATCTTAAAGCACTAATGGTATTGATTTTTAATCTTTTTCTTGCTTTACTCTTAAGAATATTTTTAATTACCATGTTTATAAATGATTCTCTTATTCCTGTTGTCTTTTCTCCCATGCTAATGATATGGAATTGATGTATAGTGACACTAAAAATACATTTGAAAGTGGATTCTAAACATTAAATTGTTTGTACTTGAAACACATATAGAAAATTCTGGAGCTGAATGTTCAAGAAGCCTAATATTCTTATTAATTTCTTAGTATTTATAGATTAGATTTTCTAGGATCAACAGTTTTCTTGTTAACGTCTTTTTTTAAAACACCTTAGTACTTTGAGCTCTTAACAGAATAGATGTTCAACCTTTTTCCAGCAGATGGTGATCATGAGTTGCATTGAAATTTAAGTTGCCTGAGGAAATCCATTGAAAGTTTTTTGTTTATTTCTTTGAGTTTGTTTGATTGTCTAGTTTACCTACATGGAAACCTCCCTTATGGTGGCTTTTTAGCTAAAACAAGTGAAAATGGAAAATTAGACCTAATTCATCTTTACTTCTTGATAAGCCACAGGTTCTAACTAATGTTGAAAAGTCTTAAGACCCAGGAAGGTGAAGAGATTGGGTCCCTTACTGAGCCAGTGTGTTGGGGAGGGGGTTTGGAGGCAGGAAAGATGGTGGAATGTGATGGACATTATTACCCTAGGTACATGTATGACTGCACATATGGTGTGACACTACATCGTGTACAAAGAAATGAAAAGTTGTGCTGCAGTTGTGTACAATGAATCAAAATGCATTCTGCTGTCATATACCTAATTAAAATAAATAAATAAATTTATTCAAAAATTTTTTTGAAATTCAGAGAATAAGAGTATACTTTTGGAAACTTAAGAAAAAAAAGAATTAGTTTTCTACATCCTTCTCTACTCCTCAAACTGGGTTTTTATTCAGTTATACATTCCATTAACTTTCATTAGGCAGTTAAAATGTACTAGATATCCAACTGCACAAACCCATGAGGAAAATGGTTTGGGCCCTCTGGGTGCCCTGGTCTAAGTCTTGAGTGAGGAAACCTCAGGGACCCCCCCCTGAAGTGACCCACATGTTCCATCTGAAGGAAGCATGCAGAGAGGTAGTCACTTTTGAAAGAGCTTAAAAGAGTGTTGTAGCAGGTAGAGGAGAGCAGAAGTCTTTTTTAAAGGAAAAAGAATGACACAGGGGTCTCTGCAACTGGGCTATTTTTCTGAAAAGTGTCTATGCCAACACTGATCCTTTGAGGACTGTGGGGTTTTTAATTGTCTAGAGCCAGGGTGATTTCACTTGGTTGTTGGTCTGAGTTTCCATTCTCTGTTAAACTCAGCTGGGGTCAGTTCCGTAGAAGTTTTGATTTACTGCCGTTAAAACCACCCTAGTGAGGCAAGTTTCAACCTGTCAGGCCGCTGATTCTGCTCATGTGTCACCCTGGCTTTAAATTTAGCTGTCACAGCCTTAGAGTTCATCCAATTTGGCTTCTTCCTTACCTACTTTAACAGAGACATGTTGATTAGGCAATCTATTTTTTATGTGTTTGGAATCTATTTTTATGTAGACTCTGATGTTGGACTTAACATATAAGGAAATGAATTTTTTAAAATGTGAGAGTGGTTTTTAAGAAAATTTTTTAGGGCAGAACCCATTTTCCAAACAAAACATTGCCTGAACCATAATAAGCATAACTGATAAACGCAGAGCTGCCCTGGTTGAAGAGTGAAGAGGTAGAGAGAAGCCCCTTGTTGGCTTCCGTTCCACCTCCACCATGGTGGTCCATGAGGGGCTTTTCAGGACTGTGGGGTCCTCTGAGTACAATTTGACGACTATATAATGTTACCTCTGTGTGTGGACTTTTTAGAAAATATGCTTCTCAAAAGATCAGAACTTCATTGTGGCCATACAGGATGTTTCTGAACACATTTGAATCAGTGACACAAAATGCTATCAACACAGTGATGGTAGTATTACTTTAAAAACAGTTCAAAATTTGAAAGATTTATAGAGCATTCCACAGAAACAAGAATATTTTTGATAAATGAATATTTTACAATATGATTAAGATTGTACTTTCAAACCCTGTATGCTCTCTCTCCCTCTCCCCCCTCCTTTTTACCCTCTCATATTCATTCAAACAAGTAAATTCAGTTTTTAAAATTTGGTTAAGGCCATATTCCTTTGGGGGTTATAACTTCTGGTGTGAACTGAAAAAGTATCCAGGTAGACCACAAATATGCAAGAATACGTTGATATCTGTCCATAGGTGCAAGGCTGGGTTACTTTTCTACCCCAGAACAGCTGAACACTAGAGTACACTGCCTTCACCCCTCAGGGACACACTGAAGGGAAGACAACACAGAGGTATGAAGAAGTCCTCTGCTAATGGCATCCCTATTGACGGTCATCATTAGAGGAGAGAACCGGGGATTTTTAAATTTATCTAAACGATAATCATATCTGTTACAGTATTATATTGTGTGGGCTCCAACATTTGCATCCACATGGTAAACTTTTCAGAATATTAAAAAAAAAAAAAATTCTGATGCTATGAGTTATTTCAAGAATCAGTTACTGGTGCATTTTTTTTTTTCTGTTACTAAATATAAGTCGGGGGACATTTTACTAGGAGAGTCTTAACTTGTTCAGGAATAAGGTCACTTAGTTAACATGAAAAAGGGACTGTCAGAGTAATCTCAGATGCTCCAGTTGTCTTGACCCACTTGGAGGAGGAGTATTACAGCTTCACTCTGGTGCTATGGACAGTAACACCTCCTAGTCCCTGTTCATCACCACTTGAGAGAATTTACAGTTGTCTCATTTTCAGACGACAAACTTGACCTGTTTTGTCTTCCTTAACCTCATTCTTTTGAAATACAGTGTACTTGAACTTATCATTTCAGCTTATGAAACCAGTTATAGTATTGGTCTCTGTTTTTTAAAGTCAGATTATTTTTTATGTAAGCTTAGATGAAAATTGTATCTGAATTTATTCAAAAAAATCTAAATAACAAAATATCATAAAATCTTGGTTTCAGTAGCAATTGTTTCTCTGAAATTTCTCACCTATTTGCTTTGATCTGTCACTTTAATTTTATTCTGACATTTGAAAGAAAAATTATTTTTGCCTCAATCATACAATTCTGCTGGATTCCTTTGACAATTAATAGTGCAGAGGGTTCTGATCTTACTTTCTTATTTTCTAATTAAACCATTGGGAGAATATGAAATTGTGTCTTCATGGTAAATATAGCTTTTTAAATTTTTTATATTTATTTGCTTCAATAGAAAAATGTGATTATATCTTTAGCACTGCACAAATTATCTAATAGCTTATATCTTTATGAAAGCACATCATGTATCTTGAGCATTATAGAAAATAAAGCAGTGTGATATAATACTATCTAGATTGAGCATTGATTGAAGCAGTATTTCCCTAGTAGTAAATTTTTTTTTCTTGTTCTGAGGGGGGGGAGAGTAGAAACTTAACTGTTGCTTTTGTCTGGTGAAGTTTTTAAAAATAGATTGTGGGTCAGAGGATCATTTCTGAGCTGGAGAGCAAAACCAGAGTGCTATAATTTTGGCATCATCTAACTCTCCTTTGATCAGATAGTAGTGTTGTATGTTACACACACTTATAATTTGTGATTAATGTATATCCACTAGATTGAAATTTCATGAGAGCAATCATAATTATCATATTCATCTCTGTATCTCCAGTGCTAGACTGTCTTGCCTATGTTAATCACTCAATAAATATTTGAAGAACAAATGAATTATTCAATTAGATAAATTATTCAGAACCCGTAGCTTAGTAAGTGCTTGCTTAGTGAAAACCTGGTTCCTAGTACCAATATAGTTCACACTTTTCACACACTGAAGGCCTTGGTATTAAATGTAATGTCACTAAGGATTAATTTAGGGATATGGTGGAAAAAGAGCTAATAATATTACAAAATGTATTCTTTAGAAGTTTAGGCTCATTCATTTAAAAAAAAAAAAAAAAAAAACTATCTCCAGAGTTACTTACATATAAATGTAAGAACATGTTTGGAAAGATTCAACATCACACATTTGAGCACTAGAAAAGGCAAACTCTTCTGGGCTCTGGGGCACAGCAGGGGAAAGGATTGAATAATCTCTACCTTTGTTTGAGTAATGGAAGACAGTAAACTTGTAAATCAAGGGGGGAAAGGTGATTTTGTTGTTGTTTTTTTGTTTGTTTTTGTAATTTTTTCAGACAGAATTTTGGTGCACTGGGCACTGAGATAAGATATTTGGATAGGACAGTGAGGTCATGATCTTTTTTTACATTATTTTCTTTACTTCTTCCTAAAATATGGTTGCCATTTTGGGGATCTTTAAGGACTGCCTTGATGTGATGTAATATTAGATCAACCACCGTGGTGGGCACGGTAGTGCACACCTATAATCCCAGCAGCTTAGGAGGCTGAGGCAGGAGGATTGCAGATTCAAAGCCAACTTCAGCAACTTTTTGAGGCCCTTTGCGAGGCAACTCAGTGAGACCCTGTCTCTAAATAAAATACAAATTAGGGCTGGGGGTGTGGCTTAGTGGCTGAATGCCCCTGGGTTCAATCCCTGGTACCAAAAAAAATAAATAAATAAGATCAGCCAACTGCGCTCAGTGTGACTAAATTCAACAGTTGGGTGCCCTTTGCCACATGTGGCAACAAATGGTTTAGAAGATTCCTAGAGAAATATAAAACTTAATGGAAAACAGGACCTTTCTTGAACACTTATGGCTGCCAAGTTCATAGTAACTTCTGTGTAACAAAGGAATGCTCTTCCAGATAAAACTACCACATCTATTCTTAGTAGCTGCAAATATCACTTTCATTTGTACTAAAAGCTAGATGAAAATTTACATGAAGTACTGGTGATTTCATGGTTTAAAATTCCAGTGGTTTCCTGTTTTACTGTTTGCTTAAGAACATTTGCAGTTAGTCATCTCACCTACTAATAAGACCTGTCACTTTTTGAGCATTTATTAATCTCTAGGTCCTCTAGGTTTTACCCTGATTATTTAGTTCAGGGGCCTCAAAAGTGAGGCACACATATGATCCATTGGGGGTGAGCAAGGAAATATTAGAACCTCTGTTTCCACTTATATTTTATCTCATCTTAATTTTTCTGCATTTTATAATGCACATGACTTATTAATAGAAATGTTGTACAAAAACATGACTGTGTCAAATGTAGAATACTCAACATGTTTTTCCTAATCTATTCAAACAGTTTGAGATGACTGATCTAATTTCATCCCCAAAAGAACCCTGTTAAATCAGTATGATTAGGCATTCTGTTGTGGACATTGATTCTTAGGAAAGTAAAGTTACTTGGTGAAGGGCACATATCTGTGATGGTTGGAACAGCAAGAACTCAAATCCCAGTTCTGCCTTAATAATAGTCCATACGTTGTGTTGCCAGCATGGTTTAGAAAAAGACAGGGATGTGGGCAAAATATTAGAACCTTAAAAAATAAAACATAATCAAGCATGTAGTTGTGTCATCAATAGATCAGCACTTGGGGTAGGGGAGCATTGGCATATTTTGGGGTCCTCCACTTGGTAATGAGGCAGAAAATATACTCTCTTTTCCTTAAAAATAGGTAGACATATGTTTGCCATGGTTTCCCCTCAGCTTTAGAATCTTCCTATTTATAAAGTGTTTAATATTCTCTTATGTCTCTGATCACACGTTCCTTCTCACGAGCACTTGTGGCTGACTTTCCACACTGGGTAGCTGTCTTCTGACTCAGATAAGATGGATGTGTTGTTTTTGCAAGCTACACCCAACCACTTCTCAAATCCTGATTCCTTTCAGCTGGGTGTGTGAATTCTAGCCTCATGTGCTAAGCCCTTGGCTCTGTGAGTTCAAATGTAATTTCTGTGGTTCGGAAAGCAACCAGCTAAAACCGTTTTCTTGGCCTCAGAAAAATTAACCAGTTGCCTGATTTCTTCAGAAGCATGCAAGTGGGTCATTCCAATGGTTTAATGCTCTCAGCCTTAGTTGCATAGCCCAGTTTAAACTGAAAGGAGAAGAGGTGGGAGGTTCTCTTTTAAATACAACTGGTCATCGTGTGCTAAAAGGTGCTGAGGAGATAAAAGGCTCTCAAGAGTGAATACCACCCAGTGCAATGCAGGACAGAAGCCCAGCAGTCTTTGAGATCTACTATTGTAGAATGGTTTTGAGAATAACACAAAACATCCACATCCCAAGGTCACCACATTTTAAGGCTACAGAGGGCGATGACTGCAGTAGCCTCTTAACTGTTCTGGCAGTCACTATTCTTCATCCATCCCGAACTGGACGAGTTCCCACGTAGAGAACTTTCTGAAACATAAATCTGATCCTGAGTCTCCCCTTCTAAAATTCTCACCAGGTACCCTTCACCTTTGGAATCTTCATTGGAACACACTGACCACTGACCTTGAATTTCCATTCTCTGCATGCGTTTTCAGCCTCGTCTTCCTTACCACCATGCTTCATTTCACTTATTGCTCTCATATTGACTTAATGCCAACTTCTCAAATGTGATAGGCTTTTCCATACCTCCGTCTTTGTACATGTGATTTGTTCTGTCAACAATTAATTCTTGATCTCTCTCAACTGACTAAATTTTAAGTCATTGTTTAAGATTTAAGGTCAAATGTTAGCTCACACTGGATGGGTTCTTTTGAACTATCCAGACTAAACAGATATTTCTTCCCTCTGTTTGTCGTTTGTGTGCACATAAAAGTACATATGTAGTATATAGAACACAGGACTAGCATAGTATTTTTTTAAGATAGAGTGTAACATACAATAATGTGATTAATTGGGGGAGCATTATTTCTTTGATGGCAACCCTATGTCACAGTTAAGAAGTTTTGTCTGAAATTTGGGGTTGCACAAAGAACAACAGCAAGTAGTACCAGCAGGTCTAAGATCAGGCCAAGGGAAAAGGATAGGTAGGAGCTGGACAAGGGAATATCCAGAGCTCATGAAGGAGCCACTTGCAGAGATGGGACACTCACAAGGATTCTAGTCTGCAAACTCCAGCTCAATGGCCAGATCCATGCACTGCCTGTTTTTGTAAAGTTTTGTTGGAATACAGTAACATCCATTGATTTACATAACATCTTTGGCTGGTTTTCTGCTCAGTGACAGAATTGAGTAGTTGCAGTAGAGAATGTATGACCCTCAATCTGTTCCTTTACAGAAAATTTTGTCAACCCTGCTCTAGGTCAGTGATTTTCAGAGCTGGGTTCTCCATCAAGCAGCATTGCAGCCACTGCACATTCCCAGCCTCACCTGAGACCTAGTCAGTGAGCAGTTCTGAGTGCAAGGCCCAATAAGGTGGTACTAACTAAGCCTAAGTGATTCTGATGCCTGCTAAAGTATGGAAATAGTCCAGGCCCTGTGGCTAATTACTTAGTGAGATATTGGCAGGCAAGTTTAGATGAAATAGCAGTAGAAGATGTGGAGGAATCCAAAGAAAAGTGTCTGCTGATACATTCTGAAATGGAAATCCCTTGATGCAGGAGATCACTCTCATATCCCCAGGATCTTGCCCAGAACTATCTGCTCAGTGCATCTGAATGAATAAATGCAGGCTGTCTTGTAAAGGAGCTTATCTTCAAAATGTGAATGTGGGTCCTGCAGGTGAGAGAAGAGAATAGGTACATCTGGTAGAACTGAGGCTAAATCCCACTCATAGAAACAAAGTGTTGTTAAAGACTAAGGAACAGGCTGGGCACTGAGGTGCAAGCCTGTAATCACAGTGGCTCAGGAGGCTGAGGCAGGAGGATCAGGAGTTCAAAGCCAGCCTTAGCAAAAGAGAGGCACTAAGCAACTCAGTGAGACCCTGTCTCTAAATAAAATGCAAAATAGGGCTGGGGATGTGGCTCAGTGGTTGAGTACCCACCAAAAAAAAAAAAAAAAGGAGCAGAGACAGATGTTTAAAAACCCAATGATCTGAATAAAAGTCTTGCTTTCATTTCATCTTAGTTCCCATTTGCTTCCTTTGGGTATGTACTGATTCTTGGGGTTCATTCTTACTATCCTAGCTCAACTGTACCTGTTTGACCTCAGAAAACTGACTCAGCCTCCCTAAAGCTATTAACTGGAATAATAAATGCCAAACATTGAATGGTGTCTGGTCCATTTTCTCTACTAAGAAAGTGTTAGTTGCTTCTTCATCTTCACCTACATTTACTATATATTACTGGTATTTATCATATTTACTCCAGTAGTAAAATTTTGCATGCCAATATTACATCTTTGTCTTTAAAGAAACTTCATCAAATTGTCCATGTTGCCGTATCAAGCCTACATTAATATTATGAGTTTGATCACTATACTTTTCTCACTTGGAAACATAACACAGACTTTTAGAAATATATCATCTAAGCACTAACAAAATCTTTGCTAACATGGATATATAGGTCACTTTGAGGTTCTGGTACTTAGTAAAATATACATGTATTGGGGGGAAAAAACCACAATTCCTAAATCTGTCATAATCCATTTTACCAGACTACAGAAAGTTTTTGACCACTGTATATAAAGCTTTTTGATCTTCACGAGGGTAGAAATTTTGCATTTCTATGCCTTCTATAAAAGCTTGCATAATTTAGAAACATCTGAAAGAGAAAATAAGATTATTGGGGGCTTTACCAAGTGAATAAATATTATTTCATGATTTTTCAGTGATAACTAAATCTATATTATGTCAAAGAGTCCTCAACCTGAAACCTTTATAACTTTTGGCATAGTGACAGCTTGAAAGTAAAATTAGTATTTTGGATTTTTTTTAATTCCATAAATGCCATGGGAATTTTATCACGTTTCAACACTTTCTGAATATGTAATTCCCATAGTGCCCATTAGTGACCATCTGTGTAAGGTAATACATATTTGGGATGAAATTGATTACAGCCCGAACACCCTAGTGTTATGATCAGGAAAAGCACGCAAAGTTCACATCTTTTTTTCCTAATGATCTCTATGTAGCTGAAGATATTAATTTCCAAAGGCAGAACAGCCTATCACTCAAGATCTTAATCTCACAATAAATGACACCAGGGCAAAAGGAAAGGAGTCTGCACAGCTTTGCACTAAAATTAATAAGTGCTGTTCCCGGAAAGCTCTTAGGATAAAGGGGAAATGAACACACTTTTGGAGCACAGTGTTTTCTTTGTACACATCAATGTAGGCCTCTGGCAATTTTGCTGGATATTCAGAAATGTTTTATTACCCTTCTGTTATCACCAACACACTCCATAATCACCTGTTTGTAACTTTCCTGAGCTTGCCTTGCTGATCCTACATCTTTGGTCCTTTGTATTAATTTTGCTTGTTTTGAAAATGTTTCCCTTTTACCTGTGCAAACTCAGATGCTTTCCTTATTTCAAATATGATTTCAAAATGAGCTCCAGTGAAGTCATTTTATTTTTTTAGATTTGTGTGTGGTAATGCTTATCTGTATACTTTCTGAGCTCATTTTTCCCCTCAGGAGTAGAGCTAGTCAAATATATTTGACTATGTATTTCTAATGAGTATCTTGACTCTCTATGTAGTTACCCAGCATTTTGTGAAATATATTACAAAAAAATAATAGTGTTTTTTATGGGGAGTTTCGTTGTTTTGGTTTGTTTTAGTTTAGTTTAGAGAATTTCAAGGGTTTGTATTACTGAACTATTCCCACCATCATTAAAAACCTTATCATACCTTCCATAGAATATTTAAAATTTAAACACAACTACATCCTGTTCTTCACTGGGATGTGAGCCAGAATGATGTAACTGCAAATACCCTAAAAGTAGCTGGAAGATCTGATGGAGTCGTTGTCTAAATGTTGAAATATATCAATTATAACGCTGGCACAGTTGATGCCGAACTGTTCCTCCTTTTTTTTTTCTTGAACTTCTTGATGATAATTATTCATCAGGTTATGATAGATTTCAAATCTGCTTCCCATTAAAGGTAATAAAATAATATCATCTTCTTAAAGAAGGAAATTTACCTTCCTGTTTTATATATCATATACCAAGAAGTCATGCATCAAGTGTATCTAATAGCTGTGTGCATTATTTGGACGCACTGCAAAGAAAATGGCCTAGATTGCAGCAATATTTTTTTTTTAACTTTTGGATTTTGAACTTTGTTGAGTTTGTCATGAGCTCACTTAGTGAAAATACTGACTGCTGCCTCAATATTATGGAGATACAAAGGTAAACAGGACATGGCCCCTACTTTTGAGCAAAACTACCAGAATCACACATTTAAACAGCTCATCTTAATACAGGTTGAATATCCTTTATCTGAAATGCTTACAAATAGAAATGTTAGATTTCAGATTTTCTCAGATTTTGAAATATTTTATGTGCCTATGATGAGATACCTTGAGGAAGAGACCCAAGTATAAACATAAAATTTATTTTTTGCATATGTCTCTTTCACTTAGACTGAAGGTCATTTTATAAGTATTCACATTTTTATTGTACCCAGGTTTTAACTGCCACATCCCATGAGGTCAGACGTGGAATCTTTTACTCATGACCTCATGTTGGTGTTAAAAAGCATTTCAGATTTTGGAGCATTTCAGACTTCTAATTTTCTAATTAGGGATACTAAACCTATATGGTAAGAAATGTAAAGATGAGCAAAATTCTGAGTACAGCAGAGGGGAAGACTTGTTTTGAGAGACAAAGGAAAGCTAAAAGTAAGCTATAACTTTTGAGTTTGGTATCACAAAATACACCAATTTGACCAGCAAGGAAAGAATATGTGGTGTTATCTATTAATAGACAAGAATGTTTGTGTATCCCATGCAAACATCTTGCACATGCACAGCTCTCTATAAGTCCATTGTGGCAAATACTGTTAGCTGGCTAATGTAACAGTCATTCCCATCTGCCTTCTCCCTTGATGTCTCCACTGTGAAACTGAGAAAAGCTAAATACTGATGGTTAGTGGTAGCCATGTAACAGAATCTGGCTAATTGGCCGTGTTTGGAAATATACTGAGGGCTTTTCGAAATAATTTTGCTTTTTCAAATAAGAGACAGACTCTATTGATATTACTTCCTTACTCTTGTCTTCAATATGGCTGCTATAATTATACCAGAGAGGGCCACTGAGACATTGAGAGCACCCACGAAGATGAATGGAGATGTGCTTGAGCCAGGAGTCTAATGACCACAACTGCCTACTTCAGTACTACTTATGAGGAAAACCAAACCTTCACTTCAGCCATTGTAGTCAGATTTTTCTATTACTTGCAGCCAGAAGCATTCCTTACTGATCCAGAAGTAAGCCACATATGCAAGGGTGTGGAGAGAGCAAGTCTGCCAGCACCATTTTTCCAACTGCATGTTCTCACTTCGTGTCTACATGTTACATCTTGATAATTCTTGCAATATTTCAAGATTTTTCCATCACTATTATATTTGTTACGGTGATCTATGGTCAATGATCTTTACTATTATTGTAATTGTTTTTTTGGGGGGTACCAAAAATTGTGTCCATATGAGACAGTGAAGTTAATCAGTAAATGTTGTGTGTGTTCTGAGTTTTCACCAACCAGCTGTCCCTCCATCTCTGTCCCTTTCCACATCCTTCCATCCTTCTCCATCCTTCTCCATTCTTCTCCCTTCCTTCTTTGAGATACAACAACATTGAAATTAGACTAACCAGTGAACCTACAAAGGTTTCCAAGTATTTAAGTGAAAGGAAGAGTTGCCTCTCACTTTAAATCAAAAGCTAGAAATGGTTAAGCTTAGCAAGGAAGGCATGGCTAAAGACAAGTAGACTGAAAGCTGGGCTCTTGCACTAGTTACCCAAGTAGTGAATGCAATGGGAAAGTCCTCAAAGGACATTAAAGTGCTCCTCCAGTGAAACACACGAATAGTAAGAAAGCAAATCAGCCTTGTTGCTGATATGTCACGGTTTTAGTGATGTGGATAGAAGATCAAACCAACATTCCCCTCAGCCAAAACTGAATCCAGGGAAAGGCCCTAACCCTCTGTAGTTCTATGAAGGCTGAGAGAGGTGAAGAAACTGCAGAAGAAAAGTTTCAATCTAGCAGAGGTTGGTTCATGAGGTGTAAGGACAGAAACCATCTCTACAGACTGAAAATATAGGGTGAAGCAGCAGGTGCTGGTGCAGAAGCTGCAACACATTGTCCAGAATGTCTAGTGGAGATAGATGATGAAGTGGGCTGCTCTCAACAGCAGGTTTTCAGTGTGGATGCAACAGTCTTATATTGAAGAAGACACCATCTAGGACTTTCATAACGAGAGAGGAGAAGTTAATGCCTGGCTTCGAAGGACAGACTGGCTGTCTTATTATATGGGATAATGTAGCTGGTAACTTTAGGTTGAATCCAGTGCCCGTTTACCATTCTGAAGATGCTAAGAATTATTAAGAATTTTACTAAATCTACTCTGTCTGTGCTCTATAAATGGAATGGCAAAGCCTGATGTCATCATATCTGTTAACAGCAAATGTTCGCTGAATATTTGAAGCCTATTGTTGAGACCTATAGCTCAAAAAAAAAAAAAAAGATTCAAAATATTACTGCTAATCAACATGCACTTGTCATCCAAGAGCTCTGATGTGGACACATGATGAGTATTTCTTTGCCTGCTAACACAACATTCATTCCACAGCCCATGGACCAAGTAGTAATTTCAACGTTCAGGTCTTGTTATTTAATAATGCAATTGATAAAGGTTATGGCTTCCATAGATAGTGCTTCCTCTGATGGATCTGGCAAAGTAAGTTGAAAACCTTTAGGAAAGGACTCACTATTCTGGATGTCATTAAGAACATTAGTGTTTGTTTCATGGGGGGAAGTCTAAAAATCAACACTAACAGGGGCTTGAAAGAGGTCAAGCCCAACCCTCATAGATGATTTTGAGGGATTCAAAACTTCAGTGGAGAAAGGAACTGCAGATGTGGTGGAAATAACAAGAGAACTGGAAGTAAAATCTTAAAATGTGACTGAGTTGCTGAAATCTTGTGATAAAACTTTAATGGGTAAGGAATAACTTCTTACGGATGAACAACATGGTTTCTTTTTTTGTGTGTGTGGTACCGGGGATTGAACTTGGGGGCACTCGACCACTGGGCCACATCACCAGCCCCTTTTTTTGTATTTTATTTAGAGACAGGGTCTCACTGAGTTGCCAAGTGCCTCGCCATTGCTGAGGCTGGCTTTGAACTCGCGATCCTCCTGTCTCAGCCTCCCAAAGTGCTGGGATTACAGGCATGCGCCACCACGCCCAGCCCACAACATGGTTTCTTAACGATGCAATCAGTTCCTGGTGTAGATGCTCTGGACCTTGTTGAAACAATAGGGGATTTAGAATATTATATAAACTTAGTTAATTATCTGCAGCAGGGTTTGAGAGAGTCAACTCCAAGTTAGAAAGTTGTTTGAATGTGGCATACTGCAGAGAAAATATTTATGAAAGGAAGAATCCATTGATGTGGCAAACTTGTCTAAGCAGCCACCACCCTGATCAGTCCACATCAAGGCCAGACTCTCCACCAGCAAGAAGATAATGACTTGCTGACTGCTCAGATGACCATTAGCAATTTTTTAGCAATAAAGTATTTTTAAAGTATCTGTGTTGTTTTTGTTTGTTGGTTGGTTGGTACTGGGGATTGAACCCAGGGGCACTCAACCACTGAGCTAGATCCACATCCTTATTTTATTTCTTTATTTTTAGACAGTGTCTTTACCAAGTTGCTTAGAGCCTCACTAAATTGCTGAGGCTGGTTTTGAACTTGCAATCTTTCTGCCTCAGCCTCCTGAGCAGCTGGGATTACAGGTGTGTGCCACCATGCCTGGCTACATTATTTTAGACGTAATGCTCTTACATATTTAATAGGCTATACTATGTGATAAACACAACTTTTATGCACACTGGGAAACCAATAAAAAGAGTTCACATGGCTTGTTTCGTTGTGATATTTCCTTTATCACAGTGGTCTAGAACCAAATCCACAGTATCTTCAAAGTACGCCTCTATTAGTTGTGTTCAGTCTTATGTGAAGGATACTGTCTAATGAGCACTACCTCTACAATATTCTGACCTTCTCCTATGCAAAGTGGAATAATGAGAAAAACACTCAACCTGTTCTTTCTGAAAGACACCAATGCTATAACTTTCATTTACTGCTCTCCTCCTCATCTCTAATTTTATCACATGTATACATTCCCTGATAGCTTCAGATTGCAATTTGACAGTATTAGCATATATCATTTTTTTTTAAAACAAATCATCAAGATTGCTTCTTCACTGTGGTAATCTTCCTTATTCTGTTTTGTCTTTCTTGATAGCTACCTGCTCCTTTTTAACTGACTTTTTCTTTTCCCCTTCTAAATACTTTTGGGTTTTGTTTTGTTGGGGTGAGGTATTTGTTTGTTTGTTTTGTTTTTAGAATTTGCTTTTAGGGAGACAGTAAGGTAAAACAGCCTTACTGTCATGGAAAAAATTCTGCATGAAAGTCAAAGATCTTTAAGAGAAAGCTCAGTGGAAGAGTTGGAACTTACACCTAAGTCCATGAATTATCATTAAGTCTCTGATTTTAAAACAAATATGTACTTCAATTATTTTTTTAAAGAATCTAAACTAGTTTGATTCTTAAAAATTTTACCCCTCATTTTTTTCCAGAACCTTCAGCTACTTGGAGCTACAGCCATTGAGGATAAATTACAAGATCAAGTGCCTGAAACCATAGAAACTCTGATGAAAGCAGATATCAAAATCTGGATCCTTACCGGGGACAAGCAAGAAACTGCCATTAATATTGGTAATTCACTTAATTCAGGTGCTTTTTAAGAGATAGATATATTTTAAAAGGTGAATTTGGGGTGTTTCAATATTTGAAAGAGTTGATATTCAAGATTCCAGATTTATGTTATTAGACCTTCCGGTTTACTTACAGCTTCAGCAGTGAAATGGTTTTATATGCATCCAAACTTGAGCTCTTGCAACCATATATACCCTCTCTCGTTTTTGCATCCTGCCTCCTCATATGCCATCCATGAGGAGCACATGCAGATTACATTTCTGAAGTTGTCCATGATAGTCTAGGAATTGGGTCTGTGACATGCTGTGTACTGACACTTGTTTGTGTGACCAAATATTGTTTCTGATAGGAAGTAAGAAGGTTGCTAGTTTGCATTCTTCCTGTAATCAATTCTAATTTTTTTGAAAATGTATTCTCTCAAGCTGCCATTACAGAATATCTTACATGGGATAACTTAAACAAGAGAAACTGATTTTTCTTACAATTCTGGAGGACTGAAAATACAAGACAAAGTGCCCAGAGTTGGTTTCTAGTGAGGCCTCTCTTCCTGGCTTGCAGGAGCTGCCTTCTCCTGTCCTCACATAGCCTTTGCTCTGTGCACATGCACCACTGGTATCTTTTTCTTGTAAGGACACTAGTTCTATTGCGTTAGGACCCTGTCTTAGTCCCTTTGCATGGCTATAACAAAATGCCTTCAGCCTGATAACTTGTAAAGAGAATAAATTTACATCTCACAGTTCTGGAGGCAGGGAAATCAAAGGTCAAGGTACCACCAGATTCAGTATCACATGAGGACATACTTTCTGATTTATAGGTAACATCTTCTGTGTCTTCACCTGGTAGAAGGGCCAAGGAAGTTTCTGAGACCCCTTTTATAGAGGCACTAATCCATTTATAGGGGTAGAGCCATGCCAACAGCCCACCTCCTAATACCATCACATTGATATAATGAGATTCAGTATTGAATTTTGTGGAGACAAACATTCAGACCATAGCAGGCCCCATACTATGACCTCCTTTAGCCTTAATTACCTTCTTAAAGGTCCTATGTCCAAATAGTCACATTGTGGGTTAAAATTTCAGCATAGGAATTTCAGAGTTGAGAGAAAAAATTCAGTTCATAACAAAGGTCTTACTAAGAAGAAAGTTACTGCTTGGTATTAGAAGCCTATAGTACCAATAATACACCAAAAGAAACACCTTTTTTTTTTTTCTTCAAATTCAGTAATAGTAGGTAGCCTAAGCACTGTAAACCTTTTTTTTAATTAATTAATTAATTTATTTAATTTGTTATACATGCTTTTAGAGTGCAATCCCTTTTATATTACATATAAAGAGCACAGTTTTCCAAGTCATTGGTTTTACACAAAGTATTTTCATACCATTTGAGTTTTTTTATACATGCACTTAGTGTATTGATGTCCAACTCCTTCTGCCATTGTTTCTATCCCCTTGCCCCTTTCCCTCCCCTCCCCCCTTATTTCTATTTAACATTCCTTATTCCTCTCATCCCCTTCCCTAACCACTATAATTCAGTATCATCATAGCAAAGGAATTAATTGACCTTTGGTTTTCTGGGATTGGCTGACTTCACTTCATAGGTTTAACCTCTTGTTATTAGTCATATACAATATGTACAAAAATCCTCCAAAGTCACAGAAGACATGACTGGGATGTACACAGCATGAAACCACAGTTTTGGAAAGTCATTTTTAAGTATTCTCTAAAATACACTTAGCTCATATTCCTTTTGGAAATATTAGCAGTCAGCCTGAATTATCCTATAGATCTAAAACTCCAGTACAAAGTTATAGTAAATTAATGTTATTAATAGAATATCATTTATTTTAGGAGAAAAAAGCATACAAATTTATTAATGTACAGGGGGGAAATTACAGGAGTGTGAATACCCTGAAAATTAATTTTTATTTAAAAAAATCAACAAATTATGTAGTAGAATGTTAAATTTTACAAGCCATACAGTTGTTCATTTTGGTCATAAAAATTATCACTGGTGGCCTGGGGTTGTGGCTCAGCGGTACAGCGCTTGCCTAGCACGTGCATGGCCCGGGTTCGATCCTCAGCACCACATAAAAATAAACGCATAGCCGGGCGCGGTGGCGCACGCCTGTAATCCCAGCACTTTGGGAGGCAGAGGCAGGAGGATCGCAAGTTCAAAGCCAGCCTCAGCAATGGCAAGGCACTTAGCAACTCAGTGAGACCCTGTCTCTAAATAAAATATAAAAACGGACTGGGGATGTGGCCCAGTGGTCGAGTGCCCCTGAGTTCAATCCCCGTACCAAAAAAAAAAAAAAAAAAAAAAAAAAAACGCATTGTGTACAACTAAAGCAAATAAATATTTTATTTTTAAATTATCACTGGTGTTTAGAGAAAAAATGAAAAGAAGATGAGAAGGGAATTATAATAAAACGTAGAATGTGTCAAGAATTGGAAGACCTGAAAACACAACAGATGGAGGAAAATATGGTGAAGAGTGAGATATGAGGAAAGGAAGAATTCAGGAGTCATAGTGTGGGGTGTGTAGTCACTGTGGGTGATCTATGGAAAGAGAGGAAGGTAGTGATTTCTGACAATGTTTAGCTTCTAGAATCTTGGGCCATGATTGATCCTAGAAAAAGGGAAGATTCATTCAGCAAATGGCTGTGGTGTCCACAGTGCCAGGTTCCGGGGAAGTGAGGGAAACAAGGAGCCAACACTCTGCCCTTGTGGAACTCACGTCTCGGTCAGGGAAACAGACAAAGTAAATGAAAAAAGTAGAGTATATTGGATTTCAGTGATTGATACCCCCCCCACACACACACACACAAAAGAGGAGGGACATAGGGCATCACACAAAGGAATTCATTTTTAAATAGGAAGGTCAGGAATAATTCAAGGTGACATTTGAGAAATGACCTGAGAGAGAAGAGGAGAGCTTGTCGTGGGATGGTCGGAGGAAAACTGCTTTCTGTCGCAGAAAGAACACAGGAGCAGAGGAGCATGGCGGAGAGAGACAGGTGGGATGGGGCTGCTCCGGGCCTTGTAACGACTTTGCACTTACTCCAAGTGAACAGGGGAAACACTGGCTGGTTCTCTGCAAATACAGACATGATCTGACTTCTCTGTGAGGAAAACAGTTTCCCTGGCTGCTGGGCTAAGGCTGGATTGAGAGGGGAGGGAGGCAGTGTGGAAGTAAGAGACGTGGGGAGAGGCTACCGCATGGAACCAGGGAAATCTCAGTGGTGGCTTAAACTAGGTGGCAGCATATGCAGTGGCTGGCTTCTCAGTGTGTTTTAAAGGTAGAGCCAAGAGGATTGACTGGTAGCTTTCACATACGGTTTGAGAGAAGGAAAGTAATCGGGGTGACTACAACATTTTTGGCCTTAAGCAACTGAACAATGGTTTTGCCGTTAACCAAAAGAGGAAGACAAGTAAGGCAGGTTTTGAGGGGCAGGAGGGGTGTCAGCAGCCTGATTTTTGCACATACTAAGTGCGAGTTGTGTACTTTGTACCCAAGTGTTTGCTGTGAGGAGGAACTTAGTTATAAGACTCTGCCGGTCAGGAGAGAAGTCTGAAACTAAACATTGAGGGCTAGAAATGCAGCTCAGTGGTAGAGCATCTGCTTATCATATATGATGCCCTGGGTTCAATCCCCAGCATCATAAATAGGAGAGAGAGAGATCCAGAATGGTAAACATTTAAGTTGCATTTAAGCTCATGAGATAGAATGGGATCACAAAGAGAGTAAGTGTAAATGATATTATTTTTATTATCTTGTTAATATGAAAGCAGTTGGCAGGCTTGCCTGTTTTTCTGCAGCCACACTCAGCTATAGAAACTGGAACAGAATAGGATTTAAGAAGGGGCTGATTTTGCCATGCAGAGGATACAGCAAAGCAAGTGAGGACTGGCAAGGAAAGGATATCATGACTGCCCAGGGCAGGGAGATGGTGGGGATCAGTGGATCAAGAAAGAGTCCGCCTACCCTGCTGTGCCCATCTCTGTCAACAGCCATTGGCCCATATTTTGCTCTTTCTGCTGGTCATCAGGAAGGGTCTTCCCTGTTTGTTTGTCAGCTTTCAAGACACTGAGAACCGTTACCAGTTTCTTTCCTTATTGTTTATCAAGACAGCCTCAAAAGATGTCCTCGTATTATATCCAGCCTGTAGCACATGAGAGCTTTAATTTTCAACATCCTATAAGCCAGGAAAACAGGCTGATCGGAGGAAAACTGCTTATTGCCACCATCACTTCTAATAAACTCCACCTTAAATGTTTTCAACAGTATTATTACTTTAATATCTTCTCTTTGACAAAAATAATTGTATCAATTTGCTCTGTTTGTACATAGGACACTCCTGCAAACTCTTAAAGAAGAACATGGGAATGATTGTTATAAATGAAGGCTCTCTTGATGTAAGTGAAATCCTTTTTTAAAAAAAAAAAACTCTTTTGCTAACTTAATCATCTTGTAGTATTTTATTTTATTCAGTTAGCTATATTTTATTTTCCCGAGGTTAACAGATAAAAACCCTATCATTGTTGTTCTGCTTTAACAATAATATAGTTTTGAATAACATTGATATAAATTGATACACACTTTGTAATTGTGTTAACTATAGAAATTGCTAAATAACTTTCTTAAGGTTGTAAGACGGAAAAGGAAGGTGCTTTACAAAAGCCTTGTCAGGAAGTTCCTGACTGACTGTAACTTGTTCGTATCTGAGTATTGTATTTTGTATATTAAGCATTTTATATCCGTTTTAACATCCAGTGCTAATATACATTTGGCTTCTTTTAAAAAATTGTGATAGTCACTAAACAGCACAAATAAGTTTTGTTTTGGTGTGTGTGTT
Source organism: Tamias sibiricus (assembly GCA_025594165.1). Classification (NCBI taxonomy): domain Eukaryota; kingdom Metazoa; phylum Chordata; class Mammalia; order Rodentia; family Sciuridae; genus Tamias; species Tamias sibiricus. The sequence goes on along the minus strand of CM046665.1, from coordinate 36,321,919 downwards.
ATGTCCCAACTTCTGGGGTAAAACATAAATTCCTGGTATGTATTTTTTCATGGCCATGATCACCTGATGTCATATTTAGGAAAGAAATAAAGATTATTAGGAATAGGATGTAAAACATAAGTTAACAAAATAATATGTAGGTCATGTGGCCTGTAAATATTTTAAAGTTAAGGTGAATATTTGTAATTTAAGGTGGAAGACAGAGCAGGAGAGGTGATGATTATACGGCTGCTTGAAATAGTCACTGTGACGCAAAGAGCCAAGTGGAGAAAACCTGATAATTAGGGATGTTGGTGAAGCTGAGCGGCCAGCTAGGTAGGAGCCATGGTGAGGAGGTGATTGATGAGGGAGATGTTCAGAAGGTGGCTACAGAACAGATTGTGTGTAAACATTTTCTGACTTCAGATTTTGACCTTGAAATGATGGGTTCTTATTCATCCTTAAAACAATCCTCTGATGATTTTCTCTTTCTCATGAAATCTTTGAGCAACTTGTAGTCCAAAGATTAGCATATGATTTTGCAATTATGTGAGTTATTTATGCCTTTAATTGTTGAACAAGTAGTTTTGGTGAACCAAACTTTAATCCTAAAAACATACACTCAAAAAATTCATCAATGGGAGCTAGTCTGACTTTCTTATACATTTAATAGTCCCTCTGCTAGGCACTAAGAATGTACCCCTAAATTGTAATGCCATGCCCTGCCCACTTTAACTTACAGTTGTCTCCATCATCCACTGTCTTGTTAAGTTTTGGTTATTATAGCTGAGTTATTGCCTTGGGAAAAATTATGACTAAGAGAACCCTGATCTCAATAAGTGAACTGGCATATATACAAATGACAGTACAAATCAGGTATATATGTAAGGTAGATAGTTTACTATGGGAATATTGTGAAGTGCAGTATATTTATAAAGAAAGTGACATCTAGTTAGAAAGAGGTGAGTCATCAAAGAATGGGAAGTATTTGAAACATGAAAATTCTCACAAGTAAGTACAAGGTCTATTTGGGGCTTGTAAAGAAAAACACTGAACTTGAATGCAAGGTTATATAATTCTTCAAATATTCTTATTTTGCTTCTTTTAAAAAATTGTGAAAGTTATTAAACAGCACAAAATAACCATTTCTGGTAAGTTTTGTTATCCTCAGATATTCTTATTGAAGAATTATAAGCACATAATATAAAAATTAAGTTACAGAACAGGAAACATACAGATGTTAGAAAGTGAATTTCCGCCTTTGTATCTGAGCTGCCGGTTTACCCCCAAGGGGATGGGCCCTACTTTCAGACTCTGGAGCTATTCTAAAGAGTGTATGTCCAAAACAGACCCTCTGTTGTTAAAACAAATCATAGTACATTATACACACCACTTTATATACTTTGCTTTTCTCACTTACTATATCTTAGCAAATGTTCTGTAATAGATATTTGAAGCTATCTAATATTTTTGACCGTGGCATGGTATTTAAAAAGTATCTATAAGTAAATGATAAGAGTTAAAACTGGAAAGATGATCTCAGGCCAGCTGTGGCAGCCTGGGCCAGGTTAGGGGATGTGCCTGCACAGGAAGAGGGGACCTTCACCAGCTCCGTGCTGACGAGGTATGGTGTGTCTGAGAGATTGTGCATAGGCAGCCTTGGAAGAACAGTGGGCATAGAGTACAGGCCAGGGGTTAGGAGAAGAGTGTAGGTCACCTTTGGGGACACCAAGGCCAGCAATATGGTGTGAGATAAATTGGGACTTATCCCATCTGGTGAAGACGGAGTCAACAAGGATGTTTCTGGAAGTTCCGTCTGGTCAGGGTACTGTTAAAACTGCAATGGAAATAATTCCCATCACCCCTGGTGGTGGTTATTCTTTTTTTTTTTTAAACACAATGCCTTTATTTTATTTGTTTTTTTATTTTTGTGTGGTGCCAGGGATCAAACCCAGTGCCTCACACATGCTAGGCAAGCGCTCTACCACTGAGCCACAACCCTGGCCCCGTGGTTATGCTTTTGTGGGTAACATGGTTACATGTTTTCTTACAGTCAAAATAAGTCAGAGATAGGACCGTGATGCAAAAGCAGGACAAGCCATGCCTGGTCTGACAGGGGACCCTCGTCATCTGTATCCAGGCTCCCACCTCCATAGAGTGTGGCAGCATGGCTGCTTTTATTTTATTCTGTTCCATCATTTTTGTCCATTCCTTGGATAAATATTCCTTTGAGTGTTTTAAGTATCAAGTAAATAATAATCTCAAGGGAAAAAGAAAAGTGGATAGATTTAAACTGAAAAGCTTCTTCTCAGCAAAAGAAACAATCAGTGAGGTGAATAGAGAGCCAACTAATTGGGAACAAATATTTAATACATGCACATCAGATAGAGCACTAATTTCTAGAATGTATATAGAACTAAAAAAACTTAACACCAAAAAAGCAAATAACCCAATCAATAAATGGGCTAAGGAATTGAAAAGACACTTCTCAGAAGAAGATACACGATTAATCAACAAATACATGAAAAAATGCTCAACATCACTGGCAATTAGAGAAATGCAAATCAAAACTACTCTAAGATTTCATTTCACTCCAGTCAGAATGGCAGCTATCAAGAACACAAACAACAATAAATGTTGGAGAGGATGTGGGGAAAAAGGCACACTCATACATTGCTGGTGGGACTGCAAAATGGTGCAACCGCTATGGAAAGCAGTATGGAGATTTCTTGGGAAAATGGGAATGGAACCACCCTATGACCCAGCCATCCCACTCCTGGGTCTATTCCCAAAAGACTTAAAAACAGCATATTACAGTGACACAGCCACTTCAATGTTTATAGCAGCACAATCCACAATAGCTAGGTTATGGAACCAACCTAGATGCCCCTCAGTAGATGAGTGGATAAAGAAAATATGGTATATATACAAAATGGAATTTTACTCAGCAATAAGAGAGAATAAAATAATGGCATTTGCAGGTAAATGGATGAAGTTGGAGAATATAATGCTAAGTGAAATTAGTCAATCTCAAAAATCCAAGTACCGAATGTTTTCTCTGATATAAGGAGGCTGGTTCACAGAGTTGTTGGAAGGGGATACATAGGATCAGAGGAACACTAGAATGGTCAACGGAAAGGGAGGGGAGGGAGGGAGTAAGGGGGGGATTGGAAAAAAATTGGTGATTGAATGAGATGGATATCATTATCCTAAATGCATGATTGAAGATCTGAATGGTACTTATATACTTTGTATACAAGCAGTTGTATGTAAAAAGATACTATACTTGTGCATGATGAATAAGTAAATAAATAATAAAAAAATTAAAAAAAAAAAAAAAAAAAAAAAAAAAAGTGAAATAATACCAAAAATATTCATTGTAGTGCATCAAGTAGAGTCAAAACAGTGGCATTTATTTTCATTTTGAGGTTTCTAAGCTGCTAACTCAAAATTAATTCCTCAAGGTACTCAAGATGCCTGTTTCTACTGGAGCAGACGCAGTTAAAAGTGTCAGGTAGATACACGGTGAAGGTGCTATCATGTCTGTCTCTTCAGCTTTAGCTCTCTTTAGCTTCAGCTCTCAGCGTCCATAAAACTGTCTCATATGTAAGAAGCACACTGTAAATATTTAAGAAGCAAGTTACTGCATAATTTTAAAGGTTTCCATTTTTTAATTGGTGAATTCCATGATTTTTAAAAGTCACGTATCAGTTTTAACTTTGGTAGTACTTCATCATATCTGATGTTTTAAAACTAGGATGGTTAAGAATCTCCTTCTCCATTCAAGTGGCAGTTTGGGGCAGGAGGCAGACTCTATGAATGAATTAGCACTAATTTGTCCAACTCCTAACCGCCAAGCATTCTGCACTGCTGTCTGGGGAAGGTTTTTCTCCCAGGGAGTTAAGTGGTGACTACAAATCCGGCTGTTTAGGGTCAGACCTGCTGGGGTGCACTCATTTGTTTCTCAGCAGGAAAGGAAACATCACTTTGCATCGCGCCTTCCGATCCTGTGTCATAAAATCCATGGCTGAGGTTTCAGGCAAATCATGTGAAGTGCTAGGATGCCCGTAGGTACATCATTATTTGTTTTTTCATTGCCACAGAAAAGAAAAACATCCTATCTATGTTTAAATTGTACTGATAGATAATAAGAGGAAATAGGATTATCACTCCATGAGCATAAAGAATAATTAACAAGTAATAAACTTAGGAATATAACATCTTAGGAAATAAATTGTGAGTGTGTGTTTTGTCAAGTGACAATTTTAACGAGCGCACTCAAATATTCTCTGAAACAGCCCAGTGGTTGAGAGCACAGTTCTGTCCCAGGCTAACTGTGTGACCCTCTACAAGTTAAAAAAGCTTCTGTGAGCCACAGTTTTGCTTCCTGTAGAGAGAACATCACCTTTGGCACAGGATTGGTATGGTTAACCCAATGCATGGCACATGTAAAAAGGAAATGTTATGAAATTTTGTAGAAAGAACAGTATTCCGGTAGCTTGTAACTTGTTTTGCATGATGATTATTTTTGTTATAAAAACTATTTTTCCAAGTTTTCATTTTTTCCTAAGGGAGCAAATTATAACTGTAGATTCTCTTTTATATAAGTGATACATATTGCTATGAAATATTCAAATTTTCTGCAAAATGTTATTCCTAATAGTGTTAAAATTGAACAGATAAATCTCTTTCTCTTATATTAGACTTTTACAAAGTATTAAATTCAAGGTTCTTAAAATTTCACATAGAAAACTGTTTCTCCTAGTGATTCTATTGACAGAGATTATTGTCTTCCAAAATATAAATCATCACCACAAAAAAAAAAAAAATGCTACTGGGCTTTCTTTCTTTTGGGGTTTCAGCATGGTGGTTGTGCTTGGGGGTGGGGGTAATAGCTCTTCAGTGTCTTTTGAATCCTTTAAGTAAATGTACTAAACCAAACTACAGTTGAAGATACAAACAGAAGGAGAGTCCTGCTCTGCAGACCTGATAGGGAAACCTGAGAGGTTTGCCTGCCTCCATTTACTCCCAACTACTGTCATTTCAAGAGTAGTGCCTCCTCCTGTATACTGTCTAAGGACAGTCTCTTGTAAAATGCCAGTCATCAAAAGAGTTTCTCAAGCAAAAACGTTGATTATTTTTTTTATTTTTAATTTAGAAAAGAATTTCATAGATAAGGCTCATCTAAAGTTGATCAGAACCTACTAGGCATTCTCAGTAAACAGTTCATTTGGGTAGCTTGTGTAATTTGTTGTATACTACCTGAGCCTCCTTATTAGGAGTTCTGATTATGCTCTTCATATGAGACGTTTCCATAAGCATCTGCAAAGGCAGGAGTTCCAGATTGCTGGCTTGAAGAACCTTGTATACTTCCTCCCTGACTCCACAGCAAGGCTCAGGAAATAGCCCATAAACCTCTCAGAAGCCCCTTCTACTTAAAACCTGTATCCAAGGCATCTCTTTTGCATCTTTTTTATATCTTTGAGTTTGTCATGAAATAATTCCTTCAAAGTCTGACAAAACTGGAAACATCTAAACTGTGAGCTAAGAACTAGAGAATCTGATACTATGACCCAATGTCTAATTAAAAGTCTTTCAAAATGCACTAAAACAGTTCTGGAAGGATTGGGTTTATGATAAATTAAGAAATATAGTTTTAGTACTATGCAAGACCTTATAGCATACCAACTCTGTGAATATCTGGAAATATTTTCAGGCAACTCAAAATCTTACTTTTTCAATTTGGTTTGATCAAAGTTTCTGCATGATAGGAAAATGATGGAGGCTTGTTTCATTGAGATAGCTCACCACCATTTCATCTGTCAAGCCCAGAGTGTGAGGGATTGTCATTTCTTATGCCACTTTGTCTCTCATAGGTATCAAAACCATCTTTCTTGAGTTTCTCATGGTATACCCTTAACTTAAGACTCACCTTCTAGCATCTCTTTTGGGGGTTGGAGGAAGCTGAGGAATCTGGCCCTGAAGGTAAAGCTAGAACTTAAATCCATTCTTACTGTCCTCCCCCTCCTTTCTACTGCCAGACTTTCCTGAGGGGTTCAGGGGAAGCAGCCACCACACCTCCTGGGGAAAGCCGTATATCATTGACCCTACAGAAAAATACAGCTTTCTGACCTCCTGTGAGAAGTGAACTCTGACCCCTCTGCAGGATTCTGTGTGTGGCTGTTCTGGTCCTAACAAAACCAAGAGCTTACATGTCTTCAGTGCTTTCTATTTTGGACCAGGTGCTGGATTAAAGCCTTAACACCTGAAAATGTTAGTAGACAGACATAATTATGACTCAAAATAGGAATTTAGAAAGAGTTTCCTAATCAAACAGCTAGCTAAGCAACACTAGGGAATGTAGCTAAGTCATTTGATTCTGGAATATAATATAAAAATAACTTTTACTTGCCCTCAGCTGCTACATTTGAAAAATAAGAGTAATGAAAATATCCATTTCCTAGGAATGATGTGAGGGCTAAAGAAGACAGTACTCTGTTAAATGCTTAGAAATAGTTGACAGGCATGTAGTAAGCACTCAAGAAATATTGGCTGTGGTCATGATCCTCATCATTACTATTTCTTCTAGCACTATTATTCCTGGGAGAGGAGGGTCCTTCATTTCCAGCTGCTGTAAGAGATAACTTTAAACAGCTTCCCTGCTCTTAAATTACTTAAATTTCTCTACATAATTTAAGAATATGGCCCCAAACCAACTGTAGGTTTGATTACGGATACCAGTGGTTCCCCTCCCTGATATATTTTTCAGAAAATGAATTGTTGGCCACATTGGATATTACATGAACAAGCATTAAAATACATTTTTTTTTCAACACAAGAGTAAAAGCAAACCCTTTATGGAATTGCTGATTTTTTCTAGCTATATTTGACTTTCTAATAGCATGTAAGTTTTGACTATAACTTATAGCCCATTCAGGACATAAATGCTGAAGTTGTCATCTGTACCCTTTTAAGCTCAACTTGTATATATTATGCAGACAAACCTCACTGTTTTGGGAACCAGCCACTGTTGAATGGCTTCTGAAAGAAATCCAGAATAAGCAAGTTATTGACTTGACTCCAGAAAAGAAGTAGGGTAAGGGGGGAATGTGGGCTACTTCAGGTTTTATTTTGATATGTCCCCTGAGTCTAATACAATACATTTTGTATTGCTTTGACAAATAGTTTAGGCAGGTTTTAAACCACACTGAGTTTCTCTCCACCACCAGTGTTGGCGTTTCAACACCATGAATTTTCTTTTATCATCAGCAAAGCTGGTTCAGCTTTTGGGCTTGAAATCTTAAGATCTTAGATTAACTTTTAAGGTGTTAGTGTATCCCTATCAGATGCAGAGGTGGTTTTCTGCACTGCCCCCAAGGTAGGAAGATTGTTCATATCCTGTCTGGCACGCTGTTTGTTCCAAGTAGCCTTCAGTGAAGAGAGCCAACTGCGTTACCTTTGAAAGGAATAGGTTAGTGAAAAAATGTAAACATTACCCAAGAATGAAAATAACATTTGAACAAATAATCTATTTTCCTTTCCCCTGATTTAAGACAGTGTCTGCTGCAAGCCAAAGTATGTGGTTGAAGAAGTTTCATCAAACCCATTGTTTGGTCTCACAGAACTAAATGTGTCCCCATTTTTTTTAAACAAAGTTCAGTGAGCCCAGTTTGTGTGCAGAGCCCTAAGTAAAGTTGTTCACAAATTCACACTGTTTCTGTTTCAAGAAATTCTTCCTCCCCCAAGCCTCAGTATTCTTTTCCTCATTTGAGCTAAACATCTGAACTCTTCCCAGAGTTCCCAAGACCTAGAATTACAGATAAGTGTTTTCTAACCAGTCTGTCCCCTTGCTATCTCCCCACGTGCCTATGGACATTTCTGAAGGGAGCGGGCCATGCCTTATGCCCTTATGCTCATACCTTTGATGAGTCAGTACATTCATGAAAATGAAGGGGTCTAGGAGACCTACTATGTGCCAGGAGTTTCTGATGCATAATTCTCTGCTCCTGTAGGGCTGGTACTGTTTGTCCCCCTCTCCTTGTTTACATGGAGACTTTAGTTCACATGGTCATCTCGAGCAGGATCCTGAATCCCTACCTGGAGTGATCCAGGTCCCAGAGCTATGTCTTTATTTAGATTTGTTTTTGTTTTTAAATCACCACACCTTCTCTAGTGACAGAAGGACTCGACTGAAGGCAAAAGCATTCTGAGAGGCAACCCCCAGGTGTTCCAGCTTGTTTCATCAACTCATGACGAGGCTCACCCCCACAACGCCACTGAGAGGGGGGAAATGGTGTCATCCGGATACCTTGCAGAAAAGACCTTAAATTTAGTTTTATCGATACAGCTGTACGTGGATTTTATAGAGTACATACGTGAAATAACAGAAACGGTGTGTACTGGGGATCTATCTACACTGAGAAAATATGGCAGATAACAGTTCTTCTGCATTCCTCCGGTAATTAATTCAAATCATTAAGAAAATGGCCCAACATTAGCTTTCTCTGTGGTTCTGGGAAGAGTTTCTCATAGGCTCCAGGTTTTGCCTTCTCCAAATGGTTGATTTGGTAATTTGCTTATTTTCAGAAAACCGGTTGTATATTCTAAGCAACCTCTTCCTGGCTGAATTGAAGGCAATGTGAGAGACTGGATGTCTGCCGACCCGGTTCCTCCTAAAATGCTTCCTTTAGCATTTGAGTCACAGCCGCCACTGGAGAATATTTCTTACCAAGCTCAAAATCGTGTTTAGGAGGCTTTCAGTGGTGGTTTAGAGTAATTACCATGAGGGCTTTGGTAAAAGCCTTTATCCACAAAACTATTTAAATTATATAATTATTTCCCCTACCTCATTCTTCCTTCCTTTCCTGGATTTGTCTTTCTTTGCTGCACATCCCTTCCCCAATGCTGAAACCCAGCCTGGACACAGATCTGACACTTCTCTGCCTTTGTTCCCTGAGTGAGACTAGATGTCTCACAAGGACTTATTTGCCTCATGGAACCTATCATAATCCCAAATCCCAAGCCTCTACTAAGGGGCCAAGAGCAATTTCCCCAGTGCTACAACTTCTTCCTCTTATCTGCTTCTATTTTGTGAACCTTGACCTTTTCCAGATGGCATGACCCTTTGGGAGATTGGACTATTTTCTCAATGTGTTATACATCTACCCCCACCTTGGAAGACCCATATCTGAGTATCAGCAAAGCATGGGTTTTTTTCTGTTTTGTCTCCTTCCCTCTCTCTATTATCTTTAATAACATGTATTGATTAAATGCAGTTCATTTGGCTTTTTTCCCACTCAGCCATTTTGGGGGAACCTCTCTGACCATGTGTTTTCAATGATTTCACCTTCTGTCTGCCCCTACCCAGTTTGGAAAAATTGTTCTATATTGGTTTGGTTCTATGTGCATATGCTTTTAAACATTGTGTTCCAGTTTAGGAATTTATAAACAACAGAGATCTTTGACCAAAAGCTGTATCAAAAAGAGCTAGCAATCCTGACTGGGTGGTGCACTAAATGGACCAGTTGTAGATGAACATAGTTTCTTTTTACTATTAAGTGTATGTTCTTTTACCACGGCCTGGAGTAGCTAGAAGAGCCCTTGATAATATGCATTGCATAGGAGAATGTGGAATGTCCAGTGTTCCACTGAATCACTAACACATTGTAGAAAAATAAGTTATACCCAATGGTTTATCCAGGTTGTTATTGTGGGAGTCGTAACTCATTTTTTAAGAACGTGTCAACATTGTCCATACTGGATATGGTTACAGTGTATTATTAGGAATGTTCTTGGAATGTTCTGTTAATTTGTAATTTTAGGGTGTGAACATTTGGAGAGTGTAAAAGTAGAAAAAGAATGAAACATTATTTGGCCATAAATTTGTAAATACCTCATGTCTTAAATGATGATGAAGTGGGGTCACAAACCACCAAAACAGCTAATAAAATATTTAAGATTCATGTGTATATCTATATCCTCTTATTTGACATTTTGGATTAACTTATAGTAGGTTTTCAAAGGTAAATACTTAGCAAACTAAGGTAAACTGACCCCCCCCCACCCCACTTTCCAAGGTAAATTTTATTTCTCTGCTTTAAGAACAAACAGTACCTAAGATTTGATTTTGACTTGATGGTGTTATATACCAAAAATATGCCAGGAAAACTAGCCCTATGTGTTTTCTCTCATCATCAATTATTTTAAATCAATATTTTTTATTTGATCGTCTGTGCAAAAAAAGTATACAAAAAGAGAGAAGCAACTCCACATCAGTTTGTAACTATCAAAGGAGTTCTGTCAGGTCAGAGGCAGAAATTAAGAAATAAAGAAAAACACCAGTTGGTTTTATAAGTATTTGTTCTCCTATCATGTGTGCCATAAGAGAAAAGATATGGCTCTTATTCCCAGAATTGAAGGGCTGTTTGCCATTTTTTTTTTCTTTGTATTAGGGATTTAAACCCAGGAATACTTTCCCACTAAGGTACATCCCCTGCCCTTTTCGCTTTCTTTACCTTGAAACTTTGTATCACTAAGTTGCTAAGGCTGGCCTTGAATTTACAATCTCCTGCCTCAGCCTCCCCAGTCATTGTGATTACAGGTGTGCACCACCATGCCCACCCAGCTATTTTTTATGTAATCAAAGAATTAGCTGGTAGAGTTGAATGTTAGCAGTCAAAAGGCAGGTTGACATAAAATTAGGACAGGAAAACTGTCAAAGGAAAACTTAAGATGCAGTAATACACTTCCTGTTGTTATGGAGAAGTCCACAATGTGCCAATGTTTCTTCATTGTGGGTCGCTACCTCTTTTGGGCTTTCTTGGATTTGGCTTTATGCCAAACTCTGAGCAGGGCACTTGATTCACAAGTAAAGGAGTCAGCACATTTTATCACTGCAGTCACTCTAAAAAACGGATATTCACCCAATCTCACTGATGATAAAACCTCCATCAAGAAGTAATCTGTCTGAGGAAGGATCCAGCAAGTGTCAGCAAGGATTCAACTCAAGCCTCTTAATACCCTCAAGTGTGAATCAGATGAAAAGACAAACCACCAGGAATGAGATTAGAATACATATATACCCCTGGAGGAATTTTATCCCTAGGTCATGAAATCAACTTACTCATAATGCTTCTTTTTTTTTTTTTTTTTTTTTTTTTTTTTCTGTACCAGGCATTGAATCCAGGGGCACTTAACCACTGAGCCACATCCTGTCCTATTTTTATATTTTATTTAGAGACAGGGTCTCACTGAGTTGTTTAGAGCCTCACTAAGTTGCTGAGGCTGGCTTTGAACTCACAGTCCTCCTGCCCCAGCCTCCCAAGCTGCTGGGATTAAAGGTGTGCACCACTGCACCCAGCTCAAGTTGCTTTTTCATGTAATATGTGATATAACCCTTTCTAGAAGGCTGAGCCTATGTACCTGCCTAATTGAATCCAAGAGGGGTTAAGAATTCTTGGGATCTTAAGTTAGTGGTTGAAAATGCTCCTTATTTCTTGTTTAATTTTTCCATTAAGGAATTTTTCAAAATAAAGCGTATAATTTTTTTCAAGGTAGAAGAAAATGTTTGATTACCTTACCTTTACCTTGGACTCTACATGCACCTGAAGTTGAAGAAAACCTTGAGTTCTGAGCCAAAGGGTAGTTTTGGGCTTCTGTAACTTGGTTCTTTACAATATAGCATCATTTTGTATCCAGTATTATCTGTGCCCAACAAGAATCCTGTGTGCCCCATGTGTTAGCCTCAGCTGTCTCACAGCCCAGTTTTATATGGCTGCACATTTGTATATTCTGGACAGAAAACTGCTTTCTCTGTATTGGTTCGTAATCTGTCAGCATGTACTGATGAGTTCTGAAGAGCAGTTCAGCCTGCAGCCAGTTACAGTGGATTCACCATCTGGGTTCAGCAAGATTTCTGTAAGAGTTTGTAACAGTTTACTGCATTTTTCCCTTTCTAAGGAAACAATGTGGAAACCTGTGGTGCTAATATTAAGTGGAGAATACTGCCTTCACAAACTTAAGTACCTGCTCACAAAGGTTGAAAGTTGTATGTCTTTCAAAAGTGATCAACATTAGCCCTGATTTTATGCTCACTCACCATTCACTTAATTCATAAAGAAAAAGAACAAATCCAGGGACAACAAAACTGCCTTAGTTCAATCTGGCTACTATAACAAAAATGCCATAGATTGGTTAGCTTTAAACAAGAAACATTTATTTCTCAGTTTTGGAAGCTGGAAAGTCCAACATCATGGTATCAGCAGATCTGCTCTCTTATGGGCCTGCTTCCTGGTTTGTAGTGTCTTTGTTTTCACATGATGGACTGGGAAGGGAGCCCTCCAGGATCTCTTTTATAAAGACATGAATTCCATTCATGAGGTCTCCATCCCTTGATGTAGTCACCTCCCAAAAGCCCTGCCTCCTAATATGCTAACACTAGGTGTACATTTCAACATATGAATTTGGGGGGACATCAAACATTCATCCCATAACAAATCCATTATTAAATAATGCTTCTGAAAGTCAAAGTACAATTCCCAGAGTTTTAATATGTGTATATATATTTTTTCCTTCCTTGGAATAGAGAACTTCTTGTAATATAAATTTATCATCTGACCTGCACACACTTAATAGATTGCTAGGGATAAATATAAATGCCAGGTACTTATTTGTATTTGGACCCAAACACCAAAATATGCTTTGAATAAATAAATATAGGTAGGCTTTTGTTTTCTTTTAGCTTTTTTATTTGGGTTTACCCTTGCTGATGGACATCTTCTAGAATATATATGAGCAATCACACATTATCAGCTGTTACTGCGAGTAAGTAACTGTGGCCCCAGAGCAGGGTGTGAGAAGCACTACCATTAGGTGATGTGTGTTGGACTCTGGTCACTAACCTTTGCTCTGTCTCTGCACTGCGAACTCTTGGATAACTGTCTTCAAGTTGAAAGCTATGGGCTTTTCCTTCCCTTTCCTTAGGGATATTTTGGCATTCTCCACCAGGGTGTTCCTTGGATTAATTCCTAAGTAAAAGTATCTTTCCTGTAAACCTCTGAAAGGAATCAGGAAAAAAACAAAAGGACTAGACACTGGAAAATAGTGAAAAGAGACTTTTTTTTGCAGGTGCTTTTCTGCAACATTACATTTCTGCCATCAAAAACATAGTTCTTAGGTGGCCTAACATGTTCTTTACACATCTGGCCTCTGGGTTCTTTAGACTGTTCCAAGCGGAGTTTTGCCAAAGTGAAAATGACAACTTGTGTACTATGATACTTTTCAAACAAATCGGGGCTTCCGTTGTAGTTCAGTATAAAACTGTGTCAGATTTCATTGTCTAAGGCGCTCTCTGTGATTTTTATCAAGGGTTTCCTTGTTGCAGGTCATGTAAAAGTAATGAAAAGATTACAATAAGGCTGCCAGTCTCTGATTTCTTAAAGATAGCTGTGTGTTATATTATTTTATTAGAGGGTGTTCTGTGAACATGTTATCTGTTTGCCAGGCACATTTCTTATAAATCCAGTAAATAATCTTTACTTTTTGGTCAAGTGGCATATAACCTGGATTTATCACTAAGTTGCTAATCTAGGGATTCATCCTATTATGCTCATTAGATAATTTTTATTATTTGAGGGAGAAGTAGATGTTGAGTCAATGCTGGATCATAATTACCTCTGGTCTCCATGTCCTCTATAATAAGAAAAGCCCAGTAACATTTTCTTTATTCTAACTCAGAGTGTCCAAGATTATACAAGAGTTTTACAAGCAGTAGAAAACCATCCTCAAAGTGATCATAGGAGAAAGCCACTTGAACTTCCCACAAGGTGTTCTGCAGTCACTAATGAATTAGGTCATTCTTTCATTACCTCTCCATCAGGGCCTCATCCCAAACAGAAGGTAGCGATACAGACAGACAAGACACCACACGTCATTGCCATGTTATGTAAGTAGAAATAAAGTATTTGGAGAATCCAAACATGGAAGTCTTCTCAGTCACCTGTGAGACTCAGGGAAATAGAGCCAAGGAAATGATTCTCAACTTATTTATTCATTAATTTTTAAATAAGAAAATTGTGACCCTGTTTGTAGACTTAAAGACCTTGGCAGGGAAAAAACAGTGCCTATGGGGAGAACAAGGATGCAAAGAGAAATGAGAGGAACAGGGGCAAGGAAAGAAGCTAGGTGGCTGTTCCAAATCCAGCTCCAGGCTTCAGGGAAAGGGCAAGTTTAAGGGAAGAAAATTGAAGGAATTTGTTCTTGCATCAATGTGTGGATGTTCTCAGTGAAGGAGGTAGACATCTGCTGAGCGACAGGGGCCAAATTTGTAATCATAAAGAGGGAAGAAAAGGCCTGGAGTAGCCTTCCCTCCCTCAGAAGATCCTTTTCCTTTCTGTGCTATCAAAACTGAGAGGGGAGAAGCCATGTTGATTACAGCTAAAACTGAAGCAGGCAAGGGAGGCTTATCCTGGGAACACCTGGCTATGTAGGGTGCTGGCACAGGGAGAGTGGACTTGAGTGGTGATTAGAAAGACCCCAGGTGCTGGCTAGTGGTGCACACAAATCCCACATTACCTATGGCTCCTCCTTTATCTGTCTGGTCACCTTCACTCTGGCCTGACCCCTTTCCTGCCTGTCCCCCCAACTGCCTTACCTCAGAATGCCTCTCTGGATACTCCTTTCTGTTCAGCCCACAAATAAAAACATGCAGAGCAAGAGGATACAGACCTTGGATCGTGTTGCATTCTGTGGTCTTTGATCCTCTTTCTGATTTAGCTTCTCAATTATGTATTTTCACTTTCACAAGTCACTAAGTTTAAATATTTAAACATCTCCCCCTTCAGTAGCCAAAGAGAAAACAAAGCAGCAGCTAATACCGTAATAAATTTATCTGGAGCTACAGGAGATGAGCTTCGATGCAATATGGCCATAAAGTATGACTCCCAGGCTTAGGGGAGAAGCAATCGACTTTCATAAATAAAAGAATTTTAAAATACTCCTGGCAGTAAATAAGGATAAAACATAACTTGTACCTTGCAGCACACAGCCAAGAGCAGAGCTACTTATAAAACTGTAAACTAAAATAGGAACATGTTTGCAGCTCTGTCCTTGCTGTTACCTTCACCCTAGGAGAGCTGACAGGAGAGAGGGCTGTGGGAAGGTGTCCACTCCCCTCCTGAAATGTTACCTCTCTTATCTCCTGACACCTCTGGATTTGCTGAATATCTGTGATAGTCACCAAGAAAACCCAGGGGTACTGATGCCACAAATAAGAGAGTTTGCAATGAATTTTAAAGTGTGAGAAAATGCCTGAGAAAGGAGGGAAAATGGGGAAGGCGGGACTGTGGCCCACAGGAGGGTCTTAATGAGGACAGTTCACAGTGCTGGGTTTACTTGACTTTCAGGCTTGCTTTGCAGCTGATCTTTAAAGAAACTTAAAGTTATCCCAGAGTCTTCTCAGGTTTCATTTCAGGTTGTCAGCTCAGAAGTCACTTGGGCAATAATTTAAAACAAAACAAACAAAACAAAAATTACAGAAGCAGTTTAGTGAGCAATGACTTTCTTTGAAAGACTGTTGAAGTAATGGATTATTTGTTCCCTAGAAAATTAGGGAATAGGGCTGGAGAGGTGACTCAGTTGGTGGAGCACTGCCCTAGCATGCAGAAAGTTCTGGGTTCAACCCCCAGCACCACACATAACAAATAATTAAATAAATACGTTATAAATAGAAAATTAGAGAACAAGTCAAAGAAGATTCATATTCATTCACTTTCTCCCTTCCTCTCCTCCCTCCCCACCTATCATCAGAAGTGATAATAAAGGGGAAATGGAAGGCTGACAGTGGAATGAAATCATAATTTATCAGTTCTCTCATTTAGTAGCTGTGTATTTCCTGAGTATGTGTAATTGTGGGTACTGTTTGTTGCAGGGAGGTAGTTAGTCGTGGTCTGTCTCCTCAAAGAACGAGGGGTTTTGCTAGCATAGGCTGAGTTAAGTGGAGTGACTGGGAGCTCCATGGGGCAGGCTTCTGGCATTCAGGGAGAGGGAAATGCAAGAGGCACGATGGTGGAGGGTGCTCCGGAGGACCCTAGGTGGGCTAAGAGTGTAGGAAGCTGCTTTTTTTTTTTTTTAGTATTTTTTAGTTGTCAATGGGCCTTTATATTTATTTATTTATTCATTTATCTATTTATTTATTTATTTATATGCAGTGCTGAGAATCAAACCCAGTGCCCCACACATGCTGGGCAATTGCTCTACCACTGAGCTACAACCTCAGCACAGAGTGTAGGAAGCTTTAAGAACCCTGTTAAGGAGCTTGGAAGTCATCTTGGCAGCAGCAAGAAGCTCTGGAAAGATTGTAGAGCAAAAGAGACATGATTTGTGTTTTAGATTTGAGAGCTCTGTTGGTTAAAAAAAAAAAAAAAAAAAAAAAAAGACAAGATGAGAGGCAAATGAGGAGGGAAACAACAGAAGGGTAGTGTGGGCATTTCATTTATTACTTGCTCTGCCTAGTACTTCCAAAGTATTCCTAGCATAGAAATTTAATTCTGAATTTAATTACAGTTGGATTTTTGATCAAGGAACTAAGATATAGGGCTGTCTCATCTTCTTCAGCTGCAGAAGGAGATATGTAGTAGCACTTGTGCTTAGACTGGAAATAAGTGTGGACTTAGATATATACATATAGCACTTAAAACTGTGACCAGTGTGAGCCGGGCGCCACAGCACACGCCTGTAATCCCAGTGACTCAGAAGGCTGAGGTAGGAGGATGGCAATTTCAAGGCCAGTCTCAGCAACAAAAGGCCTTAAGCAACTTAGTGAGATCCTGTCTCAAAATAAAAAATTTTGAAACAAGCTGGGGATGTGGCTCAGTGGTTAAATGCCACTGGATTCAATCCCTGATACCAAAAAAAAAAAATTGTGCCTGGTGTGAAACATGTGTTAAGTATTTTATTTTAATTTTTTTATATCAGTTCATTGACTTCCTTGTTTGTTCATTTTACTCAATATGAAATTGTTTTTAAAACAATCCAGGGTAGTATGCTATAAATTGTCATCGGTAAATTCTGCTTAAAGAACTTCACCAATATTTTTCACCTCCTTCTCTTAAGTCCTCTTGGGCCAAACATTTCCAACAGGAAATAGAGTGAGGCCTGTAAATTAAAACAGCCCCCAATGTAAAGTGTGAACAGAAAATTTCTCGAAGAATTCTATCTGGTGGTCCTTTGTGTCACTGTAGGTAATGGGGACTAGGGCAGAGGGGAGGGTAGTGGTAAAGCTGTTGAGTGAAGTTCCAGTGTCGGGAAAGTTGGGCAGTCTCATTTTATAGTACAATGTGGTCTATTATTTTGATAAACAGATTCTGAAATTCCAGAACATAGTGTGAACCACATTTGAATACATTTATAGAAACACCTTCAAAAATCCCCCTATAAAATTTTAATTACCTATGCCTTCACCTCCCTCTTTGTGAATTAACTATGAAATGACTACACTACACCCTTAAATTTGAACATTAATTATATATTCTATCAATATAATAAAAAATATTATGTAAGTGTACTATAGTTTTATCATAGCCATATTTTATTATATAAACATTTTATTTAATATACATAACTAAAGACTTAGCCCTCAGAACAGTGATCTAATAGGAGGGGACTTGTTTCTTGTGTTTCCCTGTGCAGGGTCAGTGTTGTGTTTCTTCACAATGTTAGGGCTCATTGAAACAGGAAGTTGACTCCATTAAGTTATAGGAAGTCTATAGGATTTGGGTAGACACGAAACTAAATATCTAGAAACTGTTTCCCTCTGAAGAGCTGGGAAAGCAATTCTAGACAGAGAAAACAATGCATCCCTTCTGTAGAGTTGAAGTGAACAAAGCTTTTCTTGACACTGAAGTTTTTTATTGTGTCTTAAAGTGGTAGAAGTGGTATTATGTGTTCAGTGGTAGAAGGTCTTCTTTTATTTGATCATCAAGATTACCAAACCAAACTGGGCACAACAGCACACATCTGTAATCCCAGCAATTTGGAAGGCTAAGAGAGAAGAATGGCAAGTTAGAGGCTAGCCTTGGCAACTTAGTGAGGCCCTAAACAACTTAGTAAGACCCTGTCTCAAAAAAATTAAAAAAGAGCTAGGGATGTAGCTCAGTAGTTAAGCGTTAAGCACCCCTGGGTTCAATCCCTAATACAAAAAAAAAAAAAAAAAAAAAAAATTACCAAGCCACATGTCACCATCCCCAACTAAAATACAACATCACAAAATTATGATTAAAGTTGTAGAAGCCAATTCATGAAGTGGCAAGAGATTACAAATCCTGCATTTCCTCCTCTAGGTTCCTGTGAATTAAATTTCAATAGTGTTGAGTACTTCTGAAAGAATACCCATAAATTATTGAAATTGTATTCCCCAACTTTTCCCCTTGGTTCATGGCAAAGCAATTTTGACTAGTTCATAAATTAGAACAGTGGTTTGGTTTTTAACAAGATAATTTACTGAAAATATTCTTGCTGTACTGTGATTGTGTGGTTAGAATAATGAGCAAAGACTGCAGAGTCAGCCAAGGAATGGGTAACCTGTGGTCCCGGCCCAGCCCTGCTGCCAACAGATGTGTGACTTCCGTGGAGTTTGTCAGATAACCTCTATCCAGTGTCCTCTAAGGGGCTAGAGAACCAAATGAGTGAAAGTTTGCAAAAGCAATTTGAAAGATAAAAAGTACTAAAAATAACTAAATGTAGTTACCAAATGTCCTGAAGGCATGCAAGTAGAACAAATGGAGTAAATGTTGATGGGCTTTGTGTTTAATATTGCAGGCAACCAGGGAAACCCTCAGTCGGCACTGTACTACCCTTGGGGATGCTCTTCGGAAAGAGAATGATTTTGCTCTTATAATTGATGGGAAGACCCTCAAGTATGCCTTAACCTTCGGAGTCCGGCAGTATTTCCTGGACCTAGCTTTGTCGTGCAAAGCTGTCATTTGCTGCAGGTAAATTCTTAACATTGTCAGATTTCAATAAAAGCAAATTTATCTTTAAAAGTTTTTGATCTTTAAAAGTTCCATGAAGTTGCCGGGCGCGGTGGCGCACGCCTGTAATCCCAGCACTTTGGGAGGCTGAGGCAGGAGGATCGTGAGTTCAAAGCCAGCCTCAGCAATGGCGAGGCACTTAGCAACTCAGTGAGACCCTGTCTCTAATAAAAACCAAAAAAAGAGCTGGGGATGTGGCCCAGTGGTCGAGTGCCTCTGAGTTCAATCCCTGGTACCAAAAAAAAAAAAAAAAAAGTTCCATGAAGTTATCCCACCCAGAATTTGTAAATGTTAGGTTACCTAATTCATTCACTCAAGACCTGAGGTTCACACACTGGGATGGAATTTGTTAGCAGAGCTTTTGAAAGTGAGCCCTAACAATCATTAAAAAGTATTATTCATAATTTGAATCCACAGTTTTCTTGCTGTTATCTGTACTTAAAATTGGTTATTGGGGCTAGGGATGCAGCTAGTGGTAGAGTGAGTGTTTTACATGCACAAGGCCATCAGTTTGATACCAGCACATACATTTGGGGGGGTTGGGGGGTGGGAATAAAGATTATCTACCTGAATTTCCATCTTGGGTTATTTCTGTTAGGAATCTGTTTTCTACACTTAAATCTTTGATCCTACTGCCAGGATTTGTTTTGGGGGAATGACAGGATGGGAGGTATAAACTGAGTCATTTTCCAAATAGCTGAACATCTTTCTAAGGGCTCATTATTGACTATATGATCCCTTGTCTGCTAATTTATAATATTGCCTATATCCTAAATTTAAGTCTTCTTTGAGTTATCATGTTCTAATCCATAAAATTGCATTGTTGTAAACTGCTTAGCTCCAGACCTGCCTGAGTTGCTTGTCCAGGAATCCTCCCCATATTCTTGTATAAATTGTTTAAACTATGTCTTCCTAAAATCTGAAATATGCTCGTGACAATGCCCCATTTCCTCCCTTCTAATCACTTGAAATTTAAGGATTTTCCTCTTTGTCGCCCACTTATTGAATCTTACCAACTGGGCAGAGTAGGCCCCGGGTAGCACTTTGTCAAATCACTTTCTCACCCTGGAAGGCAAGGTGTTAGTAGGCTTCCAAAGAATTTCTCAGAATCTGTGCATTTTACATTATCTTGAAACTTGTCATTTGCTTTTGTTATATTTTTAAAAAGTTATAATCAGTAATAAAATATTATGTTTTTTTTTAAACTTTGGGAAGGGGGGCAGTTCTTTAATATCATGTTTTTTAATATCCTGTATATGATATTAAATCTGTACTTATAATTCATACCTTGTAGATATTCCTAAATTTCGATTGAAATATACTTCCTGAAATAGGATTTAAATTGTACTTAATAAGTATCCTATGTAAGCATCACTTCAACCTATAAACTTATGTCATATTCAGAGAATTAAGAGCTGCCTATTATTCCCAGAAATCTATTTTAGCCATAGAATCTATTTTTCTTCTCTTTGGCATATATTAATAAATAATGTTATTATAAAGCTCTTGGAAAATAGACTGTGCAGATGTTTAATGTTAGTAACAATTAGGTTCTTTGCCTAATCATGAAGAAAGGGTTGGAAATGATTTTGACTTTCATTTTAACTTGGGTAGCCTCATGCTTTTTAAAAACTGCTTTTACAGTGACTTTTCTTGGTTCCTTGCTAATATCTTGACAAGGTCTTGCTCACATTTGGCTCTGACACCCTTCCATCAGGATAATTTTGTCCCAGATTCCGTCATTTAATCACTTCTACTAATGGGTTCATAAGGATCAAGAAAAGATTGCTCAAAAGCACCAGTGTTAGCCTGCAGGCTCCTACTTGGAAATAGAACACAGAATAGAAGACAGGCCTGTGTAGATAAAACAGCCAGTTTGCTTGAGAGAGCGTCCATGTGTGCCTGCTGTGTGCTGGGCACAGATGCTGTGCTTACAAAGACGGTAAGACTCACTACCTGATCTCCTTCTTGCATCTGACTTTTTGTTTTAAGCAGAGTCACAATTGGTTTTGAAAGATGTGGGAGGCCAGTTTTCATAATGCAATCTTTGCAGCTGAGCTTCATTTTTAAAGCATTGCTTAACACAGTACCTCCCACCATTCTTTAAAAAGTTGAACCACAAAATTACACAATAGCAGAGGGAGGGAAAAACTAGAAAGCAGAGTCAAGGGAGAAGAAATATGTTCTGTGCCTGTGAAATTCCCTCCCAAGATCCTTGTCCTGTATGCTTACAAGTCACATGGATCTCAGGGCTCCTCCAGGCCCAAGGGACCCTGGGAGGGACTCACACTCTGCCATGCACATGCAGCTCAGCTCTGAAACTGAGCTTATAAAGATGTGTGTGGCCCCTTCCTCCCTCCGTTCTGTTTTATGCATGTTGAGGACCTTGAAGGTCCCTATGCAGACACTTGAGTTTTATTTCAGGGTTGTGTTTTGCTTTTTTTTTTTTTTTTTTTTTTTTTTCCCTTTAAGTAAAATATCTTTCCTCAGCTTTCCCCCCACCCCTAATTACCTTCATGCTCTCTTTTCCCATAAGGACTATGGTTCAGCTTCCGGCCTGGCTTTGAGAATTGGCCTAAGCCTCTAATTACATCAGTGCCACTGCTGGATTTATGTCTATGCACCTTCTTGGCCTGGTGCCTCTTGACATTTAAACTATTGGCACAGACCATCTTCTTGTCATTTCACTCACCGACCTCCAAGTGTAATTTCCATGATAATGCCTCTGTCACGCGAGGGGAATAGGTGGGCAAGTCTGTGTATCATTCTTGGCGATTAAACCCCAGTGTCAGTTCTCATTTCTCAGATGATTGCAATCTTCCAGGCTCAGGAAATTCTCCATTTTACTCCATTAGATAGACGCTCCAGATAAATACCGAGTATTATTTCAAAATACAGTACAGTACTGTTTCCCAAATTTGTCTGTGTTCATGCTGTCTTTCTGGGCTTTTCCCTCAAATTGAAGCTGCTTTCCATTGTACTGCCTGTCAATCTACACACAAGAAGATAATTCAGAACCAGACCTTCTGCAGTCTTCCTTCTAGCCACAGCCAGAGTGGAAGCAGCAGGGAGAGACTTCCTGTAATGGATAATAGTCTCTCCATATTCCTCCCATCTCCAGGATTACATCACCACTTTCCTCCCTGACATTATCAGCGTGCAGGGCAGAAAGCAGTTTTTAGTGTTTGCCTCATTGACACAGTTATACAGATGAGCTTTTGCCCTTGGGCTTCCCTCTGAAAAGAAGCAGTTGTGCTGCATTGGTAGTCATTACCCTGCTCACCACTGTTTTCTGAAGGGAATATCTGGAGACAAAACTAATCCCTCCCCGGGCCCCAAAATCATTCAGGGCTTTGGAGTCCTGGTTTTGGTTTACACAATGTAGGTTGCATGTTATACCTCAAATATGTTTGCTGAAGCATGTCAAACCCAAGAAGTAGAATGTGATCTGTTTTGATCAGTGTCCACAGGCGCTGTGTGGCTTGTCTCTTCACCATTGTGTTCATTTACCTGGGTAACCTGAGCTATGTCATAGGAAGCAGGCACTCACTTTTCAGGTAGTTTCTGATACATGTTCCTGGTTATAGCATCAGCATTTTGGGGGTGCTTCTTCCCTCTTACTCCCATTCTTTTAGGGTACTTTTTTCCCCTTACTTCCCTGGTCAATCCCACTGATTCTTCTTATTTGTGTGATCACTGATAGATACCTTTGAAGAATATTTGTTTCTTCCTTCAGGAGAAACACATATGCACACAAACAAGTGAGATCACATGTACCATTTTAGAGGCTTCACAGAACCCCTGAAACTCCTTGGACAAGAAGAGAGAGGAAAAAAACTTGCTGTAGGACTCATGGATATTTGTGGACATAGCTGAAATGAACAGCTATCTCAAAGTTCTAGATAAATAATTCCTGATCTCAGTCACCAGTGCCTTATGCCCTGAGGCCTTATAGTTTGTATAGTTGATGTAATGGCATTTTGACTGGGGATTCAGGAAATGCTTGTTCTAACTCTCCCTGTCTGGCACTTTGGATACCTACCTAATGGAACCTCACTGGCCTTGGTTTCATGACCTGTAAAATGAAGAGATTAGAATACAGCCGTGATAACAGTCTTCCAGGGGACCTGGACATTTGAGCAGATAAGAGCAGAGCTGCTCTGACATGGAAAGGCGGGAAACACACACACACATACACACACACACACACACACAGACACCCTTCCTAGGACATTCCATCCCAGCTTGAAAGCATCTGGGTCAGAGGACCTCCCATCGCCCTTGCAGTTTCTGGATGAACTCTACTCCTGTTGGCCACTCTGCTGGGAATAGCCTTTCTACTGCTTAGATCAGCTGAATCTGGGGAAGCAGCTGCTCTGCCTCTCTTACTCTTCCCTCCAGCAGACTGGGAATGTTGCAGTGAACTGTTGCTGTGTGTTAAATAGCGTGTGGTTTCTGAGGTCCTCATCAGTTCACATAACCCAGCCTTTCAAAGAATTTTACATTTTTTTTCTGTAGTTGTCAGTTTAGTTTAAACATATTTTGAAACTTATGTTCTGTGACAGTTGGTTGAAAATTGGCTTAGAGCCTCCAGCTTTTAGACTGTCTAGTAATCACCATTCTTCTACATAATTTATGTACTCATGTCTTCTGAAAAGCAGAAGTTAAATTGGAGTAAGCATTTTTCCTTACTTGCAACATCCCTAATCAAAGTTAAACCCCTCTTTTAGGCCATTTTCCCCGTAGTGCTTAAAAAAACACTTGACTTCATTGAGCATCGTCACTTGGGAGTGGCATTCCAGGCAAAACCTTTCACCTAACTCCGATCAAGGGTCCTCCAAGAAGAGGTCTGAAGGGACCCTTTGAATATTTTCTGTCATAGCATGAGTCCATTAAATAAAGGGTCAAAGGCAGATCTACTTCTTGAATCTTTTGGGATTGTCTTTAGCTCTCAAGCCTTTTCTAAACAAATGTTCTACTTAAAAGGTAGTCATAAAGCACAAATGAAGCTAATCAATGCTCAACAGACATTCCTTCAAGGAAAAGAAAATTGTGAGCACCATTGGATGCCAAGCAGATGTTTGGCTTTGAAAAGACAAACTGTTAATGAATGTCAACGTTATATTTGCTTCCAAGAAAATATGAATAAATGTTGGAAATGTTGAGAGAATATTTCTTTTATACAAGTATGGCTAAAAGAGGACACACTGAATAAATTTTATAACTTTACAAAATGCCCACATTTTCCTTTAACATAATCATCTGCTCACTCCTGCCCATCACATTTGTTAGTCTACCTGGTACTGTTAAAGGAACTACATGTCTATATGAGAGCATAGTAGCCAGAGCTACTAGGTCCAGTTTTGGCAGTAAAATATCTACAAATATATGAGACATGTAAATGTTAGTGAATCCCACTGTAATTCAACATTGTATAGTTTTAGATGTGACTTTTTAGATAAAACACCATCACCTGTACACACACACACACACACACACATACCTTAACACAATTGCAGATTATATAATTCTGGCAGAGCTCCCTTGTACTGAGAAGCACACAGGCGTTAAGTGCACACACTTCTCACCCAAACATGACCTGTACCCCAGAAGCACTTTCATGCTTCCTTTAGTTACTAGCTTTGATGGATAGCTGTTTATTTTGATATCTATCACCATCCTTCTTAAATCATATCTTATTCAATTGATGCTTTTTCTGTTTCATATTTTACTGACTTTGAATATGCATGTGTATCTCCCACAACTACATTCAAATTCTTGATGATTTTTTTTTCCGCAGCAATTTTAAATGCAGAAATCTAGCTTTCCACCAAATACTTCTCTAAAGCTTTGCATAAATCAATAAACTAGTGCTCTAATGTATTCTTCAAATACAAATCTGCCTAACAAATTGCTTACAGTTCTCCTTCAGTTATTATTTGCTGAAGGCATGATATGTGAAACAGGTGGCATATCTCTGACCTGTTGGCCTGTTGACCCTATTGTGCGGGAAAGGGAAGCCGAGTTAGTTTGGCGTAACCCATTCTCCATGAACCCAGGATGGTTTCCAATGACATTTTCATTTTATTAAACCAATGTGGGCCATACTAGGGTTCCAGGTTGTTCAAGACCAGGCCAGAGAGTAGGGCCCAGCTTTTCCAGCAGCTGTAGGGCCTAGGGCAGAGAGAAAGGAGACAGTAGTCCAGGGAAGAGATAGTTTTGAAATACAACAGATGTGTTTCCAAGAAGAGAGCCAGAACAAGAAATGAGTGTATAGCAGGCTTTTAGTTGAGGCATGAATGTTCCAAGTAGCATTCTCTATGAGAAAGGGAGTATTGGATGGAGTAGGCCAGCGTTTCTTTAAAAGCCTAGATAATAAATATTTTAGGCTTTGCTTGCTGTACAGTCTCTGTCACATTGTGACATGGTTGTTGCCTCAGCTCTGTGGGTAGAGCAAGAATGCAGCTCTAGGCAATATGTAAATGAATGAGTGTGGCCTCTGTCCACTTTTAAGAATGAAAACAGATTGCCGTCTAGATTCAGCCCTGAGACATTCATCTGCCCACCCCTGGAACAGAGTGTCTGCGGCTCTGGAGTGGCCATGGAAGGAGTTGGTTCTGACCAAATTTTCCTAAAATCCTGATGGAGTTACCCAAGCCTTCCTGGTCTCTCCAGGGAGAGAGACTTCCAGGCTGTTCCTTTTCTTTACTCAGAAACTGAGGCATTTGCCCGTCTTGCCTCACCTGACTTGTGTCCCTTTCTCCACAAGTCCTCAAAAATGACTGATATTCTTTCTATGGTACCAGTCTGGTGGTCCTATTGAATTTCTTTCTCTGTGCTTTTGGTCCAAGAAAACCCCTTAAAATATGGATATTTCCAAAAGTCAGTTTGTTTTAAAATGAGATGACAGTAGGTAATTTACATGTCACAGTAAGAGAGATGGGGAACTCAGGGCCTCAGAAGCATCTTGCAGCATCTTACCTCTGTCCTTGGGGACTAGCAGGGATGCTGCCAGCAAGGGAACCAGGCAGGAAGATTACATACTAGTCCCCTCCCCAAACAGTAGCCCTCCTAGAATATTGAACTAAAGCAAATTCTTCCTTGATTTTTATGTATTATGGTGTGCCCTTCATCCCCAGTCCCATTCTCTTCATTCCATTTTAGGAAGCATTCTGAAGTATTTGACATGTTACCATCTGTTATGGTTTAGATACAAGGTGTCCCCCAAAAGCTCATGTGTCAATGCCAGAACATTCAGAGGTGAAATGACTAGCCTGTGAGAGCTGTAACCTGAACAGTGGATTAATCCATTTGGTGGATTAATAATTTGAATGTACTACTGGATGATAACTGTAGGCAGGTAGAATGTGGCTAGAGGAGGTAGTTCATGTTGGCGTGCCTTTGGGGCTTATATTTTATCCCTAGTTCCCACAATCTCCCCCCTCCTCTCTGGTTCCCAGCTGCCATAGCTAAGCAGCTTTCCTCCTGCATGCCCTTCGGCCTTGAGGTTCTGCCTCACCTCAGACCCAGAGCAATGGAGTCAGCCAGCCATAGACTAAGACCTCTGAACCATGAGCCCTAGTTAACCTTTTTCTCCTCTCAATTGTTCACATCAGGTATTTTGGTCACAGTGATGAAAAACTGACCAACACACCATCCATCTGCCGTACTTTGTGTATCAATGAAAAACATCTCATTATGCATCTATTAAATTGGGCCTGGGTGTTTGTCTATGATAATAATATTCTAGTATGATTTTTTTTGCCCTTGTTATTGTTTTTAAGACATATCCTTGTCACCAAGAGTAGAACAAGTTTTCTTCTGTCTGCTGCTTATCATTATACCAGTGCATATTGATCTCTTCTCATGGTGATGGCCACAGAGGTTGTCTTGGAGTTTTTGCTGCCGTGGAAAGGGCATCAATGACCATGGCAGGAGCTTCCTTAGGACATGTATGTAGGAAAGGAATGGGAGTGCTTGGCTGTGGGGTATGTGTGTATTTCATTCCAGTCAGAATTATCACAGCTCTCTAAAGCATCTATGCTAATGTGCACTCCCAGGTCCAGGTAAGAGGGTTGCCCTTTCCCTACCTAAACACCAACACTTGGCATCCCTGAATTTATAAATTTGCCAGTTGGATCATAGTAAAATGGCACCTTGTTATTTTGATGTTCATTTCCCTGATTACTAGGGAAGTTGAGCATCCCTTCATATGAAGTATTCACCTCCAGAAATTGGTTTTTGAAATTCATTCATTCATTCAACAGATGTTTTTCTAGCATCCACTGTGTGCCAGGTACCTTGATAAGCGCTAGGGGGGAAAAAATCATCCCTGCCTTCACTTCTTTCTACCTGTTGTTCAATAAAACAAACACACACAAATATTTAAAAGGTAATAATTGTGGGTATACCTGTGAATGGTAACAGTTGATACACATCAAACCGATATACGTAAAGCTGATGGTAATATTACAATAAAGGAAAAGCTGGGTTTTCTGTCCTTTTTTAATTTATTTTTTTATTAGTTCTAATCAGTTGTACATGACAGCAGAAAGCTTTTCAATTCATTGTACACAAATGGAGCATGACTTTTCATTTCTCTGGTTATATACGATGTGGAGTCACACCACATGTGCAGTCATACATGTACCTAGGGTAATGATGTTCGTCTCATTCCACCTTCTTTCCTACCCCCATGTCCCCTCCCTGCAGTCAGAGTTCCTCTGTTTTCTACACACACACACACACACACACACACACACACCCCATTATGGATCAGCCTCTGCGTACCAGAGAGAACATTCGGCCTTTGGTTATTTTGGGATTGGCTTACTTCACTTAGCAAGATATTCGCCAACTCCATCCATTTACCTGCAAATGCCATAATTTTATTCTCTTTTAATGCTGAGTAATAGTCCATTGTGTGTGTGTGTGTATCACAGTTCCTTTATCCATTCATCTATTGAAGGGCATCTAGGTTGGTTCCACAGTTTAGCTATTGTGAATTGTGCTGCTATAAACATTGAAGTCCTTTAGGTATAGACCAAGGAGTGGGATAGCTGGGTCAAATGGTGGTTCCACACCAAGTTTTCTAAGGAATCTCCATACAGCTTTCCAGATTGGTTGCACCAGTTTACAGTCCCACCAGCAATATATGAGTGTGCCTTTTCCTCCACATCCTCACCAACACTTAGTATTGTTTTTATTCTTAATAGCTGCCATTCTGACTGGAGTGAGATGAAATCTTAGAGTAGTTTTGATTTGCATTTCTCTAATTACTAGAGAAGTTGAACATTTTTTCTGTGCTTTCTTATGTACAAGCATTCTTTGTACGTTCTGGGTATCTATTTTTGGTTGATTGTAGATATGGCAAATATCTTCTAGTGACCCTCTTCTTAATTCCTCCTCTGAGTTCTTCCTTGGAACAGAAATCATTGACTCTGACATGGTGGACTCCATGAAATTATCCCATGGTTTGTGCCTTTTAGGTGTTAGGGACTTCCCACACACAAAGATACTCTCCTACGTTTTTTTCCTATTAACTTTACACTTTTTGATTTCCATGTAGGCCTTTAATCCATATGGAGTTAATTTTTGTCTGTGGTATGAAGGAGGAGGGATCTCATATTATTTATTTCTACACAGTGAGCAAATTCTCCCATTACCACTTACTAAACAATCCACTTTCCCCACTGCTTGTGATGCCATATGGTGTAGCACTTAACACTAGGGCTAGACTTTCCAGAATCTAGGCTCCACCTCTTAGAGGCTGAGTGACAAGTCACTGAACTTCTCTGGCTTTAATTTCTTCCTCTTCAAAATAGAGATTAAAGTAGTCATTCTGGAGTTATGAGGAGTAAATTAGTTCACACATGGCACCTACTATTAACATTTTTGTTGCTGTTATAAAAGGAATCTAATTTTGTTATAGCCTAATTGACTATTTCGGATGAGGAATACTATCATATGTAAAGATTTCTCTCTATTATGGCCTTTTCTGTGCCTATATTCTTTTTTGTCTGATATTAAAATTGCTAACTTGGCTTTCCTTTCTTTACTATATGCTTGTCTTTTTGTTTTTCCCCCTAAATCTCTTTTGTTCATTCCTTCTGTCTGAATCCAGACTGCTTGGGTTGAATCCTAGCTTTGCTGGTTGCTTTTTACCATAATTAAACCATGCAATCTCTGTGCCTCTGTTTCATTATTTGAAAAATGGCAGTAATAGTGACCTGTCTAGGTCACTGAAAATTGAATGCATTAAAACAAGTAAAGGACTTAGAACATAGTAGGTGCAAATGAGCATTATCATATCAGCATCATAAAGTGTATCTCTTTTTAGACGCCACACTGCTGGATCTTTTTGTTTTAATCCAGCCTTTCAATCAATTTAACCCATTTATATTCATCATAATTATTACTACTTTAGACTTCATTTCTTCAATTTAATTTCATTTTCCTTTTGTTATACTTTTTGTCTCTTTCTTTCTCTCCCTAACTACTACTCTTTAGATTAGATCTTATCCTGCTGGTTTGAAAGTTTCATACTCTATTCTATATGTGGCTGTTTCTGAAGTTTTAATAATTATATTTGTGCTTATTTTCTCCTTTAACTGTTTATATGTATTGGTATGTTTTCCTTTCCCTGCTCCCCCATAAGAGACAGGAACTGAAGATAAAAAAGGAATTTCATGTATGCACACAGTGTCCATTTGATCTTCTTTCATTGTAAGTAATCTCCTTTTACTCATTAGAAGCTTTTGGAAATTTTTCTCATTCTCAATTTCATCATAATGTGTCTGGGTGCAAAAGTCTTTTTCTCATCTTTGTTTTTGGCACTGTATAAGCCCTTTCAAAATGTATGTGTATATATATATATATATATATATATATATATATATATATATGTTACACATATACATAATATATATACACAAACAGATATATATATACAGAGATAACCCTTCTTTTTTTATTTTATTTTTTTTTTTTTTTTTTTTTTTTTTTTTTTTGGTTCTGGGGATTGAACTCAGGGGCACTCAATCACTGAACCACATCCCCAGCCCTATTTTCTATATTTTATTTAGAGACAGGGTCTCACTGAGTTGTTTTAGCTTCTCACTTTTTGCTGAGGCTGGCTTTGAACTCAGCAATCTCCGGAGCTGCTGGGATTACAGGTGTGCACCACCACGCCCAGCCACATATCCTTCTTAATACTTACTATTAGTCAATTTTTTAAATCTTTTATTCTTATATTTTGTCCTTGGACTCCCATATTTTATATGTACATATACACGTGCACACACACGGACACTTTTATTCCTCCATTTCTTTCCACTTTTCTCACAGTCATTCCTTTAATTTCCTAACATATTCTGGCCCATTTTTTATTCAAATTTTCAGGCCCTGTCGTCCTGATTTCTCAGTTCGCCATTGGATTCTTTATTGTAGCAGTAATATTTTTATATGACTATTTCAATTGGTTTTTCATCGTAGCTGTTTGTTCTGGTTGCATTTCTCTAAAGTCTTCCCATATTTCTCCAGTGTAGTTTTGTCATGCTTCTTTTAAATTCTTTTTATATCTGTTTTTACTAGCTTTACTTTCTTTGGTGCTGGGGATTAAATCCAGGGCCACGTGCATGCTAAGCAAATATGCTACCACCAAGCCACACCCCCAGCCCACTAGCTCTGTTTTCTTTAAGTGGTTCTATTTCTTTTCTGTTCATGACCCTCTCCCTTAGGATGACCAGAAAGCTCTTGCTCTCCTAATTCAAGGCAGAAGGTGGGAATTATTCCTGTGGTCTCAGTTTTAGGGCACTGGGAATATACTGTTAGATTTGGGATATTTTGTTTTTCAGGCATGTTATTTGGGGGACTTTGAGTTTTCACCAGTTCCAAACCAAGACAAAGTTTGCAGTTGAAACAAGAGAGGAGCCATTTAGTTCCATCCAGCCCAGTCCCACCTACCTCATGCTAGTCACCCACCCAACCTGGGCTCCTGTGGGACACCATGGAGAGGAAAGAGTATAGCAGGAAGCTTTCCTGCCCAGTTGTTCCTTTCCCTGGCATACCACTCTCTTCTTCAAGCCTTTTAATTACTAACACATATTCACCACTCCACATTTCCCCAAAGGCTTCTCACAGATTTTGTTAGTTGATATTTGTGACCCTGAAATTTACTGACCTCCTGGCATCTTCAAGGTTAGATTCCAGTCTCTGTCAATAGCCTGTGCTACAGTTGTTTCATCCACCACTAGGTTTCTGAGGGGTTTTGGTTTGGTTTTGGCTTCCTCCTTTTTGTTTGAGGGGAATTTATTGTCTGTTTTGTGGTGCTGGGGATCAAGCCCTGGCTGGCAGGCAGGCAGGCTAGGCAAGCGCTCCACCACTGGGCTACACTCCTGGTCTATTTACTAGCTATTTTTAAGTTGAGAGTTTCCTTGGAGAAACCTGTCTATATGGCAAATAATTTTCTTTAAAAAGCGGGACATGGTCATAGGATAGGAGGAAGAAGGAAGGGCAAGATGGTTTTCTTCCAATAAATAAATCTTCAGCCCTTCCACACCTTCCTAGTCATGGGGAAGGGGGGAAAGTGGATGTGTAGGCTCCAACCAGATAACAGCAGTGGAAGAAGGTGGAGGCTGTAGGACCTGCTACTCTGAGAGCAAGATCATAAAGGGCACAGCTAGAATGGGGGAAAGCACCCTAAGCCCTCTTGATAAAAGGTGCTTCACAGTGGGCAGCACACCACTCCCACAGGCAAGGCTTCCCAGAGACAGGCAGGTGGGCCTCATTTTGTACAGGAAAACTTCCTGTCTCTATACCATCTCTGTCCCCTTAGTGCCGGGATCCATAGAGAGACCACTGTGGCATAGGTTCTTAATATTTAACTCCTGGAACAGCAGCTCAGTAAAAGTCCTTAAATTAATAACTCCAAGAGGCAAAAGAATATCCTGAGGTCTTCTACTTTCTTCTCCTTATATTTGTCAACAGAAATTTCATCACATACTAAAGAATAATGCTTGATCACTTGATGGAGGAGGGACAGAGTAAACATCCCCAGCTCTGCACTGTGCTTTATGTGAGGAAGGGTACCAGGGATTGAACTCAGGGGCACTTGACCACTGAACCACATCTCCAGCTCCTATTTTGTATTTTATTTTTAGCTAAGTTGCTTAGTCCCTCACTTTGGCTGAGGCTGGCTTTGAACTCCTGCCTCAGCCTCCCGAATCACTGCCATTACAGGTGTGCACCACTATGCCTGGTCCAGCTCTGCACTCTTTTCAAGCTCAGTTCTAACTTTGCAGGCAGCATACTTCCTAGTGGGCTAGGATATCCCACTGTTGTTCCAACTTACACTTCTAGCACTTACACATCTAGCACCAATAATGTT
Organism: Tamias sibiricus; assembly: GCA_025594165.1. Lineage (NCBI taxonomy): Eukaryota > Metazoa > Chordata > Mammalia > Rodentia > Sciuridae > Tamias > Tamias sibiricus. Next base: position 36,289,528 of record CM046665.1, on the reverse strand, counting down.
CCTCTGGAAATCTTCTTCCTGACTCCTGATGGGTAGAGCTTCATTCTTTCAGTCATCGATATGTGAAGCCTCAGAGTCATCTTTGAAACCACTTATTATCATTTTCATGGCTCTTGTCCTGGGACACATTCAGATAGATGGAGAGATAGATATGAAGGAAGGAAGGAAGCAAAGGAAAGAGGGAGGGAGGGAGGGAGGAAAAACAGCTTTTGAGTAATCCAAATTAATATTTTAATACCTTTATTTTATTTATTTTTATGTGGTGCTGAGGATCGAACCTAGGGCCTCACATGTTCTAAGCGAGTACTATATACCACTGAGCCACAACCCCAGCCCCCAAATTAATATTTTTTTGATGCTACTTCTACCATGTTCTTTTCTGTTTCAAAAGATTTTAACACGGGGCGCAATGGCACATGCCCATAATCCCAGCACTTGGGAGGCTGAGGCAGGAGGATCACGAGTTCAAAGCCAACCTCAGCAATGGTGAAGCACTTAGCAACTCAGTGAGACCCTGCCTCTAATAAAATATAAAAAAGGGCTGGGGGTGTGGCCCAGTGGTCAAGTGCCCCTGAGTTCAATCCCCAGTACCAAAAAAAAGCTTTTAACATTTTCTGTTGCTCACAGCTAGCAGTGACATTGAAATTTTTTATCATGACATACAGAGGCTTCATTGGTTCATCTGATTCTAATCCATTCTGAATATACTCATTTTCCTTGAAGAAGTAGATATTTCCTTATCCACCTAATAATTATTTTTGCCTCTTTCCCAGCCATAAGAAAAGCCTACAATACCCAATATCCTTTACATAGTTCCTTATACACTAGAGAGAGCTAATTAAGCTTATTGGCTTCCTAGGGTATTGTGGGATAATGAAATGAACTTATTTCCTATAAAATTTCCAATTATTCAGTCCTACTACCATTTTGATGTCTGCTATGTGCTACATACAACACTAGGTTCAATATAATTAGATGATTTTTTTTTTTTTTTAGCATTGCAGGCAAACTATATTACCTGGTGGGAATGCAATAATAAAATTTTCTACTAGGAGTCATTTTCTTTTTAGTGTCTTTTTTGTAAAGTGTGTTGGCCAATTAGTAGTTTGGAAAATCCATGAGTACACACATATACTTAATCAAATACACACTCTCAGTATATGCAGTCCCTACTGAAAAAATACTATCTGGTCCATTGAAATTGAAGGCAGTAGTAGTTTATCTATATAACCACATAAATTCCATGAAAGAGAAGTTTTCTACCTAAAGTGCATTTTAGAACGAAATTCCTTTTTGAAATTGCTTCCCCCTCCACCATAGAAAAACTATATTTTATTTCTGTAGACTCAGTGCCTGTAGTGTAAGGTTTCTTTGATGCCTGTGACTGTTCAGGATATCAACAGATGTTAGTTTTGGAAGATAGAGAGCCACCTTGCCAGTCATTTGAATAGCACTCTTCTCTACTTAGAAGTAGGTGAGTGTTTCATATGTACTATATGCTAAGTATCATTTTTAAGATTTGCTATATAAGCTGCTATTTTTGTTCCAGTAATAATTCATGATGAGTTCTTGAGTTCTAATATTTATGTAATTTTGGTACATATTACATAAACTTTTTTGGCACATTTTAATTTCTTCTCAATTTAAAACTTCATAAATGAGGCCGGGCGTGCTAGCGCACGCCTGTAATCCCAGCACTTGGGAGACTGAGGCAGGAGGATTGCAAGTTCAAAGCCAGCCTCAGCAATGGCAAGGCACTTAACAACTCAGTGAGACCCTGTCTCTAATAAAATACAAAAAACGGCAGGGGATGTGGCCCAGTGGTCGAGTGCCCCTGAGTTCAATCCCTGGTACCCCACCCAAAAAAAAAAACTTCATAAATAAACCTAAAAATTTTTATTTCAAGAAGATTCAAGTAAGATCTCATAAATTAGATTTTTCTGGTTTTTTTGCAATTTCTATACTAGTCAGCAGAATATGACTCAGTGGTGGGGAATAGACTGATATCCCACAGGAGAAACCTTAAAAGTTTCTTGCAAAGAAACAGCAGATCTAGTCACCAGGAGCTTACCTGAAGTTTAGGAAGTTCCAAGACTTGGTTACTATATAAAACACTTCAGAATAATTAGAAAATACTAAATTCTGCTGGGTGCAGTGGCTCATACCTGTAATCCAGCGACTCAGGAGACTGAGGCAAGAGGATCACAAGGTCAGAGTCAGCCCAGCAACTTAGTGAGATACTAAGCAACTCAGCGAGACCCTGTCTCAAAATAAAAAATAAAAAGGGCTGGGGAAGTGGCTCAGTGGTTAAGAACCCCTAGGTTCAATACCTGGTACCAAAAAACAAAAAGAGAAATACTATGTTCTTCCATTTTATTTCTTTCTTTGCCTTTTTATAGGTAGCCAAAGAAGTACGATAACTTACCCTTTTATCCTACTAGATTGTGTTTTGGGTAACAACCTAAAAATTTTTCATATGTACATATAAAATTATACCAATAATATATTATTACTATTAAGTTTTCCACGTAAGTCTTTTGGCTGTCTATTAAAAAAATCCCTCAAATTATCCTTGATTATACATCTGTGTATATACATGTCTATATAATCTTTATCCATATTCCATTCAGAAAGGCGATTCATTTAGCTAATCCCATTAAAAGAGTGCAAAATAAGGCTCATGTAAGAGGGGACCACCTATATACTTCTTACTTAAATGGTAAAAATTTCCAGTGCTCTGATCAAATGTTCACAGGGCAGTGAGAGTTACTACATAGCAAATAAGAAAAATAATGAATAACATATGCAGAAACTGCAGCCAGAATAATATCTGAAAAGCATATTACACTCAGTGAACTTCTAGGTTGTAGCAGAGGACCACCCTCTGTTTGTGGAGCCACAGGGAAGAAAAACAGACTTTACGGTACACTCTGGGTACGTAGGTTCCCCCCTACATACACAGAGTCTCTTACTTCTCCCTAAGAAGAAAAAAAAAAAAAAAAAACAGAGGAGGAGAACAGTGAATAATTTCTATCTTGATGCAGACACACATGTTTGTACGTACATACACATGTTTGTGAAAAGAAAAGGCACTTTCATGATGTTTCTAAGTTATACACTTGGTTGTTGTTTGGTACTTGGAAAGTTTAATAAGGTTTAGATATTCTCACATGGGCCTATGGTTTTTGATAAGCATTGGGAATAATTACCTTCTTGTGTAGATGGTTGTTCTAGACTGTTATAGAAAGAACACAAACATAGAAGCAAGTATACAAAAATTAAGGAAGTAAATAAACTGATAAAGTGGAATAGCAAACTTTTGAGAGGTGGAAACACAGTGTAGAAAGAAGTATATTCTGGAGCATTTCAAATGTGTGAAGAAGTTTAATATGTTCTATTTCCTTTTTCTCACATGAGCTCTTCTCTCCTCGTCAAGGCCAAAGCCAATTCCACCTTTTCAGGGTGGCCCATGCTGATCTCTGTGTCTTCTAGAATCATTAACTAAAAGCAGTCCTATTAGAAAGCTTTATGCTACTCTCGTCTTTAATGACTTATAATTTTGTTTTTCTTTTGTTATGTCTTCCATCTGGCAAGGAACCATTTTATACATGGATGCTTCAAAAATATTTAAAGTTATGTATCCCTTTTCAAAAATCTTGGAACCAGAAATATCTTAGGTTTGAGATATTTTGTTTGTTTCAGATTTTGGAATATTTGTACATAGATAATGAGATTATTTTAGGAGTAGGGCCCAAGTCTAAACGTGAAATTCATTTAGGTTTCACATACATCTTATATGCAGAGCCAGAAAGTAATTTTATATGATGTTTTTAGTGCCTCTGCACTTTGACTATGACCTGTCACATGAGGTCAGATGTGGAATATTCCACCTGTAGCATCATATCAGCAATCAAAAAGTTTCAGATTTTGGAGCATTATGAATTCTGAATTTTCAGATTAAGAATGTTCAACCTGTAGATCTTTTCTCTAACTAACTTCAGTTTGACTAACCTGGATCCCCTCCCTGAGGCCTACTGTCAGATGTCCCCAGCACCCTCTTCCCAGGGCCTGGACACTGTGATATACACTTGTACCTTCCATGAGTTCACTTGTGCTTTCCAAGTTGTGATCATTCCCTAACACATTTATTCTTATTGTACTTCTTAATCATCATTAATTAAATATTTCATAAGTCACTGAAGTAATCCAGTTACAGCTAGTTATAATCTTGCTAGGAAAACCAGGTGTAATGACCTAGAAAGATTTTGAGTTGCTAGAAAAATTGGCTATTGAATTTTAGGGAGGCGGTGTAAGGTAGCTATAAACAGGGATGGAAAGAATCATTACATTCTGGTCTACCCTTCAGTGAAACCACTCATGGATGCTATCTTGTGAGTGAGGTTTATGCAACAAAAAATAGAATTTCAACCATCAGACTTCATGCAAACTAAGGTTCTTTGCTCTACGTCACAAGTTTGTACATTTATGTCTTGAGAATGTGTTTTTTTTTTCCTATGAATCACCATTTAAATCACCATCTTTGTTTAGCAACCAGCTGCTATTTCATATTCATTAGAAATGAGGACTTCCTGTTTCTTGAATTATCTTCCAAGGTGGTTGTCCACATTCAGCTTGGTAAAGGAAGCAGATGCCCTTGCTAATAGCTTGTTAATGTGTACCTTGGGGAATGTCTCTCACTACCTTGTCATCTTTTTTTAAAAAGGTATTTTTCTTGCTAATACTATTTCTACTCCACTTTTAACACTGAAGTTAGCCATTCCCATGGAGCTAAGGAAATTCTCAGCTAATTTTAACTGGGGAGTATTAAAAAAATCGCAGTATCAAGCAGTGAAAATAGAGTTGATTGTAATTTAGCTTACCATGCAGGGTCAGTTCATGAGAAAAAGTATCACTGTGTCCTAACTCCATGGAACCCATAGCATGACTTTATATTGTGTTTATATTGTGAGCCTGCTAAAGGGAATTTGATAAATGTTTTCAAATGTTTCTGTCTGTTCATGCCCATTTCCCATTTGCTTTCTAGACCATTGCTTGGTGGGCATTCTTTTTTTGACATTCACTAAATGTCAGCTACAGTCCATATTTAAAACATTGGCCCAGACCCAGTGGCCTTACCAATTTATATTAGCCTGTTAAGAAAAATTAAATAAAGTTGAAAATTGCTTCAAAGGAACATGGCGGGTAACAGTAAAATAGCCCATTAGTGGCCTTACATACATTCATTCCCTCACGGAGTTCACAGCTGTGTCATTTTGTAATATTGCCAGACTCTGAAAGGAAATCCGAAGAAAAAATTAAAAATAATTCATTCACATAGCCATTTACTGAGTACCTTTTCTGGATCAGGCACTAAAAATACAAAGAGGTAGAGACTGGTTCACTCTACAGGCAACTCACAGGCTCACACTGCGATTCTCCGGCTTGAAATCAAAGCCAGAGCTGCTCTGGTTCATGGTATTACTACAGGCAGCAGGGATTCCTGAAGGCACATATCCATGCAGGGTGTCCATTGCTAGGAATTTCTTCCTATGGAAATAATGAGGAAAATGTGCAGAGACATGTCAATTCTGTTAGAGTAATGATCTTCATTTTTAATAAATGATTTGCCAGATGTTTCAGCAGATATTTATTGGACACCTATGCCACTTAATCTGATGAAGAATTTAACTATGAGATATTCTTCTTGTCCATTAGCTAGTTGTTTCTTACTATTTAATTACTATCTTAATAGTTGGCTGGACCAGTTCATTGTTTAGTCTTCCTGTCTTTCTCTATAATTCCCAGTACAGTCTGGACAATTTATTAAGTTAATTGCACTGATGTACTCTGTCTTGGAACCCTTCTGTCATTGTCTTGGCATTTATTTCTTAAATGGCTTTTAAGAGTCTGTGAAAAATTACTCCAAATTTAATACCAAATATGATTTTAGTATATTTCAGCATATAGTAGGCTGATGTCTTCTATTCCTGAACCATGTTTTTATAAAAGGTTGGTTGATTTCTACTTTGCATCAGTCAGTGGCTTTGGAAGAAAGTGAAGCACACGAACTATATTAAGCACTTGGTGTTTACTCTGATGGGGATTCATAGTGGTGTCTGAGAACAGGTGGAAGGGTTAGCCATTCCAACTCCTAATTTAAGTAGAGTTTTAAGTTTTAAGCATATAATACATTATCTAAGACCAGCTTTCAGAAGCTCAGAACTTTTACTTTCCAGATACTGTATAGGATTTAATTTTTGTTTGGACAACTATCAACAACCTTGATGACCTTCTCTTTAATTCAGAAGTGAAGAATTAGAAATTTGGTTGTTATGTGTTGGGAAGTAATGGAATTCAGAATTTAGACTCAAATTTTTTTTTCTTTAACAAATTAATAAGAACATCCTGGACAGCCAGTGCTTACCAAAGAATAATATCTTCTAGCTGTCACTTAAGAGATTTGCTTCTATGACTTCATTTCACCCCACTTAAAGTAGCAGCCAGGTTAACTGAGAACTAAACATTTTAAAACTGAGACTTTTCCATGATGCCTCTTCAGAGAACTGCCCATTCGGAGCTTTTGCCTTTTTTATCCTTCAAAATGATGGCATTTCAAAATTCCTTTTTTTTTTTTTTTTAAGAAAACAGAGATAACCGATAATTTGTTCTAATTTAAGGGTTTCTCCTCTTCAAAAATCTGAAGTCGTTGAGATGGTTAAGAAACAAGTCAAAGTCATAACACTGGCAATTGGTGATGGAGCAAATGACGTGAGCATGATACAGACAGCCCACGTTGGTGTCGGGATAAGTGGCAATGAAGGCTTGCAGGCAGCGAATTCCTCAGACTACTCCATAGCCCAGGTAAAGCATCATTGCTGCAAAACAGGCCCCCTCCTTTTTGCCAGCTAACACTGTGAAGAGGAAATACTAACTTTTTCCTGCTCTTCTTCTAGTTCAAGTATTTGAAGAACTTACTGATGGTTCATGGTGCCTGGAACTATAACAGAGTGTCCAAGTGCATCCTCTACTGCTTCTACAAGAACATAGTCCTCTATATTATTGAGGTAATAGCAGGCTACATTTAAAATCCTTGTCACTTGCATACATATTTAAAGACATTTTCTTTATGAAGACATTTTCTCATTGTTTTCATTAATACTTCATTTGCTCACTTGCTTTTTATTACATCTAAATGTATTCAAACGAAAAGGTTGTCAGCCATGGTGAACAATTAATGTTTAAATTCAAGCTAAAAATGTTATATTGCTTTCCTAGCAGTATTGAATTAGAATTGCTGATGAGGTAATGTTTTCAGTTTAAAAAGCTGCAAACTATTTTTTATAAAGTCAAAAACACAAAAAAGAACAACACACTGTTGAAGGATAATGCACATATGGAAAAATGTATCTAAAAAGAGAAGAAGTGATCCCCTGCACCACAAAAATAAAATTTTTTAAAGAAAAGTAAGGGGCTGGGGCTGGGGCTATGGCTTAGCAGTAGAGCACTTGTCTTGCATGTGTGAGGCCTTGGGTTCAATCCTCAGCACCACATAAATAATATAAAGGTATTGTGTCCACCTCCAACTAAAAAAAAAAAAAAAAAAAAAAATTTTTTTTAAAGAAAAGTAAAGGTGGAGCTGGTGTTGTGACTCAGCGGCAGAGCGCTCGCCTCGCACGTGCACCGCCCGGGTTCGATCCTCAGCACCACGTAAACATAAATGCATTGCATTGTGTACAACTAAAGTAAATAAATAAATATATTTTTTAAAAAATAAATAAAAGAAAAGGGGATGATAAACACAAAACTGGGAATAAGTTCTAATTCTGGGGGCGACAGAGCAGTGAAATCATAAAGGATACATAATAGCTTTGCTGGTATTGGTTGTCTACTGGGGTTTTTTTGTCTTTTGGTTTTTGTTTTTTGTTTTTTTGTTTTTTGAAAAGTGAGATCTGTGTTACATACAGATATTCCTTGCTATCCAGACTTGTCTTGGTTTCTGAGTTTGGTAAGTAACAAGTGTTCAGATAATAAGGGCTTTGCCTAAAAATTATATCCATGTGTGGATAGCAAGGGATTTCTGTGATCTATTTTGTGTATCAAATGTAGCATTATTTTAAAAATGAAAACCTGAATCAAGAATGTCACTTCTAAAAAAAAAAAAAATGCTTTTTTTTCTATGAACATCTTTGCAGCACCTGCTAGGAGCCAGGCACCAGCTTAGTCCAACAGCTACAATATAAATGTAGCATGGTTTCTGTCCTCCAGAACCTTATTAATTGAATACAATGGAAGCCACATGTCTAATTTCTAATTTTCCAGGAGCTACATTAGCAAAATACTAAAATTAAAGTTCAAATTTGCTTTAATATCATATTTTATTTAGTCCAGTATATTCAAAGTATCATTTTCAACATATAATTACTATAAAAATTATTAATAATTTATTTTATATTCTACATTATTTTCTCCATACTAAGTGTTTAGAATCTAGTATGTATTTTAGACCTACAGTACATCTGTATTTAGACTAGTCTTATTTGAAGTGCTTGAGAGCCCCATGTGGCCAGTGGCTACCATATTGTAGAGCATAGCACTAGTGGACAAATAAATGAACCTAATGGTTACTCAGGATGTGACAAATAATTTGTTTACCTTTTTTTAACATTTGGCCTTTGAATCATCAGAAGCTATGTTTATAATAATGAAACTCTAGGTGTTATCAGTTTCATGTTCCTGTTGCAACTCTGAGGAGCATGACAAGGAAGCCCTAGTAGCTTGGTAAGAAAACCTGTCTTTGCTCCTGCAGGACATATCCACCATAGCTCTTCTGAGGACTTCCTTACAGAAGTTGGTGCCACCTTGCTGTCTGTTCTGTTGGCTATTTCTATACATCCATCAGAAGAGGCACAACCTAACCATTTGCTTATGTGGAAATAAAATCTCATATTTTACATAAGAGAAGTAGCACTGTATTAAAAAAAAAAAATCAGTAGATCCCACATCTGCCCTGTTATTTGGGGACTGATGTATGTTTGGCTCAGCTGCTCTTTACCTCTGTCAGAATGCTTATCTCCTTAGTAAAGTGTTGAATGAGCATAGTTTTTATTATAAATCAGGTTAGTAAAATTAAAACTCATTTTGAAACATACAAACAGCTTACTTCATTTATTAGTCTCTAAAAATCCATAATTAGGTTGGATAAAAGAACCAAATATTTAGAAACAAAAATAAGATACTTCATGAACTTACTTATTATTTATTACTGCTAGGTTTGGTTTGGAACAATCTGTTTTAAGGCAAAATATGCTTCCAAAATAGTTTATAAAATAAGAAAATATCATTTTTCATATAAACTTATTCTTTTCTAAAAAGATGTATACTTTTTTCTAAAAAGTGTATATATTTTTATTCATATTTCCTCCTATATATCTAACTTTTCTAATTATGTTTTTCTCATCCCAAAACACTGACTTTTAAAAGAATATTATAGTTTATTTACATAGATTTTTGAAGACTTTTAAATCAGAAGTTTAAAACCACTGCCAGTAATAAATCTGCTTATAAAAATTTAATTTTATAAAATGAAATAAGTCTAGATTTTAAATCTATGTTAATTGGCAACAATGAAATGTGCAAAATTTATGTGCTAATGGGAGAAATAAAATAAACTGAAATGAAAACTGAGTCTGCACGCTCTGTTTCAAACCCAGAATTGTGTGATTTGTGGTTGATTACCCCTAAATTTTACTTGGCTTTTCATGTAAAGCCTCTTCATGAGATATTTAACACTGATCACATTCTTTACACGTGAAAAAGGAAGCGAGTTCTAAACTTTACTGGAAATCTCATTTTTATTTTTCTTTTAGCACTTTATGGAAATGTATTTTGAATATAATTCAACTGTCTTGGAAATGAATTGACCTTTTAAATCAATTCCCAGATACCCAACTTTTGCCAGTTAAAACAAGTTCTGCAGATGTTAATGGCTCATGTCAATACTGTGAATGAATAGACAGAAAACACATCCGTGAATGTCTCTAGTGAGGACAACTACCAGTCTCGAATCTTTCAGTTTTTTGTGCTGATCAGGCGTGGGAGCAGAGAACTCATTGACTATTTGTAAGCTGCTGTTTAATATGCAGAAATGCTCCATGAGGAAAATGTCTGTCAAGCTTTAGCTGCCACGCCTCTGCTGCGAGGTGGAATTTAGAAAATAATACCAGGAAAGGCAGGTTTAAAGTTATTTTACTAATAAAGGCATAGTCTTGAACACTGTGGGTTTTATAGATTATCTGCAAAAATTGCTTTCCTATCATTGAATTGTCAGGAATATTACTGTGGAGCTCCCATGTTGCTGTAAATTATAGCTACACAAATAAACACACATTTAGCAGGTAGTGGTTTAAAGTTCTTAACTCATGGTAGCTGCCTGGCAGCAGCTCTAGGTGTTGGTTTAAATTATTGGCTCTTTCTAAAGAGATTTCTTATTTCTCTGAAATGCCTGACTCCTTCCTAACAAAATAAGACTTCTTTTTTTTTTCCAAATGATTGGTTGTTTCCAAGTTTTCTGTCAAGACCCCCAAACAATGTCGTGTTTCTAGTTTCCAGAAGCTTAGCTTAAATTCAATAAGGTGATACTTTCCAGCAAGTTGTACTGAGAGATGGATTCCCTGTAAACTTAAATAATGTCTACACCTCCCCCAGAGGGCCTGGGGTTTTCTTTCTCCATCCATGACTTTGGTTGAGTCAAAGGAGGGACTTTTACATGTTTATGGTAATTTAGGTGTTGTCTTATTAAGCATGGGATATGATCCTAATATATCATTTAACTGCAGATCTCAAACTAACCTGAAATTAGGTTTCTGGTAAACTACTTCACTGTTTAAAAGTTTCTGTCTTCATTTTTTTTTTAATTTTTGTTTTAGTTGTCAATGGATATTTATTTATTTGTTTGTTTGTTTGTTTGTTTATTTATATGTGGTGCTGAGAATCGAACCTAGTGCCTCATACATGCTAGGCAAGTGTTCTACCACTGAGCCACAACCCCGGCCCTCTGCTTTAATAAGTAAACTTGAATGCCAGAATATTTGTGTGAAGATATAGAGTAGTATATTGAAAGGTTTTATTCTTATCTAGTCATTTCTTTCTCCTTTTAAAAAATGAAATTAGACTATGAACGTTTTAAAATGCTGAAAGTAAATCTCTAAAAAAAATTCACCTACTTTTCAATAGGAAAAATAAATGGCAAAAATGTGTTAACATTCCACTTAAAATTTTTCTGTCATAAAGCAGTTAATTTGTGCATTTTAATATACACTTTGAACAAAACGTGTTGGTTTAGTTGCAAATTAATTTGAATTTGAAATTGTGTATATATTCATTGATTTAAGAGAGGCCTGTTTTTAAGCTCATGGTAGCAATAGCTTTTGAATCAGCACCAAATGTTATACACACAGAAGCAAGAGGACCACTAAAATTTATAAATGTTTACCCACTACACAACACAAATTTATTAGCAAAAACTTCTAATAGCATGCAGTATTGATGATGGGAAATGCATTTAGAACTATAACCTTTGAGACAAAGCATGTCCTATAGGAAAATTTGGTATGCAGAAAACCCCAACTTTCTTCAGACCAACACAGATTAGACTGTGTCTTCATAGACAAGAGAGGCCGTAATTCAGTTTGTGTTTAAAAATTCCTTGTATTTCCATACCCAAGAAATCAGAAAGAGCTCCTTAGAATGTATTACCACAATAGATCACAGTTGCTGTCAGAAAAATCATAACCTTCACCTGGAGTAGCACAAACATATATTAATGTATGCCACATCTCAGAAAGACCAAATGAAAAAACACAATAGGGGGCACTAAAGTCTGTTTCATCAACTCGTTTATACTCACAAGGGAAGAATAAACTTCAGTTTGCACACACAAATGATCTGGCTCCTTGTTGAAAGCACATGTTCAAAAATTTTCTGTAAAAATACCGAACACAAAAGAAAGTAGAGATTTCAGATTCCACCCCAATTTCTATGCTTTTGTTGTTGTTGTTAATGTGTATTACAACCTAACACCATTTGGGATTTATTTTTCATGTTATTGCTACTTTGTTTTCTTTTCCATCTCATGAAGCAGACATTCATTTTTACACATGCTCGATCTGTCCCTTCCACTATGAAAAGGAAGATCAGTGTGGGTACAGAGGCCCTTCACAGGGAGGCCAGCCTGGGTACATATTGATAAATGGTGAATTTGTAGCAATTCACGCTTCCATAATGAGGTTAAATGAAACGTGAAGTGTAGCAAAGTCCCCGCGACTCCCATTCAAAATTCACTCGAGCCGCATGTCAAGACCGCTTCCCGTACCAGTCTTGTGGTTGTGTTGTGTTTTTGTGCTTGTGTTTTGTGTAATCTCATTGCTGGTCCAGCCTTTTTACTCTTCCAGGTCAATTTGACTTTTATTTATACTTAGGTCTCCTTAAAAAAAAAAAAAAAAAACTAATATTAACATCGTTATTACTCAGTGATAGTCTCTTTAATTTTCCATTTTAAACTTGTTGGAGAAAGACTTCTCCTTGTTGTTCCTAAATTGTGTAATTGTGTTTAGAAAGTTAAGGCTTTAAAGAGAATGGTAAATTATATAAGAATGTTATGCTTTAATGTAAACATATGATTTTATCAAAGCATGAAATTTAAGTTGAAAATAATTTAATAGGTAAATTCAAATTTAACATTCTGATGGCAGTAATTAACAAGAACTGTGAAAATAAACACACTCATCTATTTTGACCATAAATTGCATTTTAAGAATTTATTCTAAGAAAAAGAGTTGGGTAAGGTTCAGTTCAGAATTGTTTCTAATAGCAAAATCTATAAGCAACCTAATATCCAAAATAGTTACATCCACACTATAGAAGTTCTACATCCATTAATGGCATATTAAAGGATATAGAACAACTTAAGAAAATGCGTATTTTGTAATGTGAAGAGGAAAGAGCAAGATGTAACTCTATGTACATTAAATTTCAAGTAAATTTGTGAATTTATTTAAATAAACTGATACAAAAGGAAATAGTGATTCTATTATATGATATTACTTTCTAAATAAATGTTAGTTATAATTAAAAATGAGTTTTAACTACATTCTGATAGTATTTTTAAATGTAATTAAAGCTACAAAAATTTAATGATGTGTGTAAAGATAGTCCCTTTTAGAAACAAAGTGTTTTTTTTTTTTTTTTTTTTTTTTTTTTTTTGTACTGGGGATTGAACCCAGGGGCATTTTACCATTGAGCTATATTGCCAGTTCTTTTAATTTGTTTAATTTTTTTAAATTGGAGGCAGAGTCTCTATAAATTGCTAAGGGCCTTGCTAAGTTGCTGAGACTGACCTCAGACTTGCCATCCTCCTGCCTCAGCCTCCCAAGAACACTCCCAGGTGTGTTCCCTGCACCTAGCTTTTAATTTTTTAATCTGTGGTTGCTTATTCATAGCCCTTTTTTTAAAATATTTATTTATTTGCCTTAGTTGTACACAATGCAATGCATTTATGTTTACGTGGTGCTGAGGATGGAACCCGGGCCGCACATGCGCTAGGCGAGTGCTCCACCGCTGAGCCACACTTTTACAAGTAAAACCAATTCTGACTTGAGTAGCAAATGCCTTATGAAAGTATCCCTCTAAATCAAAAAAAGTAAAGCAGTCATCTTCAAGAGCATCCTAAAAATATGTTAATGCTGTAGTTTTGCAAAATTGAATATCCAATAGATCCTAAGCAATGCATTGATGTTTCTGTGTTCTAATTTTGGGGTTTGGGGGTTGTTTTCTTCCCAGATCTGGTTTGCCTTTGTTAATGGCTTTTCTGGACAGATCCTCTTTGAAAGATGGTGTATAGGTCTTTATAATGTGGTAAGTTTCCTACATTTGGTAATGCCTGTTTTATTGAATTGTCTGGTATAAATATGCACCCTGCATTTAGCTATGTGGTATAATGACCAGTTTGTCATTTCAGCTGTTTACAGCAATGCCTCCCTTAACTCTTGGAATATTTGAGAGATCATGCAGAAAAGAGAATATGTTGAAGTATCCTGAACTATACAAAACGTCCCAGAATGCTCTGGACTTCAACACCAAGGTAGGAGCCATTGTCCAGGCACGCGTTCAGTGGGGCTGCTTGAGTGCTCTAACTATTTAGGGCAGCTTGTTTTCAAAGCCAAGGAGGCACCAGCCTGAGGCAGGTGAAGGGTGCCCACCAGGGCAAGTCATCCTTCTTAAAGTTCTGATACAGAGGAGAAGGCTTTTCATCGGTCAGTCTGACTTTGCTTGAGTTAGTTGTTTTGTGGTATAAAATTAAAATGAAACCACCATCCGCTGGGACTTTTGAGGCAGCATCGGGCTGATCTAGGAGACAGAAGTCACTGAACGTTTAGTCTCTGGCTTCTGTTTTTGCAGCCTTGTGAGAAATGCTCACTCCTCATGGGGTCCATCCATACAGGACTGTCAAGGTCTGGCTTTACACAGAAAGGGGTGAGAGGGATTATATCATTCCTAACTCATCTTCTATTGTGTGAAATAACTTTTTGTCCTTATTAGAATTTTGGATTAATTGGCTCAGACATTAAAATTATAGTCTTCAGGAAATAACACATTATTTAGTTGTAATACTTAGTATTTCCAAACTTTAAAATTAAAAATATAAGGTAGCACAGTTGGTAGAGTGCTTGCCTCGCATGCATAAGGCCCTGGGCTCAATCCCCAGCACCACAAAAAATAAAATAAAATACAAGGTAAAATAGCCAATATTTTATCTAAAAATCACAGTCTGGGTTTGTATGATGCATAACAATTCAGAGGCTAGTGTCATCTCTTGTGATTTGTAGTATTTGTTGTTCATCCTGGCAACAAAAAGTATCTCATTTTCTGCAGAGTTTACTTTCCTGAACGTATGTATTCTAAAGAATCTCTGTTGGTATTTGTTAATTATTCAAGTTTCTGGGTAGTGCAAGTGAGGGAGAAAGATATTTTAAATTATAACAAAGTAAATACCATGTTGAATCTCTATCATTTGTATATTTCATTAATGTTGTTAAAGCTCCTGGTACAATACACCCTCACAGAATCACTTCCATTTAATATAGTGCATGTTTATTAGCATGTGATTGATAATTGGATGTAACTAGTTCAGTGTATTAAATTTAGGACAGTTAATATGGGATATTTTTATTAAATTCATAAAGCTCTCCAATGCCATTTATTTTCAGTATGCTGAAAATAAAGTAAAACAGGTGTTTTGGTGCCTCTAACCTCACACCATAAATGATAGTGTTAAGTTTATAGCCAAGAGGTTATTCTTCTGAGACTCTGTCTTCACAAATACACTGTGCATGAATGTCCAGCTGCATATGTGAATATAACTTAATGGTTTCGTTTCAAGTAACTGATGTTAGTTAATTAAAATAACACATACACTAAAGGTTCTTTAACTTATACCACTGGTTCTAAAAAAGTATTTCTAGTGGTCTTTTTTAAAACTATTACTATTGATGACATACAGGTATCCAAGCTCATATTTTTAAATGTTTTATTTTTTAATTTTTAAAATGTATTTATGATACTGAGTTTGTATTAAATTCTACTGCATTGCTGTAATGTTTTTCATTACCTGTGATGGGTATTCTCAAATGATCAAAAGCTACAGTCTAGGCAGATACAATGTACATGAGCTCTTATTTTCCTTAAAAAGTGATCCAAGAGCTAGGAAAGCCCCGGGCCTACTGCTATATTAAGAGTAATTCTCACCAACCCAGACAGTGGTATCAGCCTCAGCCACAGGTCTCTGTCGGCAGCTGCTCAGGCTCCCCGGTGCCGTCTGGGGAGGTGACTTTCCAGCCAGAACTTGGCCACCTCACTCTTGCTTAAAAACATAAGTCAGTAATTGCCATTCTGACTGGAGTGAGATGAAATCTTAGAGTAGTTTTGATTTGCATTTCTCAAAAAACCAGAGGCCAAACGTTTTCTCTCGACATGTGGATGCTGATCCATAATGGGGTTGGGGGGCGAGGGAAGAATGGAGGAACTTTGGATTGGGTGGAGGGAAGAGAAGGGAGGGGAGGGGGCATGGGGGTTGGAAAGATGGTGGAATGAGACGGACATCATTACCCTAAGCACATACATGATTGCATGAATGGTGTGACTCTACATCACATACAACCAGAGAAATGAAAAGTTAGGCTTCATTTGCGTACAATGAATCCAATTCAGTTGTCATGTATAACTAATTAGAACAAATAAAAGAAAAAAGAAACATAACTCCATCCTCCCAGGACGATCCAAAGTCATTCCTGCAGGGCCACATCCTTTCCCACTCCTTATTCATGACAACATGGACATAGTTTTGTGGCCAGGGAAAGGGGACAGCAGGTAGTAGGCAGTTTTAGTGTAGGGCATTTATTATTCCTTGTATCTTTTGTTGTTGAAAACAGCTGGCCTTCAAAAAAGTCATCAGATTGGCTCAAATAAATTATATAATTTCCATACCTGTTTGAATATTGGTGGTTCATATACACAAGTCATTAGGTGGGACTATTTTTTGATAGGATGTGTGGGGTTTTCTAAAGATTGCTGGGAAATTTTTTTTTTAATTAAATCACATATAAGTGCTTTAAAACTCGGGGACAAATGGCTACCAAATGCATAGTTGTGCACTGAGCAGTTGCTGTGCGTCCCCAGTGTGGAAGCATTGTTGTGGTGAATGATGGTGCTTACGTTTGTTATGGTAAAAAGGGTCGGAGGTTCTGAGGTCGTGACAGGGGTTAAAGGATTAGCATGTGACAATAAGTATCGGTCAGGAAAATGGAAAAGTAGAACTAATTTTTCTTGCACCCACCTGTGCTTTCTGTCAAATAAAAACTTGTGGTAATGACACAGTGAGGAGAAGCGACAAAGGTTAATGAGTAACACAAGTTCAAATGTGTAATGTGTTGGGGCGTAAATTGGATCATACAATCCAGTGTGGCCGGGTGAACTAACAAAGGAGATTGAGAGCCCAGTGGAAAATTTTGGGAGGCAGGCAACTTAATTTCTGTTGTTTGAACAGCTTAAAACTATTAGTACGTGCCAATTTTGTTTAGCATGAGTTTTGTTTGCAAGAAGCACTTTTAAATGACAAAACTACAACTGTTCACAGGGCCCATAAGAATTCTAAACAGTTCTTCTATAACTTAATCTTTCACATTCATGGTACAAAAAAAGTAGTCCATGCTCTCTTGTTCTTAAAATACGACAGACATGAAAAGTAACAACTATGATTAAATGACGTTATAATGATATGAAATTTGATGACGTAAAAACACGATATATTAATGATATGATATAAAAACAGGTGTTTTTTTAAAAACTGTGAAAGGTATTATTTTAAATGTTATACTTGCTGTTTTTAATATAATGTGCATATCTCTGTGTTTCTATAGCAAAAGAGAGAGTGAGCATCCTATCTTGTTATCGTTGAAAAGTTGACACTTGTATGTACCTGGAAAACAGAAAGGGATTTCCCCAAATTACAGTCTTTTTTAAAAAGTCTGTTCTTCTGGGATTATGAAAATGGTCCCACCTAAGGAGTCTCAAGATCTGCATTTATTGTAAATTTCATTTTCTTTTTCAGGCAGAAATGTAAACTTTTGATACTTGGTTTTTTAAATAGTAGGGAAGAAAATTCAAGGGAAGCTGAAAAAACATTTTGAGAAACATAAAAATAAATAAATGACCCATGAAAGTCTAAGAGGCAGAAAGTGTCTGTCAGTTCTATTAATTCACAGTGGTGGCCTGACAGAAACACGTTTTGTGAATCTAGCTCATAGATAAAAAGAAAGGTCAGAGTTCACAGAGCTAGTTTATCGCAAATGGTTCTCATGGAGTTTTGTTCTCCCTCAGGTTTTCTGGGTTCATTGTTTAAATGGCCTCTTCCACTCGGTTATTCTGTTTTGGTTTCCACTAAAAGCCCTTCAGTATGGTAAGTAGAAAAGAGATGAACGCTAAAAGATGACTTTTTACTTTTTTAGAAAAGTAAAAACTCTAAACATATGTTTTTGAAAAACTGTAGCAGTATTTTCCTTAACCTAGAATGCGTGCATCCCAAAGTCGTACACACTTTAAAAGATTTTTATTATTCCTTTGGGAGCAAAGTGATTTAATGTATGCAAAGCCTTTCTTCTTTACGTCTCATGTTCTCCAAACTTGCAGAGAGTTAAAATTTTAGGGCTCCTTTTTTTTTCCCCCTCTGTTGATGTATAGTTTGAAGACAATAAGTGCTAATATTTTATGTAGTCTATTTATTATACCCGTGAGGCTTTGGTCAAGCACTTTATGTGCAGCCTAATCAGACCGGCTAGTATTTTCAACTAGACTCGAGCCGACTTGGAGTGAGGTTTTTAATGTGTTCTTATGTTCATCTTGGAGTGACAGCTTCGAGTGATTTTATTCTAGCCATTTTGAGATACGATGGCATACTTCCTATCACATAAAAATGATTCAGTAGCCGCTTTAGGAAAGGTCCATGTGACACACTACCTTCTGCGTCCTGGGGCACCTCTTGCCCTGACATGCTAGGGAAGACCACCGGCCATTCCGTGCCTGTGCCCCAAGACTACATACAGCAGTAAAGTCCAGCACGTACCCTACCCAAGAAGATGCCAGTCCTTCCTAAGTGCTGGCCACACCTACTGTCTGAGCTCCTGGTTGTCAGCCAGAGTGTGCTGCCTGCTCTTTATTGCAGGAATGATCCCTGTAAATCAAGAATCAAGACAGATGTCTCCCTCCTGGGAAACCACAGGCTCACCATATTTAGAATGAAATCCTCCACCTCCATACCATTGCTTCTTCCTCACCGGATATTCTAGTGGCTCCCTCTACCCCCGGGTGTGCTCAGAGAGGCCCTCCCGGGCCTCCCAGGGCAAAACAGTGGGGTCCCACTGTTCCTGTCACCACAGTCCCTTGACATCCTGTATTTCTTCATAGTACCTGCCTATCAAGGTGTGATGTTTTTGGTTTTTGTTTGTATTTTCTCCTCTGTTAGAGTCAAAGCTTCAGATGAGTATGGAATCAGTCAGTGGCTTAGAATACCTAGCTTCTCATAGGTGCTCAGTAAATTATGGATGAATTACCAGCAGCATGCAGGATGAATAAGCAAGTGTTACAGAGAAGGCAGTGGGTGCATATCTTAGAGTTTTTGATTTCCTTTATTAATTGCTCAGTAAATTATAGCAGTAAATACTTTCAGTTTCAAGGCCATGGGAATATTTTGGTTTTGAGATATATTTCACATCCATAAAATTCACTATTTTAAAGTGTATAATTCAGTGGGTTTTTGTATATTTAGGGACCTCGTAAATGTCACCATTATCAATGCCAGAACCTTTTCATCATTCAGTAAAGAAACTCTGCCTATTAGCAATCATTCCCTGTTTCTCCCCAGCCTCCCCCAATCCTCTGGCAACCACTAATTTTTCTGTCTCGGCACTTTTCATATAAATGAAAAATTATATAACTGACCCTAATTCATCCATGTTGCAACATGAATCAGAACTTCATTCCTTTTTATGGCTGAATAATATTTCACTGTATAGATATATCATTTTTGTTTGTCTATTATTCAGTTGATGAACATTTGTTTTGTTTCTACTTTTTGGAACTGTGGGATCTTGAAGTCCAGGGTATAATTCAGCATGCCCCAACCTTAGACAAGTTCTACAGGTAAAGTTAATCTTCAAAATGCAAAACCAATATAGGTGTAAAAAACAGGAATTGGTTAACCAGTCAGGTTTCCTGCTTTGTGTTGGCTTTTGGAAATTTATGTTTGGGGGACCTATCTGTATAGCAACTTTGTGAGACTAGAAATGGTGTTTTTCTACATTAACCTCATTTCTGGCTCCAATGTTCATTGCTTTTTTTCCCATTTTGTTCAAGATTCCTAAATCAAATTTTCTTTCCTAGAACCTCAATCATTTTTTCTAACAAGTCTGTCTTCTCTTGCAGGTACTGTATTTGGAAATGGGAAAACTTCTGATTACCTGCTTCTGGGAAACTTTGTTTACACTGTGAGTACATAAGGGCATTTGCCTCATTTTCATATAAAACCCAAGCCTTTCATCTGTGCACATTTTATTTTTAAATTTAAAATTTTCTGCACTTAAACGTCAGTTCCCTTTAAAAATGAAATAAGGTATTTTGACTGTTTATAGAGATTATCTATATTAGGTTTTTAAAATGTCACTTGGGTTCACTGACTTTAAGGGACTTCAATTGCTATTGCTTTTTATTCTTTTAATTCTTTTTTTTAATATTTATTTGTTTGTTTTAGTTGTACACAATGCCTTTAATTTTATGTGGTGCTGAGGATCAAACCCGGGCCGTGCACATGCTTGGCAAGCGACCCCAGCCCCTCTTTTAATTCTTAATGCCCTGTTTTGTCTTTTTTTTTTTCCTTCATTTTTCCTTTCTTCTCAAATTTATTTTATAGCCAGAGTTAATATTTTCTTGCATTCCTGAATTTGTGGCAAATTTTATCAAAGCACTCTTGGGTATGTAGCCAGTTATTATTTTGAGGCTCTTGATAACTAAAGTGTGAGGAATCTCCAGGCTAGGGGGGACATTTTAACCCACACAAGGCACTGAGCCCGTTGGGTGTGCAACGTAGCGCCTGCACCATGGGTACACGAATGAGTCTGAGCTTTGCTGCCACTAACAAGCTGAAAAGTATTTTTAAACCATCTCCCTTTAAATCCAGGAGCCCTAATGAATTCTGCTGCCCGAGGTCAGTGTCTGATGACCATGGGTATCTGATAAAGGGTCACTCCAACCGTCAACTCTGAATTCTGCCAGGACAGCCCCGGCCCCTCCCTCTGTGTCGCACACTCCTTGTCCTCTGTACAGACAGTGTGTTTTCCAAATGGCCGTTGTGTGGCTGACTTTGTTGATAGAAAAACTGTAATAGGGTGTTTAAATATCAGGGGTTGTGGGCTGGCCATGTAGCTCAGTGGTAGAGCACGCACTTAGCATGTGTGAGATTCCTGATGCAGTCCCCAGCACCCAAACACAAAATGTATCCATCTCAAGTGTTTAAATAGCTGACTAATAGGAAGTTAAGATCATTTAGTAACAGAGCAATTGGGGCTCTAGCAAATCTGGGGGGTGTCCTTTCCATTGACACCAACTCATTGAAATAGTAAAAGAGAAGCAAAAGCAGGCTGGAGGGACTGGTGCTTTGTTCTCATACAGCATGAATACCAAACAGAAATAGGTAATACTTAATGGCATAGGTAGAAATAAGTCAGCGTATATGTGTGGATGTCCCTAGGAACCTTTAAAGTGCTCAAGTCTCAAGAGAGTATTTTTCTGTAATTTTTACATGTCAACTACATTTTATTTTAAAACTTTTTATGTACCTTAAGTTAATTAACATTTACATTTTAATAAGAGTTTTATTTCTACAGATATTAATCCAAATTTACCACCAGATCTCCTGCTGAGAAAGCCCACTGTCTTCCTTTAACCTAACTTCACCACCCCATTGGGAGGCGTCCAAGTAAATGCTGGGCTCAAACCCTGAAAGCACCTTAAAGTAGGACTGGGAACTTGGGGAATTTATTGGTCACCAGTGCCTGGCAAGCATCCTACTACCATCACCAACAACTACTCAAAGTGTCCAGAGTTCCCTTGACTACTAACAGCATTTAAACTTTTATTATTAGTTTTACATACACCATAATAAGCAGTATTCCAGTGCCAAGCATGGTTCCAAATGTTTTATATTAGTGTTTTGGACCTCAAGCATAAAAAACAACCCGACGAGGTAGGTCAGCTTTATCAGTGCCAGTTTACAGATGGAGCTAAGACACACACTGATAAAGTAACTTGCCTTATTTATTAACAAAAGCAGCAGTTAGGGTGGAATCTTGAGCACAGAACAGTCTCACTCCAGGGCAAGCACATTTAACCGTGGTGCTGTACTCTGGGAAAGAGCAGTGAAGGTAGTCCGGGTTCCCTCTGCTCAAAATTATCAGCCCAGTCATCATCAAGGTATGTGTCATGGAAGGGTGACACACTCTTACAACTACGCTACATAAACTTTACATTTTAAGGGCATAAAGTTGCAGAGCAAGTGTTTAGATTTCTAAATACCATTATTTTATTTTTATAATTTGAAATTCAGAAAGGTGGGCTTTTAGTATGAAAGATGATTTAAAATTCAGTTAAAGGAAGCTTGAAACCCGAAGTTAACACAGGTATGTGCTCTCTGTCACTATTTATGAATTGTACAAAAAGCAGGCAGACATGTCCTCAGGACTCTTAGATGAACTTGAGGAGAGGCAGCGACGGGCAGTAGGAGTGAGAGCTGAGAATAGGCAGCTCTGACTCACCTCGTTCCTAATGTGAGCCAGCCAGCTGACTCCTCTTGTTTCTTTGCTTGTGCAAAGAAAGCAAGCAGCAAATAATTTATAGTCCAATGTTTTAATTCAAAGCTATCTGTTCTTTATAAATCTCACTCTCAGGCCAGGCACAGTGGTGCACACCTGTAATCCCAGTGGCTCAGAAGGCTAAGGCAGGAGGATCTGGAGTTCAAAGCCAGCCTCAGCAACTTAGCGAGACCCTGTTTCAAAGGGCTGGGATGTGATGGTCAGTGGTTAAGCACCCCTGGGTTCAATCCCTGGTACAAAAATAAAAATAAAAATTCTCAGTCACTTGATAAATTTCTATTTATAAAATAAAATAGCATTTTCCCTTTCCGTTTTAGTTCGTAGTGATAACTGTGTGCTTGAAAGCTGGACTGGAGACATCATATTGGACATGGGTAAGAGTATCTCTGATTACACCCCAAGAATTGTCACATTTGCTTGTGCATTCTTTCCAATTTTTTTTTTGGTTGTTTTTATTCTAAATTGATATGTCCCTTTATTCTCATCCAGAGATTGTTAACTGTGGAGAGTTGGGAGTAGAGAATTAAGGATTCTAGTTTGGAAACACTGAGTTAAGCAAACAAGTTTATTATCATGAAAATTTTCAGAGCTTTTAATATATTATTATGTGTTGTGACTATCCCAGGAAGGGGGCAGACTTCCTAACTCATGTGTCCACGAAACTTTTCTTAGAGGTGTCACAGCCTGGCATTCTGCAGAAAGCCCATTGGAAAATGATTCTGAAGACCAGTAATATTAATGAACTGTCTATCCTCAGACATTTATAAATTCCCAGTTTGGATAAAACAAGTTCCATTTTCATTATGTTAGCTTTGCAGTCTCTCCCTATCCAGTAGAAAGACCTAGGGCGGGGGAATTAAAGTTTGATATTCATGGGAAAGATTGGCACAAGAAATTGTGATTTTTGGCAATTTGGGGCATTCAGGTAATATTCTCACAAGGATCTGACTTCTTTTGTGGGGAGTGAAAATAAAGGAGGCTTAAAGATGGTAACAAGAAGTAAAATAGTACAGGAGATTAGAGAAGAATGGGTAGTTGAAATTCCAATCTTACAAACGTTGTTACTGTCGTAGAAGAGATTAGCACTCAATTAAAGATGCAGTAAAACACATTCACACAGGCAGTTATGTAGCCATTCCTATAGATAATATTTTTGTGACTAGTAAAAAAAAAAAAAAAAAAGGGAATTTGTGAAGTTTCACTAGTGTTTGCACACTCAGCTGACTGGAGTTGGCTTTGACTCAGATTTCCTTGCTTCACAGTTCAGCCACATAGCAATCTGGGGCAGTATCGCGCTCTGGGTGGTGTTTTTTGGAATCTACTCATCTCTGTGGCCTGCTGTTCCGATGGCGCCTGATATGTCTGGAGAGGTAATGTTCACTAATGACTCATGATCCACTGATATTCGTTAATGAACTTTCATCGTTTAGCATGATTTTCCATTTTGTTGATTTATGTTCACATAGCATTTAACCATTCAAAAGCTATTTTTAAATTCCACAGTTGGGAGTGATAAATCTTTATAGAATATTTTAAACTTGAATATTTAACTTAAATCTGACTTATCCTTTCATAAACAGAGCTGGAACAATAAAATATGGTTGTTAGGAGTTTGAATCATGTTAGAATATCCATGTAGAAGATGCCATTTTTAAATTAGACTGTAAATCCAAAAGTACATTCTGGGTAAGAGGTTTGAGAGAATGGTGTGTTTTTTATCTTTGGGGCAGTCTGTCATTTCTTAAGTTATCTCTATTCTAAAGAAAAGTCTGCCATCACTAGATTAAACGCGCTTTCCGAGTTGTCTTATTGACATCAGTTTGGTTCTCATTTTGAAAGAATTAGGGCACGTGACATTTCAGCCTTATCATAGTCCATTTTCAATTCTGTCTCTCAGTTTCTTGTTACACTGGTAGAAATTGAGTTATTAGGTGTTCATGGGGGAGTGTCAAAAGATCTCCTTTCTGTCAGAAGCGAATCCAGCAGTAGGAGGGTTTATGATTTCAATTGCAGGAAATTTGACATAAAATGTATAAAAGAAAATGTGGAAAACATTTCAGGATTTCCTGTGACCTCACAGTAACTTGCAAATCAAGGTAATGTGAGCCCTGTTACAGGACATTGTTTTACCACAGTCACAGGAGCCCTTTCCAGTGGTTTCCATGTATTTCTCTTGCCCCTAAGTACTGCCTGAGTACCTTTCACTTTTGACAGCCTGGTTTATAGATCATTTTCATGAAATTTTATCTGACAGCATCCTGCTTTTTATAAATTAGCAGAATGCAGGCACATTTAAAAACTTTTTTTGTGGTTAAGTTTATTAGAGGCATCACATATCATTACAGCCAATCCAGATGCATCAGGAGCAAGTACTTTCTTCAACCAAATGCAGAGGCATCTTTTAAACATGCACTGTGAACCCTAGAAAATTTACAGCATGTATTTTAAGAACAGAGGGAAGGCTGTGAATTGTGAAAACATCTCCTCCTTGCCTGGGTTCCTGAGTCTTTTTTTCCTGAAGAAAAATTTACATGCATCTAAATGGTGTGTGTGTCTCAGATGATACCTCTTGGGAAACCCAGCTCTATTCTTTGTTTCTGTTTGATATGTTCTGTCTGGTCTAAACCTGCTTTTCCCCAAGATCAATTCTAACCTAATATCTTTTTTTTTTTCATTTTATCTCATTTTGTGGTGTTTATTTTATCTTCAAAATGAATAACATAAAAGATTCTGAGACCCAGATAGTTGAAGCAATTGTAGCCAGTAGGACCACCTTCTCTTAGGACAAGTGTGAAGTTTGACTGGCTTTGTGCCAACCAAATATAATTCTACCCATGCCTGTGGAATTCTCAGCATTACTCAAACACAGAACTTAATATTGTCCCTTGAGACTTGCGGCCATGCTGTATTTAATTCAAAGTGAAACGAATATCAGTACTCCATCACATTTTCGTTCACATCAGAGATGGTGGGAAGTGCTAACAGGAGTTCTGTTTCTTATTGTTTTATTACTACTGAAACTGTGAATCCAGTGTTTAAATAACTGATGCTTCATTGGAAATGTAAAGAATGAATTAATTCAACCATTAGCTTTACTAGCTTGTCTGAACTGTAATTCTGTTTAAGTTACTTAAAGAAAGGAACAATTCCCTAAGTTTTTGTAGTATGGTGGTACATAAGTATAAGTCTGTGTAAATGAACTCTATGCCAACTCCAAACTAAAGGTATAATAAGAATGCCACTCAAGGATACATCAGCTTCCTTTATAAATGTTTCTTGAGCACTTGGGTAATAAGTTCCAAAAAATGTTGTGGCTGTGCTCAAGTTTTGTCATTTTTTATAGGTACAGAGTCACTAGTTATACTATAAACCAGATGATTTAAGGAGGAAGTGACTACCCTTAGGTTTATATTTTTCTAATCTTAAAATTCTTTATGTCGGGACTGGGGCTATAGCTCAGTTGCAGAACGCTTGCCTAGCATACGTGAAGCACTAGGTTCTGTCCTTAGCACCACATATAAAAGTTAAAATTAAAGGCATGCTGTCCATCTACAACTACCAAAAAAATTTTTTTAATTCTATATTTTAATCAAGTCTGTAGTTCAATACATATATGCAGATAGACATGCATGTATACTTATATACAAAAGATTCATTTATGTACCACTATTTATACCTGTATGTATGTAAAATTGGCTGATTATTTAAAGTTCATTCCTCTTTCATCTCAGCATATTATATATTACATACGCATTATTATATATTACATATACTAATATATTATTGTAAAGAGCAGCAACGTAAGTATAAATATCAGCCTCTGCTGCCTGATGTTTTATATAATGAAACACCACCCGGGGTAGCTCCGAGAACCGTTCCACAGGACTCCTGATGTGGTGTGTAGGTCACTTTCTGTCACCACCATTAATAGGGTCATGTCTGTGGAAACCAAAACTGTTTATAATGCCTACAATCCCAGTCCTTTCTTCTGTCGGCTTGATAGAACTCCATCCACAGATAAAAATCAGTTAATTTTGTACATAAGTATGTTTTGGTTGCATCAGAGCCTGCCTCAAGGCCTCCAGGATGCTGTGGCCTAGAGGTGGAGTAGACAGACTGAACACAGCAGCCCTGACCAGCTCTGTAGTTTATGGCTCTGTAGTTTATGTGTGTCCTAAAGGGCTCTGACTGATAGAGGAGTGATTTGAGAGGGCAGCCTCCATCTGGGAAGAATCATGATGCCCATAATTCCTAATGGACACTGAACTCTTGCCTCGCCCCAGGCATTCTCTAAGTACTTCACACATTTTCTTTTAGCCAGTTCAAGGGCTGGTGTGGCAGGCACTATTCTAGGCACTGTGGCTTCGGAACTGAGTAAAATAGAGAAAAAGCCACATCCTCCGGCAGCTCACTCTTCTAGTGGAAGGAGAAAGACCCTAAATAAAATAATT
The DNA here is from genome assembly GCA_025594165.1 of Tamias sibiricus. Taxonomy (NCBI): domain Eukaryota; kingdom Metazoa; phylum Chordata; class Mammalia; order Rodentia; family Sciuridae; genus Tamias; species Tamias sibiricus. The sequence goes on along the minus strand of CM046665.1, from coordinate 36,262,605 downwards.
CCATGGAGAATTAAAGGCTCTAGAGAAAAGTACAGCGGGCAAAGGGAGCCGAGAGCCCAGCTTGCAGTTGTTTCCTGTAGCACCGTGATGGCTTTACTCACCATCACGTAACCAGCCACGGGACAGGCTTGAGAGAGAGGTGTCATGTCCTGACGCAAGTTTTCCCAGCATGGCTCTGACTGCCACTTTTTGAACCACCTAGAAGGTTATTATTGCTGCAAACCAGGTGAGAGGGAATGGTGTCTTGGGCCTGGAGAGCGTCAATGCTGAGAAGCAGCCAGATTCAGAGTATAGCTGGAAAGGCAGGCAGTAGGACCTGTGACAGACTGGACGTGAGGCAGGAGAGGGAAGTGGGTCAGGGCAGACTCCCGTGTTCACCATGAGCATCGTGAGGGTATGTGACGTACTAACTCACCAATCCTCAAGCAAACTTGGGATAGAACCCAACTTGCAGATGAGGAAACTGAGGCACAGAGACATCGAGTCTGACCTCCCATGAACAGGAAGTAGCAGAGAAAAGATTTTGCCTCACATGTCCAGTCCCAGAGAAGAAGCTTTGCTGCTTCTCTGATGTTAGTCATTGATGATCCGGAAGTCCAAAGTCTACGCCCACAGGGCTCTCCTGTCAGCACTGCTGGCCCCTTCCCCAGGGACTGCTGCCCCTTCCTCACTCACTCGGATGTGACACTGTCAGTCAGTCTCCTAGGGCCCCATAGGGCACATTAAGTTTTTGTTTAAAACTGTCCTTAATTTTCTGTCATAGACAAATAAGAAACAGTGGAGTAGAGGTTCCTAAGAGACAGATTTCAGTCCAAATAAATACATCTTTCCCACTTCTAGACATTTCCAACAGGTAAAGGTTTCTAGCAGTGGACCAAGCTGCTGGTCTTGCTTAACTAATAATCCTTCCCTTGCCAGGCAGTGACCAGCTCTGGACCACTAGGGACACTTAGGCAGCTCTTTATCCATTCTACACCTCCAAGGTCACCTTCTAGTTCCTAAGATTGCAGTTCTCCTGTGTGCTTCTCCTTACTGTGTCCTCTGTAGAGGAGCATCTGGAACGGTAAAAAGGTGTCAACTATTTTGCTCTAATTAACAGGATCTCAGGGTGCAAACTATACAAATCAGGCAACTTACACGTACAAGTCTCATGCTTTCAAATTCAGCTTGATAGAGACTCACAGATCAGGATTTTATAGTCATTTCCAGTTTGTATTCTTGGTTCATCTTTGTAGCTCCCTTCTGAAGACAGCCATTTCTTACAATGACTTGAAAGAAAACCCTTGCTCAGTAAGAGTGGGAAGGAAAGACGCCAGCATTTATTATGCACCCACTGTGCTCACCTATCAACATGCTGGAGGCCAGGCATGCCTTGCTTTAGTTAAATCCACATTGCAAACCTTTGTGGTAAGCAGAGAAATAGCCAATGACCCAGAGAATTCAACCCAGAACTTTCTTTCAAAATCCCAGTGGCTTTCCTCTAACTTCCTAAGGAATTCAATACCTTCTCTATGGGCTCATTGCAGTCCATCATTCCCAGGTGAAAACTCTCTCTTTTTATTTTGCACCCATCTTCCTGCTGATCTGCTTCCATCTGATCTACTATTGCTCAGCTTACCCAGGGCCCTGATCAGTTTCCCCAAGTTAGTCAGAGACAGACGTAGTCCCATCTCTAAAAATACACCCTTTGTCAGTTCCCACCTTGCTCTCTCAATTCCAGTTATAGAAACCCCTTCTCACTTCATATCCTAGCTTTTTGCTCCTTCTTAATAGGAATAGTCACATCAATAATTCCCATCCAGTTGTTTTAAAGCCTATGAAATAGAAAATCCAGTCATTCTACATCATCAGAGAAGGCATGCTGGCCACTCTGCCTTCTCAGGGCACCAAGTGCTGGGAACAGACACTCTTGGAAGCATTTTTCATGTGGTCACTCATTTAATGTTCTCAGCAACACTGTGGAGTAGGTCCTGTTGTACATTTCACAACCACAGAGTGGTTAAATCGCTTTCTCAAGGTCACACAGCTCCTACGTATCTGAGCTGCCATCTGAACCCAGGGAGCATCTAGCCCCTTCACCACCACACACATGGACATCTGGTCCTTGTGCATTTCTTTCTTTTTCTTTTTTTTTTTTAGTTCCCATTTGCAAAACATTCCTGCATGGAGCTTTGTGGATGGACACAATACCTTTATTTTGTTTGTTTATTTTTACGTGGTGCTGAGAATCGAACCCAGTGCCTCACACATGCGAGGCAAGCGCTCTACCACTGAGCCACAACCCCAGCCCTTCCTTTTGAATTTCTTCTCTCACATTTCTTTTCTCCTCCACGATGGCTTTTGCCCACCCTCATCAGCGTCAAAGGATTAACACCCTGTTAGTGACGGTACCAGCAATCAGAGTCTTTATTTTCAATCCGGTTGGCCAGGTGACCAGTCTGTGGTCTTCATGTAGCGTTTCCATCTTAGGCTGTCCTCAGCTGCCTCTACCGCGGATCAGGGTTTCTTTTCACACCACCAAACAGCTTCTCTTCCCATTACTTCAGCTCATTCTCCATGCCTGAAGTCGCCAGAAAGCTACTCCCCAGATACCTCCGGGCGCAGTGGGGACTCCACTGGCTGGCCTCTGCCGGCGCTGCTTGTTCTCCGTTGGTGGGCAGGGTGTTCCCATTTGCAAAACATTCCTTCATGGAGCTTTGCTCTGTCTCCATGACAGTGATTCTGCCTCTCTGCCCGTGATAATAATTCAAGTGATATTGACGGACGAGTATCTGCATGCCACGCGATGTTGCAAAGGAATCGTGACGTGGGTCATGGAAAGTGGATCATACAGAGGCAGACAATTGGGGAGAGGAACATAAAGAGAAAAACAGTGTGCTAAGCCTGGCCATGACTTTAAATATGTCGCTGTCTTCCTCTCCTCTCACAAATATGGTTGTGATTTAAGAGAGAACTTTTTGTTCAGGCTTGTATTTTTTCACACCAGTACAACAATTTATGGGGCAAGGTAGGCCCTGGGGAAAAGTGCTGCGTTATATAAACACATGCCGGCCTGCTTGTCCGACTTGTCTCAGTGATGATACTGGGTATTTTCTGAATTTCCAGGAGGAAATCTTTTAGCCAATATAATTATTAAGCCAGAATAAGAAATTTTAAAACAAGCCATATCAAGGATCATTTCATATCAGGATTAATACCAGAAGCTCAGTATCGGCAAAACTTTTAAATTTACTGTGGCATTGCAGACACACACCGTAAAGTCCTCCCGAGCACCATCTGTTTCTGCTCTCCCTGGCCTGAGGGATCTATAAAACTACTGAAGGAAATTGAAGTTAAGGAACGAGCATGTGTTTTACAGAATTTCAGATCTCTTGATTGAGGTTTGTAAAGTCGCTCTGAAAAACAATAAAAATCTTTGTTGGGCTCTTTGGTGTCACGCCCATAGGAAAGGTATTAATAAACTACAGTAGGGATGTGATTTTCCCAAATTGTGCTGTTGCCTGTTTTGTCCAGCATAACGAATCACTTTTCATATGAGGAATTTCCTGTTTAAAATAGTCCTTAGTCATCTATCAGCTTTTAATTGCCTACAATGCATATAATAATTTATTGGTCATGAGACCAGCCCTTGTTGCTGGGGCGGGGCAGTGTTATGACACGATGGCATTTTATCCAAGGTTACTGCGTTCAACAAGTGGCCTGGAGGGAACAACTATCCTAAACTCTCTCAGATGTTCTTCAATGAGCCAGCGATTGGGAGCCCATCCAGTAAAACATGCCGCTGGGCACAGTCCCCGTGCCCTTGACAGCAACCCAGACAGGTGAACCTCCATACTTCTTCAGGCAGCTGGCTGAGGGCCACTTCCAAGACCATTTTATTTAAAAAAAAAAAAAAAAAAAATCTAGAAATGCTGAGAAGGCGAGACTTAGGTATGACAAATATAATAGTGATTCAGGACATTTTCATGCAATTTAAAATCACAGCTGTCTTTAGAGTCATTATGAGAACTGGCATTGCTTTCTGTAGCCACAGCATCTTCTCCTACAATGTACAGCAAATGTATGTTGAGTGTCTAACGTGTGCCAGGCTCTGTGTTAGGCACCAGAGGATGCAGAGATAAGTGGAATCAGTCCTTGCCCTTAGGATTTCATTGCTGATGAAGAAGCACTGAGGTGTGCGAGGGGCTGTGGTCGTGCCCAGACACCCTAGTGGAGAGCAAGACGTGAGAGGAGGAGGAAGCCTGCTTGCTTAGTGTGGCAGAGCGTCAGAAGCCAACTCACTCTCACATTCATATGAAGTCTCCATCTGGGCCAGGCACTGCTCCTAGGTACCAGACTAATTCAGCAGGATCCCCATTGCCATGCAGAGTGAGGGGACCAGGGAACAGGAAGGAGAAACAGTCACTAAACCCATTAATAAATGACTCAATGATAAAAGAGTAAGCACTGTACAAAATAATAAGTGTTGGAAAATGGGGTGACGTGGCCAGGGAAAGAGCCTATACTAGGTGCTCTGGGGAGGTCTTCTTGTAGCAGGGATGGTTAGGCTGAAGCTCAGGCGACGTGGGGATATCTGTTGTACGAAGAGGAGCATTTCAGGCTTGAGGAGCAGCAGGTGCCTGTGCTCTGAGGCAGGAGTGAGCCTTTCCTTTCAAGGAAAAGACCAGTGTGGCTAGACAGGGCTGGAAAGAGCACTATGACATGGGGACAGTGGGCCAGCATTCTAACTTATGAGGACACTACCATTTGTATTTTAATTGCATGCCAGGGATTCCATCAGGAAGTTTCACAAAAGAAAGTATGAGTGTCATTGTACCATCTGTTCCAATAAAGCTCATTATGAGACAATTCTTGTGCTTCATGATGTAGTTAAGATAAAAGAATCATCAGTGAGTAAGATGGTTTATTCAAAGCTATCTGTACAGTAGGGAGGTTCTGCTCCATGATGGATTGGCTCTTAGGCTTTGGGCCTGTGGTGAGGCAGTGCATCATGGCAGGAACACGTGGCAGAGTAAAACCACTCACATTGCAAGCTAGGGATCAAGGAGGGGGCTGGAGTCCCACTGTCCCCTTCTGCCTCTTTAAAGGTTCTACCTCTTTAAAGGTTCTACCACCTCCCATCGTGCCATCTTAGGGATCAAGCCTTTAACACATGGGCCTTTGGGAGACACAATATTCATACTGTAGCACAAGCATTCTCCAAAACAAGTCATTTTGTGCTATGTTTTTCAGTGTGTCTTTTAAACAAGAAAAAGAAGTCAGGTAAGGGCTGGGGCTGTAGCTCAGTGGCAGAGTGCTTGCCTAGCACATGTGAGGCACTGGGTTCGATCTCAGCACCACATAAAAATAAATAAAATAAAGGTATTATGTCCTTCTACAATTACAAAAAATAAAAAGTCATAATAATAAAGAAGTCAGGTAAGGGACAGGAATTCCAGGACTGATGTGGCAACCACTCGGTCATCAGAGACCAAATTTCTTCTGTCTTACTGCATACTTAGCATACTTCCTCTAGTCGAGTCGTTCTACCCACATTCTAGCCAACAAGAGAGGGAGGAAAGATTACCCCTTTCTCATTAAGAATCTTCCTAGATGTTGCCACTACATTTCCACTTAGGGCTCACTGACCAAAAGCTGATCACATGGCCACAACAAAGGAATGTAGTCTTTGGCAGACAGGGTATCCAGCCAAGGGACAGAGTTGCATCTTAAGAAGATAGGGAGAAAACATAGCTGGAAGTCTCAGCTATAGACGTCAGTAACTTTTACATGAGCCATACATCAGCTTTTACATGTCTTTCTATGGGTAATAGTTTTTTGAAGTTTTGAGGGTTTTTTTGGGGGGGGGTACCAGGGATTGAACTCAGAGACACTTGACCACTGAACCACATCTCAGCCCTATTTTATATTTTATTTAGAGACAGGGTCTTAGTGAGTTGCTTAGTGCCTCACTTTTGCTGAGGTTGGCTTTGAACTCGAAATCCTCCTGCCTCAGCCTCCCAAGCCACTGAGATTACAGGCATGCGCCACCATGTCCAGCCAGTTTTGAATTTTTTAAAAATCATTTCACTTAGTCTTGAAATGTAGATCATTTTGTTTTCCAGTTTGAATTACTCATAATCAAACAAGTGATGCTTTATGGGATGGTATTTTTAAAATAAATAAGACTATAGAACCATCACAAAATTATGAAAACCTATAAAAATGATGTAACAAGTATAAATATTGAGCAAGGAGATAAAGTATCCTTTCCTGTACAGTGTATCTATTAACATTTTTGAAATTGTATTGCTCATAATAAAAGTATGTTGTTACTAATTCTGCCCTCATTTTTATGTTACTTTTAAGTTGTTTAAATAGCACAATAAAGAAGATTAAAATAAAACGAAGCAACAAATTCTGTTCTTAATTATTTTTACTCTTCTGGGAATTATATTCCTAGAAAACATTTCAGAACCACACGTTTCCTAGCATTCTTGATGTGTTTTTTGAAACACTATTTTCTTTTGCATATTGTTCTCAAGTATACATTTGTATGTAGTCAGATTTTACTTCGGGGGGGGGGCAAAAATTAACTTCTGATTGATCTAGATCCCAGCCAACTCTTCCTTTCTCCCTTAGTCACTGTCTTTGTCTTCACTCCCTTTGCCAGATGGGGTGCAGAGGTGGCCCCTCTTGTCTTGCATCCTACAGAAGGCTTGTGGTTCTGAGCCCACCAGGCAATGACCCCTCCAACCCCTCACCACCATCCCAGAAATTTCCATGGGAAAGAAACACATAAACACTGTGTGCTGGCATCTAATTTGCATATTTTCTAAAATTTTTATTTGTTTGTTTGGGATAACCCCAGCCAAGGGTTTTTCTCTGTCTCTGAGTAATCAAGAGCTGCTGGAAATAATTGCAAACATATTGGGGTTTATCTGAAGCACCCTTCTCCTCAGTTATTTTTTGGGTGTTCTGCCCTGTCTATTTTTATGGAGAAAGTAATAATTCATCTTATATAAGAGCCAATTCAGCTCAATCCAACTGAGATTTATGGAGTGCCTATGTGTCAGGGCCTATGCTGGGTGTTGGTGGATTAGAAGGGTACCTGAATGTCATTAATATTGTAACTTTAAGCCATGGTAGATAGTTTTTTTTTACTATTATAGAATAGACAGTATTCCAGAGAGTACCAAAAGACATGGAATAAGATTTGAGTCAAAGGAAATGACAAATACATGTTAGTGGTAAGTTAGTCACACACACACAAAAAAAAAAATGTTTGTATTTTGACATGAATATGTATCATATGATGTAATAAAAAATTTGCAAAAAATTCTTTTCAGCTAAAACAAGATATCTAAGACATTTTTCAGTGATGGATACCATAACATAGAACTGGAATCTGCTTTCTTCTGTCTTTAAGTTTTCTCAGGAAGTTTTCAGACAGACTACCCAAGATCTGTAGTTACTAAAGGATTTCAATGAAGTTCATGTCTTCAAGCCAAACTTCATATGAGCTCAGTATTTGTCTCAGATTAAAGTGGAAGGTAGAAAATTCTCCACTTAGCCCTGACCAGTGATGCTTACCACCAAGTTTAATCTATGCCCAGTACCACAAGGAATTCAGAGAGGATCAGCCTCTAGGAAAGGGTCAAGCCACTTAGAGGCCTTTGCAATGTCACACCATAGTGTTTCGCAGACCCAGAACACAAAGATGCTTTCAGAAATACAGGTTTAAATTCTAATAACACAGCTTTTCCATGTCTGAAAGCAGAGTTGGTTCTGATGAGCTGATGTAAAGTTCCCATACATCAGCAGTAGCATTGCCAGGAAAGGGCACATTAATATTCTACTTACATAAAATTTTTATTTTGCCATAAAAATATAGGTGTCAAAGTTGTGGATTTCAGCTTTCAAGGTACGAAAGATTATATTTGTATCTCAGATTCAGTGAACCAGCTCTTTTCAGTCCACTGAGATGGAGTGACTAGGAAAGGAGGGACCCTAGGAGAAAAGGCCCTGTGAGTGACTGAGGTGGGGATGGGATGGGACAGGCTGAAACTGGGACCCAGCGACACAGAGTTGTCCTCTTCCATGGAAATATCTGGAGGACCTGCCAAAAGGGAAGAGCCACCCTTGGTTAAAAGATCCAGAAAGTTTGGATGAAAAGAAGCAATACCTACAAATTTGAAGTTAAGCACTGAAGGGTCTTTGTTGTTTTTGTTATTAATGATGATTTCATGAAGAAGGTGCTTCCTGAGGAAATCAGAAGGATTAAGGGAAACACAGGAGAGGACAAGAGAAATGACGTGATCTCGTCATATAAGAGATGGCTTTAAAAGAGAGGGGGGCGTGGGAGGTGTGGGTTTGGGGATCACAGTACAATACAAGCCTTCTCTAAGAGTTGCTCTACCAGATGTGTCAGAGGAGTCACTGCCAGAAAGAAGAGTTAACCTTTTGGATCGGATTTGACCGTTGTATAACCAGATCCTAAGAAATACATAAGGACTTGCTGGTGGAGTTTTCTCTTAAGTTGTTAACTCCCTTGAAAAAGCTCTAAATCTTTAAAGATAAAGTAGCTCTACTGGACAAAGAAAAATGAAAGTTTCCATTCACAGGACCAACAAAGAGAAACGTTAGCCAGACACATGTACAGCTAATGGGAAGAAAACTAGAAAATGTGGTAAAAATGAAGAAATGTAAAAAATGAGTTAAATAAACAATCAGACCATTCTCTGAATAGGAGGATCCTTCCTTAATCATTGGTTCTTCCCAGTTAACCATTTGGGAGGAAAGTTTTTTAAAAAATACATCTCATAATTTTTCTAGGAAAATAATAATGCAGAAAAAAAATTAGGATCTGACTGATAGTGGTGGCTTTATTATAACTATTTTTGAGTGCTTTTTCTATCAGTGAAAATTGATGACTTCTTAAATAAAATTCATAGTAAAAAGTTCTCAGTAATGCGAGTAACTTAGAATCATTGAATAAATATCAGAAAATAGAGGAAATGGGAAAGGAGGAAAAAAAAAAATAAAGGCAGACCTATTACCCAAAGATAATCACTGTTAACATTAGTCTTACCTTTTCCTGCCCTTAATTTGTGTCCCTATCTTTGAGCAATTTATTCATTCAACAAATATACATCGAAGCACACTATTCTAGTTGCTAGGGATGCAGCTGTGAATAAGAAAAACAAGCTGTACCTTGAAGCTTATAATTTTGAGAAGAAAAACAAACACCATATATGATAGGGCAGGCTGCACAGCCCTGGGGTGAGGATGACAGGCAGGAGGAGGGCTGGGTCTCTGGGGCAGGAGGGTGGGTACTCTTTTAAGTGGGGTGGTCATGAAGGGTCTTGCTCCAAAGATGACCTCTGAGCAAAAAACAGATGATTCATGAGTAGATCTGTGGCTCTCTGGATGAAGAGAATCCCAGACATCAAATAGATAAATGCTAAAACCCTGCAGGAACCCGAGCGGCCCCTCATGAGGAAATAAAGGAGTGGCAAAGGCCTGAGAGATGGGGATTCAGAAACAGGGCCCCGGAGCAGGAGGCATTTGTAGAGACTCCTTCCTCCGAGTCCCTGGAGGGTTGAGTACAGGAGTCATAATCCGGCTGTTGAAAGAACTGCCCTGGGTGTTCTGTTGAGAATAGAGGGCACAGGCTGGAGAAAAGGAAGGGACCATGTATAAGTCCCTTGCCATGATACAGGGGAGATGGCAGCAACTCAAGCCAGGGCAGGAAGTGGGTAGATTCTGGATTTGTGAGAGGTGAATGTGCCATCCATCTCCAGAATCTTTTTATCTTCCCACTGACCCCACATTCATTAAACAATCTCCATCCTCCCTTTCCCAGCCCCTGGCCACCCGCATTCTGCCTTTTCTCTCTGAACATGACTATCCTAGTTGCTGCACGTGAGTGGCCTACTTCACTTAGTGCAGTGTCCTCGAAGCTCACCCAGATGGCTTACCCAGTTTCCTTCCTTTGAAGGCTCCCTCTCTTTCCATGCATGTGCATTCCACCTGTGGATTTTCATTGCATCTGTTGATACTGTTTCCTCCTTTGGTGATTATGAATAGTGTGCCCCTGAACACTGGGGTGTGGATTTTTCAAGTAGAGCAGATGAGATCTGCCATTGGATTGAATATACAGTTGGGGGGTGGGGGGGGACAAGGTTAACTTCTGGTTTTTTTGGCCCAAGCAGCTGGAAGGATACAGTTTGCATTTGCCAAGATGAGGAAAACTGGGGTTTTGTGTTCTACCCCTTTTTATTTTACGTGGTGAAAGTATTCATGTCAGGTAGTTAAATAAACCATCTTCATTAATACTGGTACAAGACCTCCCTTCTCTTCCTGCCAATTCTACATCTCTTTCCCACTCCCACCCCAGAAAGAGCTATATTCTAAGTATCATGCTTTCCTTGGACTCACCAAAATATTTCTGTTGATTTAGACTTGGCAGGGATGTGGGGAGGTAGTTTAACATACTTAACTTTTAGGGCATGTCACTCAGCATTTTTTTTTAAGAGAAAAGACAATCTATATTGGAAAACAGTGCTTAGGGGGGCTGAATCAATCTCTTTACCCCACCCCTTCTCGCCAGAACTCATAAATATCTAGCTATAACTCCTCCCCCCAAAAAAAAAAAAAATTGATGCCAACACACCAGAAAACAAAGTAGACATAATTACCACATCTCCAGAACAGAGTCCCTGAGGTCTGGTGATTTTTACCTAATTCCTCCAAATACTAGGTTATAAGAACTTATGTATCCAGCAATTATTTATTGTACATCTGCTTGGTGGTTAAGTATTTGGGTGGTTAGACTTAATCAAGATATATATCTTCCTCTGACAGAGATTATAGTCTAACAGGAAAACAAAATAACAAAAATGAGCTATAGATGCCCACATACTGCAAACCCAGAGTAGGGTCAGCTAACCTAGTCCAGGGAGGAAGTGACAGCTGATGTGCAAATTAAAGGGTAAGTAGGAGTCACAATACAAAGTTCCAAGACTGAGAGCAAGCACCACCACCTTCCAGGAACTGAAATACATTGTGTGTAACTAGAGATGGAGACCAGATGGGGAGATGGGACTGGGAAGGCTAGAGAAGTCAGATAGGAAAAGTCTTGAAGTCATATTAAGAATTTTGTACTCTGTCCCAAGTACAGGGAACTTATCCTCCTAGCCAAGGTCATTCGTGACAACTTTGGCAACATGGAAGGACCCATGACCACAATCTATGCCACAATGCCCCCCAGAAGACCAAGGATGACCACCTCTGGAAAATTAGCATGATGAAGGTGGGGTTGCCAGAGCATCATCTCTGCATCTGCTGGCTCTACCAAGGCCGTGGGCAAGATCATCCCTGAACTGAATGGGGAGCCTACTGGCATGGCCTTCTCCCTGCCCACCCCCAAAGTGTCAGTAGTGGATCTGACCTTCCACTTGAAGAAAGATGTCAGATGTGATGACTTCAAGGAGCTAGTGAAGTAGGCATCAGAGGGCCCCCTCAAAGGCTTCCGGGGTTATACCAGGGACAAGGTTGTGTCCTCCAACTTTTAACAGTGACACACCAACTCCTCCACCTTACATGCTAGGGCTGACATTGCCCTCAATGACCACTTTTTCAAGCTCATTTCCTGGTGTGTGACCGTGAATTTGGCTACAGCAACAGGGAATAGGAAATTATGGTCCATGTGGCCTCCAAGAAGTAAAGAGTCCCTTGCCCAAATCAGTCCCAAACACAGTGAGAATCTCCCCTTCTCCCAGTTTCTATTCCAGACCTCCCTGAACAGAAGGAGGGGCTTAGGGAGCTCTACTGTCACAGGTATACTATCAGTAAAGTCCACTATACCCCAAAAAATATCGTTCAGTGGGGTTCTATCCTGTGGCTTCTAGAAGCCTGAACTAAACTACTCTGCACTTGACTCTCCCACAGACTGCTACTGCGGTTTCTTTATATCTTTACCAAACTTCAAGACTGAGCCCTTCTGCAGGGAGGAGTGCTTTCAAGACTAGTGACCACAGAACAGTTTCATGAGATATTAACCTACAAGCACAAGCAGTGCCTGACTTTTAACACATAGTTCAGAAATTGAATTATCAAATTAGCAAGAATGAAATGTTGTGACACGGATACACATTGTCAAATGCCTTTTTCAAAAGCTAATACATGGCTGGTGATAATACAAATTGTTACAAATATATCTGTTCCACCATTACCCAATTTCACCCCCTCCAATGGTGGTAGTGAATTTTTAAAATCTAGTGTAATTTGGTGCTGTTTTATGCCCAGAGAGGCCTAGCACCATGTTATTGTTTGCTGCTACTTGAGTGAATACTTTCTAAGTCTTCTGCCAATCTCCTGGAATCATCTATCTATTCTTATAAAGGAACATTGGTTATTTTTATGATCAGAGATAATAACAGAGAATTTCATCTATTTTTACTACTCATTCTCCTTTTCTTTAAGTTCTTTGTAAACATGGAAGTTTTTACATTTTTGCGAGTCATTTCCCTTTGTGGGGTTGGGTTTTTTTGTTGTTGTTGTTGTTGTTGTTGTTGTTGGGATTTTTTGTTTGTTTGGTTGGTTGGTTTGGGGTTTTTTTCTTCATCACTTTTAAGCTTAGAAAGCCAGACACTTTTTTTGGTTGTTTTTGCTGTCATTGCTGCTAGCATTGACTCTTAATGCCTTTGAAATTTATATTATTTTCACTTCCTGCACTCCCCTCTAAAAATAACAAACCAAGTTTGGCAGCAATGTTTTCTGAATAATTTTCCCAACTTAATATATTTTGCCTGTGCAGTCAGTAATAATTTCTATTAAAAAAATTTTATCTCCATTTCCTAAGTTAACAAATTGAGATGAATGGCACTTTATCAGTGATCAGTTACTTTGACCTGTATTTCAGTATTACATTTTAAAATATTAGATGAGACAGTATATGTAATGATATTGTGATGTAAACTATGAAATTTATAATCTTACAGTTAATTTTATATTGAGATTTTAAAAATTGCTTCCTTGACACTCATTGGACAGATCACTAGAATGAACAAGATATAAGTATTAAAAGAAATATGAAAATTATATCAGAGAAAACCAGAGATATGTAAAAATGTACTCTATAAGTATAATATGAAATCTAATGCATTCTGCTGTCATTTACAATAACTTAGAATAAAAAAAGCAAAACAAGAAATATGAAAATTAATGAAGAAAAGAAAATTGGTTAATAATCGATATTTAAAAAGCAGCCACATCATTGGTTATTCTTGGGTTTGATTCTTGCAATCACTTAATAGCTGAGGAGACTGAGGCTAAGGTTGAGAAGTAACTTCCCCAGTCTGATAGCTGGGAGGGGCAGAACCAGGACCACTTCCAAAGTGGTTTATCACTAGCTCTGCTCTTGATGGGGCCCATGGATATAATATTACGTTCTCCAAAGGATCTTCTTTTATGAAAAGGCATCCGTCATTATCCAAGAGTAAGAGACAGCACACCTCTCTGAGCTCTCTGGTGAAAAAGGAGAGGTAGGCAAGGGCCACGTTGTGAAAGTTTGTAAGTAGGTAGCAGGTTGAACTCTGTCTCCTAAAAGAATAAACTTGGCCACAATGAAAGTGAAGTGTCCCTCTCTGGTTAGAAATGTAGGTGCCAACAATAATTGATCACTGCCTTGTGGGTGAGAAAGTAAGATGCCTTTACCTGGTCATGCCCGGGGCTTGACCAAATGTACAATAAGCTCATATTTCCCCATTCTTTCCCTGCATGTTCACATGGAAATTTCAGAACAATTTCTCTGCTGCAGTTGTGTTTTCAGTCAGCACTGGTTTATTTTTTAAGCCCTTGTGGTCCCATTTAGAGCCAGCATCCTCTGCAGACACAAGCAGTCGCTTGTTCCCCATGCAGGGCCCATGCCCTCCTGTTTACCAGCTTTGTACCCCCACCCACCCCAGGCTGATCCCTTCTCAAGCCCCCTGGGGGCCACTTTTGTGGCAGATTTCACAGGGTCTCCAGGAGGGGTGCTGGGGGCCACTTGGCACGGCCCACCAATCTCCCATATTCGGGTCCATTTGCAAACTGCTCTCAGAGGGAGCCCGAGTCCAGCCCCAAACAGGCTGCTCCTGTTACCACCATTGTCTACGGATCCGTCTTCTTTTCCCAGCTGACCTGCCTGTGAGTGGGAAGATGAGGAAAGTTAGAGACAAAACTGGTTTCTACGGAGCGAGGGGGAGCTTTCTTGTACAGAAAGGAAGGAAATACCTCTGTGGGATTTTATTTTTTTTCCCCCCTCGTCATCCAAAAAATACAAAGAGACTCTCTGTCTTAAATGCGAATGTCGGCTTTAAATCTTTTAGGTTTGGATTAACTCTGCAAAAGAAAAAAAAAATCTGACAGGCTTTCAGATATGACGCAGAAAAAAACTTTTCTCCCCTCAATTCATGTCGTTCATTTGTAAAGCCAAAGGCTGGTGGACTGAATAGTGGGCGCCAGTCGCCCCTCCATTCATAGTTAGCATCACAATAGTCAGAATTAGCAGCCCCGAGTCCGTCCACCACTTTCTCCTTTTCCACCAGCAGACATTTAATTCAAGGTGGTGAAGGCAAGAATAAATCTTTCTTCTCTTGCCCCCCACATTAAAATATATTAAAAGTAAGCCAAGTAAATGTGGTATTTTTGGTTACATGACTTAGAATCTGATCTTACTTTTTCCCCCCAGAAGGAAAAGAAATGTGGTTTGTTTTTTTTGTTTTTTTTTTTTTTTACAGCTATTAACCTTACTAGAAAACTTCCTTCAATCTAAACAAAACCACTGACTTGATAGACATTTCCTATTACATAGTTATTGTTGGTTTTCACTATTGAGGATGTCAGCAAACATGTCCAGGATCATGTCTTGCTTATTAAATGAAGTGACTTTTATGTGAATATTTTTTACCTTATTGTTGTTTAGCGTATGGGTAGTGTTCTGTGCAACCCACACGACAAATTTTATTTTTTCTGAAATTTTTTGTAGTGGCGTGTTTTTATTTTAAATGTGCTCAGAGTTCTTCAATCCTATATAGCAAAAAACCTTAGCATGCTTGAACTGAGGATCTCTATCAATAAACATATGTTAATACAGAAAAAATTTAAGCAGTTCCTGGTCCTTAGTTGAGAGTCAAAATGAGTAAGTAATCTGAAATATCAATTTAAATTAGTTGTCTTTATATTTGATAATGATTGATTAATTTGGATTATTTATGTGTAATTGTGAAACTGCATAGAAGGATTAAGCTAGGTCATTTTTAATTCCTCAGCTCTATCCGTAAAAAATGAAAAAGAAATTTCCTGTGTGATTTATAGCAGGATGTGAATGTACATGTGTTAGTTGACTACTTTTTAATGGAATTATAACAGTGCATTTAAATGGGTACTGCAAATTTACTCTTGATAAACAAGTAGACTCAAAGAAGTAAAACAAAATATTTCCTTAGGTTTTATTGTGCAATACTATTTCTTAAGCTCTGTGTAATCTAATTACATTACAACCTGAAAGGCTCTGATATGGCAATGTGAGATTTAATAAAATAGAATTATTAAAGATATTTTAATATACCTTTTTTATTTGGATTTTACATATTAGATATTTCATTTGACTTTAGCATAATAGATATGCACAGATACAAGTTATAGAAATCATTGAACAGAAACTAATAGCCAAAAACTAATCAAAGTGTTATTTTCATAGTCATGATTTATCTAGATGTTTTAATCTCCTTTAGTTTTATACAAAAGTAGAGTTCATTTTCATTTGCCAGAATTAGCAAATTTAGTTTGAGATTCATTTTGCCTGTTATATTATTATAATTTAATCCAGAATGTATTTTAAATTTGCTCCAAAAAATTGATGTTGATATTCTAAGTTATGAAAGATCAAGGTTTATTATTCCATATACTGACCACAATAATAAAACTTTCTTTTAAAAATATGAAAATATTTGGTACATAAAAACTTTGTTCCATTAACTGCTTGAGAAGGGAAAAAAGATATGGTAAATGAATGTTTTAACACATGCGGCTTTAAATTCCAAATGTTTTACAAGTTTGAACTCAGAGTTACAGAATTATATCCTTAAAATTATTTGACTTAAGTCATAATAAGAATTAAACATGAACAATGTCTTTCTTGGTTTTTGAAGTAATATTGTTTCTGATGATTGACTGACACAGGCAGCCATGCTGTTCAGTTCAGGAGTCTTTTGGACGGGCTTGCTATTTATCCCTGTGGCATCTTTGCTTCTGGACGTGGTATACAAGGTGTAAGTATGTAACACCTGGTTCTACACAGAAACACGGGCGCATACTGACCCTCACATTTCTCTGATGGAGACATCAATTCGATCATGTAGTTTGCAAATTGTGAACTAGTGATATTGATTTTAAATAAAGAAGAAAGGCATGATTTGGGCAGTAAAAAACATAGTTTTAAAAGATCAAATGAGAAGTAAAGCAGATACTTTAATATCAGGAAGAAGTGAATTGATTGAATTAGAGAAGATTACTTTGGGAAGTATTATTTTTAGAAATCAGCCAAAAATTGCAGGTAGAAGGAGATAAAACTTATTGTCTCCAAATACAAATTTTTTAATAATTATGAAAAGAAAGTTTTTGCTTGTCTGATTCTCAAGTTAGAGAATGGAAGAAATAAAAATTTTTCTCAAGGGTTATAATTTTAAAATGCTATCTCTTCCTAGAAAAAAAAAAAAGGTATTATTGAAGTTAATAGCATGATGTTTAACAACTCTAGCAGTTTTAATATTGTAAATCTAAGCCATTTATTTAAGACCATTGTTCCTATAATTGATCATAGTTTTAGTGTAATTTTTTAAATTCTGATGAAACATTTTATACTCTAGTTAGTGTTATACTTATCAACAGCCTGGTAATAAACTAGACATTAGTTTTTTAGTCACATAAGCATTTCCATGCAAATCCTTTTATCTTTCCCCTCCTGCCCCAGTATCAAGAGGACCGCTTTTAAAACATTAGTCGATGAAGTTCAGGAGCTTGAGGCCAAATCTCAAGACCCAGGAGCCGTTGTGCTTGGGAAAAGGTAAGATGTATAGCATGTATGTTCTTTTCCAAGTGAAAGTTAGTGGTTGGAAATACATGGCAAAATGTGTACTTATCCTGTACAATGAAACTGGTAGTGTTATTGACAGATTTTGGAAGCAGAGAAGTGTGGATTGTATCTATCACTTACTAAGCTGTGTGCAACCTTAGCCAAGTTACTTAATATTACTGAGCCTCAATTTTTAACAAATCAAATGGGAATGATAATTTTAATGTGAGAATTGAGTAAAATATTATCAACCATGTAGCATAGTACACAGAGCTTACAATGAGCATTCAATAAATGGTAGTTTTAAATATTATTGTGTTATTAAAATGAAAAGGAAGAAAAAGACTTTTAGCTTGAAACAATATCAATAATAAAATAGTATATAATCAACATCATACAGTAACTTAGGGCAAAGTGCCCTGTAATTAATTGCATTTGTGGCTCAGAGTGTCAGGTATCGGTCTAGATATATGTCATCTATGAAGTGAATTTTGTCCTCCCAAGTTCCCTTCCTCACCACCACCACCACCACCCACCAAAAAAGCCAAGTTAGCTAACTGAATTCACCAAATTCTCAAAGCATTATTAAAAAGGAAATTAGTTGAAAGCAATCAGTAATAAGATGCAATTATGAAAATAGTCCCAGAAACTCATTTTATTTTTTTTTTCTTTCATCATGTTAAAGGGAACAAAAGTTCTGTCTGAACCATAGGAACTGTTTTACCCTGGAGTATGTCACCTTAATCATGACTCAGTGTTTTCACTCAGTGACACAATGGAGTAGGTGCCAAACTGGGAACTCAAGCTGAGACCTTGGCCTCCAGTTCTCTCTTCCTCCCATTAGGCCAAAGGGCACAATGCACACCGTGTGAGCCTCTCTTTAGAAAATAATAGCACTGACATTTGTTGAGCACTCACTACCTCTTAGGCACTTCACTTGCAGTGGACATGTACTATCTCATCGAATCCCTGTAACAACCCTCTGTAGATAGATCATCTCCATTTTTTCCCAGCTGATGAAACTGAGGCCTAGAAAGACTAAGTTCCCACACCTGTCAGAGGTGGGTCTGCGAGTCCATGCCAGTTGATTATAGAGCTCCCGCTCTAAACCATTTGCTATTCTGCCTCTCTTGGCTGATTTTTTTTTTTTTTTTTTTTGGTACCAGGGATTGAACTCAGGGGCACTCGTCCACTGGGTCACATCCCCAGCCCTTTTTTGTATTTTATTAGAGACAGGGTCTCACTGAGTTGCTAAGTGCCTCGCTATTGCTGAGGCTGGCTTTGAACTCGCGATCCTCCTGCCTCAGCCTCCCAAAGTGCTGGGATTACAGGCGTGTGCCACCGCGCCCGGCTTCTCTTGGCTGATTTTATGAGAGTAGTATAGTAGCAGAAACAGCCCACTGGTATCCCAACAAAGTACTTAACCCCTTAAGCCAGTGTCCCTGTGTGTAGGTGAGAATGGCAGTACTTACTTTCAGAGTTGCAGGCTTTCTCCTCCCTCCACCTCCCGCTTCATCTGAAAATCTGCATCTTGGGAAAGCACCTAGTCCCTGGTCCTGCATCCACAATCCTTCAGTAAGGTTTTCTTTCTCACCACCGCCCCCAATCTACCTCCTTCTTATACTAAATAGGGTCTGGTAAGAGCTCTCACTCAAAAAATTGTGAATAAAACTGTTTAATAACAATTATTAGAGAAAGACTACTGATAAACTGTTCCTATCCCTTGAAGTAAATTTCTCATGTTTGTGTCTTAATAAAGCTTACATTAAGCCCCTCCCCATGACACTTAAGTTTGCCTGATTTGCAGTGTATCAGTGACTTTGACAATGAATAATCAGGCTGGAGGCTGATATGATGACTTCCAAGTCCTAAAGATTCAGTGAGTCTGTGGTGTATGTAGCCTCTTCCATTAAATCAAATAAACCAGTGAACCTAGAACTAGATTCTACCATAAATAATCACCAACTTCTCCACAGAAAATATATCAGATAAATTTCCCTGCTGCTGCCCAGATTGCTTGCCTAAAACAGGTATTCATCTTTTCTGAAGAACTCAGGAATGAGTTAGTTCTTAGTTGAATACCACAAACAACACCTGGTATAGCCCAGAACTCCCTTTTGCCATCTCTGCCTACTAGTGGTGATCAGATTGATGATTGGCATGAGCACAGCAGCTTCATGCTAGAGGGTAGCTTAGTGGAGGGTGGGTTTGAAAATGGATCTGGAAGAGAAGAAAAATAGCAACTGGACAGAAAAGTCCTTGTGCTAAACCAGTTACATTTTAAGGCAGGTAAACAATTGTCAGATGGATTGTACCACCAGGATTATTTGGGGAATGTTAAAGAATAAAATTGATGTCAGATTTCAAAACACCAAATTTTATCTACACTGTGAAAAGGGGAGAAATTGGGATTTCTGTATATTCCAGCAATCCCAGTTATCCTTTGTTCCAAAACACCATGATATTTTATGCTTCCCAGTCTGACTACGTACTGTTCCCTTGTCTGGGAGCCAATTCCCCTGTTACAGACTGGGCACTCCAGTTCTTAGCTTTCAAAACCCAGTTCAGGTGCAGTTTTGTCAACTTTGCACATATAAAGTTACAGAGTTCCTAGCCTAGTGTCTTTGTATTTTGCATAAACTTCCCTTGTTACAATTGTATGGTCTACTCTAGGTACATTTGTTTACCCTACTAGATCAAGCTCCTTAAAGGAAAGGCCTTAGCCACTGCTGCAACCCAATAGCTAGCCCAGCTCCAGGAACTTAGTAGCACTCCAAAAATACTTGTTGAACAGATGAATGAATCGTCAAAGAAATGAACTAAGGAATGAATGGATGAGCGGGTGAATGAATGAGTACATGGTAGGTGGAGAATCCATGTTTGACATGTTGTGAGTGAAACATGAAACATGGAATTATATAACTTATTCTTCCCAAAGTAGGTAAAGTCCAAAGCAGCAGCTGTTTACTTTGTCATAGGATGAGTCAGCTCTTTAGAAAAATCTTCTGAGTTGATCATCCCTACAGACTGCTGTTACACTCAAATTATGTGTGGAATGCAAATGTGTCAAAGCTAAGCATGTGAAGATTACAATAATCTCATCTTTTTATTTTAAAAAATGAGAATGTCTTTGTTATAGTAACTAGTCATTTTTAGTAATAATAGCATGCCACTTACCATGTTATCTAGGAAATTGGATATGCTCCATTAAATTAGAGGAAAAGTATATTTCATCAATCTAAGTATATTACCTGTGAGCCATGGATGGTGGTAGAAAGCAGTTTAAGTCTGAAATGTTGGGAGAATAACCCAAACTTATTCTTGATTGGTGTAAGCCTTGGCTTCTTTTTTTTTTTGTGTGTGTGGCATGGGTGGATGCAGGGGGAGTTACCAGGGATTGTACTCAGGGGCACTCGACCACTGAGTTACATCCCCAGCCCTATTTTGTATTTTATTTAGAGACAGGGTCTCACTGAGTTGCTTAGTGCCTGTCTTTTTCTGAGGCTGGCTTTGAACACATGATCCTCCTGCCTCAGCCTCCTCGGCTTCTGGGATTACAGGTGTGTGCCACAGAGCCCAGCAATTAGCTTCTTGTTTATGGAGGAGAAAATTGCTCCTAGTGGTGAAACCCTGTGCTTTGTAGTAGCTGTCACATGATAGCTATCACATGAATGTGCTCCAACACTAGGGACCAGAAACATCTACAGTTCCAAAATTTTTTAAAACTCTCAGTTCAGACATTCCTTTTCTACATCTTTGTCACAGACATTTGCCAGGAAACTCTGAGCCATTTGTCCTATTAGTAGTGTAAAGATGTTTATAGTGTTTATTCTACAATGTAAAGGTTTATACTTATGTAACAGAAATATTAATTTTTTTTTGTAATATGAGCCTTCTGGATCCTACTTCAATATTACTTTTATAGGTGGCATGTAACATCTTACCATTTCTGAAGCAACCCCCCCCAAAAATAAAAAAGTGAATTCGAAAACTTAAGATTTATAGTGAGGGATTGTGGACACTGTGTGCTGTTGGAAACAGGGCAACTAGTCTGAGGTATCATCTGGGTGTGTGTGAAGCAATGCAGATATGGTCATGAGACTCTTGATTTTCTGGTGTAGACATTAGCCAGCATAGCCTCACCAGCCTCCACTAACTAGAAGCTCATGCTAAGATCTTCAGGCCTGTTCTCACCAACTTACCCATCACGTTGTCTGACCCCACAGCCTTAGCATAAAAGAGCATCGGGGAGTGCAGCCCTGTCAGATTGCTTGGTCACATGGACAGTGATGGGGCTCTCTCCTAGCCTCGCTTTATATTGTTTATCTTAACCAAAAGCAATTTTAATGTCACCTCAGAGCTAATAGAAATTCTATTACTCAATTTCACACTTAATTTTATGTTTGTATGATGTAAATACCAGTGGGGATGGAAGATAGAGGGATGTGTCCAATGTTTTTCCTCATCCTACTCTCATCAGAGGAAATACGTTTCTTCCCAACGTTTGTAAAGAAAAAGGACAGAAGGATGAAATGTTATCTCTTCCAGGGCAGAGACTAGGCCTGTTACGATCATTCATCTTCTCACCACCACTCCTGCTTAGCACAGGATAGCTATCACATTCTGCTCTTCAAATATTCGATAAATAAGTAGTTATTTACTTTCTGAAGATTCATTTTAATGAGTCAACAAAAATAGCTTCCCTACCCAATATATAGATAGGCAAATGCAAGTTTACCACCCTTCAAATATCACTTAAATTACCTTAAAACAATCTATTCCAGTACATTCCCGATCTGTCCATGGATTTTTATAAGCACTAAGATTTTTTTTTAGTGTGTCTAAGAAAAATATTACATTCAAATGTAGTATCTTCTCACTTTTCTCCACCAAATACCCAAGTTGCAACATTTTCCAGGGTTTGGAAATAAAGTAGTAATATTTAAGTGGTAGTTGCTATGTAATTTCATTAAACAAATTTAGAATTTGTACAGCTTGGTATATAAATGAAAGGCCCAACAAGATTGAGTGAAACTACTAGCTGCAAGTTGTGAATTGATGAGGTTTTAATGAGAAGTTATCTTTTTTTTTTTTTTTTTTTTTGTCTTCTCATACTGTTAGGCTGTTCAACAAAAATTGAATTTTAATAGATTAATGTTAATGCAATCAGTACCTTTATAATGTGACTTGGTAGTTGTTATATCAGTGCCTATAAATATCAATGATACAGAATTGCATACATTCTGAAATGACAAGTAGTTTCCTAATAGTTGGATAGGGCTGGAGGAATCCAATTCCCTATCACATCTTATTTATGAAGCACCCTCCTGTCAATGGCATTTATATTCTGGAGGAGGGACCCTTCTCTCTACAAGAACTAAAGCAAGAAGTTCAAAGTAGCCAGGGGGAGACAAAGCAAAACAAGAGCCCAGTCTTTTCCTTAGAAAAAGGTAGAATGGGGGCCATAGAAATTAAAACGTGTATGGCAATAGACATCTCGCATTGCGCTAAGGGTTGGATATAAACCAAGGCATCAAAAATGATCCCAACAAAGTACATTTTGTGATGATCTCTGTTCCAGTTGCTCTTTATAATAAATTCCTTAGGATCTGGGGGGATAAAGGTGGGAGTGACCAGCATTTGTTGAGTGCTTCCTAAGGGTCAGAGAGGTTCCTGAACCCTCACAGTCTGCCTGAGCGTTACGTATTGTCCTCCCCCTGTTACGCACCAGATGACCGACTGAGAAAGGTTTGCCTATAATAAGGAACAGACTGAATCAAACCAAAATAAGACTCCAAAGCTCATGTTTTTCTTGAGTAATGTACTACTTTCACAAGAAAGACTTTCTTACTGCTAAAAAAACAAACAAAACAAAAAATGACATCATCTTATATGTTTCAGTTGCCATTAACATGAAAGATAAAATTCTCCTTTCTGCATTAACACTTTAGTGTTGTAGAATTAAAGGTCTAATGCATTTAGGAGATACAGCCTGGAACCTGGAAAATATATTTGGGGCAGAAAAGCTAGCACCATGATACATTGCCATCCCCCAGTCCTCGGTAGTCATTTCAAATGCCAGAGACATCTAGGCACCCCATCCACAAAAGCCCTGCTCACAAAATAAGACCACCTGCTGTTAAGGCAGCCGACTTCCTCAGAGCAGTTACATATTTTAGTGTCCCTCAGGGTCCCGGGGTCTGTAATGTTAGAGCATTTAAAGGGTAGAGTAAGAAAAGGGACTTGGTTCAAATGGCCCTTTCTCATTCTTCATAGCTGTTTATGTCACTGACAGGAACAAGTTTTGCAACTGATTACAGAACCACTGGAGTTTTAGATTCCTTTTGTGATTTTAATGCAGCTAATTCCCAGTGACAATAAAATATGTCTAATAAGTATTAGTTAATATCCCCAGACTTAAAAAAAAAATGTGTGGAAGATTACCACAAATGTCAACATTTCTAAATATTTTTCCTTCAGTTTTTCCCTAAATGTATGTGTAATTCATTTACACAGTGAAGTCACTTTGTAGTGGATTCTTTATACATTTATAGGGAATTATTCCATTTCAGTACCTAAAAAAAGTTGGTAAAAACAGAACTAACATAATTTCACATTACATAAGTTGCTATAAGCGACTCAACTAAAGCTTTTTTTAGTGGAAGAAAAGCAAGATAGAAATTTTTCAACTGAGTCAGTTCCAGTTATTAAAACAAGATCATATAAACATTTGCTCTAACGTGTGGATAACTTGTAATGCTTATTACATTCTTTGATATCAAAGCAAAGTTTTGAGTAAGTCAACCAGTAGAGGAATGGGAAGATTAATGGTGTTTTTAAGTACATTTCAGAATTACTCAAATTCATCTATTCCACAAATATTTGAGTTGCTATCATGTGAGGCACTGTTCTGTGTGCATTGGGGTGGTGGGGCAGGGCAGATGCATGATCTTCACAGTGTGGGTTTAGAAGTTGCCTAATTTAATTAAAAGACTTTTGTCTGTCGAGATCATTCTAAACATTTATGGAAAAATAAATATTTTTCCTTGTTCTTTAACCTACTATAATTTTTTCTGAAATACTTTTTTACTTTAAGATGAAATGAAGACCCATTTTAAACCCTAGAAGAGTGGTAATGGGATGCTTCTAATTAAAAAATCTGTAAAATGTGTTCTTTGCACAATTTTTAGGATTTCTTTGCATATAACTAAAATATGTGCAAAGTGTGAAAAATACATAGTAGTCATTAAGGCAGTGGTGGTGTTTTATTTTAAACTCTAAGAATGCCCTGCTAAGAATATATGTGGTAAGTCCACCAAGATTTTAAGAAACTAACACTACTACCAGATGATTTTATTAGCTATGTTTGTACCGGTTCTGAATTTCCATTTGACTTAATATAACACAGAGGATTGAGGAAATCTCACTCTTTACTGGATTGTTACTAGAGACAAAACTCCTCCTTACCTATGGGGAAAATGGCCTTATAAGTGTCCTTCCAAAGACATGAAATCTCATTTGCTGTTTGAGAAAATGAAGCGGCGCTCTTTTGTTTGAGCCTACTTTCCCTAGTGCTCCTGCGGGACCCACTGGCTCTGCTGAGTTGATAATTCATTTCACACATTTGCACCTGCTCCGCAGCCTCACCGAAAGAGCGCAACTGCTCAAGAACGTCTTTAAGAAGAACCATGTGAACTTGTACCGTTCCGAGTCATTGCAACAAAACCTGCTCCGTAAGTATTTATTTTAAATAAATTCTCTTTATCTTCCATCACTGTCTCCTGGCATTTATCAGAGCAGTATTTTTACTTAACTATTAAAATTAACACCTAAATCAAGTTTTGCATATCTGCAACATGTTATCTAAATAATTAGCAAGCACTCATTGATCACAACCATCTTACTGTTTATAAATGGAGCATTTTTAAATCTTGCCGTTTCGCTTAAAGGAAAACAAGGATATTTCCACATTCCTTGTTTTCTTAAATCTTCAAAAGAACCAGTAAGATAAATCTTAACTCTTAAAAGCTGCCTCTGGGTTGTTATCTTTTCTACTTGAATAACTTTGCTAGAGCTTTTTCAGCTTTCATACAGCACAAGGAAACATATATTTTCCTCTTCAAAAATATTTATGAATAGGGTTGTAAGAAATAATTCTGTATCTCGCCCTCTGAACATTTCAAGGATCTAAAAGAGAATATAATATATAAAGCTCCATAGTGAACTTATTTGTGTTAGTAATATATCTTTTGTTTCATGTTGTCTCAACATATGATTTATTTGTATTTTTATATACTCACATTTGATGCTTTTGCTCATTTTACTTCTGGAGGCCTTTTCTGAAGACATAATCCCCTTACGGGTCACTTCTTATCCCCAAGCTCCCTCCAACCATGTTGGGACATCAGTGAGTTCCTTTGTAGACACTGAGAGCCCAGGAGAAGGTCACCCATAGGAAGCAACCACTTTCCCACCATCAGCAGCTATTTGTGTTTATCACCTCCTCTATTTTTTTCATTGACAAACAATTGTATATATTTATGGAGAACGATGTGGTGTTTTGACATGTTTACATGGTGAAAGTATTAAATCAAGCTGACTTTGCCTCCCTCCCTTCCTGCACATGGCTTTTCCATCCCTCTCACCCACCTGACCCATCTAGAAATGCGTGCACCTGCTCCCCTAGATTGCCTCACCCACTCCACTAGTGGGGAAGCAAAAAGAAGTGGGGAGGGTGGACTTGAGATGCAGAGCAGAGGGCTGAGGGGGACTTGAGGGCACCTGCCCAGTTGAACACAGAGCAGAAGATATAGAAACTACGTGAGCAACCTAGTCATCCCATTCTCCATTTTGCAGCTGAGTCTTGTGTCTTTTTCCAAACATTAAAAATTAGTGTCTTGTGCCTTTGAAGGTGGTGAGGATTCATTAGTTCTCCAAGTTAGACAATATGTACTCAAAACTCAGAATAACAGTGATTTCCAGCGACTTCATGATGATGATTTCTGTTTTATCCTTAACATACAGATGGGTATGCTTTCTCTCAAGATGAAAATGGAATCGTTTCACAGTCTGAAGTGATTAGAGCCTATGATACCACAAAACAGAGGCCTGATGAGTGGTGATGGGGAGGGGCTGAGAGGCAGGCCCTGCTACATCTCTAAGGGAGAGCCGCTGCAACCTAAGGTCGTCACTGCAATCTGCTGACCAATTCCAGTCTGGCCCACGGAGAGGAAAGGTGGATCTGAGCTCATTTCACTGATGGGCCTTCAGATCCATGTACATTACAGACATAGTGCTGTGTAGCTGCACTGTAACACCATCTTTCTTGGATTTTTAGAGTGTTTGCTAAGGCTTTGTATACAGAAATTAAAAATGACCTTGTGTCTTGCCCGAGCGTTTTCTTAAACCAAGAACAGGTTGGTCTCCTCACACCATTGCTCTGGGTCTGTACCTGTCAGTTCGTTGGCTATACCACAAGGTGACCAGCCATTTAAAAGCTCTGAAATGGTGTTAAGCTAAAGGATACTCTTGATATCCAGACTTAGATTTCAGGATATGCTGAAGCAAACCAGCATTCTTAAGGAACTGACTCACCTTACTGAGCATTTCTAAACAAGGCATTAATGTTTGTGTCAAAAATTGTCTTGATAAATGTTTGCCAAAGAAGTTCAGTAAGTGTATTTCTCATTCGGTAGTCATTTGCCCAGAAATTTAAGAGAAAGTTTACTTCCAGTTCTGCTGTAAGATCTGCATGCTTGACTTTTCAAATGTGAGAGTGATTTGCAAAAATTAATATTTCAAGGCATTTGCTACTCCAATCTGTGATGTTGCACCTTCGGCCTTACAAGTGCTTCTTTGTTGTTTGTGTTGTTTCTTTACTCAAGTTAAAGGGCACGTGTGCTAAAGTGACTGTCTGTCGTTACAATCCTGATTTTTAAAATTTTATTTATGTCTCAGTCATTTCTGATAGTTTCATTATCCCTTAGACTTTTCTAAAAGTCTGGCTTCTGCTGTAGAGTGAGTGATGTCATTTTGTCTTAAAGTTTTCCCTCTTAAGAAAATTATGCTTATTACACATTTATGTGGGGTTTCCAAAGCTTTCTGTGAAGATACTTGGAATAACACGTCAGATCAATGCATGGGCTTCTGTAATGTGCTCTGTAATCAGCTCAGTTCTTGTAATGTGTTTTGTTCTCACTATTTGTTCCCATTAGAGATGCCTGCTCACTCATGTAGCATACTATGTGTTATGGTGACTGTCTCTGTCCTTAAGACTTGATTATTTCACAGTTCACTCATCAAGCAGTTCCCAAAATTGGTCATGTACTGCTTATGGGGACAAATAAGTAGTACACTTTTCCCATTTTAAAAAAGTACCTATTTTACTCAAGCCTGTAACACTACAGTCAAAGAACATTTTCATCATGAATAGGGTTCATTAATGTGTTTTAAAATGTATGTTCAGCTTAATTTTTTTCCATCATTTCCATGATGTCTTCTGAAAATGCCTATTTTGCTACCAACGATAAATGAAGGGGCTGTTTAAAAACCACAACCAGTTTTCTACACTATTTTTAGAATAATGATTTCATTTAAAAAGAAAAAAAAGGAATTCTAGTTTTCAGATATATTTCAGAGATAGGAGCAAACTTTTTTGCCTTTTATTCAAAAGCCTGTTTGCCTTTAAGTGGACTTACCAGCAAAATAGGTAATATTTCAAAGAGAATCAACTAGAATTGAGAGATGATTTTCCAAACTGTTCCCTGAGTTTAAGCACTTCATATTTTTCCCCCTTTTTCTGGATCAAGATTTAAAATTATAACAGATACTATTTCTTCCTCTGTGTTTGCAACAATTACCACCATGCCTCCACATTTTCTACAAGTAAAAGGTCATAACACATAGACACAGTTCTCACCTAAAGGGAACAGGGGTTTACACAGTTCACTTTTCAGACCCTTCCCATTTTGGGATTCCGATTAAGAGAATCATGAATCAAAATATCTTAAGACCATCTTTGAAATTCTGAAGTCACAGACTTGAACTGTCTACCAAATGGATGTTCAGAGAAGCTCTTCCTGGGCCCCCCGGGGTAGTAGTTGAGGCCAGACCACAAAAATCAGCAAGAATAAAGAGCATCCCTCCAGAGAAACACTCCATCGCACTTGCAGAGAAGAGCTTTTTCCCTGTGCCCACACCTCATCAGTGGCATCCTTCTCCAAAAATTTAGGAACAAATCATTATAATAGAACTGAATTTTCCAACTGAAACGTGAAAATTGAAAGTTTTAATTTTATCTTGAAACATGAGAAGAATACTCCTGGTTAATCAATACACACCTTCGTGATCTGAAATGTGACTAATTTATGCCTTTTCATCCCATGATTATTTTTGAATTACTGATGTTAAGTTAATCTCTTTGCTTATTGGGTGGGGTTAGGGATAGGAGGCAGGGAGTGACCACTTTGGTAAAACTTGAAATATTACAGTAACTTTATAGTAGTACTTAAATTAGAGAAAATACTCCCAAGTTTTTAACCTTCCTGAATTGGTAAAAAGACACAGGGTTTTACTAGGATTAAAATAACCAGTCAGAGTGACTTTTAACATGTATTTTCTGAAACAAAGGACACAGTACTCTTCAGTTTAAAAGTCCCTCGTAGGGACCCTGGCAAATGCTAACAATGTTTACAATTCAGAAAATACTATGGATAGTAGAAAATCCTCACTCCTTTAGCATTGAAAAGTTGGGAGTTGCTTCTTTAATGTTGGCTAGTACAGAGTGATATTAAGCGTGGACTTTCTACATGTTTTATATATACATATAAAAATATGTCGGTGTCTCACACCCAGAAAGATGCTATATTGTAGAATTTATTAGCAGGAAAACAGTGTTTCTCAGGAATGTAGTAAATTTTAGATTATGAGTTTGCTTCCTGTCCTCCTGCCTCCACTCCAGGCTGTCGTGAGACGGTGCCAGCACTGTTGCTAACTCGCTGGAAAACGTTCTCCTAAGCTAGTCAGGCTCAAGTGTATTCTGCTAAGTAGGGTAAGCCATTTATGTGAGTTGTATAATCAGTAAGTGGAATCAGTGATTCCTCTTAATTTCTGGGGAAAGGGTGAATTGTAGAAATCAGTCAGCATTCTATCATTAAATTTTATATTTTAATTTTTCAATTCTGCCTTCTAAATATCCAGTAGGAAAGTCACATGACAGTCTGTCCAACATTTTGTGCACTGTACAACACTTAATAACCTGTCATTTAAAATGTTCTTTCGGGAAATGAATGCTAGTCAGAAAGTAATCAATTGTATATTTGTAATTTATAAATTATTTATAACAGTGTCGTAAGTATTACAAGCCTTCATAATTATCAAGATGTATTTTCATGCAGTTGCCCTTAGGTAGTTTTTGGTTTTAAAATTTATTTCATTAAATAAATCTTTAATCTTATAAAGGATCATCTACAAAAATATTGATCATGAAAATGCCCAACCCATTCACATCACAATGACCAGGTCTACGGAATCCTTTTTGTAAATTACTGACAGTAACACCATGCAGTTCAGTGCCTAATAAATGCTTTTTAATAATGAACGTTTCTATAATGCCTCTTAAAGATACCATACTCTGATTTTTCTCTCATTAAAATAACTGAGGTCCCTTGTGAAACTTAGTTATACTTTGCTGCATTTTAATTAACCTTCAACAGCTATTAAAATGGAATGTAAGTTAAATTTTGAAGGAAAGGAAATAAATGTTTTCCATTTTTCATCTTGATTTATTTTCTGTATGAGAGCAGCTGTGTTTTTGATAGGTTTATGGTTTGCATGAATTAATATTTAAAGTGATCCAGGCCAGTGCATGGCTACTGCTGTAAATCTAATGTTTATTTCTGCCTTATCAAATTCTGAAATTTAATATTCAGTGGACACATTAATTAGTCCTCCATACAACTTTTTTTATAAATAAATCAATTTTACAAACAAATTTGAATAAATTTAATTGAATCTTTTGTTTAACTTGCCTCTAAGAACTTTTCTTAATAAAGCTCACCAAACTTCTCAGCAAATAAATCTCCCCTTAAGTAGGAAAAAAAGCTAGATTTCACATTTGCTTATATTTTGAATTAACAACAACTTTCCATAGGTAAGTCTGCCCTTGCAAAGATGTGAGCAGAATATTAAAAATATATATTTTTTATGTTTCATGGTACTAGAATAGAAGCCATAAGTGCAGTAAATACTGTTTGTTGTTTAACTAATTCAAGCTTCATTTTTCACATTTTCAAGTTTATTAGTTAAAAAGGCAGCCTTGGAAGGCAGCTATGGAAAACTGCAGTTTGCATTAAAGATAAAGTAGTATTTTCAGCTCCATAAGAAACCATTCCTGCTGAAACTGCTGTAGAAATCGTGAAGCTGCATGAGTGGAAGAGTGTCGATTCTGTGATTATAGTAGTTTCCTCAGGTTTGTTTATCTTGATGTAAAATGCACTGTGTTTTATAAATAGTTATTAAAGTTGAGTAATATTCATTTCTATGCAGTGTTACGTGTCTTTGGCCTTTTGTGAATGTGCATGTTTTAAACTGCAGATTTTAAACATTTTGTCCTCTAATTGTTATTCAAAATGAAATAAACTTTACCATTACATAAAGAAAATTGTAGAAGTTTTGATTGCTAGTTTTAGATTCATATCACTTTATAAATTCTTCAAATCCCAGCACCTAGTCTGAGAAGGTGTATCCATTTAATAGCATTTTAATATATTTTGTTTACAACCCCAGTGATATACAGAATATCCCTTCATTTTAATCCAGCTAAGTGAAACATGAAATGCAATATATTAACTCCAACTTGGTAAGAGGGATTTTGCATCTTCAGTCAGAAAGCCTCCCAGGATTGTCCCCATTACATATTTAAATCAACTTGCAAGTGAACAGCTAATCCATGTCTCCATTCTTTCATATTGGATGAATTTCTTAGGTTTTCTAAACTTTTTTTTTTTTTAATTCATGAGGAAGTGGCCAACTCTCACCAACAACATTTGAAGGAGGTAACCAGAAAGTGATAAAATTGAACATATGAACAAAAAGTGCAGAAAAACACCAGAAATGAGAACAATAGCTTTATTAAAAATAAGCATCTGGGGCTGGAGTTGTGGCTCAGCAGTAAAGCACTTGCCTAGCAGGCGTGAGGCACTGGGTTCGATCCTCAGCACCACATAAAATAAAGGTTATTGCGTTCACCTACAATAAAACATTTTTTAAAAAAAATAAGCATCCTTAGGCTAGGGTTATAGCTCAGATGGTAGAGTATTTGCCTCATATGCACAAGGCCCTGGGTTCTAATCCCCAGAACCACCAAAAAAAAAAAAAAAAAAAAAAAGCATCCTTTCATAAAAGCCAAATCAATGAGGCTTCAATTCAAGTCAGTAATTTGCTAGAATAGGATTAGTTCACAGAGGGGCACCTGGGGAAGCAATTTGATGAGCCTCTGATTTTATTAGACTGAGGCCACAAGTGTTTAGCCGTTTGGGGTTCCTTGTCCTCGCAGTCTTCCCAGGGACGATTGGGTGTGGTTCTACAGGCAAAGATACAATTTATGGAAAAGTTACCATGAATTGTATTCTATAATGTTCATATTCAATACTATGCCTCTTAAAACAAGCTGTGTTCATACTGACTGGTTAGTTTAAGATACCTTTACTACCAAAAGGAAACAGCAAATTTGAAATATATCCCCATAAATCCAATATGTCACCCTACTTAAAGTTTATTTTGTGTGCTTATGGCATTTCTCACCTAAAGCTTCCATTTCAGTCACACAGAGCCACCTCATTTTCATGAAGAAATGTCGTCCTCAACTGGGTAATTTCACAAGCCACTAATAAAAAAATTGTTAAAAAACATGAAATACTACTTAACATTAACTCTATCACTTTCAAGGATAAACTGTGTAACTAGCAATTCAAAGAATTCCCTATCAGAATAATTTCATTAACAATGAACGTTTAATTACAATCTTATAATAGCCATGCACATATAAAAATGTTAGTTTCTTCCTTTAATTGCTTAACATGTCTGCTAATTTTTATTTTTCTGGAACATATGCTAAATAAACGTTTTATATTATGCAAAAGTAAACTGATCTCAACCCGAATGAAATGGACCAAATTCTTAGTTGTGTATGAATACACTTTCAGAAAGCTCTTTGGTTGACTTTCTTGTTTTTAAAAAATTCCCCATGGACTCAACTCAATCTGATAAACTCTCCACCAGAAGTAGATCAAAATAACATCAATAAAGAATAAACATGAGAAAAATAAGAGGAAAAATCTGTTTATTGGGACAACAAAAGTATATTGACTTTAAAATGAATAATAAATTTTAAAACAAATTTAGTATGTTAAGTATGTTTTCTGAAGCACAGGATAAATTCAAAGCCCATGCTATAGTGTGGATCTTGAATGTCCCCAAAGGCTCTTGTGTTAAAGGCTTGGTCCTCAGAGTGGTGATGTTGGAAGGTGGTGGAAACTCTAGGAGGTGGGTCCTTAGGTCACTGGGGACATCCTCTCAAAGGGGATTGGGCAACCCTAGCCCTTCTTCATTCTTGCTTTGCTCTCTGGCTCATGGTGTAAGCAGTTTTGCTCTGACACACATTTCTACCATGATGTGCCCAAAGCAATAGGGCAACTTATGATGGATTGAAACCTCCAAAACTGAGAGCCAAGATAAAGCTTTTATCTTTATTGAAGATATTTCGTTATAGTAATAGGAAGCTGACTAATGCCAACTATGAGTTCCCATCATGGCGGGAGGCCATGGCAGTAACAGGAAGTTGGCCAGGTGTCAAAAGGAACCATGGGTTATCAAGTACTAACTATCAAAAATGGGTCATTTTCTCTGTTCCCTGCCCCTAATCAAGAATGATGTCAGCCCTCCTACAGCATTCAGACTTTCATTTTTATTCTAGACTATTTCCTTTGTGATTTATCATTAACTTACTAAAAGCCCCCTCCCTGCTACAATGCAAATAACTTGAGATAGTCTCTTAACTTCTTATTCAGATAACCCTAAACGATAATGTACTATTAATATCCCTGGCTTACAAATGAGAAAACAGCAGGGGCACAAAATCCATGCTGAACTCCCCTCTGAAGTCTTAAGTTTCTTATCATGTCATGGGAGAAATGTTTATCATAGAATATATCTTTTTTCATGTTTTTTGTTCATATTTTCTTAATGTAGCACAAACTGTACTACAACCCCCGTTTATATATGAATTACACAATCATTTTTCCCAAAATCAATTTTCTGAAAAGAGGTTGGATTATTATTCCTGAGAAAATTAGGCCATCTAGGCCTAATGTCATAAAGAATATAGAATTGCAAAGTAGACCACCTACATTCAAATCTTGGCTCTAATATTATTGTCTATGTGTCCTTGGACATGGTATTTTACTGTACTTCCTTTATTTCTTTGTCTCTAAGACAGGCCTGGTAACAGTCCATACTTCATCTGAAAAGATACAATTCATAAAGCATTTGGGACATACATGGTGCTTAATAAGTGATTTCCCATTACTGGCATAACTGACTACTTTTCAAAACATAATTCTATTTTTCCCAATAATCATGGCTGTAGGAGATCGGACTCAAATTCTTTGTGAAAGCAATGAAAGCTTCCAACAAGTTTCCACTGGATTTTGTGGTGGTGGCAGGTTGTGGTGAGCATCTCCTTGGAAATTTCAAATGTTTTCATTTGACCTTCACTATCTAATCTTCCTAAAATGAAGATGTGATCAAGTCCCCTATAAATTCCCTCAAGGCTTCCTCTTGCATTTGGCATATGCCTAACCACCATGGTGCTCAAGAGCTCAAATCTGCCCGTCTCCACTCTCTCACTTCTTCTAGATTCTCTGTCTGGTTTCCAGAAAGTTCCTGTTTCTTTAACACTCATGAAAAATGCTTCTGCCTAATATTGCCCTTATTTCCAGCACTCTTCTCTCCCCCCTTCCAGTCTTGTTCACAGGAATTCCACACATCTCAAGACTCAGGTTCAATGTCAACCCCTCCAG
This sequence comes from Tamias sibiricus, assembly GCA_025594165.1. Classification (NCBI taxonomy): domain Eukaryota; kingdom Metazoa; phylum Chordata; class Mammalia; order Rodentia; family Sciuridae; genus Tamias; species Tamias sibiricus. Next base: position 36,228,429 of record CM046665.1, on the reverse strand, counting down.
AACACATCAGTGCCCCTTGTATGTGCTGCCAGGGAATCCAGCACCTCCCTGGCATCGCCACATTACCACGGTGCATGCTAAGTGTCAGCATATGGGTTCATCTTCCCCTACCTGTGAGATCCTCAAGAGCAGGAACAATAACATGCTGCTTTTATATAGCACTTAACATCTTATCCCAAGTATTTGTTGCCATGCCTACACCCACAGCAGATAGGGGCTTCTTGAATCAGAACTGCATTTTCTTCATCTTGGTGCTCTCAACCCCTTGCACAGTGCCTGGCCCATATGTGAGGAATAGGGTCCAAAGGCTTGTTGAACAGGACAATGTCTAGAAATCTGCCATAGGATAACTTCTTTATCCCAAGATGGTGAGTAATAATGTCAGCTACTCAGCTTCCAGAGAGAAGACATGTGCATAAACACATACTATGGCACCAAGTACGTGGGGATATGATTCCAGTCAGTATCAGCTATATCACTCCTCAGTATTTATCCTAAAGAATTAAACTCATACTACAGTGATACATGCTACCCATGTTTATAGAAGCACAATTCACAGTAGCCAAACTATGGAACTAGCCTAAGTATCTATAATGGATGAATGGAGAAAGAAAATCTGGTATATATATACACAATGGAGTTTTATTCAGGAATAAAGAATGAAATTATGTCATTGGCAAGAAAATGGATGGAACTTGATAACATCATGTTAAGCAAACTCAGAAAATCAAAGGTCCTATGTTTTCTCTCATGGAAGCTAGACAGGAAAATGGAAAAGAAAAGCGGCAGAGGTGTGGGGGCAGATCTCATGAAAATCTAAGGGAGATCAGTAGAGGGACCAAGGGAAGGGAGGAGAGAAGAGAAAGGGGAAATACTGGGGAATGATACTGGCCAAATTATATTGTTGTATTGTGTGTGTATGACTATGCAACAACAAATCCCTCCATTATGTACAAACTATAATGCACCATTAAAAATATGGAAGGAAAAAATGAATACCATATTACAATAAGGTACACAATATCTCCCTAATTTTAAACAATTTATGGCCAGTTAACTTGATTGATTGGGGCATCGTGCTATGGCAGGGAAAATTGCAGATACAAGCTCTCTATGAATTCCTTAGCTTTTGTGCCACTAACAGACATCAACTGCTCTCCAAAGGAATGGCAAATAGAAGCACAGCCACTAGAGAAACCTGATGAACTAGATGGTCCTCAGGAGGAGCAGTTCGACCCTCTAGAGGACTCTGTGGAATGGTGGGGGGGGGGTCTTTGGTGAAAGAATGGGGGGGGTGGTGGTGGGTGTGCTCCTGGCATTCATGATGAGGAACTTTCTCCTTTCTATCAGGGCATTGCATTGATTTTTTTTTTTAATTATGGGTATTGTGAGTTACATTCTCTATGAATTTCATTCTCAAACAGTGAAAGAAATATCATAAAATGTTTGTTCTAAGGAAAATCCATTGAGTTCAACAGGGTTGAGACCACCCTAGAGGCCAGTCCTCATGCTTTTGAAATCTCCATTTTGCAACTGGAAGCATCAACATCTCAAAGCAGGTCCCCTGATGTTTGAATCTGTTTTTTCATACCAGCTCCAGTACCGACTAGCTGTGGGTGGGACCTTGGGCAACTTACTGCATGCCTGTTTCCAAATCTGTAAAATAAGAATTATTATAAATAAGAAGCATAAATCCTCCTTGTTGAGGGTGTTTGGAGTGAGTAAGCATATGCAAGTGTATAGCAGAGTGCTTGGCTCATAATGAGAAATCAATAAGGTTACCTTAAAACTATAAAGGAAGCCAAGCACGGTGGCACACACCTGTAGTCCCAGCTGCTCAGGAGGCTGAGGCAGGAGGATCACATGTTCAAAGCCAGCCTCAGCAATGGTGAGGCACTAAGCAACTCAGTGAAACCCTGTCTCTAAATAAAATACAAAATAGGTTTGGGGATGTGGCTCAGTGGTCGAATGCCCCTGGGTTCAATCCCTGGTCCCACCTCCCCCAAAAAAAAAAAAACTATAAAAGGAACAGCAAATACTAATAAAACCAGTCAAATGACATAGGAGTGTCTTCTAAAGCATGCTCACAAATGTTTGTCCTTTTGCATTCAGCTGTTTCTTTAAATTATTTTGAAAAATCTGGGAAGCCTGGAAATCTAGCCATTTCTAAATATGGGAGAAACAGCACCCCTCTTCCACTGGACTGGGCAAGAGCACAAGTCTTTGAACTGGTTTTCTCAACAGAAAAACAAAGAGGCATGCGGGCGGCTCAACTCTCGTAGGTCAGAATTCTACCTCTATCTAGTTTTGAAAAGGAATATTGAGGGTGACATGTGATAGTATAAACATGCCAGCAGGGGAGGAAACGTAACTAAAGGAGCAGGAGCAAGGCCAGGTGGGGGAGACAAGGCAGGCGTCCTGTCTGAGAGGACTGCTGGACCTCATGGCAGCGCAGGACTCATGGTGCCACATCTTCTATATGTCATGAGAGGCCAGAAATGCAGATCCTTAGGAGAATGCCCAGGTTTTTAAGTGTATCATTTTTAAATGACACATCTAAGGGCTGCAAGCAGCCCATAGTCTGAGATGGCTATAAAACATTACAGATATTTCTTTTAATTTCAAAATATGAGCTATATGTTAAGTAAAGGCATTTCCTTTTATTGAATAACAAAGAATTATCACTGAGGAGATAAAATGAAGAACTTTGATTTAATATTTCAGACAGAGTTCATGAAAACATACTTTATTTATTCTAACCCAGCAGCATATATACCCAAATACGTAGTCATCAGACATGGAATTCAGTGGCACTTGAGATACATAACATTAGGGAAGATTATACCAATAGCTGGACTTTGAATTCCACAGTTGTTATTAACATAAGAATTACAGTGTGACTACTAAATAATTAGTACCGTCAATGTGGTAAATACATTAAATTACAAATCTTTACATTTATACATAACTCATTTTACAAATACATGTTTTAAGACCCCATTGTCCAACTTTCATTTAAACACTAAATGTTGCTGAACAAAAAGTCTGCAATAAATATTCCCTCGGTGGGAGGGGGAAGCAATTTTACACAGAATCTGTGTTACAATGAACGTCTATGTATTTAAAACTTTAAACTCTTCATGTGGTTACTGAAACCTTGTATTCTGAAAAGAACTCACTGTAAACAAAATTTAGTTATTAATTTAAAAAGTAAATGTTCTTGTCATGCTATTACTCATGATTAGGTTATTTCCAAAATCATAAATAAATGGTTCACTGCCCCCCTCAAATTTACTTAATAGTTAATTTTTAAGTGAACCTTTGATAATTACAATTAGGTCTTTTTCCTTCCTTATTCATGTATATATTTGCATTACAACTCAATAAACATATGAAAAAAGAACATGTAGTTATTTTCTAGGCAGTATAGCTGAGTTACCCAGTGAAATGTTTTCAGCCAGTTTGCAACTTTAAAGTCAAACTGCTACATATTTTGAATAAAAGGAGCATACATTGAAATGCAGTGGTCACCATGTTTGCAAATCCAGACCGTCTGCAATTAGACCCAGGAACAGACTAGAAGGCGCCATGTTTTCCTAACACTCTCTTCTAGGACAAGTTACCAGGGAAAATTCCTCAGAAATGAGTGTGGCAAAGGCAGCAGTGCACCATCTGTCTGCCATTTTACTGTGCTGGGTTCTTGGCCATGACCTGTCAACTGGAACTGAAGTCAGGACAGCTCTTCCCAGGCAGTGGGGGCTCCTGCTGAAGAGGGTAAGCGAAATACTGGGGTGACACCAGGAAACCTGAGGGCTGGGTCAGGTGGATTGGGTGGCCTGTAGTGTAAGGTGGGGGTGGTGAGGGCACCAGGCAGCCAGGTTCAGCCCTGGCGAAGGAGAACCTACGGATGGAGCCACCCGTGGAGCTGGAGCTGGTGGCTGTGCTGGACTGCCTAGAAGGTGCCCTGAGGCTTGTGGAGGTCAAGATCATGGGCAAGGTCTCTGTCTGATAGCTTCGGAGTGAGAAGCGGATGGGCTGCTGCGAGGGCTCCTTAGGTCTCAAACAGGTGCAACAATAAATAGCCACTAAAGAGCCCAGGATGATGAATGCAATGAAGATGGAGCCGACGATCAGGAATGGGACATACACAGGCTCTAAAAGGCAAAAACAAACATACATGGATGCTCAGATAAGAGGTTCTTAAGCTTGATCTATATTTGGGCAGCTTAGGGTTGGGAGGCAAGAAGCTCACTACTATTACCACTGTTGCAAGCTCGATTTTCCACAGTTATTACTGGTAACCTCCAAACTGCAAACTGTGATGACAATATGTTCTTGCTACTCCTTGCAGGGAGGAAGCAAAGTGATAGTGTAGCCTCTGTTAGCAATTAGCCATAGTTTTGCACATCTGGAAGTCAGAAAACAACAGAATCTATTCCCCAGTACACACAATGGAGAGCAAGGGTGATTTTTGATGGTCACTATAACTGGGCTTAAATCAGGTTTTAGTAGTTTTATCATGGTGCGGCACTTAGAACTTTGGCCCATCTCTTAGGCTGACAATCCATCTCCTTCCCAAGAATCTCCAATCTAAGCAAAGAGAATTCAACCTGTTAAATGAGAACCCCCCAGGATTTATGAAACACCCGAAAGAGCAGTATAAAAAATCCATAGTGGGCCCCAATTTACTACGTCTTCTCTTGCATCACAAATTGTCAGCTCTGACTGCTTCTTTTCAAAAGTAATTTGGGATACCTACTCCACCTGACACACCTCTCTCCATTCCTGCCCAAACTCTAGGAAGGTCAAGGTGAACTGTTGATAGATCTGGATACAGCCCAGACTTTCTATAAGAGCAACCCTCAAACAGAGCAAATTCCAGTTTCCTTCTGCCTCTACAAGACAGACAGTTCTCCAATTTCTCTCTCCCCGGTCTAACAGAACTACACTGGGATGCAGCTACAATTTAGATGTAGAAGACAGAAAGCCCTTGACTAAGGCTCTACTGTGTGCCTGCTTACTTTTCCTGATTCAAGTCTCATGAAGACCCTGTGGGATGGGCAAGTTCTGATGTGGAAATCTATCAGTTCTTTACTTCCCTACAGCCACAGTCAGTGAGTAGCAGATAACCATCAAACACCTGTTCAATATCCCTCCTTCTCCCATGTTAACAGCACTGGTGTAGAAGGTGCACGGTGAAGGTGGGTACCACTTTCTGACCCTTGTGATAAGCATTCATATACACTCCTCCTTTAATCAGCAGACTAACTCCTTTGAGAGCAACATGCCCATTTTAAAATTGAGAAGAAGCCCAGAGCTATTAAGTAATTTGCCCCAGGTTGCACTACTGGCAAGTAACAGCATCACCACCCATCAAGGATATGCGTGATCCAAGACTTAGCAAGACTTAGGATTGATCAGTGCTCTTCCCTGCCGTCCTCTGGCATCAGAGCAGCCCAGATGGGAATCCCTACTACAGACAGGGCAATAGGTTGACTCTGCTGGGAGAAACCTGTTTCCCAGGGCAAGTGGAGGGAAGCCAACGTCTATATTTTGCTAACAGACCAGAATGGCCTCGAGTTCCCTACTTTCCACTTCTTTTCTCCAGAAACTGCTTCCCAAATCTAGAATGGAATTTTTGACACCCCACTCCCAAATTAAATACCCGGGAGAGTCTAATGGCTTTCCTTTCCCCTAGGTCATCTATTTGGGGGAGTGGGAACCCGGCACCATTAACGATCTCTCCAGCTTCTCCCAGACTTTCCCTGGGACCTTCCCTCGCCGGCTTCTGGCCTTAGTCAGGAGTCCTGGGGAGTCACCACTCTCAGCTCCGCCTGCTTCTCTGGTTTCCGGGCCATAAAACCATCGCCTCAAGCTCTAAAAGGTTTCCCTGATGTTCTGATTCAGGTGGAAAACTTTTTTTCAAGGTGTAAATTTCCTCTGCTGGGGTCGTGATTTATTCCGCTCTGAAGTGAGCGGAAATTCGACCCGTGTTTTCCGACGTGAGAACAGGGGGCGGGCAACCCCTGCGACCCTGGTTTCTATCTCCACCTCGAAGACCTGGGTATTTCTGAAAGGCATGACAATAGGGGGTGGGCCGGAGAGGGTAATTCGATGCAGAGAAATGAAAGGAAGTCGGGAGAATGGGGCATCGGCTTAGAAATGCTACCAAAGGATAAAAGGGGGCGGGGGCGGTAAAAAGAATAAGAAAAAGGAATGGCTGAAGTTTCTTACCCCTAAGGAGCCACAGATGAGCGCCTGACAAGAGTCGCGCTCCCTGGCCAACGGAACTTGCCGAAGCTCCTGAAGTACCTAGGGAGCGAGTTGGGGCGCCAAGCCCCCCCCCCCCACACACACACACACGTTTAAAAAAAAAAAAAAAGACCGTCTAAACGGCCCTTTTCTTGGGAGCTCCAGATGTCCTCCCCAGGGCTACCAGGTGCAAGCCCCGAGGCCTTCTCTGTCCTTTGCAAACTTTCCCTGGGTCCGACACAGGGAGACCGCGTAGGGCGGGAAGCCGGACTGCAACGTAATAGGGCTCTCTTACCACATACGCGCCCACCCACTCCAATCTTAATCCCTTACCCAGCTGCTTCCACTTTGCATGCATACCCAAGGAGGCCTGGCGCACACATACACCCACGCGCCTATGGAACTATCTCCCTGGCCCGACCCGGCACTTACGCGCTGTGATGCCCGGGTGCTCCAGCTCGCCGCGGTCGTTGGTGCAGCCGCCCTGCTCCAGTCTAGCGTCGGCTGCGGCGCAGCAGTAACGAAGCGCGCAGGAGCCACAGCAGATGGTGGCGTCCAGCGTATCGAAGTCCTCCGGGCACTGGAAACCCTCGTGGTAGTTGCCCTGCACATCCACCCAGCCGTGGCAGTACTCCCCGGACTGCTGGGCGCCCGCTGAGCCCCAGCGCAGCCAGCCTAGTAAGAGGCAGAGCGCCAGCGCCCCCATCGCCGCTTGGCGCCCTGGACGGGCAGGCGGGGCACGAAGCGGGAAGGCGAAGGGCTGAGCCCGGGCCTCAAGCGCACCGCGATTCCGCGTCACCCCGGGCACCACGCGTGCGGCAAGTCCCCGCAACCAATGCTACACCCTCGTGGGTTAGCAGGGACCGGGGAGGCAGCAGGGGCTGCGCTGCGGGCTCCGCAGGCAGGGGGTCTGCATGGTGCGTGGGGGCGGAGTGGCTAGAGCCCTCAGGAGGCACCCGCCGAGGCTGTTGTTGGGGCTGCTGCCGTTCAGATCATTGCGCTCTGGGAACTAGGGGAGCGCCGAGTCCCCGGCCACCTCTCTCTCCACTCATCGCGTCCCCGCTGTCAACTCCAGGGCTGCTCAGTGTCCCGACTTGTGGCTGTCGCCGGGTCCTAAGCGAAGCCCAAAGGGAAGAAAATTGGTTTCCCACGTGCGGGTCCCCGGGACAAGTGGCTACTCAACCCCCGCCCCTGTCTGTCACTCGAGCTGGAGACAGCGGGGCCGCGGCCAAGTACAATCGGCCTCCTGGTTGCTGACAGCTCTGCCTGCAAGGCGTCCTTTAAAAAGGAAGAGGGAGGAGGAGGCGAGAGTTGAGAGAGTCCGCCCTCCGGGGTCGCACTGCTGGAGCTAATCACAGCGGCCGGTCTTCTGCGCTTTCTAGTTCGCGCGCCATCCCCCGCCTCTCCTCCGCCACCCCCGCCCATCGCGCTCCCGGGGGACTGAACTCTAAACCTGAAGGGACCGGGCGCTCTCCCATACACCCCAGTTCTTGCGTAGCTCGGAATACTCGGCAGAATGAGGTTGAGGGTTGCTGGGTTCCTGCGTCTATCCGCGTGCGTTGGCTCGCGAGCGGAGGTGCTGGTTTTACTTCTTATGGATTTAATTAAAAAAAAAAAAAAAAAAAAAAAAAAAAAAAAACGAGCGTGGTGACTGAAGTTTGTCGAGTCATCTGTCTTTGGTTGCGCAGACCCGGATTCGTCCTGGTACGCTGATTCTAAGGGTCCGGTACCGATGACATTTTTAGTGGTCGTCGACATGAGCACCGAACTTTTTCCACCTCCGCCTCCACTTTTTCACATATCTACACACTCTCACTCTTTCCCCCACCTCTAAGCCGGGCGCCGCAGCGTGAAGAATCACCGGTCACCTCCACCCAGCTGAGGCCAACTCGCAAAACCTCAAAGAGCACGACTTCTCAGTTCACGCCCGCAAAGGAAATAAAAGAACAGAATTAATGATAATTGAGCAGATCTGAACTTCTGTTCGGGCAAAGAAACACATTTATTTAAATGATGTGTCCCCTGTGTGCTATTTTCAAGGGCACTGCTCCTTTAGCGGCCTAAGTGCCTTGTGAAACTGGAGTTCTGTGAGATCTGGGCTCAAGTCAAGAATTTCTTTTTTACTGCATCCTGAACTTCCTCTCAACGTTCATTGGTATGTGCGGGGTATCTTCGTCGTATCTTAACATATTTGTTAAACACACCGAATACTCGTGCCACTGATTTAGATGTTGGCAAGTTGAGTAAAACAAAAGGAACGCAGTGTGTTAAATACCAGCAATGCAAGTGTCCGAAGTATTTATTATTCCCGCAGCTTCCCGACCGCCTGAGTCGCTCCTAGAGAAAACTTTTTGTTTAACCTTAAATCAAATGGTTTCTTTTTTAAAAATAAAACAAAATAAAAAGTCTAAATTTTATTCCAGGTAAAGAATGACTTCTAATTTCTAATCTTAAATATTGAGATTGTCACCTTACTTATAAGGCTATAAAAACAAATGTCCATCATTCTACATGTTAAGTAGAACCGTGTAAATATTTAACATTATTGCACTCTTAAAAAGAGATATATCTTAGGACAATAATAAGCTATTAAGTAAAACCAAATTAAGCCTAGGCAAATAATGAGACAGTTTTACTTGGTTTAGTTGAACAACTTAATTAAAGCATTTGGGAAATTGCTTTGCAGAAATTTCTTAGGTTCTGGGTTTTTGTTTACACATACACAGAAATGTTCTTTCCAGGCTTAAAGTTGGCTTTTTAAAAATCTGGTTGTTTTGTAGGAATGTTGTTTGGATTGTTGCTATATTCTGAGTAATTAAAGGGAAAGTCATTTACAACCACAGCAGAGGTGAGGTGTAATGATCCTTATAAAATGATAAAACTCAAAGACATGTTCATTGCTAATAACTTTCCCAGAACCACACCTCTTCATATTCTTTTTCTTAAACTTTAGAGGACTTTTATTACATCACAACTGCATGAAGTTGTACAACAGCAATAGCAACTTCACCAAGTCCCCCAAGGGTCAGGTTTCTTCATTATCCAGCTGTTCTTTGATAGCATTAATATTTTAAAGAGTGATTTGTTGGCGCTTACCTCCCATTAATTACATTCTCTATGCCACAGTGGGATTCTTTTCCTTAGGACACAAGCTATAATTAATTTCCTCATTCAAAGCCCCTGTCTATTTGACTTATTTAGAGGGCATTTCACCCAAATTTAGTTGGATGATATTTACTAATGAAAATAACCAAGGTTCCAAATTACTTGGCACTTCATAGATCTGACATGTGTGAACATTAAAACATCTGTGTATCATGCTTTCACATCTAGCTCCAGATTCAAAGCGCCTCTAAAACCATTGCACTAATCCACTCAGGGAGTTGCCACAGGCAAAAATATAAGCTTGGTTCCTCGTCATAGAAGATCTCTTCAAACTTTGCATTGACAAATCCTGACTTCAAAAATACTGCTCTAAGACTATGCTTTGCCAACAGTAAGAGAATATACACCTATTTTCAGGCTTACCAACGTGCAAATTTCTGTTATTCTGTTACTCTTTGAAAAGTAACGGGATATTAAAAAGTGCTCAGAGACCCCCATCAAAGACTCTAGGGGGAGGTCTTGGAGAAAGGCGATAAAATCTGTACTCTCTGGAATATCATGTAGAGGTTTTGAGAAATGTTATTTTTCCCTTATCTGGGTGACATGAATTCCATATTTTGGTGAAGAATATAGTCACAAGAGATCATTCACCCAGTCTGGGCTCTCTTGTGGCCCTGGCTCCAGGAAATTCTGTAGGAAATGAGTTAAAATGATATGATGTCTGGGGTTTGCTTTAATAAACACCTGCAAGAAAGAAGAAAGAAAGGACAGAAAGAAAGGAGGGAGGGAGGGAGGAAAGGCAGAAAATAAAAAAGAGGAGAGAAATGGAGATGGGAAGAGAGGATAGATGAAACTGGAACATAGCTGGCAACATGCTGATAATTGTAGTTGAGTGAAGGGATTGGCATAAAGAAAATGCAATTCTATTTTATGTATGAATAAAAATCACATAATTTTGATGGTACTTGGGATTGAACCCAGGGCCTGACAGATGCAAAGTACCAGCTCTACCACCAAGCTATACCTCCAGCCCCATAATATGTTTTATTAAAATCAACAGGAATCAGTACTATTACATCATGCAACAGGCACTGAACCATATTTTTAAACCATGTTCTGTTCACTTCTCTCTGTTGTATGTTCTTCAGAGCATGGTGAGTGATTTGAGTAAAGAAAAGCAAAGAAGAAAAACAGGAAAATACAGAGGTATCAGAAAGAGCGGGCAAACAATACATAGCAATAAAGGCCAAAGGGGATGCCTAAAAAAAAAGTGGGGGACAGTTCACTTTGACTCTGGAAGTCCCCTGTGGCTCACTTACATTGCACACAGAAACAAAATGAAAACCGAAAAAGTTCCTCAATCCTCCCTCAACTTCTTTCCTGGGGTGATTTGTTATCCCTGACTTTCCCTTAATTACTTTGTAGGCAACTTAGTGGAATTCTCTTCCATGGGTCACTTGCCATAAATCTCTTATTCCAGGCCTCTGTTAATCTGAGTTATTTGAAAGATGTTTCTTCTCAAATTTGCTCTAGCACATATTTTCCACTAGAGTATAGCTAGGTGCCAGGAAATATAGGCGTATATTCTCAGACCTGGGGGAATTTGGTGCCAAACTGGGCCCCTCCTCCTGCCCTGGGTATTAGCCAGCCTCAGTCTCTTCATTTATAAAAAGAGGGGATTAGACTAGGGCCCTCAGAGCAGTGCGTACTGGAATCACCTAGGGATCTTGTTAAATCACAAATTTTGATTCATAGGAACTGCAGTGGGGCCTGAGAGCCTGCATTTCTAATGAGCTCCCTTGTGATGCTGGGATGTTTAGGCTGCCGTTTTTGAGTCCCTCTGGCTTTCCCTTGTGCTAGTCCCCAACTTCAGAGGAAGGAGTGAATAGAGCCAAAAGGACATGCCCACCCAAAACCCCTCTACCACTCTCTGTGTTCCGAACCCCAGCACTTCCTATTCAAACAGGCCAAATGTTGCTTCTAAGGTCCACAGAAATCTCTCACTGGTTGTAAAAGGCTCTGCAGATAGGTGGTCAAAAACTTACACATGCAGGCTGGAGGGGTCCACACACATATTTGAAAGGCCCCTCACAGCTGCATGATGAACTTGGAGATGGAAAGAAAAGAGTGGAAGGAGCAGATTCAGACTGATGGCTCCCACGTCTATTTTTGCCCTGGCTTACAAATGTTAGAGTGGGCCTGTTGCCTAGTGCATGGTAGAGACCCCATAAATAGAGAGAAAATAAATAAATGACTAAATAAATGACAAAATCAATATTTTCCCTTAGTAATTCTGTAGCACTGAACATCCCATTGTAATTTTGTATCTGGACATCTGTTGTCCCCATTAGCCTGGTCTCCTTTTTCATTATTCTATTCCGGGACCTAGCAGAATGGCTGGCACATAGTGGGTGCTTAGTAAATGTTGAGTAAATGACTGTTAACAATGCATGACTGTTTGAGAACATGTTGCAACTGAGTAACATGGTTAAACAGGTAGAACTGCAGCAGAAGAGAGCAGAGTGAATTTTCAGGGCAGAGGGAGATTGTTGAGTCAACTCCCAGTGACTTAATTAAACTGTCCATTGTGTCAGCACCACCAGAAAAGGCAGTCACCATCTCATTCCCTATGGAGATGGTGGTGACACTGTCCAAGAACACAGGGCTATGATGTAGAGAAAACTGACCAGCACAGTAGAAAGAACACTCTGGTTTTGTGTCAGCCAAGGCTGGGTTTAAATGTGCCTCTCTGGTCACATGACCTTGAACAATGCCATTTCAGCTTACTGAACTTCAGTTTTTAATTCTTTAAAATAAGGGAGTAGGGAACAAATAATCCCTACCTTGAAGGATTGCCCTAAGGTTCAAAAGAAAACCTGTAGCCTGGCACAGAATTGGAGCTTCATAACCAGTGGGCAGTATTGCCCACGACCAGCCCATTTCAATCTTCAGTCAAATAATCATCATAAGTTTCCTGCTGATCAGAATAGGCCTAGTCTCTGATTAATTTGAATGGATTATTTACAGTTCCCCATCATTCATTCCTTTATTCATTAAATGTGCCCTTCATAACTGCTGGCAATTGAATGTTGATTATTCATTTTTAGAGCTGTTCTCCTGAGACATGCCCAAAGCTAGGAGAGAGGAGGTGTGTTATATGATCACAGTAGAGGGACAGACCCTGGTGGACCTTATTTCAGCTGGATTTCTGCAAGGTAGAGCCTCAAGCACAGGTGGGCATTTAATAAGTATCCGATTAGCCTGTGATTCCATATTATGTCAGTTGAGATGTAATTTATTAACCTGGGCTCCTGGAATCCTTCCAGTTCATGTATAATAGAATGACATTTTTCATGCAGAAATATAAATTAAGTTAATTGGCATCCATATTTAATTGAAACTTCCTTGACAGTGGACGGATTCTCCCCCAACGCCACCCCTTTCTCAGCAAGGGGTATTTCCTTCTGAGTTCTCACAGACAGCAGAGAAGCCAGCCCCGATTCCTGGGGCTCCCCAAGGAGCCGGCTTTCAGCAGGGTTTAGAGCAGCACGAAAAGTGAACTGACCCTGGAAAAATGGTAAGTTGCTGCTAAGCGGCCGTAGTTCTTTTGGTGGGGAAAAGTTTTCAGAGGTGAAAGAAAACACAGAGGGTTCTTGTCTTACTTCTGTCTTCTTACTCTTCTCACCTTGACCAGCCATGATAGAATGTCTTGAAACTTTCAAGTCATCTTTAAAGTTTGTGAATCATATTGAATTCTCGCTAAAGCTCCTGTAGAGCTGCTGTCAAAGATATCATTTGTTTGGTTTTGATTTGGGGTTCCCCCTCCTCAGATAGTCAGTCTGTTTGTTTAGCTCTGTAGGCAACAGAAAGAGCGAATAAGACAAAAGTTGTGATTTCCACACTTAAAGGTCAACCTAAGTTTCCTCTGTCTTAGGAATACAGAACATATACTTGACCTTGGCTTGCAAACACCTGCTGTGAGTTATTTGAGACACTCAGCCAAAGAACTTGGGTGTAATAGACACAATCAAATATGCAATGTGGAAATTGAACCCAGTGTTACGTATCCCTACAGCAGATGGGTCAATGGTGCCATCTTCATAAATGACAGTATCAGAGATTAATACCTAGCATTCATTTGTCCTTGGGGGATTGTTTATGATATATATGCTCTGCCCTCTGATTTTGTCCAACCATTCATTCTGTAACCACGCCCACTTCATACTTCTTCAGTGTGCTATTTGCAATCAAAGACAAAGAGAAAACTCATCCTTGGCATCCTACTTAGCTTCTCTATTTGAATTGGGCTTGATGTAAATACCACAGCTGTAGCTATGCGCAATGATATTCCAACTTAGCATGTCAAAAACTAAGATTCAGTAATTCTTCAGTTTATAACCACACTCTTCCCCTTATCTTCCTAAGGAGTATGAAATGTCACAAAGTCTTGTACTAAATTGATTTTACTTTATTGATAAGAATAATTTGTGCCCCCACTTACATACAGAGCCATCTTTCTATACCTGTCATTTATCTATATCTATCATCTATCTATCTCTATCTATCTATCTCCTTTGATTTCTTTCCTGAGCAGAACACCTCCACCTTACTCTATTAATAGTATGCTACTCTCCCCATTCCACGTGGGCCTGGAGTAACTGTCAATCATGGTGCTCCTCTCCTGGTCAAGGACTGGCCATGAGATCACACCAATGCATTCAAAATTTCTCATGTGTCTGGATTTTGTGCTCAGTGCCCAGGTGAGCACATGACTCAAGCATGGTCAATCAGAATCCTTCCATGAGATCTGATATGTGAAGGAGAGGAGAGCTTCTCTTCCTTTTACATTGTAAACTGTGCAGATATTAGCCTGTCATGATTAAAGACATGATCTTTGATCCTGAGAATCAGGTCAACTCAGAGGCAAGAGAAGAAGCAAAAGGAAGAAACCCGAAATGTTTGAGTTCCTGGACTCGACTCTGCTTGGAGCTAACACATCCTGGTCCTCTCTGTTATAGGAGACAGTACTCTCTTAAACTTTTGGTTTAAGCCAGTTTGGTTTTAGGCTTGAGCACAGCTGAAAACATCCAGACTACTACAATAAATATTATAGAGATGGCTTTAGTAAATGACTGCTGCCTACAACTAGGAGACAATAAAGGAATCAAAACAGAATGACACCAAAGCACAACAGCAGGAGCTACATCATGAAGGGACAAATGCTTTGTTCACTGTATTAGGCCTTCAGGACAGTGTATGTCAAGGTGAAAGTCACCATACATCAGGGTCATGAGATCAATTTAGTGGAACATGAATGGCATTTGTAAAAGGATAAAAAATAGTACATCACACATAAGAAAGGGAAATTTGATTTCCTGACATTTAACTTCAAGCACCTGTGTAAATATATTCTTGGTAAAGATATAAAATGCCTTTTCTACTGAGGGGCATGATCAAATGTTTTAAAGCCACTGCTTAGAACACAACTGCATCACAACATTGACTAGAAGTGTAAAATTATTACCCAATTACCACTCATACGTTCAGAGAAAAGAACTATTTTCCATAACTGATATTCTTTCTTTACCATGGTAGACATGTCTGTGTGAGAGAGATGGGTGGGCCTCATGCTTGGAATTAAAATGATTAATTAGGGCATATCAGCCTCTTCTCACACCTGCTTCCTTGAAGTTATTATGCAGTTACTCCAAGTTTATTTCTAGTGGAGTTGTTTGGGACTATTTTGGTTTGGATCTGCAATGTTCCCCCAAAAGCTCATGTTCCCAATACAGCAAGGTTCAGAGGTGAGGCTTTTAGGCAATGATTGAATCATGAGGGTTCTGGCCTGATCAGTGGATTAATCCTCCAAATAGATGGATCCATTGAGAGCTGAATGGACTTCTGAGAGGTGAGGCCTAATTGGAGGAAAGGTCACTGCGGGAGGGCTTTATCTTTTCTCTGGCCCCCCTCTCTTCCCTACCCCCCAACTTTCCTGGCCGCCATGAGCTCAACATCTTTCCTCCACCACACCTTCCACCATGATGTTCGGGCTCCAAACTTTGAAGTTGGCCGACCACGGACTGAGACCTCTGAAACAATGGGTCAAAATAAACTTTTCCTCCTCTAGGATGTTCCTGTCAGGTATTTCAGTCATGGCAAGGCCCCGGGACAGTCCCTTGGGTATGAGAAATAGAGTATCTTACCTCTGGTCAAGAGGGCAGGAGAGTCTGGAAAGCACCTCTGCTCTCCAAAGGCACCCGGGCACCAGCCCAACCAACTTCTTGGAGGAGTCCATTGAAGAAGCCTGTGACTGGCAAGCACTGGTTTTACTTGTTAAGCTTGGAGAGGGCCCAGGGCCCTCCCTTCCAAGTTGACTCCACCTGAGCTCTTAGTTGTCCTGAGGACACGACTACCTGCCCCCACACTCCTGCCTCAGATTTAGCTTATAAGGAACTGTTGATCCCTAGCCATTGGCTACAGGGAAAATCACCCTTAGGAGAGTAACCCTGCTACCCATCACCATTGGCTATCTCCCATGTGTCCCAGTGCAGCATGAGGGGCCTCTTAAACCCCTCCCCAACGCATACCAACATAGAGAGCTTCCAAATGCTAACTCAGTGTCCTTACCTGACCACCACTTACTGCTTTTTAACTGGCTTCCCCACATTGGTGCAAGGGCAAACCTCAGAACTGTCTACCAAGAGTTCAATATAAAGAAAAGGGCAAACGCACTCTGCTTTTAACTTCACGCTGAAATTTTTGACACCTCCCCTCTCACTTGGTCTTAGAAAGGTGTTTCCAGAACACACCCATCTCACTAACTGCTTATCAGATTTGTACTCCTTCTGTTACCCAACTCCACTTGGGGAGAAAGGGGCAGACTCTCTCTTTTATCAGGGTCAGAGATGTCCCTTACATAATTTACTGAGCTCAATGACTTTTATCATAAATCCAAAGTCACAGAGACACAACTCTTGATATGCAAAGGAAAAACTAAGAAATTTAAAGTATCTTCCAGATTTTCAAGACCATGTGTCTCTATGAATATTTTCGTTTGAATATGCCTGAGCATTCCCTCCAAGGATTCATGTGTTGAAATTTAATC
Source organism: Tamias sibiricus (assembly GCA_025594165.1). Lineage (NCBI taxonomy): Eukaryota > Metazoa > Chordata > Mammalia > Rodentia > Sciuridae > Tamias > Tamias sibiricus. The sequence continues at coordinate 36,211,967 of CM046665.1, read as the reverse complement.
ACCATGTTAAAGTATTAAGAAGGTAAAAAATTAATGCAACTATGGTGTTTAGACATAGACCCTTTGAGAGGTGATTAGGATTAGATAAAGTCATCAGGGCGGAGCCCCCACAATTAAATACTGGTGGCTTAATAAGAAGATAAAGAGAGACAGAAGCACACACACACACTCCCTGTCTATTGCCTTGTGATACTCTGTGCCTACCTGGGACTATGCTAGCAAGAAGCCCATTACCAGATACAGGGCCTAGATCTTGGACTAGTACCATGAGCCAAAATAAACCTCTTTTCAAGTTACCCTGCCTCAGGGATTTCGTTATAATAACAGAAAATGGACTAACACAATGGACTTTAAAAACAAATTCCTATGTGAGTAGTCACAGCCTAAGTAGTGAACCTTTCTTCTCCTTATTCTGTTTCAACAAGTTCTGAACACCTGGAAGTAAATGGATGCCCTTGTGACAAGAGGTGAGGTGGCAGAAATTTAAATACCTTGTTAAATATTAGCATAATTTAACAAATACAATCCTTTTACAAGAATAATTTATGTTCATAATTATCATTATACAGGCTGGTTAAAAATACACTGCTGTATTTTAAAACTTGGGGCCTATGTACATAAAACACACACACACACACACACACACACACACACACACACACACACACACACACACACACACACACACGTACATATATTTGGCATTTCCTCTAGGAGATTTTGGGACTTTTCCTCACCATAACTTATAAGAGTGGGTGGGCTTGTATAAGCATGGAACTAGCCCTATTTCTCAGTCCAAAAAAAGAAGTTTCTAGGCAGGAGACACAGAAAATTTATTCTTCTAAACCAGTGATCAGTAAACTTTTTCTGTAAAAAAGCCAGACAGTAAACATCTTAGGCTTTACAGACCATATGGTCTCTGTCCCAACAACTCAACTCTGATGTAGAATGGAAGCAGCTGTAGATACATAAATGATGGACATGGCTATATATATTTTTTAACCACTTAAAAGTGAAAAACCATTTTTTTTTTACTTGTGGGTAATACAAAGCCTATATCACTTTTTAAAACTTAGACACTTGAATCTCTCTCTCCTCACTGCCCATTTATGATGCAAGTTAATGCAGCAATAGCAGCAACCAAGGTCAGTGTTAACATACCACCTCCTACCACTGCACCCCTGCTTGTAAGCACTTAGAGGAGAAATAGCACCATACACTTGAGCTACATAATAAGCTACAAATGTAGCCTGGCACTTTGAGTGACATCCTCTCAGATTTGCAAAACACAATTAACTAATTCAGAGGAACTATTGAAGATGAGGATCATGCTTCTTTCTGCCTCCTTGCCAGTCCTCTGAGTTCGCTTCCTTCCCCTGTCACTGGTCATGGAGGATTCCTGGACAAAGGACCAGATCTCATCAAAAAATGGCCAGGGGAGTAGATGATGCATGGTAAGTCCTTTGAAGCTGACATATTTACTGATCTGCATAATATTTCCAGAACAATGTTCTGTTACAAGATATTGGAATCATTATGTCATGCACTTTTTGCAAATCCACAGAGAAATGTTAACCCCCCAGTGACATGGAGGGAATAATTTGAATACTAAGATCTAGATCTGATTCTTTACCATCCAGGCCACAAATGGATACATTATGAGTCATTCATAAAAGTCTTGTCATAATGCATATATGATCTGCTTAAGGAAAAAAAGAAGTATATGATGCAATTAGAAAATGTTCCAATCCAAATAGTTACAACATTCACTGTGAGGCCATTTTAAATCGGCTATCTGGAACCTTTAGCTATGCAGAACAGCTTGTCCTCAGTGGGGCTGGGATAGCCCTGTTTTGCTGTAAAATTTCCTTCTGGGAGATTTGTCACCATCACTCAGACTGTAGGATTTGCAAGAGTCATTTATGGCAGTATGTGTGAGGTTAGATACAACTAGTTTCTCTATACCACTGTTTTTATTACCCAAAGAAAATTCTAACTAAATAAACCGATGTGTGAAATATAATTTCTCACCAGAATTACACTGGTCATCAGACTTCTAGCCATCACTCATTTTCACATTACATAATTTAAGTTAATTGAATGAAAATACTCTTAACTTTTTGATGGTAGGGCTAGACCTCAGAGGTTTCATTATAAGAAAGAAAAATAAGTTATTCACACATGAAATGCTCTTTATAGGATTATTTCATGTAAAATGGCTATAACTGGTGAACATTGGGGTTTTTGATTCTCTAAAAGTAACTTTGTCATCACTTTTTATTTGTATCCAGTCAAGTTGTTTCTATAGATTTAAAAAAAAAAAGATTCACTGAATGGAAAGTTCACAAAACAGCAGTTATTCTCCCATTTTCCTCTTTGCTGTGGAAGGTCTTTTTGAATCATTTTTAAGGTCCTACTTTGTGTTGGGTCCTACTTTGTGTTTACCATGTGTTGCCTTACTTAAAAAAAACACATCAGCCCTATGAAAAGACTTGGAATATAAGAAAACTTGTGCAGAGTCATATAGCTAAATCTACCAACCCTACACTCAAGTTCTGTCATAAAACCTAGAGTCTAAATCCATCCCTTGGGTTGACTATTCACTACTGCACAATGAGAACAATAGGGAAATATTTAATTAACCATTTGGTTGTATTATTTGTTTAATACAAAAATTCAAGTTGGTAGATTTACTTTTTCTCAGTAAACAGTTTTTTTCTGTTTTTTTACTCAATTGACCCAACATCATTTCAGATTTAAAGTATTGATTAGTTCTACTTAGGGATACCAACCCCTTACCCCCACTGCTTTTTAGTCACTTTACAGATTTGTAGTAAGTTGAAGAATTAGGCGCCTCAAACAGTCCCTTCACGCTGAACATTACACACACCTCAGGCACACACTTATAGTCCAAATGCACCGAGGGAGTGTCAGTCTGTTGTTTCGTTTTTTAATTAAGAAACTCCGATTTCAAGGATCATAACTTAATTAAACTTTCATCCTTGGATAGTTCTTTCTTCAATTAGAATATTTTTTTCAGTAACAGACTGGTTATATAGTATATTAAAATTGACTTTGGGGATTTCTTATCATTTGTGCAATGTTCGGCTTTCACTAAATGTTGTAAGTTTAAAAATAATTGGCCTCTGGAGCAGAGTTATTACATAGGAACAAGAATAGACAGGTTTCCAAGCAAAGGGGCTTGATAACTGGTAGCTGGTCAGAAATCGTTTTGCCCTGGAAGAGAGCAGAGAACATTCTGCAAAGGCCATGCAGTTGGTAATACTGGGGCAAGGGGCATCTGGGACATCAGAGACTAGAGACAACACGGAGACCTCTGTTCCATGCTGAATTGTCATTTTATCCATGATTCAGTGGAAATTCATTGAATAATGTTTATATGGGTTGTGGTTTACATTTGTTTAAAAGTCTTTCTAGTCCCTAAGACTCATAGTATTGTAGAGGATACATTAGAAGACATTGAGTCAAAGAGAGAGAACAGAGACGAGATGGGAGAGTCTGAGTGATTCAAGAGAAACTACATAGGCTAGACCTGGAAAAGCTGAGGTAGAAATATTTGCAAGTTTTTCTAAGATAACATGCAAACCTAGTTTCCTGTCACTTCCTAAAAAGGAAAATAGAAGTTTGTATCCTATATCGTGTCCTGAATACTCTTCAAGCTTCTCCTCTATGAACAAGTAGATCACACATGAAGACAAAATTACCTCTGCATTTCTAGAATCCCAAAATGAAGAACAATTCAACAAGAGGAAGAAAACTTTAGCAGTCACCACATTCAAAATTTACCCTGAAGCTGGGCACCGTGGCGCACACCTGTAACCCCAGCACTTGGGAGGCTGAGGCAGGAGGATCGGGAGTTCAAAGCCAGCCTCAGCAATGGTGAGGCACTTAGCAACTCAGTGAGACCCTGTCTCTAATAAAATACAAAAATACAAAAAAAAATAAATACAAAAAATAAAATACAAAAAAGGCTGGGGATGTAGCCCAGTGGTCGAGTGCCCCTGAGTTCAATCCCCGGTACCAAAGAAAGAAAGAAAGAAATTTACCCTGAAGCTCCATTTTGGTCAATTTAAGCCTTGGATTAGCCTCAGCAGGGAGAGAATTGAACATGAGACTCTCACAACAGGCCTGGAAGACCAAGAGGAAACTGTCAGAGGTACTTTAGATTCCTTGGTAAGTGGAAGAGGTAAATGTGTATCTTCCTAGAAATTATGTCTTCTAACAAATATGAACCTGTAATAAAAATATTTTTTAAAAAGTCAGGAAGGAAAATGCCATAAGTAGGTAAGCAGACACAACCAAATATAGAATTAAATGCTCCCCCATCACTAAAGACTTCAGAATTTGAAATTATCTGGTATAGAGTATGAAAAATTGTATGTATTAAGTTTTAAAAAAGGAAAAAAAAAATGGATGGGTGTGGTGGTGCACACCTGTAATTACAGAGATTCAGGAGGCTGAGGCAGGAGAACTGAAAGGTTGAGGCCAGCCTCAGCAGCTTGGTGGGACCCTGTCTCAAAATAAAAAATAAAAAAAGCTGGGAATGTGGCTCAGTGATAGAGCAAGCTTGGGTTCAATTCCCAATACCACAACAAAATAAAATAAAAAAGAAAAATGGGCTAAAATATAAGCAACCAAGGAGAGAAAATCCCTTTAAAAATTACCGGTTAAACTTTAAATTATACTATAGAGCAATAGTAACAAAAACAGCATGGTATTGGCACCAAAACAGACTGGTGGACCAATGGTACAGAATTGAGGACACAGAGACTAATACATATAATTTCAGCTATCTTAATATAGACAAAGGTGCAAAAAATGTACAGTGGAGAAAGGATAGCCTCTTCAACAAATGGTGCTGGGAAAACTGGAAATCCATATGCAACAAATTGAAATTAAACCCTTATCTCTCACCATGCACAAAGCTCAATTCAAAGTGGATCAAGGACCTAGGAATTAGACCAGAGACAATATGCCTAATAGAAGAAAAAGTAAGCTCCAATTTCCAACATGTTGGATTAGGCCCCAAGTTCCTTAATAAGAATCCTGTAGCGCAAGAATTACTACCAAGAATTAATGAATGGGATAGATTTTAAACTAAAAAGCTTCTTTTCAGCAAAAGAAACAATCAGTGAGGTGAATAGAGAGCCAACTAATTGGGAACAAATATTTAATATATGCACATCAGATAGAGCACTAATCTCTAGAATATATAAAGAACTCAAAAAACTTTACACTAAAAAAACAAATAACCCAATCAATAAATGGGCTAAGGAATTGAGAAGACACCTCTCAGAAGAAGATACACGATTAATCAACAAATACATGAAAAAATGTTCAACATCGCTGGCAATTAGAGAAATGCAAATCAAAACTACTCTAAGATTTCACTTCACTCCAGTCAGAATGGCAGCTATCAAGAACACAAGCAACAATAAATGTTGGAGAGGATGTGGGGAAAAAGGCACACTCATACCTTGCTGGTGGGACTGCAAAATGGTGCAACCGTTATGGAAAGCAGTATGGAGATTTCTTGGAAAACTGGGAATGGAACCACCCTATGACCCAGCCATCCCACTCCTGGGTCTATACCCAAAGGACTTAAAAACAGCATATTACAGTGACACAGCTATCTCAATGTTTGTAGCTGCGCAATTCACAATAGCTAGGTTGTGGAACCAACCTAGATGTCCCTCAGTAAATGAGTGGATTAAGAAAATGTGGTATATACGCACAATGGAATTTTACTCAGCAATAAAAGAAAATAAATTAATGGCATTTGCAGGTAAATGGATGAAGTTGGAAGACATAATGCTAAGTGAAGTTAGTCAGTCTCAAAAATCCAAGTACCAAATGTTTTCTCTCATATAAGGAGGCTATTTCAAAGTATTGTTGGATGGGGGTACATAGGAGGATTAGAGGAACACTAGAATGGTCAAGGGGAAGGAGGGTAAGGGAGGGAGCAAGAGGGGAGGGAGGGGGAGAAAAGAAAAAAAAAAGGTGGTTGAATGAGACGGATACCATTTTCCTTAATGCATGATTGAAGACCTGAATTGTACGAATATACTTTGTATACATACAGTTGTATGTAAAAAAGATACTAAATATATGCACTATGAGTTGTACATATTAAAAATTATAAAAATAAAATTAAAAAAAAGATTTAATATAAAACTATAACTTCAACAAGTCTTAGACGTTTGTAAAATCTGGTTCTTTAAATCAAGCTGTATTGGCTCTATGCCATTCAATAAAGTGTTAAATTTGGTTTTCAAAAAAAAAAAAAATTACCGGGTAAATAACTAAATACAACTTTTTAAAAGTAAAAATTATAATGAATTGAGCTACAAAACACAATTAAGCAGTAGATTAGACACACGTATAGAGATAATAGCAGATTGGGAGATGGATTTTAAAACAGTTTTTCTTATTAGCTCAAAGATAAATATGAACAGATAGAACAAGGTGGGGCTGGGGTTTGTGGCTAACGCTCGCCTCGCATGATGCGCGGCCAGGTGAAGAGATCTGAAAGATAGAACAAGGTCTTACATGTATCTACTAAAAAAAATTTTCTTTTGGTTGTCGGTAGACCTTTATTTTATTTATTTATATGCAGTGTTGAGAATCAAACCCAGTGCTTCACACATGCCAGGCAAGTGCACTACCACGGAGCCACAATCCCAGCCCCACATCTATTTTTAGTTCCGGAAAAAAAAAAAAAAAAAAAAAACAGAAATAATGAAGGAAAGGCAATATTTAAGATAGACAGGCTGAGTGAGAATATTCTGAAAATATGACCGAAGACATAAGTCCACATATACAGAAAGCGCACATACTGGGGCTGGGGTTGTGGCTCAGCAGTAGAGCGCTCACCTAGCACGTGTGTGGCCCGGGTTCGATCCTCAGCACCACATAAACATAAATTCATTGCATTGTGTACAATTAAAGTAAATAAATAAATATTTTTAAAAAAGAAAGCACACATACCAAGCAAAATAAACAAACAGAAATTCACATCTGTTCATTTAGTAATGATGCTGCAGGACACCAAAGAAATGACCACTGAACTTACATCCAACCTTTTATTTACAGTTATGAAATCCAAACAGTGAAATAAAATCTCAAAGATATTGAGGGAAAACAGTTGTCAATCTAAAGTTACATAGCCAGTAGAACTTATTTTAAGAATAAGGAAAGATCAAGATCTCCTCAGAAAAAGAAAATTTGAGAGACTGAAATTAAAATGTCCTAAAGTAATTTTATTGTTCAGGAGAGAGACCAAGATATGAACTTAGCCTCTATTTATTCATAATTTTTAAATATGAATAAATAATTCAAATATACTGACTAAAATATAGAAACAAGAGTCCATACTTTCAATCAGGTAAATGGAAATTTTTAAATTAAAAAGAATAAAAATCAACTATTAAAAGAAAAAGGAAAAAGAATAATAATAAAAATAATTTCATATATGTTAGCAAACACAATAAAGGTAAATTTACTGAACTAAATGAAAATTTTTCTTACTACAAGAAAAAAAATATACAAACTGCATAGGCTTTTTAAAATAAGAGACACACTAAGACATAAGGACTTAGAAATATTGAAAGCAAAAGGGTGAAGCAAATATTTAAAAATTTGGTGTTAGGTTAATATCAAACCATATAAACTTGGAATTAAAAATTTCTTATAAGAAGTTCATTAGGAATTTAGAATAATTCTCTACTTGTATGTATTCAATGATAAAACTTTCACAGATAGAACACACAGGAATAGAGGCTAATAGTCAACATCTTGGGAAATTTTCTGTCTCAATTATTCATAAGTCAGAACACCACAAATCTTTGCAAAGATTTGTGAAATGAAAATTTGAAAAACAGAGGATTGATAGGCTTGATTTATTAGGCAGTTATAGAACCCTGCCCCTAACTGTTAAAGAACACACAATGTTCAGAAGATCTATTTTACAAAATGGTGACTATAGTTAATAACAATATATTGTACACTTGAAGATTGCTGAGAGTAGATTTTAAGGGTTCTTATCACAAAAAGATAAAAATGTAATACAATACATATGTCAGTTAGCTTGACTTAGCCATTCCACAATGTATACATATTTCAAACATCATGTTGTATACCGTAAATATATACAATTTTTGTCAATTAAAAAATAAATTAGGGCTGTGGTTGTAGCTCAGTGGCAGAGTGTTTACCTAGCATGTGTGAGGCACTGGGTTCAATTCTCAGTACCTCATATAAATGCATAAATAAAATAAAGGTCCATTGACAACTAAAAAACATTTAAAAAAAATGAAAATAAATAAATCAATGAATGTTTTTTTTTAAAGACTGCACAATCTTCCCCAAAATATAAGGAACATTTCAAAACCCAACCACGTGCTAATTCATAATGCAAGTCCCCAAATGTTGCATTCTTTAAAGACTATTACCAATAAACAGATTTATCTACTAAATATTTTCTCTTATATGCAGAAGCTAGAGAGAAATAAGGACTATTTAAATAAAAGATGGATTCCATAAGAATATATGAGAGAAAAGTGGAGTAGAGGAAGAGGTTTAAGGGGGAGGGGGAGGGACAGGAAAAGAGAGGAATTGCAGAATGAAATTGGCCAAATTACATACTATTTGTGTGCATGAATATATCACAATGAATTCCACTGTAATGTATATATGTAATGTACCATTAAAAACAATAAATAAATATAAGGAAGACCAGTAGAGTACAGGAAAGAGAGCAAGGCAGGGAGTGGAATAACTGGGGACTGAAAAGGAACAAATTACTTTTCATGCATGTCTGAGTATGTCAGAATGAACCCTGCTATGATGTATAACTATAATTTGCTAATAAAAATATTTTTTAAGTTTTCCTCAAATTCAATAGATGTCAGGGCTGGGATTGTGGCTCAGTGGTGGAGCATTTGCCTAGCACATGTGAGGCACTGGGTTTGATCCTCAGCACCACGTAAGTAAATAAATAAAATAAAGTTATCTTGTCTGTCAACAACTAAAAATATTTTTTTAAAAAAATTCTGAGAAGTGTCTGTTCAGTTCCTTGGCCCATTTATTGATTTGGTAATTTGGTTTTTCTTTTGATGTTAAAATTTTTGAGTTCTTTATATATCCTAGAGATTAGTGCTCTATGAGATATGCATGTGGTAAAAATTTGTTCCCAAATTGTAGGCTCCTTATTCACCTCACTGATTGTTTCTTTTGCTGAAAAGAAGATTTTTAGTTTGAATCTATCCCATTTGTTGATTCTTGATTTTAATTATTTTGCTATAGGAGTCTTATTAAGGAAGTTGGGGCCTAATCCGACATGATGGAGATTTGGGCCTACTTTTTTTTTCTAATAGGCTCAGTGTCTCTGGTTTAATTCCTAGGTCCTTGATCCACTTTGAGTTGAGTTTTGTGCGTGGTGAGAGATAGGGGTTTAATTTCATTTTGTTGCATATGGATTTCCAGTTTTCCCAGCTCCATTTGTTGAAGAGGCTATCTTTTCTCCACTGTACATTTTTGGCACTTTTGTCTAATTTAACTGTAATTACATGGGTTAGTCTCTGTGTCCTCTCTTCTGTACCACTGGTCTACAAGTCTATTTTGGTGCCAATACCATGCTGTTTTTGTTACTATTGCTATGTAGTATAGTTTAAGGTCTGGTATAGTGATGCCACCTGCTTCACTCTTCTTGCTAAGGATTGCTTTAGCTATTCTGGGCCTCTTATTTTTTCAGATGAATTTCATGACTGCCTTTTCTGTTTCTATGGGGAATGTCATTGGGATTTTTATGAAAAAATGTTCAACATCTCTAGCAATTAGAGAAATGCAAATCAAAACCACTCTAAAATTTCATCTCACTCCACTCAGAATGGCAGCTATTAAGAATACAAACAACAATAAGTGTTGGCAAGGATGTGGGGAAAAAGGCACACTCATACATTGCTGGTGGGACTGAAAATTGGTACAGCCAATCTGGAAAGCAGCATGGAGAATCCTTGGAAATCTGGGAATGGAACCACCATTTGACCCAGCTATGTCACTCCTCGGTCTATACCCAAAGGACTTAAAAACAGCATACTACAGGGACACAGCCACATCAATGTTTATAGCAGCACAATTCACAATAGCTAAATTATGGAACCAACCTAGATGCCCTTCAGTAGATGAATGGATAAAAAAATGTGGTATATATACACAATATAATATTATTCAGCATTAAAAGAGAATAAAATCATGGCATTTGCAGGTAAATGGATGGAGTTGGAGAATATAATGCTAAGTGAAGTTAGCCAATCCCAAAAAGCCAAATGCCAAATGTTTTCTCTGATATAAGGAGGCCAATTCACAGTGGGGTTGGGATGGGGAGCATAGGAGGATTAGAGGAATACTAGAATGGCCAATGGGGAGCATAGGAGGATTAGAGGAATACTAGAATGGCCAATGGAAGGGAGGGGGCAAAAGGGTGAAGAAAAAAAAAAAGATGGTAGAATGAGATGGATATCATTACCCTAAGTGCATGTATGAAGTTACGAATGGTGTGAATATACTTTGCATACAACCAGAGATTTGTAAAAAAAAAAAAAAAAAAAAAAGTGCTCTATATGTGTAATATGAAATGTAATGCATTCTGCTGTCATTTATATCATCTTAGAATAAAAAATAATTAAAAAATAAAAAAAATAAAATATGGACTTCATCCTTTAACAACAACAACAACAAAAAGAATGCTGATTCATAATGTGGTTGGCCGGGGACATGGGAGGATTAGATGAACTCTAAATAGGGCAAAGAGGAGGGAGGGGAAGGGAGGGGGCATGGGGGTAGGAAAGATGGTGAGATGATATGGACATCATTACCCTAAGTGCATGTATGAAGACATGAATGGTGTGATTCCACTTTGTGTACAACCAAAGATAAGAAAAATTTTGCTCTATATGTATAATATGAATTGTAATGCATTTTGTTATCATATATTACAAATTAAAATTTTAACAAATGGAAAGGAAAATTCAGCCCTTTGGAGTATAATCTTGCATTAGGGAGAGAAGTAAGGGATTTTGTCCTCTTGCAACTCTGCACTTCTCATCTGATAAGGGGAAAAAATACCCATACCTTGAAATTAACAGTACTGTTCAGTTACTAAATACTATATTTCAGTACATAATAGTTTATGACAATATTTTTTGCAATAAAGTGTAGTGTGACAAAGAAAAGAAACATTCAAGGAAAGAAATTTTTAAAAAAAATCAATAGATGTTACTGGGTTAACTGATTACCCCTATAGAAAAAAATACATTGGTTCTAACTTAGTTTATGCATATTAATCAAAGACATTAGGAAATAAACAGGTCATCAGAAGAGCCATAATTCATTTTCTCCAGAAGTTTATGGGGAACAATAGGTCCAGGGGAAAAAAAAAAAAGAAAAAAAAAGATGGCCTTGTAAACACGCTATTGACAGACACCTTGGCAAACAAGTTAATGGGACTTGTGAGTGGCATGGTCCTTATCTATGGGATGCTTTGAGCAGGATGCATCTGGTTTTCAGAATTGGTGATGGTAAACAAACTTGAGACCTATTGATTTGGGGGGCATAGTTGGAGAAATTTTATTTTCAAAACAGTTTCCTTCTATATGAGATGTGAATGTCAAACACTGCCTAGAGACCTCATGTATTAACCTGGACTCAGGAGGCATCTGATGTGGCCAGAAAGGATCCAGTGAGCTTTGCCTGTGCCTCAAAATTACCTGTATCCTTTAAATGACTGGTAAAGGTTAATGCTAGGTAAGACCTCTGATTTGTATGAGTATGATTTGACAATCTGATCCTTTTTTTTTTTTTTCTTTTTTTAAATATCAGACAAACCACATTCTGGCAAAGTTTATTTACAATGCAACTAACCAGGGAAGGATTTGTTTGCCTAAAATATAAAGAAGTCTTAGTAGTGGGGAAATGGGCAAACTACATGAATATGCACGTCTCAGAATAGGATTCACAACTCCCCCAAAACATGAAAAGATGCTTGCTCTTAAACAAAACTAGAAAAATTCAGATTAAAACCATAATGAAATGTCTTGTAAGACTCACCATATTGCTTGTTGACAAAGTTGTGGAGAAGCTGTAACATTTACACACTGTGGGAGTGTAAAATAACTTCAAAAGTAAATTGCCATAATTTTACCCATAACCCAAAAATTTACATGGCAAAAGGAACTTTGCAGTTGAATTATTATTGATCTTGAAATGGGGAGATTTTCCTGGAAAATATGGGTGAGCACACTGCAATCACAGGTGTTCTTATGTGAAGGAGGCAGGGTTATCAGAGAGGAGAAGGATGACTGAAGCAAAGATCAGAGAGGAAGAGAGAGAGGAAACATTTGCAGATGTTATGCTGCTGGTTTTGCAGAAGGAGGAAGGGGCAATGAGACAAGGAACACTTTAGCCCCTCAGAGCTAGAAAATGCAAAACGTGGCTTCTTCCAGTAGCCCCCAGAAGGATCGCAGCCCCACTGATGAATTTTACACTTCTGATCTCCAAAACTGTAAGAGAATAGTTATATTGTTTTAAGCTGCTGAATTTGGGGTCATTTGTTATAGGTTATAGTTAACAGGAAAGTGAGATAGAGTTAAGAGGTTGGGGGAGTGAAGCTCTACACAGATATGATAATACTGGTTAATGTGCTCATTTCAAAATTGAGTGAAGCCTTAGTGAGGATCTACTTAATCCTCCTCCTTCTCCTCTTCTTCCTCCTCCTCCTCCTTCTCCTCCTCCTCTTTCTCTTCCTCCTCCTCCTTCTCCTCCTCCTCTTTCTCTTCCTCCTCCTCCTCCTCCCCCCCCCCCCCCCCCCACCTCCCTCCTTTCTCTCTCTTTCCTAGGAATTAAACTCAGGGCCAGATAGAAGAGAACATGGAGCTATTGGAGAGAATATCTAATGTGTCATTTCAACATTTAATAATTTACATCTATACATTTTTAAATTCATTGTGGTGTTAGTTTCAAGAAATAAATTGCTAACCCTACTGGCAAGGTATTTTCTTTCTCAAACATGTCAGAATCTGAGTGGATCTTTCTAACCTTCCAGAGAGGGCCAGAGTAGTTCTGGTCTACTCCTGAAACCTCCACCAGCAGGCTCCATGGGAGAAGAGAACAAAGGAGTGCTAGGAAATTTGGGTGTCTATGTCTTGCTCTGTTGTAGCAGGACTCTGTCGATTCAAAAGTGCCCACTTCCTTACATTTGGCCAGTCTCATTTATCGGCAGGATATATCCAGATGTGAGATGGAAATTGCTCAAAGAGAAAAAGATTCTGACGGTAGCCACTCCTCTCAAGTTTTAGATAAGTGATTAATCACGCCAGGTTGTACATGCTACTACTGCTGTCCCATCTGTCCAGTGGGAGACCCCCCATGCTCATAGAGCCGCAGCCTTTTTCACCACAACATCACCTTAAAACACACACATCTGGGCTGGGGATGATGTGGCTCAGTGGCAGAGCACTTGCCTAGCATGTATGACAGCCCTGGATTCCATCCCCCGTACCACACACCTACCCCCTCCATACCCACGCAAAATTGTAGCACACATCCATCCACTTCTCAGACCTGCAGGTAAACGAGTGAACCTAGGAAATTATGAAAATGACCCACAACTCTACCAAATATAAAAATCATGAGGGTCATGGAAGGAGTGTTGCTTACCTGTGGCACCCTAATGAATATTAGGCCTTGGTATTTGCAGACCGTATTGGGTTGTTTGTTTGTTTTTTAAATTATTTACTTATTTATTTTAATTAGGTATATATGACAGCAGAATGCATTTTGATTCATTGTACACAATTGCAATACAACTTTTCATTTCTCTGGTTGTACACAAGGTAGCATCGCAGCATATGTGCAGTCATACAAGTAAGTACCTTTGTTTTTTAACACACGGTGTTAAGGTTGGTCCTTGTCACTTTTAGTCTGAACACACTGGAACTACAAAATGCAACATTTGCTCTCTACAGCCTCATGCAGTGCTTCAGTATCTGTAAAACATCCTTGTTTTTATTGTCAGTGAAGGACATGAATCACAAGGGGAATGAATTAGCAACTTGACTTCTTAGTATTCACAAACATTTTAATAATGATAACCTGAGGACATTTTCTCTTCCTCTTATCTATATGTCAATCTCGTTTCCTTTCCTTTCAAGTTCTGACCTAAGGAAAGGGCCTAACTTAAAGTAAGAATTTAGATATTGATAGTACATAAATACATATGTACATGGTTTAAGAACTCAACTATAAAATATGTAGTAAAAATTAGCCTGGGGGCTCCACTTCTGCCTCTAGCCAGTGCTGGAACTGAATGTCACATTACATTCTCTACATAAGCTCCTATAGGAAACAGCATGGTGCCATCTGTTGGTGAATTCCTGGGTATTGCTAGTCTCTTTAATATTTCAGATGTTGAAATTATCTTCATTCATTCATTCATTCAATTATATTCAGAAGTTCTTATCTTTCCAGAGCTTACACAGAATACTATTAAGATAAATACGACATGATGACAAATCAAAATTTAACTCAAAAAGTTTGGCATCATGGTCTATTCATTCCAAAGTTCTCAAATTTCACACATTTATCTTGATAAGTCACGGTTCTATATTTTAGGGAACTGTGTAAAATCCATTGTGTTATTAATTTTAGAAACCTTAAAAACAGATTTGGTATTCCTAGACCTCTTTGTTCACGATGGCTTTGTGGGCCAAATGACTCCTTTAAAAAAATTCTTAACAGCCTTTAATTCTGATTAAATAAAATTAGAATTGTCCTGCTAGCTAATAGATATTTATGTAGGCCAAGAGTTCAATAGAGAATAAAAAGCTCATAGCTACTTTAAAAATATAGTTCCCATTAAATATAAAATCCTTCCCCTGAACTCCCATTTCCCCAAAGCGCCATTACTCTGCTCTTCCACAAGGCAAAATTTCTTGTAAGAGTAATGTACAATTGGTGTTCTAATCCTCACCTAAATTCCTTCTGAATCTTCTCCAATCGCTTTGTGCCCCCACCTCTAGCCCAGCACACATACACACACACACACACACACACACACACACACACACACACACACACACACGGAAACCAGAAGAGCAGCAAAAGCCTCCATGTTGCTAAATCCAACCCTGCCTCTTCTCAGCAGGCAGCCTCCTTTCTCCCTCCCTCCTTAACACATTTTTTTTTTTTTCCAGAACTCCATACTTCCCTGGTCATCCCCACTCTGAAGCCACTTCTTTTGAGTCTTCTTCACAACTTATACACCATGAAATGCCCCCAAGGGTTCAATTCTCCATTACCCTCTCTTTTGCCAAGTGTCATGCTGAAGCAGACGAGGTACCCCCACCCAAAAGACCCTTGCCATAATTAAGCTTCTCCTCTTGTCAGAAAGATTTTTACAAAGAGTGTCAGCAGGATGTCTGCAGAGGGGCATTGTGATCTGAAATTTCCTCTTTCTTGTAAATACCAGGTTTGCACACAAAAGGTGCGATGGAGTTAAGAGTCTGCAATCAAGCTTGTTCTGCAAAAAGATATTATCTCTGTTTTCTTGGCAAAAACTTATAAAACCTCTGTCTGGCATAAGAATATAGGACAGAGAGTATGTTCCCTCCCACTATCATGTAACCATCCACCTGAGTACAAATCTAAAAGAATTTCCAGACCTGGGGTCCAGAGATTTTTAGGCATTAGCCCCTCTGGATTGCTGCAACTTAAATAAACCTGCTTCCTGAAAATTTCTCAGGAGTCCAGCCTCATCTGTCCTACGTCAATGCGGGCCACATATGCATGTATCAGCTTTCTTAGTACTCACATTTATTTTAAAAAAGTAAAAAGGAAAAATGTGAAATTAATTTTAATAATACATTATTTACCCTTCATATCAAAAGAACTATCATTTTAATATGTATTCAATGCTTAAAACTATCAATGAAATATTGTACTTTTTTTGTACTGTCTTTGAACTTCGGTATCTATTTTATACACCCACAGTGCGCCTCCCTTCAGGTGCTCCTTTTCATGGAAAATGTATGATCTCCATTTTGATTTTTACATTTACAGGAAGATATTGCAAAAATGTTTAAGAGTTTTCCAATAACTGAATTGACTATCAATTTTTACATTTAATTAATTGATTGGCATTAAATAAAATTCAGTTCCTTGGTCCTGCTGGCTACATTTCAAGTGCTCAATAGTCACACAAGAGTGTGTTTGTGGGGCTGTGGTTGTAGCTCAGTGGTAAAGCACTTGTCTCGCACATGTGAGGCATTGGGTTCAATCCTCAGCACCACATAAAAATAAATAAGGATAGCCGGGCATGGTGGCCTACACCTGTAATCCCAGCACTTGGGAGGCTGAGGCAGGAGGATCATGAGTTCAAAGCCAGCCTCAGCAATGGCAAGGCACTTAGCAACTCAGTGAGACCCTGTCTCTAATAAACCCAAAAAAGGGTTGGGGATGTGGCCCAGTGGTCGAGTGCCCCTGAGTTCAATCCCCGGCACCAAAAAAATAAATAAATAAATAAATAAACTGTGTCTATCTTACAAAAAAAAAAAAAAATAGTCACACAAGGCTCATAGTAGCTACCATAAATCACCTCAATACGCTGATAACCCCAGAGTGGATCTCAAGCATAAAACTCTCCCTTGACTCATTGATCCAAATAGACATCTTATTTATATATCTAATAGGCAAATTTTAACATTTGATTTTGTTTTGGCATTCATCCCCACCTACACTTACTCCTAAATCAGAAAAACTAGACGTCTTCTCTGCTTTCTGTCTTTCTCTCACACTCCACACCTCAACTTTCAAAACCGCTTAGAATCTGACAAGTTTTTCTCCCCTTCCCCTGGTCAGGCCACCATCATCTCTCTCCTGGTTCTGAACCAGTCTCCCAGGTTCTACAGCTCTCATCTTCCCATGGTCTGCCCTCCACAGGGCATCACTACAGCTTTTTCAAGCAAAAATCAAATCATTTCTCTTGGTGATCCGACTCTGTCACTGTCTTCCTATCCTGCTTTTAACAATGGCCCCTGTCTTCATCTCCAGGTTCCTCTCTGATACTCTCCTCCTCAGTGGTTCCTTTCTGGTTGCTCAGGCTGTCTGGATCCCACCCTGTTATTCTCACAGGCTGGACCTCTCTTCCTCAGATGAGCCTAGGGACAGCTTGCTCTTTTCTTCCCTCAGCCTCTGCTCACACACCTGACAGTCCTATCCAAATAGCCTCCCTCCTCTGTTTCCCACCCCAGTCCACTCAGTCCTTTTGCCCCACTTTATTCTTCTGACAACCTGAGAGCCTAACCTATATGGTTTAGTTTTTGTCTGTCATCTCCTCCAGGGAGTAAACTCCCTGAGAGATGAACTTGGAAGGTTTCTTTAGATCATCTGTTTACTTAATGTGGTCTCTCCAAGACAGAGAAACTTTTTTTTTCTTGTACATTTTTTTTAATTTTATTTTTATAATTTTTAATATGTACAACTCATAGTACATATATTTAGTATCTTTTTACATACAACTGTTTGTATACAAAGTATATTTGTACAATTCAGGTCTTCAATCATGCATTAAGGAAAATGCATTCTCATTTGGTGGTCTCATTCAACCACCTTTTTTTTTTTCTTTTCTCCCCTTCCCTCCCCTCTTGCTCCCTCCCTTACCCTCCCTTCCCTTGACCATTCTAGTGTTCCTCTAATCCTCCTATGTACCCCCATCCAACAATACTTTGAAATAGCCTCCTTATATAAGAGAGAACATTTGGTACTTGGATTTTTGAGACTGACTAACTTCACTTAGCATTATGTCTTCCAACTTCATCCATTTACCTGCAAATGCCATTAATTTATTTTCTTTTATTGCTGAGTAAAATTCCATTGTGCGTATATACCACATTTTCTTAATCCACTCATTTACTGAGGGACATCTAGGTTGATTCCACAACCTAGCTATTGTGAATTGCGCAGCTACAAACATTGAGATAGCTGTGTCACTGTAATATGCTGTTTTTAAGTCCTTTGGGAATAGACCCAGGAGTGGGATGGCTGGGTCATAGGGTGGTTCCATTCCCAGTTTTCCAAGAAATCTCCATACTGCTTTCCATAACGGTTGCACCATTTTGCAGTCCCACCAGCAATGTATGAGTGTGCCTTTTTCCCCACATCCTCTCCAACATTTATTGTTGCTTGTGTTTTTGATAGCTGCCATTCTGACTGGAGTGAAGTGAAATCTTAGAGTAGTTTTGATTTGCATTTCTCTAATTGCCAGAGATGTTGAACATTTTTTCATGTATTTGTTGATTAATCGTGTATCTTCTTCTGAGAGGTGTCTTCTCAATTCCTTAGCCCATTTATTGATTGGGTTATTTGTTTTTTTAGTGTAAAGTTTTTTGAGTTCTTTATATATTCTAGAGATTAGTGCTCTATCTGATGTGCATGTATTAAATATTTGTTCTCAATTAGTTGGCTCTCTATTCACCTCACTGATTGTTTCTTTTGCTGAAAAGAAGCTTTTTAGTTTAAATCTATCCCATTCATTAATTCTTGGTAGTAATTCTTGTGCTACAGGATTCTTATTAAGGAACTTGGGGCCTAATCCGACATGTTGGAAATTGGAGCTTACTTTTTCTTCTATTAGGTGTATTGTCTCTGGTCTAATTCCTAGGTCCTTGATCCACTTTGAATTGAATTTTTGTGCATGGTGAGAGATAAAGGTTTAATTTCATTTTGTTGCATATGGATTTCCAGTTTTCCCAGCACCATTTGTTGAAGAGGCTATCCTTTCTCCACTGTACATTTTTGGCACCTTTGTCTAATATAAGATAGCTGTAATTATATGTATTAGTCTCTGTATCCTCAATTCTGTACCATTGGTCCACCAGTCTGTTTTGGTGCCAATACCATGCTGTTTTTGTTACTATTGCTCTATAGTATAATTTAAAGTCCGGTATGGTGATGCCCCCTGCTTCACTTTTCTTGCTCAGGATTGCTTTGGCTATTCTGGGTCTCTTATTTTTCCAGATGAATTTCATGACTGCTATTTCTATTTCTTTGAAGAATGACATTGGGATTTTGATTGGAATTGCATTAAATCTGTATAATGCTTTTGGTAGTATGGACATTTTGACAATATTAATTCTACCTATCCAACAGCAAGGTAGGTCTTTCTTATCTTCTGAGTTCATCTATAATTTCTTTCTTTAGTGTTCTATAATTTTTGTTATAGAGGTCTTTCACCTCTTTCGTTAGGTTGATTCCCAGGTATTTTATTTTTTTTTGATGCTATTGTAAATGGGGTATTTTTCATCATTTCCCTTTCAGAGTCTTTGTCGCTGATGTACACAAATGCCTTTGACTTATGGGTATTGATTTTGTATCCTGCAACTTTGCCAAATTCGTTTACTAGTTGTAAAACTTAGTTTTTTGGGTCCTGGCACATGGAATTTGAGTCTTTTCAATAATTATTGGGACAAATAGCAGTGGTAATTACCTCCATGAAGTAATTATTATCCATGAATAAATTTAAATAATACATATAATAATGACATGAATAACATTTTGGGGGGGTACTGGGGATTGAACTCAGGGGCACTAAACCACTGGGCCACATCCCCAGCCCTTTTTTGTATTTTATTAGAGACAGGGTCTCACTGAGTTGCTAAGTGCCTTGCCATTGCTGAGGCTGGCTTTGAACTCCCAATTCTCCTGCCTCAGCCTCCCAAATACTGGGATTACAGGAGTGCGCCACCGCGCCCGGCTATTACATGAATAACATTTTAAATAATGGTCCCTGCTTCCAATTATTTTATAACATTTACATAATATTTGGACTGATCATTACTCTGATTTGGAGAATGTCACACCTCAGGTCACTCAATACCTGATGAGAGAAGGAAGTTGTAGGAAGGACCCTTCTTCAACAGATGCCAAAGGTGGCCAAGGGAATGGCACCCTCCCCACAGTTTCTAGATAGAGCTGGACTAAATGGCAGCCAGATGAACAATCCCTGGGATACTAATCTGTAAAGGGTGTTAAAATATCAACTAAAAAATATCAGAATAAGATATTCAGGGCTGCACATATAAACTCGTACCTACCCACTGAAATTTAAATTCACCCTCTTCTCTCAGACACAGAGAATGCTCTTGAATAGAAATGACAGAACATTTTTTGCTGGTCTTGTCTAACTCAGCTAAATAAATACAGACACACCTAAAAATTTTCCCATCACCCATGAGATTCAGACTGACCTGCTCCTGAAGCCCTCAGAGGAACAGGCCAGTTCCCTAGCCACCACCATCCCCAGCTCTCCTTTTGGCCCTTTTAAGAGTCAATATGATGCAGAAGTTAAGAGCACAGACTTTAGGAGCCATGCTACCTGAGTGGAAATCTCAGCTCTGCCACTTACCAGCTGTGTACAGGCTTTGGACTCTCTTGGCCTTGGTTTCCATCTAAAGGTACCTGCCTAATACACTTATTTATGAGGAGTAAATGAGTTTGTATATGTCAAACATTTAGAATATGCCTGGCACATAAATATTCTTCATAAATGTTACTATTATAGTTGATGTCTTTGCCTTTAGGACAGAACAGAATGAGAAAAGGGCATGTGTTTACATAGGAAGTATTTTATTTAAAGCAAACTCTCAGACTAGATATGTAGCTCAGTAGTAAAGTGCTTGTTTAGCATGCATAGGCTCTGGGTTCAATCCCCAGTACTAAAGGAAGGAAGGAAGGAAAGAAGGAAGGAAGGGAGGGAGGGAAGAAAGGAGGGAGGGAGGGAGGGAGGGAGGGAGGAAGGAAGGAAGGAAGGAAGGAAGGAAGGAAGGAAGGAAGGAAGGAAAGATTTTTTTCAAAGACAACTCTCATCTGCTTCCAACATTTAAATGATTTTTATAATCAATACTTCCTAGATATTTTCCAGCATCTGCTCTCAGGATTTTATGATCTTACACATTTATTTTACAAAAAATAAGAAATATCAAATATCTTATGATCTAACACATTTACAAAAAAAAAAGGACATAGGTCAGAATGGTATGGCTCACAATATTTTATATCAATGATTCATATGAAATACTAAACTAAATTAGGGGCTGGGGTTGTGGCTCAGTAGTAGAGTACTCACCTAGCATGCATTAGGCACTGGGTTTGATCCTCAGCGCCATAAAAAAATGAAATAAAAATATTGTGTCCACCTATAACTAAAAAACAAATGTTTAAAAAATACTAAATTGCATCAAAAATCATCTCAAAGAAAAATTCATAACATGGAGGAATATTAATGATGTATTATTTAGACGATAAAATTATGAAACAGAGCTGGGCACAGTGGCGCATGCCTGTAATTCCAGCACTTGGGAGGCTGAGGCAGGAGGATTGCGAGTTCAATGCCAGCCTCAGCAATGGTGAGGCATTTAGTAACTCAGTGAGACCCTGTCTCTAAATAAAATACAAAAAAGGGCTGGGGATGTGGCCCAGTGGTTTAGTGCCCCTGAGTTCAATCCCCAGTACAAAAAAAAATATATATATATATATATATTTATATATATATATATATATATATATATATATCTGAGAAACAGATACAATTTTAATTTTTTTAAAAAATTATTGAAAAATTACTAGAGATGACATCAAAATACAGCAATGATCTTAGGTGTTTAGCTTTCTTGTTGATACTTTAAATTTTTTGCAACATATCTAATTGGCATGATACGTGTAACTTCTAAATAAGGGAAAATAGGATCAATGATTATATTATTATTTACAAAACAGACCTTAGACGTGTTTTGTTTCAAAGGCTTTCAATTTGGGCAATACCGTCCCCATTCCAGGATCCTGAAAAATATGGATGGGCCATATTAACTAGGATCCTTATTGGCATTTAGGGCCAGGTATGCTAAGGGTATTAAATTCCTTCACAAAAAATAATTATCCTATCCAAAATGCCAAGGCAACCTTGTTTTTAAAAATTGCATCTAATTTATCTGTTTTACATTCAAGAACACTGATGCTCAAACTAACAAAAAAGTTCATTCTAAATTAAAACTGGAATCTAATGTTTCTGGTTCCTAGCTCAGAGCTTTTTGTAGTTTCTTACTTCATGAAAAAGGTGAGATTTGAGATGGATTAGGAGAATAATGACCACTCTGATATCATGTCTTAATCCCTGGAAACTGTCCTCTTTACCTTATAAGGAAAAAGGATCTTTGCAGATATGATTAATGATTTTCTTAGTTTGAGCTACTATAGTAAAATGCTACAGGCTAGGTGATTAAAACAGCAATCATTGATTTCTCACAATTTTACAAGTTGGGGAGGTCCAAAATCAAGGCACCAGAAGGATTGGTGTCCAGTTAAGGCTCTTCCTGGTTTATAGATGGCCACCTTCTTGATGCATCTGCATGTGTTGGTGGAAGATCTCCTGTCTCCCTCTCTTTTTATCAGGGCATTAACACCACCACAACAGCCCCACCTCTATGACATTATCTAGACTAAATTAGCTTTCAAATCCTTATTTTCAAATACTATCACATTGGAGAGTAGGATTTCAACAAATGAACTCTGGGGAAATGGAAACATTGGTCTATAGCAAGGATCTTGACCTGGGGAGATTATTCTGGATTATCTAGATAGGATTTAAATTCAATCACAAATGACCCTGCTATAAGAGAGGCAGAGGGCAGTTACTCAGACTGAAGAGAAGGAGACATTGTGGCTGTGGAGAACAAGACTGGATTGATGGAGCCACAAGTCAAGGAGAGCAGGAAGACACAAGGAGTTGGGGAAAAGCAAGGAGTAGATTCCCCCCACCATCTCCCCAGAGAGAGGGTAGTCCTGCTAACACCTTGATTTAGTCCAGCAAAAATGATTTCAGATTTCTGGCTTCCAAAACAGTGATAGAATAAATTTTCATTGTTTAAGTCACCAATTTACAATAACTTGTTACAGGTGCCATAGGAAACAAATACAAATTGGATTGGACAAGGCCACAAGAAGCAAATTTTAAGATAGGCATGGGGTGTGAGGAGATCTCATGAGCCAAGGTATGACAGTGGGGATGACTGCATATTCAGGAAACAGGGAGAAGACCAGCTCACTACT
Organism: Tamias sibiricus; assembly: GCA_025594165.1. Taxonomy (NCBI): domain Eukaryota; kingdom Metazoa; phylum Chordata; class Mammalia; order Rodentia; family Sciuridae; genus Tamias; species Tamias sibiricus. Next base: position 36,188,792 of record CM046665.1, on the reverse strand, counting down.
GAAACAAGGAGCACCATGGGAGATACACTCTTCCTAAATTGTCTCGCGATTTCTCAGCATTTCTAAAGGTTAACAAATTCAGGACATTTAACTCGAAATTATCAAAAATCTTGATAAAATATGCTAGTTTCTACTGCTTTTCTATATTCATTTCCTGTGAAATATAAACAAACTACATAAACTAAATATATAAAAAAATAACAAGTTTAAATCTCATGTATACATTTCTTCTCCACTAAAAGGCAATTTACATGAAACACAAACATAAACAACATCTGTGTATATTTCCAGTAATATATTAAATGACAATGATGTTCTATTTAACCAAAAATGTACTTATGCATTCAAAATTACCATTTACATAGAATTTGGGGGAAAACACATATTTTTTTCCAATGGAAATTACTCTAATGTGTTTTGAAATATGTAAACATGAACTAGATATATCAGAGTGGTATTTGTGAAATTTCACACATGTTCAAAGCTTACCCACATGATTATGTTGAACAGCTTTTTAAATGATACGATTCTCTGAACACACACACACACACACACACACACACACACACCTCACATACATACACACAGAGAGGTCAGAGTTCATATTTGAATATAGTGTTTGCATGATTCGTTCATTGGATGATTAAGACATTGAGGATTTTAATTAACTTTTCTAAAAATAAAACATTCATCTTTGGTGCTAGAAAAGTGGTATAGTTTTTTCACACAGTCTAAATCCCAGAAACTTTTCCTAATCTTGCTCATTAAGATTCCTGAAGCTGCATACAGGACACAGAAAGAGCAGGCTTGAAGACACCAGTCTCACCATTCACAAAGTCATTTTTATGAAATGAACACCCTCAATTACACACAGTACCAAAGTTCAAGGGCCATGGTCTTCTTGACCTATAGTATACTACTTGCTTAAAATTGATTTTCTCCATTCTCCTCCAGCTCCTCTTTACCTACCCTGTCTGTAAATCACCAATACTTTTTCTTCCAAAGGCTATCTTCTTGGAAAAGGCAAGATGAGCAAACTTTGGTTAAATGCGTGGACTCTGAAGCCACATGGACCTGCATGGTCACCAGCAGTGTGAACTTTGACCAGGTTACTCGCTCTGTTGGAGCCTCAACTTTTCTTATCTGTGAAATGTGAAGGATCCTACAGTGCCAACCTTACTCTGTGTTATAAAGCTTAACATGTCATTAGCACAAAATATGTACCTAGTGTGAGGGAAAGAGTCCAAGCCCAGTCAGGGCACCTCCCCTTGGTTCCCAAGAAGAATCCTGTGCCTGTTACAGAATGCAATGGCAAACTCACAAATCACATTGAATGCAAAAACCTAGAAGCACCGCCAGTCCACCCTATTGCCTGTGTTGAGCACATGCAGACGTTTCTCGGGACTGCTTAGCCATGCATGTTTCAATAGCTCTCTAGCTCACTCTCAGCTTCCTGTATTTAAAACCTCAGGGAGAAAAGGTCAGGCTCCTCCTACAGCATGGAGTCAGCTGGGGAACAGATCTGCTGGCCATGGGGACAGAGGCCTTGCAAGAGGCTGGATCTTGCATATTCTCTCTCTTTTTTCTGTAAGTAAATGCTGTACTGACTGAACCTGGCGTGCATATTGTCTGTTCTCAGTGACCTGAATCGTGCAGTAGTCTTTTCTCTCTGAATAGTACTTACCTTCCTTTTCCCTTAGCTGCATCAATGCTATGTTCTGTCCTACAGCATGGCCTGACCACCTAGTGCAACACACAGTAACAATTGGATCGGTTGAGAACTATTTGTGAACTACATCACAACTAAATGTCATCAATTATAAGCATCATTATTTTAGGTATCAATAATAAAAGCACTTCTGCTGGGTGCAGTAGCATGTGCCTATCATTCCAGCTACGTAGGAGGCAAAGGCAGGAGGATCACTGGACCCTAGTAGTTCAAGGCCTGCTTAGGCAACATATGGATACCCGAGTCGGGAAAATAAATAAATAAATACCTTAGAAAACACTTCAATTGTACCATAACATGTCACTGATTTAAGATGAATTCTGACTTCAGAAATATTAAAATGTGAAAATTATGTGTAGCCTAGAATTCATAAAATATGATATCATTATAAAGAAAATGATATGTGCATTAAAGGAATAGAGGGCCTTCTCTGATTAAATAGGAAAAATATTTTCTTATGGATGCAGAAATGAATTTGAAAATCAGTATGCATGAGCATATAAATAACATCCAATTCTTCAATCCTCTCAACTATCCCTATGTAGTCCTTTCCCATATTCACTCACTGTCATTTTTCATATTTCCATTGAGTGACTGGCTTTTGGTGCTATAAGTATTTAATCCCCCTTTAGACACCTTTTATTTAAATAATCTCTAACTTATTGTTCCCTTGCTCAGTCTCTACCTGTACTTCCTCCTATTTTAATGGAGGAATGATTATGAGACCATAATCTCTAATATTTTTTAAATTGTTGCAGTAAATACAAATTATTAGATGTTCAGTTTGTCTTCTAATGTCAGAATTTGTTATACATGATTAATTCTGGGGCCTTATGGCTTAGGTCTGGGCCCCCACAGTGGACAGGGCCCCCATCTTTTCAGCTTCCCCTGGAGTGTCCCTCCAGCTGCTCTTGGGACTGCTTCTTCTCAAAGGCGCCCCTTTGCTAAGAGGGGCTTTTCTGGGCAGTGGCTTTGCCAATGATTAATTATCATGAACCCAACTTGGACCTTTGGCTTTCTGGCTCTTAGCTGAGTAGCCAAGATATTTCTCTAGACTGAGATAGTTGGCTTCAGTTCTAATTAATGATCAGTCGTTATCAGCTTAGTTTAGACTTTTTGCTCTCTGACTTTTTGGCTGGGTAGCCTAAACACTTCCCAGATCCAAAGAGCTGGCTGAAATTTATGTTCCTCTTTCTGGCACTGTCTTGATAATTCTGATGCTTTCCCGGATCTGCAAAAAGATTTTAATTGTTTACAGTCTTGATTAATGGGTTTGCTGTTGCTTCGATAGTCCATCATTTATAATGATAAGAAACCAAAAAAACAAATGGGCATTTTATATTACTCTGCTGGGATCTTTTTGTCCATCCTTCTTAAGGAGTTACTGTTCTGTTTCATTCCCCATTTCTATTAAGTTACTAATAATTTCATTATAATTGAACTTTAAACTCCATTTCTAACTCCTTTCCTCCCCACACTGGCAGTATTTATTATGCCATAGAATTTCTCACTGTTATTTCAACAGAGTCCTTTCCCAGAGTCTTCTGGTTGTATATCTGAAGTTAGCAGCTCACAAAGAGTTTGGTGTCAGTTTGCTTGCAAACACAGGGCATTCCTAGTACTTCTTTAACATCGATCAGAAAACTCAGTGAACCTTGTCTTTTTGCTCTTTATCAAATAAATGAATCCCTTAGACTCCATAATCACTCTAGTTAATTACCTTATTTGGACAAGTAAACCATCCTCATTTAAACGAGACCCCCAAGTTCATTTTCACTAACAAGTTTTATTTCTGCACTATCAACTTGCTATCTAAGTTCTAGTTCATGACAGAGGTTCTTGATATACAGCTGTTATTTATAAAGACTGTGGCTGTTGTGAATTCGTGCACTGTTAACCCAGTCTAGATGGCCTCTGCTTTCCAAATACTTGGGTTAAATGAAAATATATTTTTCCTCTGCTAGAATTCACTGAATCTGCTTGCCCTGTTTCCAAAAGGAAATGAATGGAAAAAGAAAAAAAAATAATAACAGCATTTGAGTGAGGTGACAGTGTCATTTTTTCCTATTTCTAAAATCATTTTTGCTCATCTAGTTTCATATGACATCTTCTTGACAGTGATACTAGAAGCCAAAAGTTTGCTCTCAGTCATGTTTGGTACCTTAAATCAAGAGACTGGCCTCTACAGTTGATTAATTTCTGTATTCTGCTTCAACTATATTTATTTTCTGTTTGATGTTAATAGAAATTTCACACATGGTAGAAAGCATATAAGTCCACCACTGCCGTCCTTTCAGTAGAAATTCCAGCTTTTTCCCATCCAATATTTTTCTTCTGGGCCTCTGTACTGTAATTGATACCATTAACCTCTCACTCTTTCTGGAAACCCTTTCCTCCCTTGGCTTGCATGACCCTACAAGGTCCTAGTTCTCATCTTTCTTCTTCAGTTATTCTTTTTCTGTCTCTTCCACAGAACCTTCCTCTTAATCCTTCCAGCCTCCAGTCCCAGACACCCCAATGGCCTATCTTGGCCTTTTATAGTTCTATCCCTACCCTTCTCCCCGCAGAATGCATAGTCCCTTGTGGCTTTAACCATCATATCTATATTGATTGATGTCATCATGTCTAAGTTCAGTTCCCCCACCTGAGTTCTGATTCATATTTCTGTTTCAAGATTTTCCTCCTGCGCACTTGGGAGGCTGAGGCAGGAGGATCACGAGTTCAAAGCCAGCTTCGGCATTGGCGAGGCACTTAGCAACTCAGTGAGACCTTGTCTCTAATAAAATACAAAAAAAGTCTGGGGATGTGGCCCAGTGGTCGAGTGCCCCCGAGTTTAATCTCCAGTACAAAAAAAAAAAAAAAAAAGATTTTACCACTGAATATCCTGTTATCATCTCATATCCCACTTGTTTACTTATTTAACCTATACTTACTACATGTCTACAATGTGCCAAAAACTGTGCTAGTCCCTGAAGATACAGTGATGATCAAAATATACCATTTTTGCTCTCAAAGAGATGACAGCCCAGTAGAACTTTAAGGTAAAGAATTTGTCAAATATTGGTAAATCAAGGCAAAGCAAAACAAAGCAATGCTATTATTATTTTTTCTTTTTTGGTGGTACTGGGGATTGAACTCAGGGGCACTCGACCACTGGGCCACATCCCCAGCCCTTTTTTGTATTTTATTTAGAGACAGAGTCTCACTGAGTTGCTAAGTGCCTCGCCATTGCTGAGGCTGGCTTTGAACTCTAGATCCTTCTGCCTCAGCCTCCCAAGTGCTAGGATTACAGGTGTGCGCTACCGCACCCGGCTAGCAATGCTATTCTTGTCTCCAAAATTTGCTACCTTCCTCTCTATTCTAACTCTCCATTTCCCCCTTTAAAATTATCTTCCCAGTCTCCTAATCTTCCAAGCATCTTTTCATATTTGCTGATTTACTTTTCATATATTTCTCTTTTGATGAAGTGTCTGGTCAAAACTTTTATCCTTTTTTTTTTTTTACCAAGTTGCTTGTTTTTTAATTACTGAGTTTTGGATATCTTATAAACACCAGCTTTTTTTCAGATATGTGTTTTGCAAATACTTTCCCACAATCTGTGGCTTATCTTTTCGTTCTGTTAGAAATGTCTTTTGCTCAGCATTATTTTCTTTTAACAAGGTCCAATTATCAATTTTTTTATTTTGTGGATCTTGGTTTTGGTGTCATAGCTAAGAAATCTTTGCATAACCCAAGGTCACAAAGGGTTTTTCCCATGTTTTCTTCTAGAAGTTTTGAGGTTTAGGATTTTACGTTTAGGTTTATGACCCATTTGGAGTTGATTTCTGTATAAAGTGTGTAAAGAAGTAGGGTCGAGTTTCAATTATTTTGCATCCAATTATTTCTTCTCTAATAAAACCTGTACACCTTGGTCAAGATGAGCCCCCCAGCACCATTTCATCATGGCTTCCTTCTGGTGAGGACTTACCATGCCCTCCTGTTGTCTACCACTAACAGCTAGCTCTCCTCAACTCCCTCCTCTGGTACTGCACTGCTCAAGCTACTTCAGTCCCCACAACCTCCCATTCTAACCAGGCCCTTGTCTTCACAGTCTTCAATGGCTGTGGGAGCAATTGTTTAAGGATTACTCAAGAAAGACCAATCACAATCCTTCCTTAAATTGCAAGGCAGATACTGAAAAAAGTAAAAATCCTCCCCCTGGAGCTGCTGAGCCAAAAGGGACCAACAATGGAGGCTTGACAATAGACCCAACTCTCCCTGCTCTTGGTGCTGGCATGTGACCCAGGGTTGCCTTAAGGGCTATAAGCATTGAAAAGTTCTGGTCCTTTAGCAGATGAAAAACTTTACTATGAGATCTCAGCCTAAACACAAAATTCACATGGTGGAAGAGTTCTTGACTCTTCCTTTCGAGTCTGGCCTTGTCCCTCCCTCTGGTTGCCCACACTCTCCTCCTTTCTCCATCGTCCTTTAGGTCTTTTTTACTTTCCTTCTCTATTCCTGGCTCCTCCTCTGCTTCACTGTCCTTTTCTTCCTCCTCCTTCTCCTCTTCTTCCCCTTCCCCTTCTCCTTCTCGATTTGGCTTCCATTCAAGTTTTTCCTGGTGAAGCTAAAACAATGAGCTACGTAACCTGTGCTTATGAGGGAAGAATGAAGAAGAAAGTTCTCCATCGATCAGACTTCAGATTGCACCATCTGTAGGCAAACAAACTTAATGAAACAGATAGGAATTTCATTTGACATCACATTATTTTTATAAATCAAATTAAATCTGACTCCCAGGTCACATACACTAAGTAAGATGGTGGGAAATTTAATTAAAACAGTTTAATTAGGAACAGTGGAAAGGAAGATGATATGGTCCAAGTTCTCAACTTTTGAGAATTTGGCTTGATTAAAGGGCATTTGGAAATTAAGTCAAGGAGACCTTGGAATGCCTTGAGTGACTGGATTCTGATGGCCAGCCAGACTCTAGCTGGTTAAAAGAAATATAAGGATAGATTTAAGGAAGAACTGATTCTTGCTTGGATCATAGACCTCCTTCCTGAGCCCAGCCATCTACTGCCAACAACCACCAGGAAGATGGGATGCAAAAAGAGATAGCTTGCAATTTCCCTCCTATATATGCATGGGTTGGTGAGCAGCCAGAGAAGATTAAACCAGAAAAAACAGTCCCTGTGCTTTTCCCTCCTGCACCATTGGTGAAACCCTGTCCTCCTTTTCCTGGGCCTCCTTTCTGCCCCTAGCAGTTTGAGTTCACCCTGTTACAACCTCCAAAGAGGACTTGCACTGTTTGTTTACAGATTTGGCAAATCACATGGCTAACGTCTTGTTGTCAGAGTGAGGAGACACCATTTTCCTGATGGTGTCTCTCTTATTCTACCATTGCAATGAATATGAAAACTCCTCCCTAAATGTAAGACCATAGGAACAATTAGACCTTCCCACGCATGATCTTTCAAGGGGACATTATGCGACAAGACCTCTTCCTGCCTCCCAATCTATGGAAAACAATTTCATAGCTGAGATGTCAATGGAAGTTGGCATGAAATACAATTCTTCATTTTAAGGGGAGGGGGGAAAAAAGCTAAGTAGCTTAAAAGCTGACTCATAATTGTGATTTACTTTGGCTTTTTAATTTGAACATTTTAATTGCTTACTTTACAAATTGAACTTTAAGAAAGTAAAATAATAAAATAAGATTTATAACTTTGCATCTACCTTCAAAGGGCCGTGCTTTGTGATTTCTCCAAGACAGGGAAAACACGCGCCTCTGCTTCCGATTATTCTCACCCACCTTCCCTCCTCAAATCCAATGTTCTTTTTCATTCTGTGTCCCTGTGTATGCACTTGAAGATCCTTCAGTGACCTTTAATGAGTGTAGCTGAAACAAAATGCAAAGGAAAAACACAGGAATCTGGAGAAGAAGTGCTTCGATCTCCTAGCCCTTAGGTGATTCTTCTGTCCTGACTCAACCAGTGCTTAACCCTCCAGGCTCCAAGGTGAGAGCCATTTTCTGCCACACACCCCTGCCTCCCCATGTCCCTCCCATGCCATCTTTCTCTCCATTCCTACATTAACCAACCTTCCTCAGCCTTCCTCTTCTTTCCACCAGGAAACCCCACTACTGGTTCCCAACTTGGTTGCCTCCTTCTCAGTTCTGAAGCTTCAATTCAAATGCTGTCTCTTCTGAGAGGCCCTCGTGATAGCCACTGAAAGTCCATGTCCTCACATCTGGTTGTTCTTTCTCCTCAACCTCCTTGTTTCCTTTATGGTTCATCTCACAATTTTTAACTCTCTCATTTGCTTTCAGTTTCTTTATTGGTATTTTTTTTTTTTTTTTTTGCTTGTTTTTTGGTTTTCTTTTGACCTGTCTCCTTACTCTGACTGTGAGTGCTAAGGGTGGGGACTAGGTCTTGCCAATGGAATCTATGACTCCAGGGATAATACCTGGTGCATAATAAGCACTCAGTGAACATCTGGTTTGTGAGTGAATAAATGAATGAATATATTCTTCAGAGAGGCCCAGTACATCAAGCTGCTTAAAAAGCTCTTTTCTGCTTTGATCTGAAATTCTGCTCTGGAAGGTTATTTCTAAGATCATATCCAGAGGATATTGCCCCAAGGAAAACTTTGGAAGGACAAAGTGAAAAAATCCTCCCTGGATTATTTCCTTGATGAAGAGAATTGACACAAATCTCAAGATGAATCAGGAATTCATTGCAGAGCTCAAAGCTAGCCATTTTGGTAAACAACTGTCACAACATAGCCAATAACCATGCACAGGAAACCCTGGTGACACTGTGCCAACCTCAATAAGAGGGGACACTTCCCTTAGTCCAAAAGGAAAAAAGTTAATGTTCAATATTATAGAGGCCAAATCTCTGGACAGTTGCAAAAGACAATGATTTCCTCTTACTGAGCAGATCTATTTTTCTTAAATCTTTACCACACTCATTTTTATGTTCCTATCACAATCCTGGGCATAGGATTATATGTACAGTAAAATTCAGATATAATAAAAATGTATGTCTCCTTAGTTATATTTTTATATTTTTACTTTATTACCAAAAGGAAATTCTTACGTGATGTACACAAAGCCCAGAATATGGGGAGATATAATCCTTCTTATGGAGTTAACTTGTCAGTCCATAAAGAACCCATCTTGGATGGGCATCTGAGAATGGCCCTTTGTCTCTTGTCCCCTTTCTTCTCTCCACTGTCCTTTCTATCTTTAGTCTCCCTCAGGCTGTCTTCCAGGGTCCAAGCTTCATCCTGGAGAATGATATTCCATCTCTATCATGTGTTGTAAGAATAGGCTTCTACCCATTACACTTCTTCAGAAAACACTATTTATAAAGGATATCAGGATTGGATTCAAATGCATATAGTTTAAACCTTCACAGTGGTTTAAACAAGACAGGAATTTAGTTCTTTCTCTTGTAAAGAAGTTAAAAGAAGGAGGTCTGGGGCTGATATGGCAGCACCACATTATCAGGAGGACACAGCTCCTTCAGTCTCCTTAGTTTGTCACTCCATCTTTGGTGTGGTTTGAATATGCCCCCAAAGTTCATGTGTTGTAAAATGTGTTACTCAGTTTTCCATCATTATGACAAAATACCTGAGAAAAACAACTTTAAGGAGGAAAGATTTCTTTTCATTCAGTTTCAGAGGTTTGAGTCCATAGTCACTTGGCCTCATTGTGGTGGTGAGGCAGAACATCATGGCGGAGAGGGTGATAGAGCAAAGATGCTTACCTCGTGGTGGTCAGAAGAGACGAGAGAGGAAGGATCCAGGGACAAAACATACCCTTAGAAAGCTCACCCCAAGTCCCACCTCTTTCAACTTGGCCCCACGTCCTAAAGTTTCTACCACCTCCCAGTAGCACCACCAGCTAGGGACCGAGCCTTCAGCACATGAGTCTTTGGGGGAACATTCCAGATTCAAGCTATAACAGAAATGTAAACGCAAGACAACAATGTTCAGAGGTGGGAACTTTAAGGGGTAATAGGACATTGAGGACTTTTTCCTCATAAAGAGATTAATAGCATTATTTCAAGAGATGATTAATTATCAAGGTAGTTGGTTCCTGATAAAAGGATTGGTTCTTCCCTACTCCCTGTCTCCTCCCTGTATCTCCCACCCTACCCAGAATGACACAATAAAAAGTCCCTTGCCAGATGCAGGCCCCTTGACTTTATGCTTTGCAGCCTTCAGAACTATAAGGAATAAATTTCTGTGCTTTATACATTACCCAGTCTCATATATTCTGTTATAGTAGCATAAAACAGACCAAGACAATATTCAGGATCACCCCATGATCCAAGACAGAAAGTGAGGGGTTATAGTTTAGATACTAAGTGTCCCCCAAAAGCTCACATGTGAGACAATACCAGAATATTCACAGGTAAAATGATTGGGTTATGAGAGTCTTAACCTAATCAGTGCATTAATCCACTGATAGGGATTAACTGCGTGTTAACTATAGGCAGGCAGGGAATTGCTGGAGGAAGTAGGTCACTGGGGTAGGCCTTTTGAATATATATTTTGTCCCTGGTGAAGAACTCTCTCTCTCTCTCTCTCTCTCTCTCTCTCTCTCTCTCTCTCTCTCTCTCAGCTTTCTAATCACCATGAGCTGCTTTCCTCCTCCACGTCTTTCCTCCATGCTGTTCTGCCTCACCTTGAGCCCAGAGCTATGGAGTGGGCCATCAATGGACAGAGACCTTTATAACTGCAAGCACCAAATAAACTTTCCATTTTCTAAAACTGGGTTTTATTTTAGGGGATGGGTCTTCTGGTCACAGCAACACAAAGCTGACTAAAACAGGTGCAAAGAAAACAGGCTATTTCCACACATGGAGTCAGTATCTTTTAATTAGATTTCCCACTGGCTTCTGCTTTCATCTCATTGACCAATTCTATTTGAAATAATGATAAGAAATGTTATCTCTTAGCTTGGACATTGCTCCCCTGAATAAAATCAGTGTTCTAGTACTATAAAAATAATAAAAGTGGAAAATGGGCATTATGCAAGTCACATGAACTCATAATTTTCTGGAGGGCTTACTAGAACACAAGTGCTATATTCTCTGAGTTTGTTATTTGGTAGGTCTGGAAAGGATCCTGAGAATTTGCATTTCTAACAAGCTTCTCAGTGATGCTGAATAATCTGCTGGCTTAAAGATCAGACCTGCAGATCTTGAAGAAAATGTCTTGCATTTTCTTGTAAGCAACACAAAACTTTTTTTTCCTGCTAATATTGACTGTCTTTATTTAGACTTTAATGTATTATTTTATTAACAAAAAGCACCAGACTTTTCACTCTACTAAAGAGACCCTTTTCATCAGAGAAAGAGAAAGAAAGAAAGAAAAAAAGAAAGAAAGAAAGAAAAACAAGGCAACAGAGAAAATAAATCAAGTGTTGCAGTAACTACCATGAATGGAATTCTGTTCTTATCCGCCATTTGTGAACTAGAACATCTCAACCTCAAGGAGAGTTGAGAATCAAACTGAAAGGCACTGGGCTTTAGCAGCATCAATTATTGATGCTCAGTAAATGAAATAAGAGCTATAACTAGATGCTGAAAGGCAATTTGTTAGGCAGTCCCAGAGGATTAGGAAGTTCCAAAGGCCACATTATTGATCTTCCTCTGCCATTGATGGAGCAGGATAATTAGATGGACTTGATCCTTAAGAAGGAAAGTGGTGTTATAGACTACAGAAGATAGGAGTAGTAAAAAAGGATGAGGATCCATGAACTTGCAAGCACCCCAATCACCTTGGGGGTCAGGGCTTACCAGGTGTTAGCTTTGTATGTTAGTCAGCTTTTTGTTACTGTGACAAAATATCTCAGAAAAATATACTTAAAAGAGGAAAGATTTATTTTGGCTCACAGTTTTCAGAAGTTTCAGTGCATGATCACTTGGCTTTGAATCTAAGGCAAGGTCATCATGAAGGAGAGCATGTGATGAAACAAAGACTTTCAACATGCCAGCCAGGAAGCAAAAGAGAGAAAGAGGAAGGAAAAAGCCAGGGACAAAATACAGTCTTCAAAGGCACACCCCCATTGACCTACTTCCTCTAACTAGGCCCTACCTCCTAAAGTTTCCACCCCCTCCCAATAGCCCATCAAGCTATAAATGCATCAATAGATGAATCCATTGATGAGATCAGAACCCTCGTGATCCAAACACCTCCCATCTCTGAACACTGCTGCATTTGGGACCAGTCCTGTATTCCAGATCCAACCCCTAACACCTTGGGGTCAGAGGCCTGTAAGCTGAATGTCCAGGCCAGTGGTGAGCTCTCCTGCCTTCCCCCATTTCTCCCTTTCTTTCTCCCATTTTTGTTTTTTAAAATTTTGCTGAGTAAAGAAAGAAAAAATAAAAGAATTTTGTCTACACTTCAGCCTAAAGAAATAAAGAGCTACAAATCCTTGGAGATCGAGTGTGGTAGGGAGATTGAAAAGTTAAAGAAACCCAAGGGAAGAGTGAAAACTTGGGCCAAGAAAGTCAGAGGCCACTCACACAGAGCTACTTGCCCCTTCTGGGGTTGTTTACCACACAAGCTTTTTTTCTTGTTGTTTGGGGAATTCTGAGCTTTATTTTATGGTGTCATTCCCACACAAACCATTCTCCTGGTGGGGTTAGATTTGAAAATTGTGCTCTGTAGTTCCAAGCTGTAGAGAGTTTGCACACACACTCATGCATTTCTCTAAAATTGTTCATTGTCCAACGGAGGGTGAGACAGGTTCCTGTTTCTTCCTTCCTTCTGTGGAATTCGTCCCTTCTGGGGATAAACCGGGAGGCATTGACTAGCACTTCTAAATTCTATATATTTGAAAAAGCTGTACACGGGAAAACAAACTCAAAATTTATTTTAAGCTTATTTTAATTGAGTTGCAGTGTAATTTAGACGTTTTTGACCTTGCACTTCTGCCAGCCACATAACTGGAATATTAAAAAGAAGAAAGAAAAAGAATCCAATAGAATTTACCAACTTCTAGAGAAGCAGATAATGTTGGCCCGGACACGGTCCTTCACTGGGTCATTCCTGTCATTTATGGGTAAGGAAGATGAGGTCTGGAGTGGGAACGGGACTGGGCAGTCAGTAACAGTAAGTTTTCAATGTCCACACTCTGCTAGACCCACATTTGCAGTTGTGCCTTTTACCCATACTTCTGTGCCAGAATCATGAAGGTCTTCACGAAGTTCTGAAACTTCTTAAATCTTTTGGTAGCTTGAGTTGTCATTTTTACTTAGGATTTTACTTACTTACAAAGTCCTGTTGAATTAATTACACTAATGCTTACTTCAAGACATTGAGCCAGGGGTTAGATAAGAGGAAATGAGTGCAAACACCGCTTTTCTTGTCCACTGGGATTCTTAGTTTAACAGAGGGTTAAGACATACCCAAAGCTGGCACTCTGGGTAGAAAGACCCAGTCATAGAAATGCAGGGATAACAGGATGAGGGAGGACTGAGGAGGAGAAAGCTTTCCAGTGAAAGGAGATACTCTGAAGGGGGTGGCTTTGGGGTCCCTAGGAGGAGTAATTAGGAATATGACTGTGGACTAGAGTAAACCTGGGAAGCCACCCTTGGAGGGGGGAGGACACAGAAGAAAGGCCTGATGTCCAAGGGTTCCTGAAGGGCAGAAGAGGATTCGGTCTCACTGGAGATTGCCACGCATGGAGGGGAGGGGATAATACACACTCCCTGCCAGTGGCATATAAAAGCAAATATCGTTTTACAGGGCTAATGTAATGCCACAAACTGGTGGCTTCAACAACAGAAATTTATTTTTTCATGGTTCTGAGGTTTAAAAGTATGAGACCAAGCTATCGGTGGGCTGGTTTCGCTCCAGGCCTCTTTCCTTGGCTTGTGGCTGGTGGCTTCTCTTGCTCCTTCATGTGGCTTTCCTTTCACATGCACCCCACTTCCTAGTGAGGACACCAGTCACCCTGGATTAGGGCCTCACCCAGGTGACCTTGTTTGACCTTATTCCATCTTTAAAGGCCTTGTTACCGAATATAGTCACATTTTGAGGTATTTGAATTTGGAATGGGGGTGTGTACACAATTCAGTCTATAACAACACTCCACTACTCTTCATGATTATTAACGGCACATTATTTTGAGACAGATGCCACCTTTCAAAAAGTTACCAGGTTTAATACAATAAGAAAGCTACTTGATGCCAGTTACACAATTACTGCCCCACACATTTTCTGTGAGTCTTTTAGCCAAGTGTAAAAGTTAAAAGTAGAAACACAAACACTGCACTAGAACTGAAGGAAATAATGCTGCATGTCCACTCCTAGGAATTTACTCAGGAGAAATTTTTAAAAAAATGTCTACACAGAAACGTGTACACAAATGTTCATGGCAGCGTTACAAATGTTCACGGCTGCAACCTGGGAATGACCCAATGTCTCTCCACCAACTGGTGTATAGACAAATGTGGCACACCCATCCAATAGTGCCATGTTGGGCCACAGAAAGGAATCATTACCCTAAGTGCATGTAGGAAGTCACGAATGGTGTGAATATACTTTGTATACAACCAGAGATACGTAAAAAATGTGCTCTACAAGTATAATATGAAATGTAATGCATTCTGCTGTCACTTCTAACAACTTAGAATAAAAAATAAATTTGTGAAAAAAAAAAAGAAAGGAATGAGGGTCTATGCACACAACACAGATGAACCTTGAACACACTGTGGGAAGCTTGCAAAGCTAGATGGAAAAACACTGCACGTTACATGATTCCATTTATATGAAATGTCCAGAAAAGGCAAATTTATAGAGACGTATATATCAGTGCACATCAGTACCAGGGCTGGATACAGGAATGAACACTAGTAGAAACGGGCATAAGGAACTTTCTGGGGTGAAGGGAAAGTTCTAAATCTGGATTGTGGTAATATAAATTTACTAAAAGCAGTGAATTATGTGATTATCATGGGTGAATTTTATGGGATGTAAATTATACTTCAATAAAGCTGTACAATGTTAATGAAGAAATGCATACATAGAGGGAATTGAAAAATTACACAAAAATAAAATGAACTTAAGAAATTTCCTGCAACCAGACAGGAAAACTCTATCCATCTGTGACCTGCAGAAGGACTTGTGGTAAAATCCTGTAACAGTAACACTGGGAGGGCCCTCAGGACCATCTTGTGCAACCTCTCATTTAATTGAGTGAGGATGCTGGAGTGGAGGCTCAGAAAACTTTATGGGACTGACTTGTTCCAGATACCGTAGCTGGTTAATGGCCCAGTTGGAATCAATCCCAGGAGCCCTGATTATCCAGCATCCTCACTGGGCTGTTCCCCACCTTTCTTAACCTCTCCCAGCCCCAGATATCTCGTCTACAAAATGGGGACAGTAATATCCGTCCCTGCCTGTTTCCCAGGGACTATGTGAGGACCAAACAAGATAAATTATATGGAAGTGCTTTCAAAAAGGCAGAGTCCTCTACTAATGCAAAGGGTAGTGCTGTAGTATTTACAAGTTGATTGTGAGACATTCTAGTTCAGAATCCAGACCAAAGAGCTTCAAGAGTGCACTCCCAGGAAACTCATCCATCTGTCCGCATATAAACACCAATCTCAGGCAAAAGCACCACGGGGGTGGGGGTCAGATGATGAGGGGATGGGGCAGTTTCAGTACCATGCCCTCATTTTTCCAGATCATTCCCCCTTCCAGAACCTCAATATCTTCTTGCTCTTCATCCATGACACTTTAATGAATTCGAAGACAATGAAATTTAGTTTGTGTGCATTCAACTATGATTCCTCAAATAACCAAGATGAAAATGAAGATTTGATTTAGATACGTATAACCTAAAAGTTATTTATTTTACCCGCCCCCCCCCCCTTTGAAAACTTATCCATTCCTGTTGGGATACCATAAAGGGCCCTCTGTGTCTACTAACACCTGGAAATCCCCAAGACTGTAAACTAAGTGTATTTGGAGCTTTTTAATCTCTGCTAAAGGATCTTCTCGATCCCACCCCCTTCCCTGAGCCTCCTACCACCCACACAGGGGTGGGCCTCACTGGGAACCCTCAGTGAAAGGAGAGCCCCGCAGCCCAGTCCTGCTGCTGGCCCAGGGAAAACACCAGGTGCACGGTCTAGCACAGAATGTGAACTCAGAAAACACTTATAAATCAAGCAGGGCCCAGGGAGGGAAAGTACGCGTCAGCAAAAAATAACAACAAAGTTGCGGTGAAATGTTAAATCAGACCAACCCAATAGCAAGTTAATTACAGTGGCCTCTGTAGAAAACCCAGGGTGAAGACTGAATGATAGCTAGAAAAGGCAGAAGCACCCTCCCCTCCCACAGCCCACTACTACTTTTTATGTATTGGGATTATTATTCCTTTAATTGTGGTACGTATTAAGGTTTAGTCCTAGGTGTCAGTTGTCTTCTGACTGCCAGGTTTTAATTTCCCATGCAAATATGTTTTATTTTTTAACATGAACCTTATGTTCAAGTTATCAACCTCTTCTTTGGTTACATCTGTATTTTGAGTTGTGTATAGAAAGCAACTCCTCACATCAGTATAGAGAAGTCACCTTCGTTTTCTTCTATCACTGGTAGATTTCATTCTTGATCCATCTGGAATAAGTATGTGGTTATCTAATAGTCCACACACCACTTATTCAAAGGTCCGTTTTTGTCCCAGTAACTGGAAATGTCATCTTCATCATGGACTAAATTTCCACACACATTTGGGCCTACTCCTATTCTGCTACATTGGTCTAACTACTCCATGTGCCAGTAAGATACCGCTTTAATTATAGAAGCTTTGTGGTACTTTATGTTAGCTGGCTCATTTTCTCCAGTGTTTTCTCAACTATCCTTGCATTTTGTTTGTTTGTCTGTTTCTGGATACAAACTTTTATATTGCCTTGTCTGGCTCCAGAAAAAGCCTTATAATGGTGTTTTTGTTGGGATCACATTAACCTAGGAAGAATCGATATTTATGATAGTATCCAAGAAAGGGGGTGTCTTGTGATTTGTTCAAGTTATTTTTATGTCTTTTGGGAGTACTGTAAAGTTTTTTGGAGAGTTTTTCCCTATATAAAATGTGTTATCTATGGGGCTGGGGTTGTGGCTCAGCGGTAGAGCGCTCGCCTAGCACATGCGCGGCCCTGGGTTCTATCCTCAGCACCACGTAAAAACAAATAAGTAAAATAAAGGTATTGTGTCCAACTACAACTAAAAAAATAAATATTAAAAAATGTGTTATCTATGTTATTAAGCTTATTCTCAAGTTGTGTATGTTTTTCTTGCTACACACCATTACTTTTTTTTTTAATGCTGGGTATTGAACCCAAGGCCTTATACATGCCAGGCCAGTGCTCTACACTGAGCCCCATCTCCAACCCCATCCCATTTTGAAGCCAACCTAATCTAGGACCTTGACCTCTGGTTCAAGCTAATATAAAGAGTAACATATTCTTTTCCACCTCCATTTTGTTTCCCATTTGCCAAGTTCACTAGTTTCTTTGTCCTGATTTGAAGGTGTCTCTATTGACCATGTAGGGAGAACAAGAGACAATAATAGTAAGTCTCAGGTTTAAGACAAGATGACATAAGACAGTGGTGAATAAGGTCTTCAGGTTTTAGCAAGAAAGAATTCACATATGTCTTGGGGCAAAGATAAGAAGTTACAGGACTCACATATTTAAAAATCTGAAATTGGATTTAACTGGTCTGCTTTTCTCCATCAAGTAAACTCTATCAATCTTTGTGACATCTTGGACAATCTTCTAAATCCTCTTTCCTCTGCTTGGTCTGATATAATACAGTATACTTTTGAGTAATGGTATTGAATTAATAAATCCCTACCATAAATTCTCCTTTTCTAATATTTCCCTAATACTTCCATGATCCAAACTCCATGTGGACACAGGAATCTCTAATAGATAGTCTCTGAGACCATCTGTAAAACCAGGTTGGAGGAAGGTCCTGTGTATTGTGATACACATCTTAGAGTATACATTTCTATCCAATTTCAGACTCTGGGGTCTCTAGCTGGTTTTCTCAGGTAGTTAGTACATAGTCCTGCTGAGACCAAGATCACTAGTTGAATTTTACTCCAGGCCAGCCAGATGTCCCCTCTCCTAATTCCTCCCTTCCAATATGCCTTTAATCCCTTAGGCACAAAGAGGACTGAGTGAGAAATCTAGACAGGTCATAGGAAATGCAATGTTGAAAAAGCTATTGGAGACCAAAGGCAATTGGAGACTTTAAGACTTTGGCAGGCATGAAAAGAAAGACCCCTACTGGGTCTTTTACTTATAATATCTCTTTCTCTACAAGTTTCACTGCTGAACTCCTGAACACCCTTCAAGGTCAAGCTTAATTGTCACCTTTGTCCATAACTTTTTCATGAGATCCCTCTACCTCTCAAAGAAGTCGTTGCTCCCTCATCTGTTTTCCCATTAAATTTTAAGCATGTTTCTATTATCATTTTAATCACATTTTATTACAGTTCTATCATTATTTGTTTAGATCTCTGTCTACCAACAAGGATTCAGATTCCTGGAGGGAAGACCTGTTTTTCATCCATCTCAGTATCCTCAAGATTCAGCAATTTAATTGAGTTTAATTAACCTGAGGAAGAGATCTGAACCATTTTTTCTGTTCTCCATTTGAGACCAATAGTCATAGCCTGGTAGGAAGTAGTGGTATGAATAAAACCCAGCTCACATTTATCCTGAGAGACCCCAGAGAGAGCTCCCTGGTGAAAATATGGAATGTATTTCATGGCCTGCCTCCTTTTCAGCTTATTAATAAAATTGGTACAAAGAGGGAACCATTATAAGGGTTAAATAAGATGATGCAACTAAAGCATTTAGTTAACTATTAACTATTTTACTAAAATATTTGTGATTTTATTACTACATAGACTGATAAGAAAAAAATCAAATGACAAATATTAAAGTTACTGAGTGGAAGTGAATCCTCTAATGAATTGCTATGTGATTCAACAACACAGCAGTTCTCCAACTTTTTTCTATCACTACATGCTAAATAGGTATTCTCATATGAGGGACATGCCCATTCCTATCAACCAGCCACAGTTGGAGGTAAAGAACCGCCATTTTCTGATTGGTCAAATAGGTAAGAATTTGTGCAGATGAGGGGCAATTTTTAGTGTATTTTCTGGAACTCCTTATCTCCTTCCCCTACATCTCAAGAAAACACGCCAAAATGTCTATGAGCAAAAATGGCACAAGTACAAAAATAACACATCAGCACTAGTTTGTTTATTCTTTTTAATACACAAAGCACAGTTCTTCATTATTACAAATAAATTATTCCAACAGACCTCTATTTGGACACACCAATGTTGTGTAAAACCCAGCTGGTAAGATCCACTAGTGCACATCCTGAGGGGTCAAGGCTAGCCACCGTCACACTGTGTGATGTTTGCAAACTCTTTAACTCACCACAATCATTATGAAAAGTGGGCTCCATGAAATGTGCCAGCGAATTATTCTCATGTGTGGTTGTGACACTAAATGAAGCCGTCCCATAAGGTGTTTTAATGTTCAGGGTCTTGGCAGGAAAGAGATGGCCAATTCCAAAGGAGCAGGTGAAGAGTTTGATGAAAGGACTAGTTTCAAAGCCTTGGGCAGGTTTAAGGGAAACAAGAGATGGTAAAGCACCCAGTGGTTAGCACCAATGAGAAGCTGCTGCTACATCCTTGCCGTGAGTTTAAAGGACAGGGCAAGGAATCAGTCACTGCAATCCTCCAGAGAAAGCTGTAGCTGTACAAAAAGGCTCTCTATACCTCACAGACAGAGTTCAGCAGGAAAAGAGTCGAAGAAATAAGTCCTTCAAGGTCTATCTCCTTCTCCTGCCTGTACCTCCACTGCCAAATCCAACTGGAATGCAGAGAGATCATAGATCATAGAGGTCAAAGGTGCAGTCCAACATGGTCAGTCTTTCTGAACAGAAAAGAGGGAGAGGAATGAAAGTGTATCTAAAGGGACAAACAGAAACTATGGAGATAGAAGTCAACTAATTTTTTCTTCTAGATTCCACATTGTGATTTCTATCTTACATAGATATACTAGATGAGGTCTGAGTCATTTTCTAATTAGTATAAAAGACAAAATGCACAACTGAACCCTGGGAATACTTGACTTCATCCTCAATTTAAATAAAAAGAGATCCCAGTCATGCCTCCCAGGTTATTTAAGT
The DNA here is from genome assembly GCA_025594165.1 of Tamias sibiricus. Taxonomy (NCBI): domain Eukaryota; kingdom Metazoa; phylum Chordata; class Mammalia; order Rodentia; family Sciuridae; genus Tamias; species Tamias sibiricus. Next base: position 36,168,841 of record CM046665.1, on the reverse strand, counting down.
TTACTTTCTTGGCAAAGTTCTGAATGTCTCACTCTCTTTATCTTCATTTTGAAATTACCAATTGGGCAGAATGTAAGGATAAACTTAACAGAAGTTAAACTAGGATGGAGAAAAAAATCTGAAAAAGAACAGAAATATTAAAAGGATATTTTCCCCCAGACTCTTCCTTTTTAATTCTTGTCATGCTTACTCAAGAGAATCCTGATGGCTGACAGAACTAGAAGTCCCTTGTGTGGCTACATCCCCTGCCTCTTCTTGGTTTGGGGTGGTTCCATTTTTATTCAAAGCTAATTCAGCTGAAAGTTCTGAAAAGATACCATACGTTTACTATTTTAAAATTACATTATGTTGATTGTTAAAATAATGTATACAGTAGTCTCCCCTTATCCATGAGGCATTAAATAAGATTCCAAAACCCTCAATGGATGCCTGAAAGACTGGACGGTACTGAACCCTATAAATACCATGTTTCTTTTTATACCTACATACTTACAATTTTAATTTATGAATTAGACACAGTAAGAGATTAGCAAAAATAATTAATAATAAAATAGAATAACTCTAACAATATGTTAAAATAAAAGTTATTTAAAACTTATGAATTATTTTTGTCTAGAATCTTCCTTTTAGTATTATTGGACTATGGCTGACCTCAGATAACTAAAACCACAGAAAGCAAAACTAAGGATAAGGGGGACTAGTTTATGTGTTAATTATATATAATTTAGAAAAATACAAAACTACATGAAGAAGAAAAGAAAATCCATGAGGATTCTCACCCCACAGTGGTATCATCAATATTTTATTATATTCTCTTTCATTTTTTCTCTACATAGATTTCCCAAATGGGCATTCCACTCTGTGTGTCTTCCTTCATTATAACTTACATTATAGAACAAGATGCTCCGTATCACTAAATAAATTTTAAAAGAGTGAAATTTAAAGACTGCATAATGGGTTTGTGAATGATTATACCCCAATGTATTTAACCATTCCTCTATTATTTAATAGTTAGATGTTTCCAATTTCCTTTGTGATAATTAAGATTACAGTGAATACCTCCATTCCTATTTTTTTAATCTATGATAAATGTATTAGAACAGATTTCTAGAAGGGAGTAAAAATGTTAAAGTTTCACTTTAGATCTTGCCAAATTGCTGTCCAAAAAGATTATACCTACTTACATTACCCCCCACAGGGCAGACGAATGCCCATTTTTACAGGACATGGCAGACACTGAGTGTTGGAATTCATTTTTATCTCTGTCAGTGAAACTTGCTTGTGGTCTTAACTGACCTTTTTTTGTTTTGTTTTATTCAGCAAAGTTGAATGTTTTCTTCACACGTTGTAGGCCATCGACCTCCCTTCCTTGTGAATTGTCTGTTTCCGCAGTTTGGCAGCTAAACTTTCTTCCAAACTTTTGTTCCTCTCTTGAGAATCACAAAACTTTGTACAACTTTATTCCAATTCATTGAGTGTTTTCAGATGGTTGGTTGCTTTTAACAGAGCAAGCTGATTCCAAAAAATGTCATTTCAGTTTGCTTTTTGACAGAGAAAGGCTGTACGTTCGGTCAAATGCTGCCCGGACTATTTTTCAAAACCATAACTAAAGTTATCTTAATTGTCTCTCTGAATATATTAAAATACACAGTAGCCTACAGTTTTCAGTCCATAAATCCAAAGCCCTTGGAAACGAGTATTTTTTGTGGGCCTCTCTAGGCCTAATTAGGACTATATGATCCTTTTTAGGTACTGGGAAAAGTGAGAAAAAACAGTCCGGTCAAGCACATCCCTTTTGACATGAGTTTTCAACTTGATGTGAAGCCCAGAAATGTTACAACAAATGTGTCCCTGAATGCCTGAGTTCTCTCCCACTGTTTCATGGTAGGTGATGATGAGATTATTTCTATACTTGGGCACACCTTGCAGTGGCTACTACAAGTTAGTGATCCCAAAGGAGAGGGCCAGAAAGCCAATGAGATTCAAGTACATGCAATCGTTTCTATTTGCAAGTTGACCCAGTAACAGCCAGTAGCATTTGTTCGTTGCTTTCCATTGTACTTTCTCAAAATTTCACATATGTTTTCTCAGAAGCAAACAGACAAACCTTTTAATTCTGATTCACTCACGCCAAACACACCATAATGGCGCTGAACAAACAACACTCGAGATGTTTGATAGCCCCTGTATAGTCAACTGCAATTGCAACAATGCATTATAACAAACACAATGTTTGATACCTGTATTTGCAGAATGTTCAATACCTATATTTTAAATAAATAACAGTCTCAAAGCCATATAACTAATAAGTAGTAGTCAGCGCTCAAGCCTTGACTTCTGTCAGCACAGGTGACTCCAAATATATTCTCTTACCCTACCAATTTGTTTATTGAGCACCTTTTAGAAATCTAACAGGATCATGGATCAAGACCAGAAAAAATAACACTGACAACAAAAATTCAAGTTACAACCCAGGTCACCACCCTACTCAATGATCTGGAGAGAAAGATTTCATGTCATATTTCATTGAGCAGCTATATTCATGGTCTTTGCATTTGCCTCTCATTGAGTCACTCTCTGAGCAATCATATTTCCTGACTTTGACATTCCTTCTCTTCACTGTCAATCCACCTTGGGCATTTACAGGCTAACAGTCATTGTTGACTCTGGGACATGCTGTAGGATGTGTAGGCCAGAGCATTGCAGGTAGCTGGCTAGAAGACAAGAACTAAGTAACCACATTGCAGGAAAAAAGTGCCACTTCTCCTGTAAGAGACCACTAGCCCTTCCCATCAGCATAGCACTTGCCAAATCTGAGGAATTTTTGAAGCTAAAACACAAATGCAAGAAGATATTTTTGCTGGACTTTGAGCCAATGGTGGTCTCAATGATGGATCTGGGAATTCTAATTCACAACTTAACCAGTTTCACTGGAGACTTGGATGCTTGATGGTGGGTAAGGATGGGAGCATTTTTTCTTAACACATGTACCTATACCTGCACAGATTTCCCAAGCATGGGTAAGCCTACTGGGAAAAGGCAATGAATTTATTTATTTATTTATTTATTTATTTATTTATTTATTCATTTATAGTTGTAGGTGGACACAATAACTTTATTTTATTTTTTAATTTTTATTTATTTATTTGTTTATTTATTTACTGGCAGGGGTGCTAGGGATTGAACTCAGGGACACTCAACCACTGAGCCACATCCCCAGCCCTATTTTGTATTTTTAATTTAGAGACAGGGTCTCACTGAGTTGCTTAGTGCCCTTCCGTTGCTGAGGCTGGCTTTGAACTCATGATCCTCCTGTCTCCCAAGCTGCTAAGATTACAGGCATTCACCACTGCATCCAGCTTACTTATTTATTTATCTTTTTATTTTTTGTTTATTTAGTGTTGTGTGTGTGTGTGTGTGTGTGTGTGTGTGTGTGTGTGTTGCTGAGGATCTAATCCAGGGCCTCACATGTGCTAGGCAAGCGTCTACCCCTGAGCCACAACCCCAGCCCATGAAAGGGAATTTAAACCTTAAACCCCTGTCCTCTTAATCAGGAAGATGCAAAGCAATAGACTGTCTAGGTCCTGACTGAGACCAGTCTTTCTGAAGCTACTAGCTCCTACACTGAAGGCCACCAGCAGAATGTCAGAGTCCTCACTGAAATCTAGGTGATCAGAGGCCCCTGAGTGAACTGGTACTGAAGCCCACCAGAGCCCTCCAGGACTGTGCACTGCTGCTAGGGTTATTGACGGTGGACCTATAATTACTGAGAGGGTGGGGACACTTGGGGCCAGGGTTGTTTTGCATGGATCACCACTCATCTGAGCACAATATAAGAGTGAGAAGCCTTGTCACTATCACTTCCAAAGGAACTGATAAACCCTCTCAGAGCTATGACAATCAAAGTGGTAAAACTCACCTCCAAGCAGAAGTGAGTTGCAAAAGTGGGCATCTCTGTGGTGGGTGTGGGATTGCAGGAGTCTTTCTTGCCCCTTCTATCTTTTTGCCTGGGTAAACAGCCTGGTCACCCTTCCAGAAAAGAGCAGAATGGGATCTAGAACCTGAAACTGTTACATTTCCTGGCCCCCATTCCTGTGCTCTTTCCACGTCACCCCATTACCTCCCATTAACTAGTAAGGTTTTATCTGCCTTCAGCAAAATACTTGCAAAATGAAGTCTAAAACTTGGCTGCTTCAAATTCCATGATATTAGGAAAAAATCTTTATTTGAAAAAGTCATCTCTCCCCCTATCAAACAGCAAGATCCACCTAGTAGTTCACATCTTCCCATCTATTAATCTTCAGCATGGAAGTTAACTCTCATCCGAGCATGAGAGACTTAAATATAAAACTCATGCCACCTTAATGGAACATTCATTAGTCAGAAAGAAGAGCCTTCTCCTGCGCACAAGAGGGCAACATATCAGCAAGATGCCTTCAAATCACTGTGAGACTCAAGGGCACTCCACTAAAGAAAGCCTTCAGACACATGAGAATCAAGTGCTGAAGACATCATGGATATTTTATATGGAAATGTTAGACAATTATTCAGTTACTTTGCATCCATTTCACATTCTTAGCCATTAAGGATAAAATAATCATTATAAGCTGATTTTAAAGTTTTCAAATTTAAAAATGCCTCTCCAGATATTCCAAAGCAACCAACATGGTTACACACAATCACACACACACACACACACACACACACAATTGACAGTCTATCTTTAAGATGTCATTCATCCACTGAGATTGGGAGGGTTTCAAATTCTTACAATCAAAAGTTGCATGCTTTGTATACAACCAGAGATATGTAAAATTATGCTCTATATGTATGATATGAAGCAATGCATTCTCTGTCATATATAACAACTTAAAATAAAAATTTAAAAAAAAAAAGTTAATGTAGAGCTGGGTGCGGTGGCATAAGCCAGTAATCCCAGTGGCTTGGGAGACTGAGGCAGGAGGATTGTGAGTTCAAAGCCAGCCTCAGCAAAAGCGAGGCACTAGGCAATTCAGGAGACCCTGTCTCTAAGTAAACCACAAAATAGGGCTGGGGATGTGGCTCAATGGTTGAGTGCCCCTGAGTTCATCAATCCCTGGTACCGCCCACCCCAAAAAAGTTCATGTACAGGCAACCATGAAGTTCAGACTTATATTCCCACCACATTTTCAATATCGACAGGTAAGACTGGTTGTGTTCCAAGTTCACACATTCATCTTGAGTGACAGAGACTGCCCTAGACTTTTCAATTAGGTGACTTCACAAGTCCCCCTCTTTAAGTCAGTTTGATTTCAGCTTCTCTGACACTTGCATCCAATTGAAATCTGATTAATAGAGTATCTCAGAAAGTGTGCTGACCACGAAAATTAGAAAATCAGTTTCTTTTGATTACTTGCAAAGCAATTTTTATAACTAATCAGTAAGTATATGTACCAACTTCATCATTATGATTTTCTCAAGTAATCCTAGTTACAGGGGGTTTTTTAAAGCTTTTTAAAACTTACTCTGTGCATTTATTTATCATGATTATACTCCTTGTTCTGAATACATGTTTATGGAGAGAAGAGGGAGTGGAGAGAGCCAACTTCATCAATCCAAAAAGTATGGTTATTTCATTTCTAGCAAATTGTTTGGCTCATAGCCTCTACTTTTAATTTGTAAAATCAGTGCCTGTGCTAAAACATAAAGTGTAAAGCTTTTCTTCCCAATTTACCAACTTTCCCCCTATTTAGTTCCCATCCTGTGAAACCGTAATCAGATTAACATATCACTTCAACCAGCTGGAAGAAAAGGTATATTTTAAAACTTCTGACATCACTGAAATCTCTCTCTCACACACACACACACACACACACACACACACACAAATATATATATATAATCTCACAACTTTGCACATTTTAGCAGCTCCTTTTTTCTTTCTTTCTCTCCCCTGCCCCTGCTTTGTGTGTATATGTGTGAGTGTGTGTGTGTGTGTGTGTGTGTGTGTGTGTGTGTGTGTGTGTGTGATTTTGGGGGTGGAACCCAGAGCCTCACACATGCTAGCTAGGCAAGCACTCTACCACTGAACTACACGCTCAGACCTACTTTTTAAAATTCTGAATAATTGTTATAAATAACAGAATACGGCCGGGGTTGTGGCTCAGTGGTAGAATGCTTGCCTAGCATGCGTGAGGCACTGGGTTTGATCCCTGCCGCCACATAAAAATAAACAAATAAAATAAAGGTATTGTGTCCATCTACAACTAAAAAAAATTAAGATAAATAACAGAACAATTCACTTTAATAACCCAGTAATCACCGTATATATGACCAACTAACTAATGAATGTTTCTAAAGTTCATTAGCAAGTCAGTTATATAAATCTCAAAACACATTTCCCCAAACCTGTGGTTTTATTATTGGTTAGTAGAGTCCTAGACCAACCCATAAGACTCCTTTCTTATAAGAAGCTGTATTTTAGTATGATTCATAGCTCCCAGTTCTGCAAGGGCACCAAAACCAGTATCCTGAGCCCTCTGGCCTAGAAGTTAAAACCCAAATTCCATCATTAATCAGATGGGAAATATCAACCTACTTTCCTATGAAAAGGGTATACTGATAGCTACCTTTTAAGGAATAAATGAAATAAGAAAAATAACACATTTAATACATGGCTTGGCACAGAATAAATAGAAATAATAACTATGGAGAGAGTAATGACAAAGACTTGCAAGTTCTAGACCCAAGATAAGAGAAGGTCTAAGGAGAAGTTTCTTATACCAAGTATGTTCATGTTACATTTAAGAAAATCCTATGGCTGCTTTAATGAGGCATCTAGTGCTTAAGTAACATAAATTTATTGTCTTACAGTTCTGGAGAATGGAAGTCCAAAATCAAAATGTTGGCAGCTGTCCTCCTGAGGGCTGTGAAAAAGAATCTGCCCCATGCATGCTTCTGGTAACCACAGGTATTCCTTGGCTTGTAGATGGATTTCTTTGTGTCTTCACATCATCTTCCCTTTGTGTCTCCTACTCTGTCCAAATTTCCTCCTTTTCTTTTAAAAAGGACACCATCATATTGGTTTAGGGCCCACTAGGCCCAGCCTAGTGACTTTACCTTAACTTGATCATCTGCAAAGACCCTATCTCCAAATAAAGTCACCTTCCCAGCCACTGGGGGTTAGGACTTCATCGTATTTGGAGAGAATACAACCCAGCACATTGCAGTAAGTGAAAATTTTCATTGAGCATCTCTGCATTAGTCAGCTTTTCATCACTGTAACAAAATACCTGAGAAAAATAACTTAGGGGTGAAAAGATTTATTTTGACTCACTGACAATCCATGATCAGCAGGCTCCATTGCTTTGGGCTTTAGGTAAAGCAGAACATTATGGTAGAAGGACATGGTGGAGGAAAGCTGCTCACCTCATGGCAGTCAGGAATCAGAGGGGGCAAGAGGAAGGGGCCAGGGATGGATAAAATCCAAAGGTTATGCTCTCAAGGACCTACTCCCTTCAACTGGTCCGCCACCTCCTAGTTTCTACCACTTCCCAACAGTCCATTCAAATTATGAATCCATCAATGAATTAATTCACTGATGAGATCAGAACCCTCATGATCCAATCATTTCCTAAAAGGTTCCCCACCTCTGAACATTATCACATTGGGGACCCAGCTTTCAATATATGGCCTGTGGTGGACATTATAGATCCCGCTATCACAGTCTCCCAGTGAAATGCTGGACCAGGTCTCAGAGATGAGAGCGAGGACGTTGCAGCCTCTCTGTGTCACTGGAGCAAGAAATGAGGGCTTCAGTGTTGCCTCTGCCACCAGGAGAGGGCAGCACCCCTGGGACTCATCCACATGTACAAGTGAGAAACTCAGGAACTCCACTTCCTAAAAGTACGGCAAATCTCCCACCACTTTACCCAGACAGATAACCAAATGTGAGCCTCACTCCTCTTTTCTGTTTGTTTTTCAGAGTTTGCCTTCTTTCAGCTAATTGGGCTGCTCCCCTTCATGAGCAACGTAAGCACCTTAAGAAATGACTTCTTTCTGGCTCTTAAGGCCCTAAGCCGATCATTGTGTTATTCAATTCCTAACAAGCATTTCACAACATCTGGGGTTTCACCAATTTCTCAAAACCCCACAAAGTGAAATGAATTTTATATCCAGTTAAACATTTAAAGCAAGCACACATGCCTCATAACACTTTCCGAGGATGAGGTCACCCTGAAGTCTAACAAATGACATGAGGGCATCCCAGTTCTCCCTGAGTTGGGAATCACACCACTAAACAGCACGCATGAGCTCTGGAAGGAAAACCAACTACCCCCCGGTGACTCATTCACCACCAGGAAGTAATTTCTCTGCTGGGAGACTATGTATCAGCAAAGTTCACTCTAGTGTCCTCCTAGACAGGGGGTGATCTGGTTTCACCCTTCCCATGGGCAGAACGCCCTTTGGGCTCCAGCTGGGGGTCTGTGGAGGGGAGTTCTTCTGCAATAAAACTGCTCAGTTCCTCAGGGTAATACTTCGAATCTCAAAACAGCACAACTTTCAAGCAATATTTTAAGTGAGACAAACCTTTGGGTTCCTAACAATTCAGCAGACAAAGAAACCATGAGCAATTGGCATCCAACAATACTAGGAAGAGAGAGGCTCCTTCATCTGGGCTACTTCTCTCTGGCACAGTGGCCCCATTCTCATCTTTCAGGTTCCTGTGAAATGTCTTTTCTCAGAGATGCTTTCCTGGACTATCCCTATCTTCATCATTCTCCATCATCCTAGCCATTTCCTCCAGAGTTTTACCATCTACTCACAATCTCTGTGTTTGTTTGCCATGGATAGAAGCTTCAGAAGACCCAGAGCCTTGCCGATCCTCTTTTCTGCTTTAGCCCCAGTTCTGATACCATGCCTGGCACTGAATAAATGTTCAGTAAATATGCATGGAGCAATTAGTGTTCTACATGATAGGCAGGTGAGCCCGTATACTCAGAGCCCTGTTGACTGGTGTTCAAGGTGCCATACATCCTATAGCCTGGATCCAGCAATGTAATGTTGACCTGCAAAATATCCCTTTCCTGAATATTCGCTTTGGCCTAAATAAACAGAAGGAGTCCTGAGGAATTATCCTGCAAAGCTGATTTAGTAGAATCATTGGCACTTGTGTAAAATTTTTGGAGAATAATGTCCTGAGCCCAGATGCTATTTTTAAGAACTTAACACCGGGGAAAACCTTCTGGGGCTAGCTCTATGGGAATGAGGCCCTTTTTATGTCATGGGTGATGTATGAACTGATGGCTCATGAAAGGTGAAGCTCAGACTAAGTTATCAGACTTTTTCCTTCTGAGTTATAGCACAGCAAGCAGCCTTGACCGATTGCAGTCACTGAAGAGAGCTGAGCAGTCTGTGGGCTTGTTTATGTTACCAAAGAGAAGTGACAATATGGCCCAATTTAGTGCCTACAGTCCAGCATAACTAAACAAATCCTCTTTCCTGTCCAAGTTGAAGCTCACCTAAGCAGAGCTGGATTTATGGGAAGCAAATGCCCAAGAGAGTCGATCAGTCTACGGTGCTTGTTTGGGGCCAAATTACTTTAAAAGCCACAAATTAGAACCCTCTAGAAGTTGAAAAAACAAGAAATCTCTTTAAACCGTGCAACTAGGTTTCTGGCATCTGGAGCTTATGTATGTTGGGCCAGGCTGTTTGCAGGAGTAGGGGAAGTTCACGGGGTCACCCAGAGCCACCTAACCGGTAAACATCTCACAGAGGCAGGGAGGCTCAATAACTCAGAGTCCAGGAGGGCTTCTGCAGGGCTGTGGACTTTTAATGACAACATCTATCACTGACTCAAGGGTTTCCAGGACAAAGGTCTTCTAGAAAAAGCAAGTTTACCTGCCTAGTGGGCAGGTCCAGAAACAAGGGTCCACTAGGCCACAATGAGGGCTTCCTCCCCAGAGAGCAAGAACAAACACTTGGGGGAAAGAAACGGCACCAAACACTTACATCTTTTTTCCTGCTGCAATTTCTGTGTTAAAGAAAGTGGGAAGAGTTCCAAAGAAATCTGCCTTCCATTCTTCTGAAGAAATAAATTGTGTTTAAGCCCCAAATGGAGTAGCATTTTGCATCCATCTTATCTGGGAAGAGCATTAACCTGGGTGGGGGATGTGGAGTCATAGAGCCTCAGGACTGGGTGAGCTCTTTAGCTGAAGAAATGAAGGGCTGGGGTGTGGCTCAGTGAGAGCACTTGCCCACATGTGCAAGGCCCTGCGTTCTGTCCCCCCACACACACACACACACACACACACACACACACACACACACACAGTCTCAGACACCCATATTAAACCCGTCCACAGACCCACTAGAAATTCTTGTGTTCTTGGGAGAAAAATGCCCCACTGCTGGGCCAAAACCAGCAGTGCTGTTGTCAAGAAGTGGTTTCATAGAGAGTAAGATGAAAGAGAAGGAAAGAGAGACTTCCCTGAACAACACTGCATCCTTTGCTAAAGCCAGGCCCACAAGTCACATTACAAAGGTTAAGTATATGCTGACACATAGGAGTGACTTGGACAGAAAGAAAACTGGAAAAATCCCCCCAGGGTCTGACCACCAGAGTGACTCCAAAGGGGTCCAGTGGTGGTGATTCTCTTCCCAACTCCCACAACTGTAAATGAATCAACAAGGCTTATGGATAAAAATGAATGGCAATGATGGGCTGGGGTTGTGGCTCAGCGGTGGAGAGCTCACCTAGCACATACGCAGCCCAGGTTCAATCCTCAGCACCACATAAAAATAAAAGCATTGTGTACAACTAAAACAAATAAATAAATATTTTTAAAAAATGAATGGCAATGAAAGGTATAATGGACCCTGGGATAGATATTTTTCTGTTACAAACCTTAGGAGGCAAATATTATTACTGCTATTTGACAGATGGAGACATATTGCTTGTAGAGTTGAGGAAACCTTTTTGACATTAGTCCATAAAATATAGATAGTCCTGAGAAATGTGTGTGTGTGTGTGTGTGTGTGTGTGTGTGTGTGTGTATACCAATTTTATTAATGACAAAACTGAATTTAGAGACTTTAGGTGATTTTCCAAGATCACCAGTAAGTGACAGAGCTGAGAGTAGAACCCAGAATTGTCTGCCTCCTAAGGCTGTGATGTTCCAAACTAAACCAACCAACTAGGGAGCCCACCTCCAGCTCTGAAAGAAATGTTCCCATCCAGTTCCAGCCTTTGCATTGTACTTCCTTTGGGAATGTCACTTTTTTGTTTTTCTTTTTGGTACTGGGGATGGAACCTGGGCTTTGCAGACTATGTACACTCCCTGTCCTTTTTATTTTTTTATTTTGAGACAGGGTCTCACTAAGTTGCCCTGGCTGACCTCCTACTTGTGATCCTTTAACCTCAGCCTCCTGAACAGCTGAGATTGCAGGCATGTGCCACAGCACCCAGTATGTTACTTCTCCAGGTTGACTGCTTGACCCACGCAAATCACTGTATGTTATCTCACTCAGCCTATGTGAACACCCTATGAGAAGGGATTGCAAGCAGGGAAACCAGGCTTGGAGAAAAAGTGACATTCTCAAGGTCACACAGCTGGGCCTCTAGCTCCAAAACATGTTATTTCTATCATACAAGTCACCTTCAGCAAGAATCTGAGAATACCTTGCACAGTTCATCTCTTTAATGAGCATTAATCACATATTCACCTTCAGTTCCAGACAGGGCTAAAAGGACAAAAGCTGGGTCTAGGATGTGGAGCTCACCGACGCAGAGGCTGGAGGCTGCCTTTCTCAGGCCTCCTGAACCACAGACCAGGTGAAGCTGCCTTGTCTGCTGACCAGGCTGTCACCTCGAAGCTCAGCCCAGGTGGTATGCTCATCCCAACACCCCTATCCTCAGCCCCACAAAGCTGTCATCTCTAGAGGGGAAACTGAGGCATTTGGAAGCCACGTTTCAGAGCCTGCCTGATGGGGGCGGCTGGTTCCTGGCCCTGTGCAGGCTGAGGGCATAGCTCCTTCCTCCCCACACATCTGCTAGTTTTCCCACAGACAGGCCTTATCCTCAGCGGGCTCCTGACAACCGGTGGGAGTACTCTGCTCCCACAATTGGGTAGCCAATGAGCATTTCTATACATTTAGAGAAAAAGGTTGCTGCTCACACTAACAACCTCTCTTCAGTCCCTGCCCCACCATTCTGGAAACTGCTCTGCTGTGAGTTTAGCCTCCACAGGGCCTGGGCCGGATGCAGCCGACTGAAGTCCCAGAGGGAAAAGGGAGCCATGTTCTTTCTCTTTTTTTTTTTAATATTTATTTATTTGTTTTAGTTGTACATGATGCCTTTATTCTTACGTGGTGCTGAGGATCGAACCCGGGCCACGCACGTGCTAGGCAAACGCTCTACCACAACCCCAGCCCCCGGGAGCCATGTTCTTGTGAACAGGCTCAGGACTCTCCGGAGACACAGAATTGGTTCAAAACGAGTTTAACACCAGCCACTGGGGCCCAAACTGAATCCTCTCAGGCATGACCCAGATTTGTAGCTGAACTCTGGGCAGCCTATACCAAAGGAAGGGGAAGGGCCAGCGGCACTCCCAGGACTAGGGAGACCCCACCCCGGCTCTTCTGCCGAGCAGCCTGCCCCTTGCCTTTCTTTCCTCTTAATTGTAGTAAAATACAAAAGGGCATGACATGTGCCACCTAAATCACTGGTGAGTTCACAGTTCTGTGGCACTAGGTACCTTGACATTGTGGTGCAACCCTCTCCTGAACTGCTCACCTTCCCTAACTGAAACTCTATTCCCGTTGAATAATAACTCCCATCCCCCCACTCACTACCCCTGGCAAGCACTATTCCATTCTCTGTGCATGAATTTGACCACCCTAGGTATCATAGGGAAAGGCAATCGTGCAACATTTGTCCCTTTGTGTCTTATTTCACTTAACATAATGTCCTCAGGGTGCATGTGAGTAACACATATGATAGTATGTGTCAGAATTTCCTTCCTTTTTTAAAAAAATAAATGTATTTATTTATTTTAGTTTTAGATGGACACAATATCTTTATTTGATTTTTATGTGGTGCTGAGGATCAAACCCAGTGCCTCATGCAAGCGCTCTACCACTGAGCCACAACCCCAGCTCCCAATTTCCTTCCTTTTTAAGACTCCTATTCCATCATATGTAAATATATTGATATAGGGATGGAAGATGGGAATGGGAAAGACAGTAGAACGAGACATAATTTTCCTATGTTCACATATAAATACAAAACCAGGGAAACTCCACATTACCTACAACCACAAGAAAGGGATCCTAGTTAGAATAAGTTATACTCCATATATGGATAATATGTCAAAATACACTCTACTGTCATGCATATCTAAAAAGAACAAATAAAAAATATGTCTACTTATAAGATTGTGCAATGAACACTTCTTGTATGTGATGCGTCTAGTCCCATAAAATTCTGCTCTTCCTAACGGAAGCTCAGAGAGGTTAACTAATTCTCCATGATAGCTAGTGAGTGGCAGGGTTGGAATCCAAATCCGCATCGGCACCAACCCTTGTCTGCTCTTTCTGATGTTTCCCTATGTGGAGGCTGGAGGGTATTGGCCAGCTGAATTTGGAAGAAAGGGGGCTGGCCAGGGCAAAGCATGAGTAGCACCATGAGCTTGTCCTAGTTTGGTCAGGCTGCGTGACATACACTGGGAGGCTTACCAACAACAAACATCTATATCTCACAGTCCCAGGGACTGGGAAGTTCCAGATCAGATTCAGTGTCTAGCAAGGGCCCACTTCCTCGTCGATGGTACCTTCTCACTGTGTCCTCACATGGTGGAAGGGATGAAAGGTTGTCTAAGATCCCATTTATAAGGCCACTAATCCCACCAGGAGACTTCCACTCTCATGATATAATCATTCCTCTTAATTCCATCACCTTGGGACTAGGATTTAACATATGATTTTGTTTTTTATAGTGTGAATAGTGGCTTTTTTCTGTATTTTTTTAATTCATGCATTATATATATCTGCATGTAATGGTGAGATTCATTGTTAAATACTCATGCATGCATGCACACAGTATAACAATACAATTTGGCCAATATCATTTCCCACTATTTTCTTTTTCCCTCCCTGTCTCCCTCTCCCTGGTCCCCTTTCCTCTACTGATCCCCCTTCAATTTACATCAGATTCCCCCACCCACATTTCTTTTTCTTTTTCTTTTTCTTTTTTCTTCTCAAGCTTCTACATATGAGAGAAAACGTATGATCTCAGTTTGGCTTATCTCACTTTACATAATGGTCTTAAGTTTCATTCACTCTGCAAATTACATAATTTTATTCTTCTTTATGGATGACTAAAACTCCATTGTGTATATATACCACATTTTCTTTATCCATTCACCCATTAATAACACACCTAAGCTGGTTCCATTGGCTATTGTTCACTATACGGTTATGAACATGGATATGCATGTGTCACTGTAGTAAGATGACTTTAATTCTTCAGGATAAATATGAAGGGTTGGTATAGCTGGGTCCTATGGTAGTTCCATTCCTCATGAGAAACCTCCATACTGATTTCCATAGTGGTTGTTTCAATTTACAATCCCACCAAGAGTGTAAAATTGTTCCTTTTTTCTACATCCTCTCCAGCATTTATTATTGTTTGTATTCTTGATGGCTGCCATTCTGACTGGAATAAGATAAAATCTCAGTGTAGTTTTTCAATGCAGTTTTGATTTGCATTTTCCTAATTTCTAAAGACATTGAACATTTTTTCATATATTTGTTGGCCATTGGTATTTCTTTTTCTTTTTCTGTTTTTTTTTTTTTTTTTTTTTTGAGATGTGTCTATTTTGTTTATATGCCCATTTATTAACTAGGTTATTTCAACATATGACTTTTGAGGGAATGTTCAATTCACTTTCTTTGATTTTAATTAATCAAAGTAAAGGATTTGTATTGACAAACAGGTACCAGATCCAGATCCATTCAATTGACAAGAATCGTAGCGTAAATATTTCTCTCTCCATCCCAAGTACTATAACCTGTTTATAAAAATAAAATTCTGCAAGACTAGAACAGTGAAGGGGATTGTCAAGGGGAGAGATCTTGTTGCTGTTTTTTGCAGGGGTAGCCAGACTGTGAGCGCAGACAGCGGTGCGAGCAGGTTCAGCCCACATCAACTGTCCCATGGGGCTCTCCAAGGCTGTCATATGGCCTGCCAGCGAGGTTGCACAGGGAGATTTCACTACACCACTACCCCTCCCAGCTGATTCTTGGCTCTGATTACAAAACACAGTGACAGGCTAGGCACCCTTGAGATA
Source organism: Tamias sibiricus (assembly GCA_025594165.1). NCBI lineage: Eukaryota > Metazoa > Chordata > Mammalia > Rodentia > Sciuridae > Tamias > Tamias sibiricus. Next base: position 36,153,515 of record CM046665.1, on the reverse strand, counting down.
GCCACTTAGAACTCCCTTATTCATCCCTTTGGAAGAAAAATAGAGTAGCATAAAAATACCCATCGGTATTTCATCAGTTCTTCCCCCTCAGCAATTTCCCTTTGGTTCCATTTTTTTTTCTTTTATTACTCTTTTTTGACTTATGGTGTCTTCTGAATGCTAAGCATTGTTTTGCTCTTGTGAAATCCAAAGACAAAGGTAAAGCTTTTGTTTTCCTAAGAAGACATAATGATGAAAACATCCAGACAAGGTTCCAAATCAACACTTAATCCTAGGTCTCTGCTGATCTAACTTGGCAAACCATCCATTAGGAAAGCACTCATTTATTTAATAGTGATTTTCTGGTTCAACAAGTATTTATTGAGTATCTACTATGTGCCAGTTACAATCGAGGCTCGGGAGTTACAATGGTGATATGACCCTTGCTCTTTTGAAACTTAGTTTAATTGGTGGTGTAAAATGCATGATACAAATACAGAAGTTAAATAGGCAAGCATGGTGGTGCACACCTATAATCTCAGCTACTTAGGAGGCTGAAGCAGGAGGATCATGAGTTCAAGGTCAGCTCAGAAACTTAGTGAGGCACTGTCTCAAAATAAAAATCTTAAAAAAGAACTGAGAATGTAACTCAGTGGTAGAACACCCCTAAGTTCCATCCCCAGTACCAGGGAGGGGCAATGAACAATGACATAAATGCTCTGGGAGAATAAATGTTAGAAGTTATGTCAGTATGTAGGAGAGATCCCTACTTTTATGCTGGAGGGGATTCCGGGTTGAAGTATGATCTCTAATTCTTTACCCCTCCCTGCATCCACACCTTGGTCATGGCTTCCTCGTGGTGCCCTTTGGCCTTGGGCTCAACTGTGTGACTTGCTTGGCCAGTGGCATGTGGACAGAGGTTATAGGAAGCCAGCCCTGAGTCTCACACTTCAGAAGCTTCACACATTCCCACTTGTCTTCTGCGCCTTTACCCTGGTGACAAGAAAAGCATGCCCTGGCTAGCCCGTTGGTCTAAGAAAGATGTAAAACGTGGAGGGGAGCCACCCTGGTGATTCCACAGATTTGAGGTGACAAGCAGACATACCACAATCACTGCATCTTGAAGCAGAACCACCCAGGCTATCAGCCCATTCCCAGTCGACCTATGACCACGTGAGCAGCAACAAATACTTATTAAGTCACGAGTGTTAGAGTGGTTATTGTGCAGCAATATCAGAACTCGGAACACAGGAAGGCTATTCCCTGGTCCAAACAGAGTGGGCCGTGTGGAACCGAGCCACCCCAGCAGAGCCACACACCTACAGCGAGAAGCCGAGCAGCCTCCGCCACTTCAGTCCACAGATGTGTGATTGCTGTTTCAAGCTACGTGAATGTTGCAGCAGCTTCATCCATAACTGCTCAAACTTGGTAGCAACCAAGATAGCTTTCAATAAAAGAATGGATAAAGCGACTGTGGTACATCCACCCAGAGGAATATTATCAGCAATAAAAACAAAGGAGCTATCAAGCCACGAGAAGATGTGGAAGAACCTTAAGTGCATGTTGCTAGGTAAAGGGAGCCAATATCTATTTATTTGTTTTAGGCGTACATAATGGCTTTTTTATTTTTACGTGGTACTGAGGATCGAACCCAGGTTGCGCATGTGCTAGGCGAGCGCTAAACCGCTGAGCCACAACCCCAGCCTCCCCTGGACACTAATTTTTTAAAAATTTTAAATGAATGGAAGAGTAGAGGACAGGGAACAGGAGGAAGGAGGAGGGGCAGGAAAGAGGATGTGCTGGGGACTGATGTGAAGCAAATCATATTTCATGCATGTATAGTTAGGTCAAAATGAATCCCAATATTATGTATAACTATAGTGCATTAATAAAAACATAAAAAAGTAAAGAGAGTAAAATTAAATCAGTGGGTTGCCAGGGGCTCAGTAGAGAGAGGAAAGGAGAGATGACTAGGTGGAGTTTAGGGGACACTTAAGGCAGTGAAGGTGTTCTGTATGATGCTGTGGTGGTGGACACATAGTACCACGCATTTGTCAAAATCATAGAACTATCCAACATAGAGAGTGAGCCCTGATGTAAACTATGAACTTCAGTCAATGACCATTTATCAGTACTGGCTCATCAAGACACTAATAATAGGTGAAATTGTGGAGGGGGTAGAAGGGAAATATAAGAGAGCTCTGTACCTTCTGCTCAATTTGTCTGTAAACGTAAAACTTTTCTAGTGATAACGACCTATCACTGTTCCTGCTATGTGGGTCCCCACACGCCCTGTTTCTCCTCTGCACTCATCAGTGACAACACCAGTCTTGTCATTAAAGCCTTGTTTGAAACCTCTGGGAAGCATTTAGTTCTCTACCAGACCTAACGGATACAGTTGCCTTCACTTAGGTCATGGTGGTGCTAGGAACAGACAAAAGGAAAGAGCTGGAGAGATACTTTGGCCATGAACTTGACCACAGAGCTTGAAAGAACGGGGACCCTGAGGGAAGTGCACCCAGTATGGGTGACACTGGGGATTTTGCCTAGACCCCTGGGTGGAGGGTGATGCCCTTTACTACCATTATCTCGGTGTGCTGCCCCTTGATGGTGGCAGGTTTAGGACAAACCACAACTCTGGTAACTATAACTCGAACATTAGTGAAAATTGCTTTTTGCTGGCATGTTCCTTTTGAAACACACTGTTCAAACATTCACTTCATTTGAGAGTTAGTAACGCTCTTGGCTGATTTTAAAGGTTCCCCCAAACATCTGTCCTCGATTAAACAACAGATACCACTTACAGACCATGTCTGTTTTCAAGGGTTTCAGAGCAGTAATTAATCAGGCAAATGAAAAAGCACAGGCCTCATCTCCTTATCCCATTAGAGAAACCTCTGAAAGTCCAGGGCACCAAACTGTTTGGTTTTGTTGAAATGCATCGTGATGAGTGACTGGCTTTACATCTTAAAAAATATCAATATTTACTTTAAACTTACAGTGAGATGAAAGAAAAACAAAATATATTGGCTAACTGTCACAGAATATACGGTGGCTGCTATTGAGCTGCTACTGCAGGGTACCTACCGCCAACCAGAGACTAAACGAGCTGTACTCTCCACCAGCGGGGGCACATTTCAGATTTCCTCTTTTTGCTTTTGATTTTTTGTCTCCCATCCATCATCCCCATGTGAGGGGCTTGATTCCACCTTTGCACCTTTGTCCATACATCTTGGACTGGCCTCTTTCCTCCATACCCCATGTGTGTCCCTCACTCCCTTAAAAACATCATGTCAAATGCCCATTTCAGCTTGGAATGGAACCGCCACTTGACCCAGTTATCCCACTCCTCCGTCTATACCCAAAGGACTTAAAATCAGCGTACTACAGGGATGCAGCCTCATCAATGTTCATAGTAGCTCAATTCACAATAGCTAAGCTATGGAACCAACCGAGGTGCCCTTCAACACTCATGAATGGATAAAGAAAATGTAGTGTATATATATACACAATGGAATATTACTCAGCCTTAAAGAAGAATGAAATTATGGCATTTGGACTATTATGCTAAGTGAAATAAGCCAATCCCGAAGATCAAAAGGCTGAATGTTCTCTCCGATCTCTGATATGCTGATGATAACACACAAAAAAGGAGGCGGGAGAGGGAAGAACAGAAGTTCATTGGATTAGACAAAGGGGAATGAAAGGAAGGAAGCAGGAATGGGAAGAGGAATGACAGTAGAATAAATTGGACATAGCTTTCCAATGTTTACACGACCAGCGTAACTCCACATCATGTACAACCACAAGAATGGGAAGTTATACTCCATGTATGTATGATATGTCAAAATACACTGTACTGACATGTATATCTAAAAAGAACGAATTTTAATTGTCTTTCTCTTTTGTGGTGCTGGGGATTGAACCCAGGGCTTTGTGCATGCGAGGCAGGCACTCTACTAACTGAGGTATATTCCCAGCCCTTAAAATTATTTTTTAATGCCAGTTCCAGGAAAACCCTGCCACATGCTGCTACTTGAGCTCTCTTCCTCTGCTCAGCACTAAGAGGGCTGTTCTCTCGCCTCCTCTGAACACCAGGATCTTCAAGTTTTAAAGTCATCAGAGCTGTCAGCTTCTCCTTGCCCTTTCCCACTGATTTCCATAAGACACCAAAGAGTCGCAGAAGCTCAGGTCTGAAAGAGGTAGTTAGGGCCACGTGGTCCAAGGCCCGGCTCTACCAGTGAGGAGACTGCGGCCATTCATGTGTGGCAGAGCCAGGAGAACTTGCCCTTGAGGTTTCTGGTGCAAAGCTCATGGAGAAATTTCGGTAGCAGGTTGGACAAAAGATATCAGTGCTTGCTGAGTGCAGTGGTGCATGCTTGTAATCCCAGCAGCTCAGGAGGCTGAGGCAAGAGAATCGTGAGTTCAAAGCCAGCCTCAGCCACTAAGTAAGACTCTAAGCAAGACCCTGTCTCAAAATTTAAAAAAAGAAAAAGAAAAGGGGGATTGGGAATGTGGCTCAGTGGATAAGAATCCCTGGGTTCACAAAAAAGAATTATTATCATGCCTGCTCTAAAGAAAAGCCACACTGGATATGTGCTAGGTAGAATAAAATTAACTGAAAGAGACAATGAATAAAAAATCATACAAATTCTACTTCTTTCATGTTATAAAAATAGCATAAACTTACTAAGAAGTATAGAGATGAAAATTAAAATAACCCAGGATCACACCCCCTTACAGACTTGTTAACATTTTGCTGTACTTGCTCCAAAGATTTATTTTAATACGTGAGTGACAAAAAAATTTTAACTTCATATATAAAGGAAAAAAGTAACATTTTAATTTTGAAAATCCTGAACATATTAAGAAATACTTTACTACACTAGAACAGTTATAAAATAGAGTAATGGAAAATAACAAGATAACATCTCACAGTGTCAGGGCTGAAGGTAAATTGGTTTTCCGTGAAGGAAGGGAGGGAGGGTGCTTGTTAATGTGGGCTTATCCCTGTGGGATGCTGTCAAAGGGTCCCTTCAACACCAGGGTGGTGTCTGTGCTGTTCTGTGAGTAGATGGGCTATGTCTGGTCATTGCTTTGCCCATTCCAGGGCCTGGGGATCATCTGGAGAGCAGCTGGGGATGCTGGTGGATGGGCAGCCGGTGGCCTTCTCCAGTGACCCAGTGCCAGGAGACCATTTCCCACTCCTGGTTCCCCAGCTGGAGAGGAAGCAGAGCTTTCCATTGCCCTTGGAAGTCAGGCTGGGTCAGAGACAGGACAGGCTCAACAGGAGGCCAAAGAGGGCACTGGTCTGATCAAGAGGGTTCCCACGTTCTCATCTCTGAGCACATGACTGAAGAAAGGAGCCACTGAGCCAGTCACCCAGAACAACAAAATCAGCCCGCAACCGACTGCTAACCCAGGGCCTGAGCAAATGACTTATACCCAAAAACCAGAGTGTCCCCAGGCTGAGGGAAGAGCAGGGTCACATTAGCAGTTACTGTGGTATTAGTGCATTTGGGGCTTACAGGCTTAGGCTGGGGATGTAGCTCAGTAGTAGAGCACTTGCCTTGCATGTGCAAAGCTCTGGGTTTCACCCCTAGCAGAAAAGGAAGGAAGGAACAAAGGAAGGAAGGAAAGAAGGAAGGAAGGAAGAAAGGAATGAATGACAGGCTCACGCGGGAGTTGAGCTCCACCCCACGCTGGGTCTCCCCAGGCTGGGGGAGGGGGCTCATCCATCTCAGACCCAGTTCCGGCTTCCCTGAAGAGGAGGCAACATGTTGTCATGGCTAAGAGTTGTGATTCTGGCATCTGGATTCAAATCCTGCTCTGCCAATTACTGTACTCTATAACACTGGGAAAATTAGTAAATCCCTCTTCGCCTCTATTTTCCATTTGTAAAATAGAGGTATCGAAGTCCTAGCAGTTGGAGTCACAGAATTGTTGTGGTCATTTAAGTGATGATGTATTGTAAAGTGCTGGGCCGAGTACCTGGGACCAGGTGCTCTGTAGTTTCCAGCTGCTGTGGTAATTAAGGACCCCACACACGCGTCCATGTTCCCCTCCCCGCCAGCATGGGCACACGCACCAGTGCCTCTGAACTTCCCGAGAGTGAGGGTCCACCAGTCACCGCCATCTTCCACAGAGCAGCTCTGGGATGCAGGGCAGGAGGCCACAGCAGAAGTGAGGGAGGTGCCCTCCTTCTGCTGAGGGTCTTACCAACTCTTTCACAGGCATTGGACCTTCAGGGGTTCCCTCTTGATTCGCTTCTGCTGAATCTCAAACTAGTGGGCGTGAGGCCCTCTCTCATACAGTACCTCTGAGAGGCTCTCATGGCCCCTCCATATGAGGTAGAAAAGACACTCCCACCCCAAGATAGAGCAGCCCTGTGGCCAGGTGTGGATCTCAGCCCCACCCGTCCCTCGGCAAGCCCTCGTTTACAGAGACCACCTGACCTTGTGGCCCGAGTGGGAAGATGAGGTCCATGATATGCAATGACCTTCAGGCTTCTCCTCTCGCCTCCCCTTCACCAACAACCTGCCAGAAACTACTTCTCCTTTCTCCTTGAACCCACTCCTGAAACGACATCAACAACAAAAAGCCTAATGCATATCCGCTCATGCAAGTAGACAGTTGAATAGGAGTAGGCAATATCATCTGCACATTAGAATTAATCTAGATGGTCAGTTAAGGCCCAATCAGGACACCCCATTTAAAATACTTTATCTCATTAATCCACCTAGCAACCTTATGAGTAGCTTTTATTATTATCCCCATTTTAGAGATGAAGAAACTAAAGGTCAGATAGATTAAGGGACCTACCCAATGTCATACAATGTAAGTAGTGAAAAGCATCAGACTCAGATGTATTTTACTGCAAAATCTCTGTTCATAACCACTAGTCAGGTACATCACAGCTAATGTGATCCAACTTCCCAATAGTTAAAACAAGAGCAACTCAAAGCAATCAAATATTAAGATGTAATCAGATATTATCCAAGTATAGTTATACAAAGAATACTGTGAAGTAAATAAAATATGAATCAATATATTTATCAAAGTGATCAAAGTATAATTAGGATGGGTAATCAAATCAATCAAGTATTAATATGCATTAGCATTTTCAACATCTAATTATAGAGCACATCATCAAAATGTAATGGTGATAGGCATAAAAACAGTTACTCTTTAAAGTGACTCATATAAAAAAACCAACATTCTTATCCAACCACAAACAAATCTGAACTCTAATAAATCTCATGGCTATCACTTAGAATTCTTTTCTGGTCCCATGAGGACCTCTCTAATTAGGGTGCTCATTTAATTTATCCTTTGAACTTTGAGACTGAGAGAGACTTTATTAATAATTACATCAGCCTGGGGGTAACACAGATATGCAAACATCCTACCTATATCTGCTCCCAAAGTTCAAAAAAAAATTTTTTTTTGTACCGGGGATTGAACTAAGGGGCACTCAACCACTGGGCCACATCTCCAGCCCATTTTTGTATTTTATTAGAGACAGGGTCTCACTGAGTTACTAAGTGCCTCGCCATTGCTGAGGCTGGCTTTGAACTCCCAATCCTCCTGCCTCAGCCTCCCAAGTGCTGGGATTACTGGCGGGCGCCATCACGCCTGGCCAAAGTTTTAAAATTTGAACCGAAATTCTAAAAAAATAATTAATAAGCCCACATTTTGTACCAGACTGTTGCTACTGATTCAAAATATAATGGCTAGCAAAACACCCTTCTTGGCCTCATGCTTTTTACTAGAAAAAACAAGTAGATATTAGAAAATTAAGTCCAATGAGAGATGCCCTGCATAGAGGCACACACAGAGAGAATTGTCACAGCTGTCTATTGCCACAAACACTACAAAGTGTAGTGTCTTAAAACAACCATTTTATTATAGCTCATGATTTTGTGGGTCATAAATTCAGGCAGGGATTGGCTGAGTGGCTCTTCTGTTCATTTCTTTGTAGCTTCAATGGAGGTCACTCTGTGGTACATTTGGTGAGTTGAGAGTATGAGGTGGCCCAGTCACACATGGGTGGCACCCTGGAAGAGGTGGCTGCAGTCCAAATGGAACTATCCACTGGAGCCCACACATGTGGCCCCTCTAGCATGGTGACTTTGGGTACTTGGGTTTTTTCACAGAGCAACTCTGAGGCCCCAAAACAAGTGTCCTAGCAAAAGAAATGGAAACCACATGACCATGTATGATCTAGCTTTAGAATTACACAGTTTCATTTCCACCATACTCTAGTGGTTGAAGCTGTCCCAGAATTGAGAGGAGGTGACAGTCCCCCACCTCTCCTTGGGACATGTATCCAAAAAAAAAAAAAAAAAAAAAAAAATTGCAGTCTTATTTTAAAATTTCCTGCAGAATCAAGACTTTAACTGAAGGGTAAGTAGGAATCAGTCCACGCAGAGAGGGGATAAGTGTGAGTGGAGTTTTATAAGGGCCCCCACGATGAAAGAAGACTTAGACTTTGTTCTGGAAAGTTAAAGTGGCAAAGCAGGGAATGTAAGGAGAGATCGGAGAAAGAAATGGCAAGGAAAAAGTCGAGGTAGTGATATTTGGTTCTGGGATATTTGAGCACAGAATCTGGCATGAGTAGAAGGTGTTCAGTAAGTGAGAAAGAATGAACAAACAAATGAGCAAATAAACAGCCTTATCTTCAGAGTACCAAGAGTGGCGTGATGACCTAGTAGGGTATATTCAGACTTTCTTAAACAGAAACCTCAAGAAGAAATGTAGGTTGTATTTCTTTCATGGTTGTGGTATAGAACTTCACAATCTAGGTCACAGAAGTATATATCTGTGTAAAAAATAAAATTAAAATTTCAAGAGACAATTATTGATCCTTATTACAGAAAATATGCTCTGATATCTTCTAATCTATTCTCTTCTATTTCATTATTTTTTTTCTAATGTGGGTCACAATCCACATCTACTGAATTGGTCCAAGGCTCACCAATGCTTGGAGACCCACAATTTTCATGACATTGGTCCAAAGGAGAGAGAACAGTTTGACAAGGGTCAAGTTCAGGTTTGATTGTAATGTGATTGGAGCAAAACCCATTTACCTACTAAGACGCTGCTTCTTTTTAATGATGGACACTTGAGCTTCCTGCATGCCAGGCAAGCTTCCATGGAGCTACACCCCCATCCTTTTTTATTCCTTAATTTAAGACAGGGTCTTGCTAAGTTGCCCATGCTGGTCTCAAATTTGTGATACTCCTGCTTCAGCCTCCTGAGTAGCTGGGATTATAGATGTGCACCACCATACTCACCCACTTAACTTATGTATTATGTGTTTTCCAAAGTTGTTGTGAGATCAATAAAATGTAAAAAATATATATATCCATGAAACTATAAAGCATAAAGGTGTCCTCTCTTTTCTTAATCCTGAAAAATCTGACTTTCTGCTGAGCATTGTGAATTTCAAGCTTCTGGTGGGGATGGAGAGTTTCTAGGAACTGGATGGGGAGAGACCGGATCTTTTCTTAGTCTACAGCATTCATTCCCCACTCTCTCCTCTCCTTCCCTCCGTGCACCAGTAGACTGACCTATAGGAACTGTATCACCCAGTCTTCAGTTGGATTTGACCAATGGGTGGCATTGGCAGGAAATCAAAGGATGGGATGAGAGAAATTGGGGTACTTAGCCCCAGTTTCTTCCCTGCCACATTTTGGGGAGGGGCTGCATTCCACTATGAACACAGTTCCTATCTCATTGGTCCTGTAACATCATCCCCTGTCCCTGCTTCATCATACCAGAGCACAGAACTAACTTTCTAACTTTTGTTAGCCCTGGACAGCTGCATAACCCATGGCCTCTCAGTAATGGTCCTTTCATTGAACCCTCTTCAATTAGAACCTGTGATTATGTCATGTGTCCCCTGAGTGATGTGATCAGCCCAAGAGGTCTGGAAAGTGGACCTAGGGACCCCTGTTTGTGCAGAAACCAAGAGAATCAAAGGGCTAGGGTATGTTTTAAGACATTTACAACTCTAGTTCTATAGATTTTTTTTTAATATACTGGATATTGAACCCAAGGGTGCTTTATCACTGAGCTACATCCCCAGATCTTTTTATCTTTCTTGTTGAGACAGGGTCTCACAAAGTTTCCCAGTCTGGCCACAAACTTGTAGTCCTCCTGCTTCAGCCTCCTCCTGCCTTGGCCTCCCAAGTAGCTGGGATTATAGGCATGCATCACGCCTGTACCTGGCCTGTCTACCTCATTTGAACTTTCTTTGAACAGCTGGCTGTCTGTGATTGGCTAAAACTCAGCTACTCATTACAAGGGTAGTTTGCAGTTAGGTTACAGTTCATTAAGAACAGAGAAATCCTTAAAACTTAAATTATATGCTGCCAAGGAAGAAAATAAAAATGGAGTAGCATTGATTCAGGCTGTTTAGAATGGAGCCAGGAGGCGATTGTTGGATCAGTTTTCAGGGAGATCCACATGCAAGCTGACCTGTTTTGTACTGGGCCAAACCCCAGTTTCCTGAAGCACTGTTTGCTAAACTCTGACAATAGTCTGTACAAAGGACTCCTTCTCCAACACTACCCACAGTTGTAGAAAACAGCTTTGCTTTTTTTTTTTTTTTTTTTTTTTTGTAGTTACTGGGAATTGAATCCAGGGCTCTTTGCCACTGAGCCATGTTTCCAGTTTTGTTTTTTTGTTTTTATTTTTTTTTTTTTTTTTTAGAAAGAGTCTAGCTATGTTGTTGAGGCTGGACTTGAACTTGTAATCCTACTGCCTCAACCTCCTGAGTCACTGGGATTGCAAGAGTATAGTGCCACCATGTCAGGTGACAGCTTCACTTCTGCCAGCCCCAATCATCATTCTTCACTATCAACCATCAATTCATGTTGGGGTTTTAGGTTTTAAGTACAGCTGTCTTTTCCTTTGAACCTTGAAATACAATTCAAGGTAACTTGAATTCATGTCTCCCTGGTTGCAATCCTAATCAACCCCAATAAATGTGATGCTCTTTGTTCTCAACCAGGCTGATGTTACGCTCAGTTGACAGTACACAGACAACTCTAGGCCAAGGTTAACAGGTGACATTACTGTTGGGCATCCTATACCTACCAAAGCGTGTTTACTCTTCAGGTCACCCTACATGAAGTATCATTCTTTTTCTTTCTTTCTTTTTTTTTTTTCTTTTTTTCCAGTGCTGGGGATGACATAGGACAGATGAGGCTGGACACCCCAAAGAATTTTCAAGAAACAGGTTTGTTTAGCTGCAGCAGTCCAGAGGAGCTAATACCTAAAAATCTCTGGACCCCAAGTTTGGAAATTCTTTGGATTTATACTCAGTGGAGGTTCACATTAACAGTTACTTTCTGTCCCATATTCTTAGGCTAGACAGAGTCTTACAAGTTTTTACCAAGAAAACAGAGATGATATCTTTTTGCACAACAAGCTTGATTACAGACCCTATTGTACCTTTTGTATGCAAACCTGGCATTTATAAGAAAGAGGAAGCTTCAAACCACAATGTTCTTTGCAGGCACCCTGCTGATACTCTTTTTAAAAATCTTTCTAACAAGAGGAGAATCTTAATTATGGCAAGCTTTTGGGTAGAGTACCTGGTCTGCTTCAGGGAAATCAGGACCTAGTGTATGCTGGACAAGCGCTCTGTCACAAAGTCACAGTGTCAGCTCCATGAACGAGGTCGGGTGCATTCAGGGTGGTACGGTCATCGAACTATGATTTCAAAACTAGGTTAAGGCCTGATCCTCCCTCCTTAAGCTAGTACCTGAAATTTCTTAAGCCAAAGACAGCATGTTTGGGTAATCAGACATTAAAAACTATTGAATAAAAATGTAAACTCCTTCCTGAGGAAACTCATTGAAGTGAACACATGTTGGTTTCATTTGTGGTTAAACTTTCAGGGTCAGTGTCTCTGCTCCCTGAGGGAGCATGGCCTTGAGGAGAAAGACACAGAGAGAGAGAACTGGGAGAAGAGGGTAGACAAAGGTATATTGTGATATTGTGACATAATAAGAAAAACAGCACTATGCAACATCCACACACATATAATCCCAGCTACTCAGGAGACTGAAGCAGGAACATTGCAAGTTCAAGGTGAGACCTTGTTGCTAAAATAAAATAAAATAAAGATCTGGGAACGAAGCTCGGTAGTTGAATGCCCTGGGATTCAATCCCCAGTACCAAAATAAGTAAATATTTTTAAAAATAAAATTTAAAACCCATATTTTAGTCATCTTCTGTCTTTTTGTATGTTAAGAAGATGACTGATGGCTGGGGCTTCTAGATAGCCTTGGATAGCCTGCCAGGAGTAATCAGCCATGAGATAAGACAGAACTTTCAGCCCCAACAGTTAATTTACAGGATATAGAAAGACCTCAAAAACTTAACACACACACACACACACACATACATACATACAATCAAGCAATCAATCTATAAATGGGTAAAGGAACTGAACAGACACTTCTCAAAAGAAAAACGAATTATCAACAAATACATGAAAAAATTTTCAAGTTAGAGGAATGCAGATTAAAACTACACTGGGGCTGGGGTTGTGGCTCAGCGGTAGAGCGCTCGCCTAGCACGTGTGCACTGGGTTCGATCCTCAGCACCACGTAAAAATAAACACATTGTGTACCACTAAAGAAAAAAAAGAATACAAGTAACAATAATTGTTGGGGAGGATGTAGGGGAAAAGGTACACTCATACATTGCTGGTGGGACTACAAATTGATGCAATCACTCTAGAAAGCAGTATGGAGATTCCTCAGAAAACTGGGAATGGAATCACCATCCTACCAGTTATCCCACTCCTCAGTTTATACCCAAAGGATTTGAACTCACCATACTACAGTGACTCTGATGGAACTTTCCTATGTGCATACATGCACACACCACAGTGAATCTCACCATTGTGTACATTCATAAGACTGGGGTCCTAATTAGGATAAGACATATCCCATGCTTGTATAATTACATCAAAATGAACCCTACTGCCATGTTTAACTAAAAAGAACCAACTTAAAAGAGAGAGAGAAGAGAGAGAACTTTCAGCCACACTCCTGACCAGTGAGGAGGAGAGAGAACTCAACAGAGTTGGGTCACCAATGGCCAATGACTCAATCAGCCATGCCCCAATACTGAAGCTTCCACAAACACCTCCAAGGACAGGGATCTGAGAGTTGACAGGTTGCTGAGCACATGGAGGTGCTGGGAGGTGGTGGGCCAGGGAGGACCAGGAAGCTCCATGGCCCTGCTCCCTCCGGGAACACACTCTGCAGGAATTCCATCTGGCTCTTCCATGAATAATAGTAAATAGAGAGCTTCCTGAGTTCTGGAAGCCATTCGAGCAAAGAATCAAACCAAGGCGGGGGTTACGGGCATCTCAGTGTTTCACACTGTACATCGGAAGCGCAGGTCTTGACCTGGACTTGCATTTGAGAGCAAGTCTTGGGACTGAGCCTTGACCTGCGCAATCGGGCCCTATCTCCAGGGCCAGACTGAGTTGGAGTGTAGGACACCCAGTCCGTGTCTGCCAAGAAATGGAAGGCTGTTTGGTGTTGGGCTGGGTGGGAAGGGGGGGTGGCATTTTCAGACCAAAAGTGTTGTGAAAGCAAAGGAGGGGGGGAAAAAGAACTGTTTGCTTCTCCCTGTCACCTCAGAGGATGGAAAGACAGCAAGGCAGAGCTGGATTCCAGAAGATAACCAGGTGGTGAGCCAATTCTGCATCCTGCCTGAGTGATCTCATCAGGGAGGAATAAAACCCCTACTCTTCCAGTCCCCCTCGGGATCTCCTTAAATCTCAGCACTCTGAACCCCCTGGCCACCCCCAGCCCAGCAGCACCCAGAGCCCTTCAGACCGTGATGCTTTCTTCCTCTTCTCTCTGTCCTGCCCTCTCTCCTTTCCTTCTTTCTAAGCTCTTCTACAGACTCTTAGCTTTCAGGCAAACTTTCCTGAATGTGCAGCAAAGAACTAGCTAAACCAAGCCAACATTCCAGCAGAGATTCAGTGAGCCCTCACTGATGCAGACCACCCTATTTGAGATCTCAGCTGTCAGTCATTCGCACAGTGCCTGGCAGTGTTGCCAGTATTTTTTTTTTTTTCTTGAAACCAATGAATTCTTTAACTTAAACCCTGACTAAGCTTCATCCTAAACAGATGCATCAGTAAAATCGTACATTTGGTGTAAAGGCGGTATCTTTTCTTATTACATATTAAAATAAATACATTAAATATGATTATGAACATCTGATACTATAAAATAGATACATTAAAAGAAAAGCCATTGTTAACTGTGCTACTTACCCCAGGTGGTGAAGGTACCACACTCTGAGGACACGGAGGTGTTCGGGGAGTAGGAGGCTGAGCCTCTGCAGTCCAGAGGCTTCGCATCTGCTGCAAGGTAAAGGAGGAGGAAGATTTCACAGGAATGGATGGGTTGGTGATCAAGGTCCACTGTCATTAAATCCCAAAGCCTGTGGCCTGGAGAGAAAGCAAGAGGACAGAAGCCAGTGGGGAAGAGAGGGGCTTACAGGCTGGTGGAGAGGGCCTTTGTCTTCACAGGACATATGGGTTCAGAGGGGATACTTAAAATCTTCCAAAGTCTCCCCAAAACTATGGCACAAATGACAAACTTCTCAGTGCCCCATCCCCTCCTGAGCAGCCTGTCCATCATTGAGGCCCTGTCTGTCTCCCTGAATTCTCCTGGACAAACTCTTTTACATAGGATGTGTTTCTCCTTGAATTCACCATCTTCTCTCCTTCCTAGTAGATACGCCCATCCTGCTCCCACTACCTAGAAAACTCTCTTTCACATTAGTCTTTCAGCAATTTCTATCCAGTCTTTTCAACTCAGTTCATGAATCCCATCTTCTCTTAAGACTGCTTGTTAGACTTTATAGCACCCTTGTGAAAATTAGGAAAATCTGTTCCCCGTGAGAAAATGCAGTCTAGTAGGTGATGAGTAAATGGCACCTGGTATAAAGAAAAATGCAACCTTTCCCCTGGGTATATGCAGACCTGGGCCAAAGCCCTGTGGATGTATTTCTGCCCCTCTCCCAGGCCTGGCACCCTTGTGCAGTGCACAGCCTGCACAACATAACTGACATTCCTGTTTTCTCTCTGCTGTACAAAGTCAGGGAGAGTTAGCCTTATTTCCTCCACGGTATTTATCAACTTATTCGTGTCTCCAGTCAACAATTTGAAGATGGAAAGAGCCTCATTTATCTCTGTATTTTCAGGAACTAATAGAGCATCTATAAACTGGAGCAAAACAAATATTTGCTGTGCAAATGATGGCTGATCAATGAACGCGTGTTGGAATGGTGCGGAAGGCAAGCAGTGCCGGGAGCTTTGCAGAAGAGGAATAAATTCAACTTGGAGTGACTTAACTCCGCGCCTTTGCACACAGCCCACCACACAGATTATATTGTGCAGGGAGAAGATACCAAAAGACCATAGAGTACAATGAACAACAATGACAAATCTCAACCTGGACAGAAACGTAGCTTTGCATTCTCTCTTCCAAAAATTAATTAATTGCTTAAGGTGGGGGCTATTCTATGCTCTGCCCCTAGAGCCCACATGTCGTTCTTATTCACACATACCATGGAACCAATAAAGGACACACTTCTTTCCTATTTCATTTGACATATTTTCATGTGTGTGTGTATTTAAATGATAGGTATAAAGATCCAGGTTTAGCAGATCAAACACTGTGATAAGAGCAAATTTTCCACAATGATTCAAATATGCTGATAATTGAGTTCTGAACCTGGGGATGGCTCAGGAAATGATAATTTCGGTCATTTTGTCACTGTAACTGTTCACATCATTTTGAAGCCCCATTCCTATTGGTTATAGAAAAGAAGCATTTGCAAATTTAAGACAGTTCTGTGTCTTCTAATTTAAAACAGACTCTTTTTGGTCTGTCTCAGTCCCCTCTGAGTAAATAGTCACTTGATTCAAAGATCAAATGACCTCTTAGAGCTGAAGGGCAAAAATCACACTGGGGACCATCATGCAGCCAAGAGACTTATTCACCAGCCTTTATGGCTTGTCGGAGATCGAAGAGGTGCTGAGAGAGAGGAGTCAGGGAGAGGGGAGTGTGCAAGTTCTGAATGGAAGGTAGGTGCCTGGTCACACCAGCTGTGGTCTCTGGAGCTGTGAGCTAAGGCAGCTGCCCTTTGGGCTGGAGGCTGGAGCTGTCAGCTGGGGCAGCTGCCATCAGGCTAGACATGGTGGGTCTAAGGCTGGTGCAGTGGCTGCCTCCTCTCAGCAGGGAGGAGCTGTTGTGTGTGAGCTCAGATGGACAGGAGCTTAAACAGGGATTTCTGGTGGGGGGTGTATCAGAGCAACCTTTAACTCTATTGGCTCTTTGCCTGTGGAACAGGGTGAACTTTAAGCCCATTGGCTCCTGCCCGGGAGAAAATGAAACATCCTGCCCAGAGAAAATGAAACAAGGTTGCTTAGAAAAACAACTTTGCTCAGGACATGGAAATTTCCATGGGGGGGGGGGGGCGGTGGCCCATCAGCCCAAGCCCATCTATCAAGGGCTATTTCTCTTCTACAAAGAACCCACCCCTCCATGTGAGGTGAAGTCCATAGACCTTCATGGTGGCCAAGTGCAGTCCCCAGGGCCTTTGCTGGATCCTGCTGTAATGTGGCCAGTCAGCTCTTTTCCCTGTGAGTCCTGCATGCATGGGCCCTTGCTGATGAATAGCTAACCCCATATGGTTATCTTCAGTATCATGTGTCCCCAACTGCTGCCAGCTCCTTCTGACCCCAGACTCTTCTTCATCCCTTTCTTCCAGCACCCAAAGATTTACCATACCCTGAGCGTATTTCTTGGTTTCTCAGGCCCACCATGTCAATCAGATGTTTTCAAACTACCCTGAGTGGTTCCATGAAGTTCCAGCTCCAGGTTAAACACTTCTCTAAGGAGCTGACAATTTTCCAAGTGATCCCTGACAAGCGAGGAACAGCCCCTGCTAAGACAGGAGCCCACACACCCATCTGAACTTTATTTGACCACTTCTTGCCAGCTCCCCACCTCCCTTGGGAGAAGGGCCAGGACCCTCATCCAATCTCCAGCCCCCCTCGTTCACTCCCTCACTCCTGTCCCTGGTCAGCCACCAGCTCCCAGAAGGCTGGAAGAGAACCTTCCTTATCCTGCATCTCTCCCTATGGATAGTCATAAAATTCTGTTCAGATTGCCGATTCAAATGCATCCCCTCTGCTTCTGATATGTAGCAGAAGCTTCTGTAATCTACAAGCCCCCGTTTCCTCACCCCAGAGCCTGGCTTCCAAGATGGTTGCTTCCTCATGGAAGTCAAGACCCTGCTTTAAAGCCAGAGCTGAACACTGACTCCTTCTTTTTGGAATCCTGTTAGGATGTTTCTGGCTGAATGTGGGAAAGGTCCCATTCGAGGAGGTCAGGAGGAGACAAGGACATCCACATAAGACCAATAAGCAGAATCTCTGTTACATCTGCAGGTTTGGCTTTCCAGCTTCACTAACTGCTCCCTTCTGCAAGTCCTGCCTAGAGGAAAGAAGTCGGTGACTGTCCCTATAACAGGCCCAGGCGCCTCTCCAGCCAGGTTCCACTGGCTGTGGGTGACCCCTCATCGGATGTTCTCATAAACACAAACCACAGACCTGGAGCCAGAGCTGGGAGATTCTGGTCCCACAAAGTCAGGTGGAGTCAGGGCCAGAGTCAGCATGGTAGTGAGGCGCAGCTACTAGCAATTGCCCTGAAACAGAAAAAAAGTGCAAGAAAAATGGCACAGATGCAAAAAGAGAAGCAAAGCCCGAAGTCCACATGGTCCAAGGGAGTGAGATGGCTGCGTTAAGGAGCTGGGGCCTTCCGAGAAACTGAGGCAATGCGAAGACCCCCTTCTTCAAACTCCAGTTCTTGCGACGAACTCAGAAAGATTTCAGGCATGTCACTCAGAGTAACAGGAATTAGTTTATTGAGGGGATAGGAAAAGGGAAAGAGAACACTCTCAAGGGAGAGGGTGGGTCCTTGCAGAGAGGAAAGGGACAGTGTGCCTCTCTTGCACCCCAGTTTTATTGGGGATCCCAGAGAAGTTTCCAGGGAGGCCCACCCAGGTCCACCTTCTTTATTATTATTTTTTTTTATTCTAATTTATTATATATGACAGCAGAATGAATTACAATTCATATTATACATATAGAGCACGATTTTTCATGTCTCTGGTTGTACACAAAGCAGAGTCACACCACTTTTGTCTGCATACATGTACGTAGGGTAATGATGTCCATCTCATTCCACGGTCTTTCCTACCCCATGCCCCCTCCCTTCCCCTCCTTCCTCTTTGCTCTATCTGGAGTTCGTCTAATCCTCCCATGCTCCACACCCCCCTCCAACCCCATTATGGTCAGCCTCCTTATATCAGAGAAAACATTTGGCATTTGGATTTTTGGGATTGACTAACTTCACTTAGCATTATATTCTCTAACTCCATCCATTTACCTCCAAATGCCATGATTTTATTCTCTCACCTCTTGACTTTTGACTGACAACAGGGAGACATCAGACTTTCAAGTCCCCACTGTCATGGCAACTCTAGGTCACCTTGGCCCATGTTGACCGGTTTTAACTGGATTTTCAACCATACATTCTTACAGATTTTATGGTTAGGAGGAATTATCCTTATCTCTTCAGGATCTGGTCACAAAAGTCTTCCTCCTTCAGAGTAACTTGGGTTCCTCTTAACAACATTATTTTGGGCCTTCATTTCTCCTGCAGTTAACAAGTAGTTTGCTAAAGAATATGACATATCCTGTCCACTGAGAGCAGGCAGGGCTGCAGGTAAATTGTTTCTTGGAAAAGAAAGCATGTGGGGCTGGGCGCGGTGGCGCACACCTGTAATCCCAGCACTTGGGAGGCTGAGGCAGGAGGATTGGGAGTTCAAAGCCAGCCTCAGCAATGGCAAGGCACTTAGCAACTCAGTGAGACCCTGTCTCTAATAAAATACAAAAAAGTGCTGAGGATGTGACCCAGTGGTCGAGTGCCCCTGAGTTCAATCCCCAGTACCCCCCAAAAAAAGCATGTGGGGGTCAGCACAGTGGCCCACTTTATAGAATTATTCTCTCACCTTGTGTCTCCACCATCCTCATCTGTCTGTTCCCTAATAGCAGGAATGGAGGTCTGGTATTTTTCTATGTTCCTTGAGGCCTGGCTGCAGTTTTGGACTTGGGTGTTTAAGATATTCCCCCTCAATACTTGCAATAGGTTAGAAGGTAAATTCATGTCCCTTACTAATGAATGATGGCAGACTGGGACGTTGGGGAAAGACGTGGGTCAGGTGAATGAGTAAGTGGAGAATGTGCTCCCGAAGGTAACAGAGCCCTTTGCCTTACCAAAATTGTCATTTCCCGAGCCATCCCTAGGTTCAGAACTCAAACATCTGAATGCAAGTGAGCTGTTTTTCAGAGGCTCCAGAAAGCTATGTTTTCCCAACTCCAACTCCAACACTACAGATGTCAAAAGCTGGCCCCCAAAACTTTACTAACAACCTGTTCGTGAGACAAAGCAGAGTTTGCTGCCTCCCA
This sequence comes from Tamias sibiricus, assembly GCA_025594165.1. Lineage (NCBI taxonomy): Eukaryota > Metazoa > Chordata > Mammalia > Rodentia > Sciuridae > Tamias > Tamias sibiricus. The sequence continues at coordinate 36,133,951 of CM046665.1, read as the reverse complement.
TGCTAAGGTCTAGCAGTGTCTCAGGGGGCGATGATGTAAGGTAAAAACTAGGGGTAACGATTATATTCACTCCAAAATTGATGGAAACAGCAAGGCAGGAATTTTGAAGCAAGGGTTTCCAAGAGTTGGGGTACAAACCTTCTGTTCATGCTCTCCATAGAAGAGTTGAGAAGAGTCCTTGGGGAAGTTCCTGGAATGAACAATCCATCCATTTGCCTGGACAGAGACTTCTGGAAAAATTAAATCACGCTGGGGCTGGGGCTGGGGCTCAGCGGTAACGCACTTGCCTGGCATGTGTGAGGCACTGGGTTCAATTCTCAGCACTGTGTATAAATAAATAAAAATAAAGGTCTATCAATAACTAAAAATTTTTTTAATTAAATCATGCTAACAAAGACAGAAGAGTGGTACTAAGTTATTAATGTAGATAGGAAGGCAAGGATTATAAAAAGGAGAACTTTGAACAACAAAATTTAACAAGAGTTTATTTGAGCAAAGTAGGCTTTACAAATTGGATGAGCCAAACCAGTAGAGGTTTAGAGAGTTCCCGTCTGCAAGAGGGCAGGGATTATGCACAGCAGAAAAAAATGGCAGTAAGGGGCTTAATCACCTTAGGTGGTTATAGGTGAGCATTTGCCTTTTGGGTTACGGTCTGATCAGTTGGCAGCCTGTGATTGACAGAAGCTTAGCTGCTGTGATTGGCCCACACCCAGCCATTTGTTACACCCCAAAGCTAGGCTTTCAGCCTGTTTACGTACCAAGTCAGGTTGAAGTTTGCTATTTAGGATATAGGGATAGCCACAGGCCAATTCCAGCAGAACCTAACGGGCTTCAGGTCTGAGTGTGGGGGCTGAACGTGAGGGTCCATAGGTAATGCAGGTTCTCAGGTAGATAAAAGGCTTTCTGGACTTTGTTCTAGGTGGGCTTCAATATTTAGATTGAACCACCAGACATCCTTGTGGAAGGCCTTTTGGCAAAACAAGGTCCCAGGGCAAACCCTGTGTCACCCAGGGCCAAGGATGGAACAGGATGCTGAGAAAACATGACCAGGAGCACACGGCCAGTCTTTGAGAGGCAGGGAAGGCTTTTTGAAGGAAGGAACATCTAAGCTAAGACTTAAAGGATGAAAGACAGAAGCTGGGTAAAGGAACGTGGAAGTAGGCACAGGGACTGTGTTCCGGGTGGAAGGGACAGAAAAAGAAAATCATGATTCAATGTACATTTTAAAGGATCATTCTGGTTGCCAGAGAGTGATTTGGCTGGGGAGAACAGTTACATCATTTACAATGCTGAGGTTGTACCAATTCATTTTTACATTTTCTTTAAAATCTGTAAATTCATGGAGTCATAGAACCGAAGGGTTGAAAAAAAAAAAAAAAAAAACAACTTTTAAATCACCCAGCCAGTATTTCCCATGGACCAACACACTCACCCACTCCCTGACCCAAGGCTGAAGTGGGGGAGGAGAAGGGGTGGGAGCCTGAGCAAGGACCCTGTCACTGAGGGAGGCCAGGAGGCAGAGCCAATCTTGGGAAGCGAAATTCAAGTCCAACCCCCACCCAAGCAGTGACTGACTCCCCTCTACACTGAGCTCATCCAAGTAAAACATGCGCCTTTCAAAACATGAAGAAATGTTTGCCCTGAGTGTGCTTTAACAACTCCAAAGTCAATTGTGGCCCATCTAATCTAACCAAGCTGATTTTCTCAGGTGGCCCAGTGAGAGGTCAAAGGGCCATTCCCGAGGATTTCCAGAGAGCTCAGTCAGAACACCAAGTTCCCGGCATATCCCTGGGGCCCACAGCTCAACTGCTGAGGAGTCAAGCAGTTGAACCTTTTAATTTCCCTTCCTCTCCCAATAATTATAAATATGACACTGCAAACTCCACTAGAGGTGAGAGTTCACTCTTCATTCACAAAGGAAACAAAAAGAAATCCTGCATATTTTACTTTCCCACAGGGGCATGATTTTCGCTGATGCCGACTCAAGCATTTTTAAAAGAGGTATTATTTGCTGATAAAAAAAATCTGCACATTCACATGCATCTATTCTTATCAATCCCGTTTTGCTTCTTTGCAGTCTGTGCCAATTTTGTAAAATTGCATTTTCGCAAACTCGCGATTAATGGAGAGTCTGTGGGCGCCCTCTAGAGGAATTTTGTCTCTATGGCACCTACACACTGATGAACCTTGGGGCTGAATTATGCACGGCATTGGTTTCTCAGGATATGCGCGCAAAGTTGAGGTTCATTTTCAACTTCTCATTTTATGCATGGAGTTTATAATTCAGAGTCAAAGCCAGTGCTGCTGATAAGGGAAAGAACTAGGCTGGCTAAAGTTAAGTAAGCAGTATTAACCAGTGAGAAGATGCTTAGAATTCAAAAAGGAAAAGGCCTCAGAAATTCACTGTGAGGACTGTCCCCATTTCTATGCTGGCTAGAGCTTCTGTTATGGTTGTGAAGGTGACTCTCTATAACTCCCACAAAACAGGTTCCTTGCCCGTACTTCATTTGGATCACAGCAATCCATGTGACCCTGCGCACATCATGTAATTTATTAAAATTAAAGGTGAGAAAGCCAGACACAGTGGCACACTCCTGTAATCCCAGTGGTTTGGGAAACTGAGGCAGGAGGATTGCAAATTCAATGCCAGCCTCAGCAACTTCGCGAGATCCTGTCTCAAAATAAAAAAAATAATAATAATCTGGGAATGTGGCTTAGTGATTAAGCACCCTTGGGTTCTAGCCCTGGTACCAAAAAAATAGAAAAAAAGAGAAGGGAGAAGATCTTGGAAATTATGCATTAATAATTGTGAGGTAAGAAAGAATAAACCTATAAAATCTTAATATAAATGCCCTTTGAACTCTTCTCTGTGAATATGATGGTAAGAATTGAGAACAATTGGTGCAAGAATTCACTTCAAATAGATGGGTAATTCATGTGTCAGAAGCTCTAATGTATAATGTGATGGGGAATTATGTTTTATCTTGACATTTATGTCTTTATTTTTTAATTTTTTTTACTTATTCAGAGTGTCTTATTTTTTATAACACAATAAAAATTTTTGAAGTGAGACCCCTGACGATTCACCTTAATAAAATACAGAGTAAAACCTCATTAAAGGGGTTGGAAATTAGTGTGGGAAATGAACTTCGGATTAAGCGGGATTGAATGTACAATGTTTTTTTTAAAAAAATATATTAAGCTTCTAGGTAATTTAGAGAGAGGAGTCCCTGCAAATTATATTGAATCCTGTATCTATCAATGCTGCTTCTTACTGGCTCAGTGAAATGAGTTTTCGGAGCCAGAAAGCCTGTACTATATGCTGCTTGAGGGTATAGATCTCAGCATGTAAATATGAAATGGAATATATTCTAGTTTCCCTATCTTACTTTCTGTAGTTTTGAACCAAGGAAAACCCTAAATAAGCCCTCTAGCTTCACTTTCTCTTAGCTGACTTAAAAATCACTAATTCTGGAGGTCACACTGCTGGGTGATACATTATCAGTCTCCCACTCGCTTGGCTGTAGATAACACCTCTGACGTGTGGGTTCTGATGATAACGGTTGCCTAGGTGACTCTTCAGGGACCTGAAGGCCGCCTTGCTGAAAACACTGACTTCACCTGGGCCTGCCGATGGCCAATGGGTGACGGAAACGGGATGGAGATGTTTGGCATCTCCCCGTTCATAGTGTTTTGGTCTCTTTGGCTGCCCTGAACTTTGGGTCAGATTTCTACTCAGCTGTGCATGTTGACATGTTGGACATTTGAGAAATGCTTTGTTCGGAACCGTAACACAGAGTTAACTCGGCCTAGACTTACCTCGCCTCTCTCCTTCCCTGCAAGGCTGAAGGCCACAACCAGAAAACCAGTCTGTGCAAGGAGGGAAGAGAGGTGACACCCAAGTTCTCGAGAAGACTTGACTGGTCCGCCCCTTTATTCGCCTAGCCCTTTTCCTCATTATTCCTGTCTATGTCTGCTGCCCTTCTACTCAATGGAGTTGAGAAATCAATTTGTGAGCACAGCTTCTGCTTCTCCATTTTTTGGCTACTGAATAAAGCCTTTCTTTCTCCCTGACAGGCTTCTCTCGGATGTTGGTTTTCCCATGGAATGAGTTTCTGGATCTGGTTCACATGGTCACATGGGGAGTCCCCATCCACCAGGGACAGAAATGTGATCTGAGTCAATTATGGTTCCTCCTTGTTTCTCCAGGTTGGCACCTATTGAAGACTATGTGGGGTCACAGCCTGGCAGCCTGGCTCTACACTCTGGCACCGCTGCTCTCTTTCAAGTGTGTCGTCCGTCTTGTCATCTACTTAGTCACTGTGGAACATCCTTCCAAATCCCCCAGGCCTCCTTCTGCCTGGTGTTCCTCTGCCGAGGTCTGTACCTCTCCCAAGCTGTGAGGCTGCCCCAGACCCAGCTGCTGAGACACACAGCCTGATTCTTAGGTCTTTCCCCCACTTATTACAGGAATCACAGATCACTCTGCAATTGGTCCCCTAACACCCAAACTAAATTGGGCCTTGTCCCCAGCCCACCTGGAGGCTGAGGCATGAGGGCCTCCCCTTCCCAGAGGCCCACCATTTCTCCCCACTGAGCTCCTCCAACTCTTCCAGCTCCCGCCAGAAAATCTGTCTAGTCTGAGAGGACTGGCGCAGGGCTTTACCTTCCTGCTTTTCTACCATCTGAGACCCCTCTATATCATTTCCGTCACTGTCCTTTCCTGAGGTCATGGGCTCACGTGATGCCAAGGAACCTAACTACTGTAAGAATTGGTGGAGGTGTCAGGAGTAACAGGAAATTTGCAAGGGGAAAAGGATCTATATACACTGTGGCTACAAAACTACAGTGACTAGTAGGCAAGCTTCTGAGTCTCAGTTTCTTTATCAAAAGGGAAAATGGTATCTACCACATAGGGTTGTGGAGAAGTCCAAACATTTAACTTCTAGCGCAGCACTTTGCATAATAACCTCCCCCATCCCCTGCTCGGTCTGTCAGCGCTTTCAGATAGCAAAGTACAGATCTGAGCTCCTGAGCAACTGCTCTAAAATACAGAGAAAAAGCAGAGGAATCTTGGGAAACAGAACAAAGGGAGAAAGAAGCACACAATTGGGAAAAGTCAAGGTGTAGTCCAAGAACAAAGATGCAGAGTGACCAGGTCACCGGGGACCCTTCCAGTCACATACAGACATTCTCAGGAGGGACCTCCGAGCCTACTCAGCCAGATCCATGCATCCTCGGCAGCCACAGGGTCAGTGTTAGAAGACAGATGTGGCTCAGAGGTACCAAATGCCCGGCGTGAGGACTCACTTCTGCCACCTGCTGGGCAAATCCTAATATGCAGCTTCTTTGATCTCTGGTCCAATTGACCACCTTGGAGAAACTCTGCCATTCTTTTCACTATTTCTCTACACAGATTTGTCTCATTTTAAAATGGCACTTCTTTGATTTCGTGCATCTTCAGCAACACTATCTCATCCAGCCAATTAGAGGATAATTAAAGAATTTCCCAAAGCTCCAGTTTCTTGCTGTCAGAAAGCCATTTGTTTTTCTCCAATGCATCTATTAGTCCATCATTTCCATTTAGCCTATTTGTACACAGCACTCCACTGCTCCAGATCTTCAAATTACTGATTTTTATGATTCTTCCCTGGCACTTAATGCAGTTCATAAATTTCACTCTAAAAGTTTAGGCATAAATCATGCTAAAAGCCTAAGTTGCTGAAGAAAGCTAGCAGCAAATCAAGCTTAGAATATCAAGACACCAACATCAATTCTACATTCACACACTTCAAAGTAAGGGGTTTTTTTTCCCTCCGTTATTTAAATGTAATTTAAACTTTTCTTACAACTTTCCCTGACTTTACATCAAGCGCCAAACTAAGAAGAGCAAGAAGAAAAGGAGAATTCAAAATGTTCACTTTTTTTCTTCTTGTTTTTCAATACTAAATTTTCTTAGGTAGTCGCTGCTGTGCAGACAGACAAGTGGAAAAAGATGTCCTTGAGCTTTTGCTATTCACTCTTGGCCTAGGCGAAATGTCCTAAGTTCAAAATATTCTGGAAGGAAAAATAATTACAGACACATCTTCTAATACTCTGTATACTATTTAGGTTGATGTCAGTAACCTTTGAGGTAGCACATGGCTGACAAAAGGCAAAGCCATTTTTTATCATCAGTGCCTCCAGATAAGAGGACAAACCTCTGGCTGACATAAGGCCAAAAATCAACCTTAACCCCATTGCCCCAGTTATATTCCATGGTGGTAATTTGGTCACATCTTTTAAAAACAGACATATGGGCTTTAAGGAGCTATTCTTTGTGGAGATATTTTCATTTATTGGTAAATAAATATTTCACCTGTGAGATGCAGAGCAACAAAATTAAACATCAATGACCGTTTTGTGGCTCCCTTTCAAAGGCAGGGAATCTCTCTTAGACAACATAATAATAATAATAATCGGCACTTTTCATCCTCAAAGCAATTTTTGAACATTAACTAATCAATCTGTCCAACATCTGTGTGAGGTGGATGAATAAGGATCATTATTTCCATCAGGGAGAGAGAAATAATGGAGGAAGTTGAGTGGCTGAGGCTCAGCAGAGGTCAGACAGTCCTGGACTGAGAGTCAGAAGACCCCACTTCAAGATCGTTCCAGCTTTGGGACTTCAGGCAAAAAAAAAAAAAAAAAAAAAAGCTGTTGACACAGGATTTTGCAATATTCCACATGATGGAAACAATAGTAGAGATTTAAAAGAGAGCTGAACACATTGGGAACTGTTATAATTTGGATATGGTTCGCCATTTCCAAAGCTCATGTTGAAATCTGACGCCAAGGCGGTAGCGTTGGGAGGTGAAGCCTGCAGAGGCGACTAGGTGGTTAGCAGGGATTGTTGCCAACATAGGGGGCCTGGATTAGTTACCATGAGAGCAGATTGTTACACGTGGAGGCCATCCCTCCAGTTTTCTCTTCCATATGCACCCACTTGTCTGGCAGCAGGAACCCCTCACCAGAAGCTGAGCAGAGGCTGGCACCATGATTTGGGGCTTCCTATCTTCCAGTAATATGAACCCAAATAGACACCTCTTCTCCACATATCACCCAATCTCAGGTAGTTTGTGATAGCAACAGGAAATGGTAAGACAGGAACCATGAGACCCTACCCAGAAAGCGGTCTTTTGATTTATTAACTCACTTTCTGACTCATTACTTAATTCAGCACCTGGCTGAAGATGGGTTGGCTAAACAATGGAATTAATCTACTTACTATCTGTTGGGTGTCTGCCAAAAACTGTATTAGGTTTGAGACATACTAATGAAAAAGACCACTCCTGATCTTGATTTCTTAATCTTTGACATTGGGATCAAAAGAGCTGTTCTCAATCACAGAAATCACAAGCCCCATCAGTTCCACCTCTCAGCCTCCCTGCAATCCTCCCCATCCTCTTTATCATCATAGTTCACACCCTTGTCATCTCTGGTCTCTGTCCTCAGATCCTTTCTCTGCTTTGTTGGTAGAGTGCTTTTCTAAACTTCAGATGTGATGCCAACACACGTTTGCTTAAAGACCTCCAGCGATGGTCCATGTCTTCCAGAATAAAGTGCAAGCAAGGCCCCTCCCACTCAGGCTGATGCCCCTCTCCAGTCTCATCTTTCAGCTCCTTACACCTCTCCATAAGGACTGCTTTCAGTTCCCTCCATACAATATGATGCGGAGTTTTACCCCTCTGAATTTGCACACGTTCTTTATTTTTTTTTAAATATTTTTTAGTTTTTAGTTTTCAGTGGACACATTATCTTTGTTTTATTTTTATGTGGTGCTGAAGATCAAACCCAGTGCCTCATGCATGCTAGGCGAGCACTCTACCACTGAGCCATAACCCCAGCCCCTGCACATGTTCTTCTCTCTGCCTAAAATGCCCTCCAGTCCACCTCTCTGCTTGTCTGCCTGCCTCATGATCTATCATCCCGCAGCTCTTCCTTGCTTCTCCCTCTTGGTAAACACGTTACTTTATACCCATCCCTCTTGAATGTCCAAGTAAGTATACCTTGTTATCTGAGGACTCAGGAAGATTGGCTAATGATCTGCAAAATTTTTCACACAACACTCTTTATCCAAATCAGAAACACATCATAATAAATCTGCATGTTTAGGTTGCATGCAAATTCAGGCAAGAGGGAATATAGAGAGAGCCCTGCGGTCAAATGGCCACTGTTCTCCCCAAAAGACCTTATCTTGAGCTTCCTTTGTACTGTGTCACCCATTATCGCTTTCAGACATTCCATAATGAATGAATTAAAAAATGAATCAGAGAAAGCAGATGAACGCAAGACACCTGGAAAAGTGCTTTAGAGGCAACACAGTGCATTGAGAGAGGTAAGCGTGCAAGGAACACAACTTGGCCGTACACACATCCTCATCTCCCTTTTCTGTTCATGAGAAAATGCAGAAAATTTTTGGAAGTGTTGCTCATTCTGGAAAGCTTCACTGTACATGACATGATATCTTTCAAACTAGGAAAATACCATATAGAGGTGTTTAACAGCCACAGTCAGAGTGGGATACACTGAGATCATCATGTTCTCTATAGTAGAAGTAAAACATTATTCATACCAATACTCTTCAGTGTTTTAAATGCTGTAGAAAACTATAAGGAGTTCATTAAGGTGTAATGGCACCCCCTTTCTTTACAGAAATTTTTAACTGGGCTTCTCCAGAAATCTTCACCGTGGCTGATTTTTGGACTATCAGCAAAAGAGTCTCTACAAAAAAGTTCAATGTAGATAAACTTCCTATTTTCCTGTTGTGATATTACTTGGCCACTGACCTGGAAGAAATCAGCACTCCGGGTGCTGGACGCCCCTTTATTTGTTTTCCACAAACATTTATCCAGTATAGTAGTTTGTACAAGTGAGTTTGCAAATGCAAAGTGTGATAATAAAAAGGACAAGTTCTTTAACAAGGCCACTGGTCTTGAGCTGGAGCTTCACAGAGATGTCTACATTTCTAAGATAAGAGAAGTTACCAATTGGGCTCCATGGTAATAGCTGTCAGGGGGAGGAAAGAAAGGGGAGGTGTTATCCTTGAAAGGTTAACTTGCCCAGAACAGTGAAAGAAAAAAAGCTGCTTTTATGTGAACTTCTGTAAACTGTGAACTTCTGAGCCCCTCCCCTTACATGCTGTGTATAAAATTCTGAAACTACCTGAACTCGGGGTTCAGGGGATTAATTGATTACGGCGAGAGCTGTGGAACCCCCCTTTTTAGCCCCAAGCCTCTTTTCAGTTTAACTGCTTCTTTTTGCTTCTGTAAAATGCTTGGCTTAAAGATAATAGAAGCTAAACTACTGTAACCCCATTTTGTTATCAGCTGCCTCAAACTGTTGCAAGTCTCCCAAATAAGCCCGGGTATGATAAGCCAGCCCTTGCACAATAAACTAGGGCAATGGCAGGGCCCTGCAATGAACAGTCAGCACATTCCATAGCTCTGGAGATGGCCTCCACCAATGAAAACCTCCTTAGTCACACATGGGCTCCCCTGGCTAATCAGGCGAGCCCCCTCCCTTCCTTGCTTCTAGCCTTATAAAGACTCAGTCTTTCCTCAGTTCCGGGCTCTCAGTACAGATCCACTGTGTTGGTGAGGTCTGAGAGTCCGAGCTTAAGCCCAAATAAAGGCTCTTTGTTATTGCATGCACTCCGGATTCCTTTGTGGTTTGGGGGGTCCGTTCTCTGGGCATAACAGAGCTATACCCTCTGAACCCAGCTGCAGCGAAATAAAACTATCTTCAGTGCCTTGCCTCATCTGTCCCTACAACAAAAACAAACAAAAAGAAGACAACTGTTTTTTGTTTGTTGCAGAACTGGGGATTGAAACCAGGGGTGTTCTTCCATGGAACTACATACCCAGCCTTTTTTTATTTTATTTTTTTGAGACCGGGACTCACTAAGCTGCCCCAGCTGGCTTCCAACTTGCAATCCTCCCACCTCAACCTCCCTACCTGCTGGGATTATAGGAGTATGCAACCACACCCAGCCAGACAATCGGTACTTAAAATGTCTTACATCAAGCCAGAAATTTTTGGTGGCTAGTTATATAGATGGAGAAATTTGTTGGGATTTTTGATGGAATGGGAACTAATGATTAATTTCCAATATAAAACAACATAGTGTAAGTTTTCCCTGTCTGAAAATAGTCAACCGAACCTTTTTTAAAGATTAGGTGTGGATGATAAGGATGCCTCTATTTACTTGCATGACGGTCATCCCTTCTCCCCTTCAAGATTGTGAGCTCCTGACCTAGGGACTTGTGTTTTGTTTATCTATTTATCTCCTCCTGCACACACAGTCTGGCACTCAGCAATGTATAGTGTATGTATGTATATGTGTATATTACAATTACAACATTTCTAGGTGTCCATTTGCCCTGGATTCACCAAGGGACAATCAGCCCCCATTCTCATGCACTATCTAGAATATGACTTTGTTGTCCTTGCAACGTAACAGTGATGGGGGGGGGGGAGGGAAGACTTTGGGAGATTATTTTGAGAGTGCAAGAGGTACATATATGCAAATGATTTAACAATTGCTGATGGTTAAATAAAAACAGAGACAGAATACCATGGACCATCATAATCACTCCTGCTTCTGGCTTTTGCACTTAAGTTTACAGTGAGATAGAAATTTCCAGAACTACATCCCCCTGCGCCCAGTAGAAAAATCAACAAGGTTCCTTTCCAACAGTCACCTCCATTAGGAGAATTCCTCTGTGTATTATCAATTTCCCATTAGGGAATCAAGCTTGTCCTCTGCTCAGGACTGTCTCTGTAGCCATTTATGTTTTGAGCTCTGTTAGATATGTGGGTAAATCAACAACTACTAAACCACTGTCCAGGCTGTATTCTCCATCAATTGAGTATTTATAAACAAAAATAACAAGATCCCCTGAGGGTTAGCTAGATTAAAAAAAAAAAAGTATTCTGTAACCTTATTTACAAGTAACCCCTACCACCTATTATATGAGTTAAGAATCCATACACTGGCTCACCAGGAATCAATTCGTAGTCAAATGGCTCCATCAATATGCACATTCCTTTACTTCCTTCAAAGTTATCTTGGCTCCTTCAGGCCAGGTGTGTATTGTAACCCTGCCCATTTGATTGGGTAAGACAAATGAAAGGAAGAAGCCTCTCACACAAGAACACCAGCTATTTTTGCAGCCCTGAGATTCAGATGGACCTCACTGGTAAGACAGATGGGAGTCTGGCTAGTACCTCCATTGGCTTGTCTTGTTTACTGTGGCAATTCACTCTGTGTTTATTCAGGAGTTTATTCTGTGAATTCAGCAAATACAGGATTTCCCCAGATAGACATTAAAAGGTGGTGGAATATGCTACTCCAAAACATGCCATTTTGGCATGAGGATTGTTTTGAACTAAAGATATTTTTACAAAACAACAGATGCAAGAAGGGTCCTCTGACCCTCCTGTTTTTCTTCCTGAAATCAGGAGATGAAACTCCCATACAGAAGATGTCTTCCCTACCCCAGAAGGGAAGTAACATTCTATCATCAAGGATGGGAAGCTGAGATTGAGAGGATGATGTTCAAACTTACCTTGTTAAAGTCATTCTTATCTCCCTCTAGCCTTCTCACACAGGTCAGTGACTTTTGCATGACTCCCTCCTTCTTCAACCTAACACAAAATCACTTGCATTTTAACATTTTTTGGGTCTTCATTTCCATCTGAGGGCTACCATGTCATGCAAAATTCATTTTAAATAAACTTGCATGCTTTTCTGTTAACCTCTATCATTCCAGTTTAATTCTCAGGCCCAGTTAAAAAAAAAAAAAAAAAAAAAAAAAAAAAAAGCTCAAAAAGGTAGAGGTAAAATTTTGCCTCCTTAACATCAAGGTCACCAACCTTAGTAAAAGTGTCAGGGCACTATTCCCAAATTTCCAAATAATTCTCCAGGTCCTTTGAAGGTAAAGACAAAAGCTTTATTTCTAGCCCCACTGACCGCACAGAGAACCATGCAGTTCTGCAACCCTTAACCCTGACTGGGGGCAGGACCATGCTTATAAGGCCTAAAACCATAAGGGGGCAGGGAGGGGCAGGAGACATAATCATAATCATAAGGTACATTTCATACAAATGGAAAGTTACAAAAAAAAGAGTCATATAGTCATATTCTCAGAAATTACATTTTCAGAAAAATAATCTTGAATTAGTCCCATAGAGCAAGGATATTGTGGTCAGGGTGTGAGTTGGTGGGTTGGAGGTGTTAATTTCTATGCAAGTTGGCTCATGTGGAAGGGGGGCCAATTTCACACAGGGTGAGGTATCTGAACAAAATGGGGTAAGTCTGGGCTAATTTTCAAATCAGCCAATAAGAAAAGCATAGGAATAAACATAAATAACCTATTTTGTATCAAACAGCTTGATACTTACTTGTATATAATCAATAAATGGTCGTCATAGTGTAGTGGCACCCCCTCCTCCACAGAAAACCTTAACTAAGCTTCTCTAGAAATCTTCACCATAATTGATTTTAGGACTATAAGCAAAAGAGTCTCTACAAAAGAGTTCAATGTAGATAAACTTCCTATTTTCCTGTTGTGATATTACTTGGCCACTGACCTGGAAGAAATCAGCACTCCAGGTGCTGGACGCCCCTTTACTTGTTTTTCACAAACATTTATCCAGTATAGTAGTTTGTACAAGTGAGTTTGCAAATGCAAAGTGTGATTTAAAAAAAGGACAATTCCTTTAACAAGGCCTCTGGCTTTGAGCTGGAGCTTCACAGAGATGTCTACATTTCTAAGATAAGAGAAGTTACCAATTGGGCTCCATGGTAACAGCTGGCAGGGGAAGGAAAGAAAGGGGAGGTGTTGTCTTGAAGGGTTAACTTGCCCAGAACAGTGAAAGAAAAAGCTGCTTTTATGTGAACTTCTGTAAACTGTGAACTTCTGAGCCCCTCCTCTTACATGCTGTGTATAAAATTCTAAAACTACCTGAACTTGGGGTTCAGGGGATTAATTGATTACAGTGAGAGCTGTACCCTCTGAACCTGGCTGCAGCCAAATAAAACTGTTTCCTGCTATCTTGGGTGCCTTGCCTCATCTGTCCCTTGCAACAGTAGTGAATAAAATATGCTGTGTAGAAAGACAACCTGGTTCATCATGAACCTTAGGTACTTACTAAATGCATGTCATTTAATTTCTCAGAGGCTCAGTTTCCTTATCTGGAAAATGGGACTATCATTTCCTGAGCCCAATTAATGTCTGCTTTTAGTAGTGGAATGAAGGGCATGGTCCAAGAGACATGTGTTTTCTGACCCTGCAGTAGGTGCTCAATAAATGAAAGCTATGATTTCCAGTTTATATATACCTCATTACTTTTAGAAGGTTATAGGCAACAGTACTATATGTGGAGGTTACTTTCAGTTTTCAGCATCCAGGTTTAGCTTGGGTATGGATAACTTTAGTTCTGAGGTACACATTAGAACAAACTTAGAAAACTTAAAATATAGTGATACTTGGCACTTATCCCAGGCCAATAAAGTCAGAATCTCTGGGAATGTGACCTGGGACTTTGGGATCACAATAATATAAAAAGCAACCTGATTTATTTCAATGTACAGCCAGGGTTGAGGCCTCTGCTCTGTAGTGCTAATTTTTAAACATTAATATGTATTAAAAAAAATTGCCTAAAGAGTCTGCTCCAAATCCATGGGAATTGCATGAGGAAACTGTTAAAATGCAGAAGAACCTATAGATCTTATTTTTAAATAAAAGCTCCTCAGGTGCTTCTGAGCAGATGGTCCAGGGATCACACTTTGAGAAAGAGGGTCTATGTCATGCTGCTTAGGAAGGACACAGTGCAAACAGGGTCCCACCCAGAAACCAGGAAGCCCAACACCTTGCCAACCATTCTCTACTCAATATGCCTGACCTTCCACACAGCTGAGAGCCACCTACCCAACACAACTGGGAGGAGGTGGCAGGAAATCTCAGTTACCCCCAAATTCATAACAACAGGAATTCCTAAATTCCCATATACATTAGGATCTTCAAAAGTCCAAAGTCTAAAAATTTAAATATTCTTTGGAGGTAACATTCCAATTCTTTTTTTTTTTTTTTTTTTTTTTTGGGTACTGAGAATTGAACCCAGGAGTGTTTAACCAATGAGCCATATCCTCAGCCATTGTTTCTTTTAATTTAGAGACAGGGATCTTACTGAGTTACTGAGTGATAGATGAGCTTGGGCCAACAGGCCACCCCCCAGGAAGTTTCTGTTTCCTGAGCAAACTTGTTTTATTTTCCCCCAGCAGGAGCCAATAGATTTAAAGGTCACTCTAGTACACCCCCACCAGAAATCCCTACTTCAGCTCCTGTCTGTCTGGAGCTCACACTACCACAACTCTACCCCGCTGAGAGGAGGCAGCCACTGCAACTCCAACCTTAGGCGACACACCACCTCCAGTCCGAGGGCAGCCGCCCAGCCAACAGCTCCAGAGGCTTGCTCCCCGCTGGGGCCCACCATGCCCCTAGCTGTTGCCGCCCACTGTGCCCCACTGCCTGCTCTGACCACAGCACCCTGACCATGGCCACCGCTGTGGGACCCGTCCTCTTCTCCTTCATGCTCCTCCTCACCCTGTGCATCTGGCCAGCCACCGGCCAGGACTATGGTGGGCAGTGCCAGTGCGGGGACAGCACCAGCACCGCACTGCCTGGCTGGCGTGAGCCTTGTGCTGGACAGCTTCGGCTGCTGCCACGGCTGTGGCTACTGCCATGGCTGCACCAAGCAGCTGGGTGAACTGTGCACCAACCCCTGCGACTCTCTCCCCGCACCTCTTCTACCTCTAACCAGCCATAAAGGCTGATGAATAAATCTCTTGGCTGCACGGTGGTCTCCAGTGTGATTTTTGCCCTTCACTAAGTGCCTCACTAAATTGCTGAGGCTGGCTTTGAACTCACAATCTTCCTGCCTCAGCCTCCCAAGCTGCTGGGATTACAAGCATGTACCACCACGCCCAGCTTAGCTTTGTCTGTTATTAACAAATGCCTTAATGAGCTACTGGGAACAGGAGCAATGATGTATTTGGGAAAAGAAGGACTGGTCAGGCACCAGGAAAGTCTGAAAGAGGAGTTCGAGTACCATGGGCACACTGCATCCCTCCAGGGCTCTTCAGGCTCACTATGCCAGGAGGTGTTTGCAGTTGCCTGGCAGGGCAGGCAGGGCTAGCCATACTGCTTACTCTCATTCATGCTATTTTCCTTAATCCTGGTGAAAATCAAAAGTTGCCTTGAGCTGGAGGCAGTGGCCCATGCCTGTAATCCCAGTGACTCCAGAGACTGAGGCAGGAGGATCGCAAGTTGGAGGCCAGCCTCAACAACTTAGCAAATCCCTCAGCAACTTAGCAAGACTCTGTCTCAAAATCAAAAGACCTGGGGATGAGGTTCAGCGACAATTGGGGTGGGTCAGGAACTGAGATGCCAGGACTTCATAAACCTGAATGGAGGTTCTGAAGTGAAATATTATATGTAATGAAGGACCTGTGTCCTTTACTGAAGAAAATTTCTGTATCAAAACACTTTTTTCTAAAAGTATTATTTTAGCTGTAGATGGACATGATACACTTATTTATTTATTTTTATGTGGTGCTAAGGATTGAACCCAGTGTTTCACACATGCAAGGCAAGCACTCTACCACTGAGCCACAACCCCAGCCCTCAAAACATTTTTTAAACCAAATGTTTTCTATCCTAGTAAATCTACTTTCAGAAATTAAGTCTAAAGAAATTGTAGCAGGCATATTTTTTAATTAATAAACTATTTTTTAGAGCAATTTTAGGCTCTCATCAAAACTAAAGTACAGGGCTCAGTGGTAGAGTGCTTGCCTAGCATATGTGAGGCACTGGGTTTGATCCTCAGCACCACATAAAAATAAATAAATAAATAACAGCTAACAATATTAAAAAAAAAAAAAAAACTAAAGTACAAAGAGTTCCTGTATAAGTCTTGTTCCCTCTACACCTGTGCCACCCCACATTAACACACTCCCCCACCATTGATATCCTGCAGCACACGCTACTACTGTTACAATTAATGGACATACATTGACACATCATCTGAAGTTTCTTTCCCCCTACCCCCATACTGGGGATTGAACTCAGGGACACTTGGCCACTGAGCCACATCCTCAGCCCTATTTGGTATTTTATTTAGAGACAGGGGCTCACTGAGTTGCTTAGCACCTTGCCTTTGCTGAGGCTGGCTTTGAACTCACAATCCTCTTACCTCTGCCTCCAGAGCCTCTGGGGTTATAGGCATGTACCACTGCACTCTTGATGGTGTAATTGCTATGGTTTTGGATAAATGGGTATCCACCACAGTAGAATTATACAGAATAGTTCAATTCAACTCTCCTAAAAATCCTCTGTGCTCTATTCATCCCCCCACCCCACCCACCCACCCCACCCCCACACACACTTTTTCCAGTCTCCATAGTTTTGCCTTTTCCAGAATATCAAGTAGTTGGAATTGTTAGCCACTAGGCAGATACTTTTAGGGATAATCATCCCTTTGCAGGGGAAGGAAGGCCCCCTTAAATGGCTACTAAGTCTCCTTCAAAATTGTTCTTTTGTTTCAGATAAGCCCCTTATAAGGAACCTGCCCAAAATCACTGAGTCACTCTGACTCACTCTTTTAGGTGACCTAGAGTAAACTTTACTCATTATAATACCAAATTCTCCACCCAGAAGTGGTCCTGTCTTTTTCAAAGCAGAGTGTTTGAATATTGCATTGAACTGAGTATGCTCAGGAATGTGCTTGCCTCTACATGGGATGACAAGTCTTTCCTGTACAAGTTTTCCCCCAATAAAAGCCCCTTGCTGTCTTTGCTCAGGGAGACACGACTTTGGGAATTTTCTCCAGTGTTGTCCTTATGTGGAGAGCAGCCTGTGCCCTGCTCTGAGTTATTCCATGATGAGTAGAATAGGAGTTTTAAGGCTATGTCTAGCTCTGAGTTACTTCATTTTATAAATCAGTAGTTTGCCACTTGTTACTTCACTTGGAGTACAAAGTAGAATTACCACATCTTGTTTTCATAAGTATAAAACACAAACCAATAAATAAATTAATGGTGCTAATAAGTAATGACCACCTGTAAACTTATTAAATCAGAAGCACTTGGATGAATGGGCATATCCCTCATATCAGAAAAATCAGGCTCATGAGATTATCAAATATTCTACACAGAATGAAGTAACCCCCTCTACCTGAGACCCATAAAGCAGGAACACCCCAAGATTGGTTACAGCACACATACCAACCCCAGTTAATAGGGGAGGAACCTCTGACCTATTTGCTTCTTCAGTTCAGCTAGATCTCTCTGTTTGATGTGGCCCACTTCAAAACCCAGTCTGGACCCTGGCCTAGAATAAGTTCCATCCTCTGACAACTCTGCATCCTGAACAAGTTCTTGCACCTGTTTGATTTGTACATTACCTGATTACCTGAAGTGGTCTTTTTGCATTTGTATCTGCTTTATGCCTTTGCTTTCAGTGCAAACTTCTAAAACCCTGTGGCCACCATAGCCCTTTCTGTAACAGGTGTGCTGCCTTCACCTAGGGCCCAGAGCTATGGAGCCAGCTAACCATGGACTGAACCTCTGAAACTTTGAGCCAAAATAAGCTTTTCCTCCTCTACATTGTTCTTGTTAGGTCTTTTGGTCACAGCAACAAAGAAACTAACTAAAATAGAAATTGATATGTACTAGGAAATGAGGGTCAGGACACCAATATCTGGAAGCAACACTTTATTAGTCACACCACAGCCCAGAGGGAAAATTCCCAAAATCTGAGCCCCAAGCAGGGCTTTTACTTTTATACATAACCAAGTTTTGGGTACATCAAGGCAAAGGGGTTGGTGTAATCCTATTGGAGAGTGCATTCTACATTCCTTATATGGGTACAAGCTTGTCAACAACCTAGGGACTCTTGGCTCATATGGCTTAGGGACATTTCCTGCAACAGGCCTAAAGGGGTATAGTTCTGTCTGCTTTGCTTTGTTTCCTGCTTCTGCTACTGCAGTTATATTTTACAGGTACCTGTTAGCCACTGCAAGCCTCTATGGTTAAATGTCAGTAAGCAGAGCTGCTGTGTGTCAGTGTGCAAAACCACAGCCTGTCAGCTCTTAAACTGCTTAAATTCTCATTCTGTTCTACCACAGATAATGAGAAGTGGGTTCATTGCCGTGATTAACCTGACTGTGGTTCAAAAGCCTTTGGAACTGATTTACAAAGGGAGAAATTTTGGAAAGTTTAAAGATGCAAGTTGGAAACACTTTAGAATGTGTAAGCAGAGGTTAATAGAAGATTCTGGTTGGATATCAGAAGACCAGAATGCCAATAGGACTGTGGACAGTAAAGACTGGGCTCATGAGGTTTCAGAGGCAGAGGACTCTGGGAAATCGGACTAGAAGCCATTTATGTCATATTCTGGCAAAGAAATTATCTACATTTTTGCCATGTCCTGAGACTTTCTATGAGACTGAATTTAAAAGTGATAGACTAATTAATCTGGTAGAGGAAATTTTAAAGCAGCACA
Organism: Tamias sibiricus; assembly: GCA_025594165.1. Taxonomy (NCBI): domain Eukaryota; kingdom Metazoa; phylum Chordata; class Mammalia; order Rodentia; family Sciuridae; genus Tamias; species Tamias sibiricus. The sequence continues at coordinate 36,115,346 of CM046665.1, read as the reverse complement.
GCATTCATGGAGTAGCATAGATATTGCTGACCACTTTTAGCCAAGTTTACTGGGATAATCAAGAGCAGAAAGCAGAGCAGAAAGATTTTGAAAAACTTGTAGTTTGGCCAGAAAACTGCGAGTAAACCTGGGACTAAGGAAGGTATGGTTGTTAAAGAAATTTTAGTCACTAAATAGATGTTAAGTACTTTACTCAGAAACAATAGAAAGATGACTTCAGGGCATCTCAGGAATTGGCAAAACCACACCCATATCAGGCTCAAGGGCATAAAAGTAAAACTTCCTTTGAGAAAAGACTATTGGGGCACCATGCTTGCACCAGGGTCCTAGTCTCAGGAGGCTTGGCTACAGCTCAAGATGGCAGCAGACCTTGGCATCAACCATGTGGTGCTGATTCTGCAGGATTGCAAGATGTTGGAGTTAGAGGGATATGGAGGCTTCCATTAAGGTTTCAAAGGATGGCCTGGGAGGCCAAGCAAAGTAGAGCAGGGTCGGAGTCCCTGCAGGCTGCTCCTGAAAGGACAATGCATGAAGAAGTGAGAAGGAAGCTAAAGCTGCAATAAAGACCCCCAAGATTAAGAGTACCAAAATTGAGATACCAGTAACATGGGACATCTTCCAATGAAAGCACAGGAATCAAACAGAAACAAGCCAAGAGAGGCAATGCAGGCTTCAAACACCTAGGCCATAGGGACAGAGCTATGTAAACCCTTTGGAGAAAACATCCCAATGACATGTACCCTAGATGCTGGACATAGAACTACAGGACTTGTTTGCCCAGTTAGATTTGGGTCTTGCTTTGGTCTATCCCTTCAGTCTATGCCCCTATTTCTCCCTTGTAGAATGGAAATGTTTACTCTGTGCCATTATATATTGCATATATGTGATTTGTTTTTGATCTTCACAGGGGAAAACATCCATGAGTTTGTCTTGAGATGCAGATGAGATTTTGGACTTGGACTTTCGGGTAATGCTGGAACCATGAAGATTAGGGGGACTCTTGAAAATAGACTAAATGTATTTTGCATTGTGAGATGGGCATGAGCTATAGGGGACTGGAGGCAGAATGTTATGGTTTAGATATAAGGTGTCCCTCAAAAGCTCATGCATGAAACAATACAATTTTCAGAGGTGAAAAGATTAGAATATAAGAGGTATAATCTAATCGATGGGTTAATCTACTGATATTGATTAACTAGTCAGTAACTATAAGGATGTGAGTTTGACTGGAGGAAGCAAGTCACTGGGTGGTGCCTTTGGGGTTTATATTTTGTCTCTGGCAAGCAGATCACTCTCTGCTTTCCGGTGCCATGTCCTGAGCTGTTTTCCTCTGTCATGCCCCCACCGTTTTTTTTTTTTTGTTGTTGTTGTTGTTGTTGTTTGAATATTTACTTTTTAGTTGTAGTTGGACACAATACCTTTATTTAATTAATTAATTAATTTATTTATTTTTATGTGGTGCTGAGGATCGAACCCAGGGTCGCACACATTCTAGGCGAGCACTCTACCGCTGAGCTATAACCCCAGCCCCTGTCATGCCCTTTTGCTATGATGTTCTGCCTCACCTCAGTCCCAGAGCTATGAAGTCAGCCAAGCACAGACTTAACCTCCGAAACCATGAGCCAAAATTTTTCCTCCTAAAAAGAAAAAGAAAAGAATAAGTCAGAATAAAGAAACGAAAGAACCTAAGCCTGTGCAGTGGTGTATACTCTGGGGAGGCTGAGTCAGAAGGATCTCTAGTTTGCGGACAGCCTCAGCAACTTAATGAAACCCTGTCTCAAAATTTAAAAAGGGCTCAGCTACTCAAGAGCCTGAGACAGGAGGATGGCAAGTTTGGGGTCAACCAGGACCCTTTCTAAATAAAAAAAATAAATAAACCCTAGCAAGACCCTTTCTCAAATAAAAAAAATAAATAAATAAAAGGTCTGGGGAGATAGCTCAGTGTCATAAAGCATAGAATGCCCCTGGATTCAATCCTCAGTAGTAGGAGTTGGGGGGTGATACCTCCGGATACCTTGACAAGTCCTGCTTTTCCCAAATGCTGAAGTATAACACCAGAGAAGCACGCTGAGGCAAGTATAGAGTAGAAAGTAAGAGGCTTTATTTAAAGGATAATAGAACTGACTTCCCTCCAGAGGACTAAGAGGACCTGAAAGGCGCAGTTGGAGGAATGAGGAAGTAGTCTCATCCCTTTTTATATCTAAAGTTTTCTTTGTCCCTCTACATTCTTCTCCTTTATCTTGTTCATTTCCCTTTATCCTGCATGTGATGGGGGTTGTAGGTGGGAAGGTCAAAAGGTGGGAAACAGGTAGGCCCATGGGGGTGAGGAGGGAGTGATGGTCAGGAAGTGGGTCTGGGTGAATTAATTAGCAATTCGCTGTTTGCTAGGAGTTGCTTCTTTAACAGTTCTTCAGGATGAGTAATATAAACCCAGCTTTGGGGACTTGAACATTTCAATCTCCCAGGGGCAGTTTCTGATTTCCCGGACTCAGATCAGACTCCATTTTCTCTATTAGACCTGATATCAGACCCGATTTATCTAGCTACACTAACTACCTATCTTCAAATCTGGCTTCATTGGGAGAACTGAGATTGCCTGGCTCTTGACAACTGCTAGGTGACGTAAGTGACCCATGAGTACTTAGAGAATTGCAACCAATTAAAATGATGTAACTTGTGAATTTATTGTTATTTAATACATTCTGACATTGTGGGAAGACACAAATATGTCTGGTCTATATTGATGGCATGGATCACTCATGACACCTTATTTGCTGCAAGTAATAAATCTCTCTTTACTCTTTTATGTCACAGTTGTGCTTATCAGCCTTGCACTTACCAAGGGCAAAACCACTGCATTTGGTGAAAGAATCATACAGCATGTAAGCTTTTCAGTTTAGGTCCTGTTGTTTAAGAATGTGAATTTAAGAGTCTTGCATGTCTTTTCAGGGCTTGAGAGCTCATTTCATTTTAACACTGAATTCTATCCCAGTTTTTGGATGTACCACAATTTATTTACTAATTCACCAATTGAAAGACACATTGGTTGTTTCCACAATTTGGTGATTACTAATTGAACTGCTATAAACATCTATGTGTAGGTATTTGTGTGGACCTAAGTTTTTCAACTCCTATTCAAATGTACCAAGAAACATGATTGCTGGACCTCATGGTAAGACATGTTTAGTTTTGTAAGAAACTATTCTAAAATGACTGTACCATTTTGTACCCCACTTCCCCCAGCAATGAATGAAGAGTTCCTGTTGTTTCACATCCTCACCACATTTGGATCGTAGCCACTCTAACAGCTATATAGTGATTTTTCATTGTTTTATCAATTTGCAATTCTCTAATAACATATGATGTAGGACATCATTTTATATGCTTACTTTATGTTAGTATGTCTTCTTTGTTGAGGTAGTGAAGCCAGAATTAGACAGGCAGTCAGTATAGATAGGTAAATTGAGTCAGGTCAATCAAGGAAGCCAATTTTGAGTGAGTCCAAGAAGTTGGAGACTGTCCCCTGAGGGATTGAAATGATAATTCCTTCAGAGCCCTTCCTCCATCCTTATCAAGAACCTGCTCCTGCTCCAACCGTGTTACTAAGGTAACCTGTCCCAGGAATTGCCCCGCCCTACAGGGAGCTATAAAGTTGTTAATTAATGTGTCCTGGGCTGCACCATCCTGCCCTTCCCCCTTCAGCCCACCTGTTTCCCACCTTTTGGCCATCCAACCAAGCATTCCTGGGCCTAGTCACATAAGAAGGAAAAAGAAAGGTAAGGGGAAGAGAGCAGGAGAACAAAGGCAGCCTAGGACATAAAAAAGGCAGATCTGCCTTGCTTCCTGGGATACCAAGATACCAGCTATGGCCCCCTTCTCCCTTCTGGGAGAAGTCTATGTTACCCCTTTTTAAATAATCCCTGCTTTATATGCTTGCCATAGCCTGCTTCTCTAATGTTCAAACTTCAACATTTGAGGGAGCAGAACTCATCACCGGTAACCAGTGGTATCAGTATCTGTTCAAGTCTTTTGCCCATTTTTTAAGTGAGGCTATTCACCTTTTAATTGTTGAGTTTTAAGAGTTCTTGGTATACTTTGAATAGGAGTTCTTTATTAAATGTGCCTTTTGCAAGTATTTTCTCCAGTTTGTGACTTGTCCTCTCATTCTCTTAACCTTGTCTTTTGCAGAAGTTTTTAATTTTGATGAAGTACAGTTTATCAATTCTTTCTTTCATGAATTGTGCCTTTGTATTATATCTAAAATATCATCTTCTTATCTGGGTTTTCTACTGTGTTACCTACTAGGAGTTCTATAGTTTTGTGTCTTATGTTTAGCTCTAGATCTATTTTGAGTTCATTTTTGTGAAGACTGTAAGATCTCCATCTATATCACATTTTGCATGTTGATCTCCACTTGTTCCAGTGATATTTGTTAAAAAGACTATATTTTCATATTTAAAAAGCCAGAGTTTATAATGTACAACTATACCAAGCTCACTTTCTTTTCTTTTCTTTTAAAATATTTATTTCTTTAGTTGTACACAATGCATTTATTTTTACGAGGTGCTGAGGCTAGAACCCAGGCCACGCACGTGCTAGGCGAGCGCTCTACCGCTGAGCCACAACCCCAGCCCCACTTTCTTTTCTTTTATACTCTTTGCTTTTATTGACAAATATTAATTGTATGGATTAATGGGTTTCACTGTGATATTTCCATGCACGTATATATTGTACATTGACCATGTCCCATGTCCCCCCACTTCTCCCCTCTCTCACCATCCTGTCTTTTCCTACTCCCTACCCCAAGACTTTTCCCAATCCCTAATAGTCCTAAAGTAGAATTTCAGGCCATCTTTTTTTTTTAGTTTCTGCCTATGACAGAAAACATACAATACTTGTCTTTCTCTGTGTGACTTATTTTGCTCAACATGATATCCTTTAATTCCCATCCTTTTTCCTGCAAATTACATGATTTTTAATTATTCTTTTTGACTGAATAATACTCCATTGAGTAAATATTCCACAGTTTCTTTATCCAGTCATCTTTTGATGGGCAGACATAACCTAATACATTATTATTTTGAACAAACTGCTATCTGTAATATCAAGTAAGTTTTGTTTTGTTTTTGTTTTTCAGAAACATAGGCAGATTTATTTAGGAAAGTAGATACATATTCAAGAGAAAACTGAGTCGGGTTGAACCCAACTACTATGTATAACCATAAAGCTCTAATAACAATAATAATGAGAGAGGGAGAGAGAGAGAGAGAGAGAGAGAGAGAGAAACAGGTTGAAAAGTTAATCGAGTGAACAGAAGGTTCTGGCTCCAGACACTTTGTCAGCAGCCCTTTAAATACAGCCTAGTTTAATTTGATCTAAGTCTTCATTTTCCTGGTCTGGGGTTTCTTGTTCTTCCTTGGGGAGATGCCAAGAGTCATGTTCATAGAAGACCACATGATGGACAGGAGGTGAGGAGGAGGGAGAGCACCTGTGGTCTTAGACTAGCACTGTCCCTGCTTACGAGATCCTCTTTCCCACAATCCCTGTAGAAGAGGAAGAATGGGAATGAAAGGGTTTGTGTTATCATTTTGACATGTTTTTCCACACTTATACTTTCCTGTAATTCTGAGAAGATAGAGTCTACTCATCAAGGAGAGACTCGTGAGTCTAGTAACTTGACCCTGCTTTCTGATACTAGCCTGTGTCTGAAACATCTTTCCTTCTAGCACATACTGACCTCTCATGAGGGTGAACCCAGGGACCCAGAGAGAGCCAGGGAGAGTGGAACTTAATCACAGGATCTTCCAAATATGTTATACCTGTGTTGTCTTCTCTCCCTAACAAAATTATCATTTCTATGAAATCAGGAATATGTAGATCATTTGTTCTCCTGTTATAGTTAAAGGTAGTACTTTGTGAAAATGTTACTGTACTTATTGAAGAAAGAAATGGGATTTGGAGAGGAAAAAAAGAGAAAGAAAAGAAATTAATGAACAGTTGGGCACTGTGACATATGCCTGCAGTCCCAACAACTAGGAAGGCTAAAGCAAGAGGACCTCAAGTTTGAGGCCAGCCTGGGCCTCAAGTGAATCCTGTCTCAAAAGAAAAAAAAAAATAGAAAGGACTGGGGATGTAACTAACTAGTAATTCCAGTACTTCCAAAGAAAGGAGGAGGAGGAGGAGGAGGAGGAGGAGGAGAAGGGAAATAAATGAATAGGAAACAAAAAGACATTGTTTATAAATACCCTAACTTCCTGATAATAATACCAGCACAGTTAGAGGAGAAAACATTCAATAGAATATTGTAGAGTTGAATAAATATATAGAACCTTACCTCCGTGGTAGGTTTCTGTGACGAGTGAGCTTCTCAGAGAACACAGGGATAAAGTACTAACAAATCGAGCTTGAAGATTATTATTGTTAAGATAGAGGATCAAACCAGGTAAAGTTTTAACAGAATTGAAATTAAATGTTATTTTCAAGCCTTCTCCAGGTCAGCCTGTTTCTTTCCAACATTTTCAGTTGAAACTATTAGTTATATATTCTCAAGCAAGTTATGATGCTTGAAGCATGTGTTCAAATCTGACTGCAACTCAGTTATTTCAAAATCTTCACTTGTGAAGGATGATTATAAAAGAATGAGACTGCTATTTATGTATGACTTCTAGAACCTGTTTTGCTGCTTTATAGCGGCATATCATATTTTCAAAAGGTGTTTTTCTTTTAAACTTGAAACAATGGCCAGGGATCAATATTCAGTCAGTTTGTGCAGAGTATGATGAAGATTTGAGATCACTAAGGTCTGGAATAGTTTGATGACAAAAAAAAAAAAAAAAAAATCAATAGATTGTCATTTATTCATTCAACAAACATCTACTGTATATTTACAGAGCAGTAGGCACTGAAGTATAAAGATAAGTGATAAAGTCCTCTCGTCAAGATGCTATAGCCCCAGGGAACTCAAATGAGCTACCAGCCAGTTTCAAGACTGTAGGATAAGGTAGAGGGAAGTTGCAGTGTCAAGGGAACTCTCAGGTTGGGGCCAAATCCGGACTCTGGGAATTTCAGAAAAGACTTCCTTGAAGATGTGATAGAAGAGGAGACTTTCAAAGGACGCATGAGTTGCTAGATGAGAGAGAGAGAGCAGGAGAGGAAGACTTAGGAGACGTCAGTCTGCAACATGATGACAAGCTTTGTTTTCCTGGAATCCGCGCAAGGTAGCAGGGAAAGTTATGAAAGAGGAATGAGGAAAAGCCCAAGAAAATGAGAGGCTTGTGCTTCCAGGAGAGCCATCTTGCTGGCAATCACCTCCCTGGATCTACCGTGTCCTTTTCCAGGATCACAAGCCCCTTCAAAGTGGGAAGGAAATCCCAGGAGCTCATAGACCCGAAGCAAACAAGGAACTGGTCAGGCCCAAGGATGGCGTTCACTTTTGCAAGTCCTTATTGCTCCTGAAGAGAACTAGGCCTAGATGTCTCCTGTTAGAGCTGCAGTGTGACCAAGGAGGGATCCTGCAGAGAGTCATGACTAGAACCCTCCAGACAAGCAGCAAAGTGCCTTACAATCTTTCCGGGGGTGGGGGTGGGGGGACCCATGACTGCATCCTGAAAAAGAATTAAAGGGTCTGGATAAGTTTTGATAATAACATTGTAAAGAAATTATCAGAATACATCCCATAGACAGCAAACATTGAGCACATTGCAGTGGCGTATTTTGCTTCAGCTCTATTCGTGCATGTGCTAAGCACTGTGTTAAATGTTTCAAAATTTTTATTTTATTTTTAGGACTAGTTCTTTATAGAAAACCATCAGAATATTTTCCTGGTGCATCCGAGAAAGAATGCAATCATCTAGAATTCAGTATATGAGAAATATTTTTTTAAATGTGGATTCCTTGGACGTACTGAAGAAGAAGGCATCAAGTGGAACTATGTGAAGTTTCATTGTGTTTTCCGCAAAACTGCAACTCTTCTATGTTGTTGAGTTTAAACCTATCTTTGTGGTAATTAGTTTTAATTTGGTTGATCATATACATATTTGTTGTTTAAAATTTTGATGAATAAGATTTTGGGATTGTGCAATTGTTAAATATTACATTTTTTTTTATAAATCTTTTTTTTTTTTTTTTTTTTGTACCAGGGATTGAACTCAGGGGCACTCGACCACTGGGCCACATCCCCAGCCCTTTTTTGTATTTTATTAGAGACAGGGTCTCACTGAGTTGCTAAGTGCCTCGCCATTGCTGAGGCTGGCTTTGAACTCGTGATCCTCCTGCCTCAGCCTCCCAAGTGCTAGGATTACAAGTGTGCGCCACCACACTCGGCTTATAAATATCTTTTTTCAATTTTTTTTTTTTAGTTTTTGATAGATCTTTATTTTATTTATTTATACGTGGTGCTGAGAATCGAACCCAGTGCCTCACACATGCCAGGTAAGTGCGCTACCACTGAGCCACAGTCCCAGTCCTAAATATCATATTTTTAAAAAGAAGTTTAAGAAATAAATCAGTGTTGCTTTCATGCAAAAGAAATCTTAATTAAAAGTTTGAATTTACATGATGTTCAATAGTATTTAATAGTGGGAATACAGTTAGGTACCTCTTCTTCATAAAACGCATGTTCACAAAATTGACACAGAGTCAACCCAGCTTTCACAAAGTAATAAGTTTCTATGGCTTTGCTGAACCCTCCTGAGCTCTATGATTTGACTTGTTCAATGGTGCATCCTTTATACCTAAATTTTTGTCTGGCACATAGTAAACACTCAACTAAGTATTTGTTGAATGAATGAATGAACCATTTTGTAACTTTCTGTCAGGGAAATAGGAGTGTTGTCCACCCTCCAGCCAGAAACCTTTGGTTGTTACAAAACACCAACCAGCAGACTTGTTTCTTCTCTTCACCCTTAATGTCAGCTGTACACAATTACTCCATAACAGCTGCATAGATAATGTATGTGCATTATGATGGGTTTTTTTTTTTTTTTTCACTCTCTGTTAATGTTCAATTCAGCCATGAGAGCTTTAGAGTTTTGTAACCATCCAGCCTATTTGTCCTTCCAAATTTGTGGATTTCAGCAGGCCTCATAATGCAGCATGAGAAGTTCTGATTGTGAAATTCCAGCCATACAAATAATGATGGAAGCGATCAATTGCTTTAACAATGCCTAATAGCGCTTCCCTGGTGCTCAGTAGCTTCCGGCTGAAGTACTGAGAGCTTAACTATGCCATTATTACCTTATCAAGCATCATCTCATACCTGCAATGTTTTCTTTGGGACAGAAAAGGCCCCATTAATCGTCAAATCACCCACACTTCGTTCTTCTTTGTTATCCTCTGCGACTCTTCCTTGCGTTCTTTCAGACTTGGAGTACCCTTTCCGGTCTAGAACACCCCCATCATCCTTTTTAGGGCCTTACAATAAATTTTTGTTTGTTGTTTTTTTCCAAATAAAGCAAAATTGTTAAAGGCTTTTCAGAATGTGTCTTCTTCTCGAGGCAGGTTTCAATTCTCATTCCTTATGGTTTCGCTAAAATCCACACATCACAATGAATGTTTGGCATTATTAGCAATTCTCTCCCAACGTTCTTTTCGTTTTAGAATGAAACCGTTCACATTCTTATCTTCCTCTTCAATTCTGATTAAAATTCAAAGATTCTCATGGAGAAATATTCTGTCCCTTCATTTTGGAAAAAGTGTCATAGAAAATTGCGATGGCATTGTTTTGATTTAGTGTCTTTGGAAAATGTCATGACAGGAGAACTTTTTCAACTGATAAAAACTAAGCATGTGATGGTTGAAGCGTTATTAGTATTCTTCTAAGAACAGGCATCTGTATCAGAAATCTTATGTTTGAATAGGACCAAATTTGTCTTTGATAAAATCACACGATTATTTCACTGTCTTCGCTCATCTTATGGGAATGTAACAAATTTCGAATAATTTTACAATAAGAACTTCTACATCAATTGAAAAAAAATCTGATGAATTATTAATATGATTGTTACAGATGTGCCATGCAACTGATCCTTACTAAGATTCTGATAGTGCCATTACTGGGAAAGCATCTCAAAGCCAGCGTTGGAAATATTGGGTGACATGCTGATAAGACGATCAACAAGTCTGCTGAGACTTAGACTGGAGGAAAGTCAGTCATTTAATCGGCCACTTTAGTCACCTGCAAGGATGTCACCTTCGAGAATTTTCACACTAATTACGGTGTTTTCATTAAAATACCTTCTTTTTATGTATAAAAATTAATGATATTTTGCAAAATATCTTCTTAATTATTTGTATACCATGCATTATGTCACCACACTCAGGAAAGATTTTATTGTTGCTGTTGTTATTGTTATTATATGTTGAGGAAGTGGCATAGGATAGTAGTTGGGAAAACAGAATCTGGGAATGAATAGGTGAAGTTCAAATCCCAGTTTGACCCACTCACTAGTTTGGAGATATTGGTTTAGTTACTTTAACATACTTTTTGTCTCTGTTTCTTTATCAAGGATGATACATACTGTCTTTAAAGGTTTATTTGGAGGATTAAATAAATTAATACTTATCTGTTGCTTAAAACACCATCTGCCCCATAGTAAGCACCATTAAAACATTTGTCAAGGGCTGGGGTTGTGGCTCAGTAGTAGAGCGCTCGCCTAACACGTGCAAGACCTTGGGATCGATCCTCAGCACCACATAAAAAAAAATAAATAAATAAAATAAAGGTATTGTGTCCAACTACAACTAAAAAATAAATATTTAAAACATTTGTCAAGTACATTCGTGGCTAGAAAAATGTATCAGGATTCTAAGAGCGGATGTTATACACAATACTGTTAGGATTTTCTTCAGTTTCTGAAATAAGGACCTTTTTCACAATTGTTCATCTTTTTGTTTGTGCCAATGAAAATTTTGATTTAAACAATATGGAAATTAGCCTAGATGTATAATCCAAATATCTGAAATCATGATTGTGCCTTGTGATATGAAAAACAATGATTGGATTTTTGTTGTTGTTTTGTGGGTTGTTTTTTTTTTTTTTTCCTACATTCCTTTTGAGCAGAACTGCATTTTCACTGAAACCAAAGAGAATGCTGATCTGTGACAACGTGAGGTTGTAGTTGAGTCACATACAGGATTCATTTGGAAGCTTGAGGAAAGTAAGCATTTGAACAGATAGTTCAAAGAGACTAGAGTCTGCATCAATAAGCACAAAGATGCCAACTTCAGGGAGCAACTGGGAGACACCAGGGTGGAGAGTGTTTGGTGAGTGCAGCTTCTTACATGTTCCCTTGTCCTCAATGGGCGATGCCATTAATGACTTTGGTCTTCTGTCTGTCCAGAATTAGATCCTGCCATATCACAAGAAGCAACTGTGACAGAAGGCATCTGGTATCTTCCACTCCAGACAAGTGGCCCTCAGCTCCAGCATCGCTCCCCATACTGCAAGGCCATGTCACCTGGGCCTAACACCTAGTTCTGAGAACTGTGTCTTACCAGGTTCCCCAGGCTATCTCCTCCTGTTTTCCACAGCCTCTATCAAGAGGTGCCAAACTATGGCCCATGGGCCAAATAGAACCCCAGACCTGTTGTTTTTTTGTTTTCCTCACCTACTAGTTAAGAATGGTTTTTACATGGTGGCCCTCACCTGTAATCCCAGCTACTTGGGAGGATGAGACAGGAGGATGGCAAGTTCAAGTTGCCAGCCTGGGCAACTTACCTCAAAATAAAATTTTTACAAAGGGTTGGGGGCTGGGCACAGTGGTGCACGTCTGTAACCCCAGCACTTGGAAGGCTGAGGCAGGAGGATCGCGAGTTCAAAGCCAGCCTCAGCAATGGTGAAGCACTTAGCAACTCAGTGAGACCCTGTCTCTAAATAAAATACAAAAAAGGGCTGGGGATGTGGCCCAGTGGTCGAGTGCCCCTGAGTTCAATCCCTGGTACCAAAAGAAAAAAGGGTTGGGGATCTAGTTTTCACAGTCAAGCCCCACTGGATTCAATCCCCAGTACTAGAGAGAGAGAAAAAAAGTTTTTCATTTTTAAAAGTTTGAAAAAATCATCAAAAGAAGAAAAATATTTTTGTAATGGGTAAAAATTATTTGGTATTCACAGTTCGGTGTCTATAAGTTGTTTTATTTGAACACAGATGTGGCAGACAGAATTCTAAGATAAGCCTTGGTATTCCCACACCTGGCTATACACATTCTATATAATCTCTCCTCTCAAGTGCAGGTGGGACTGTGAATATGATGGAGTATCACGCCAGTGATAATGCTACCTTATATAGCAAAGGTGAAGGGATTTTTGCAGATAGAATCAAGGTCCTTAATCAGTTGGCTTTGAGGTAACCAAATCTGAGTGGGCCTGGTCTAATCAGGTGAGCCCTTAACGATAACTTAGGCCCTCCAGGAGCCCCCTGTTGAGAGGGTCCCTCCTGCTGATCTTGAAGAAGCAAGTTGCTATGAGTCACAAAGCTGCAAAGAAACAAATTCTGCCAACAAGCCCTTCAACTCAGAAGAGAACTGCTAGCCTCAGATGAGATCACAGCCCTTTCTGACAATTTGATGGTAGCCTTGTGAGACCCTGAGCTAAGCTGGCTCCTGACCCATAGAAACTGTAAGACAATCAAAGTATGTTGTTTTAAGCCATAGTTTGTAGTATTTACTATATGGCAATAAAAGCAGGGCAACCAACGGACTGACTTATTGGTTTAAGTATTGTCTGCAGCCGCTTTGGGGGCTACAACAATGAGTTGTGTAGCTGTGACATGGACTGTCTATCCCACAAAGCAAAAATATTTACAGAGAAGGTTTACAATTTTGTGGTTATATGATTAGGATCCAGCATGCACACATCCTACTGTAATGTAGCTATCTGATAAGGACCCATCCTCAGTGGCACAGAGACGGACAGAGGCTGATGAAATGACAGATTTCTTGCTATAAGCAAAATTTATCTTAGAGTTTAGATACAAAAACCTACATGCAGATTGTAGTGGTTCCTCAAGGAGATGAATTCCTTTCAGTAGTCACATGAAAAGGCTCCTTTCTTTTCTGCCCCTCATTTAGAAACACACCAGAATTTTATAATTAAGTAATTTTGAAGTTCAAACGACTTTCAACTACAAACAAAGTAACTATGCCTGACTGATACAAGAAACACTCAATACTGTTATCACCTTCTATTGCAATCCACTTTGCCTGGCAGCTACAATTCCATGGGCTCTTCTGTGAATGTCGCTGGTGCATCCATCGGGAGGGCAGAGTATGTACACCTGCCTGCCCAGCCACAGACGGGCACGGTCGTAGCAGAGTGGGTGTGTACTCCCAAGCCACCACAGTGGCTCTTTGCCCTGTGCCCTTCCCTCCACATCCTGGTCCAGTGGACGCATTTGTTCAGAAAACATGGAATGTCTACTTTCTGACAGCTAAAATTCAGCAGTAAACAGAACAGAGGTGGCCTTGGCTACACGCTTACAATGTAGTGCAAAGACATGTATTCAATAAGAAAGAAATTTGAGGGGAAAGTAATAAGTAAGGAACTACAGGAAAGTGCATCCGGGGTCCTAACCTACAGGGTGCTCTGCAAGTCTTGTCCGAGGCTGCGCTGTCTGCCTCAGCTGAGACCTGTAGACCTGCCACTGTGAGCAGGTCTGCTCCTAGCCCAGGGACAACCTTGGCAGCTGAGTTGTGCATTCAACGTGAGGGGAGAGCTGGTTTAAACTCCTGATGCGCAGGCGCTACCACAAGCCTACTGAAGCCGAATCGCAGGGCTGGAAGCAGATCACAGTATGTGTATTTTTAAGCTTCCTAGGTGACTCTAGGGAGTACCCCAAGTGACAACCAGTCTATACTCATCTTTTTCTTTTCTGTTACAACAAAGGTGTGTTCCCCCTGCCAAGCTTAAGTAGATCCCTCCCAACCAGTCTCAATAACCCATCTCCTCCCACCTTCTCAGGCAATCTAGTGAGAATCTGTCTCCTCTTTTTCTTCAGCTTCTCCTTTCTATTAGCATTTAATCTGCTCTGTTCTGTGCATGTCTGTGATCCCAGCTATGCAGGAGGCTGAGGCAGGAGGATCACAAACCTGGGCAACTTAGTGAGACCCTGTTTCAAAACAAAAAATTAAAAAGGTCTGGGGATGTACGTTAGTGGTAGAGGGCCCCTGGATTCAATCCCCAGTATTGCAAAAACAAAAACTATTTAATCATGCTCAAATCTCACCTATATTTAAACAACCCCCACTTCTACTCCATCTTCTTCAGGTACAACTAACACTCTCTCTCATTCTTTTCTAACCACCCCCCCCCCCTTCTCCCTTTCTTTCCTGCAGTGCTGGGAGTCAAACCCACGGCCTTGTGCATGCTAGATAAGTGCTCTACCACTGAGCTACTTCTTCAACCCTTTTCTTGTAGCCAAACTTTTCTCAAAGAATGGTATAAGCCGTTTCTTCGTTCTCACTTACTCTTCAATGAACATGACCTGGTGTTAGACTCCAGCTCCTGCTAAGATGACCAGTAACTTCCTCATCACTAATGAAAATGAATTCTTTTCAGTCCTCATTCTGAACAATCTCTCAGCAGCATGTGCCTAAGCGGACAGGTAGTCCATCCCATCTAAAAACAATCTCCCCACCTAGGAGGTCCCAAGATTCTAGGCTGGTGCTTTTTCTCACCCTATTCTCCTCTATTCTTTCCACAGAGGATCTTATCTCCCCCAATGGCAGCACCCTCAGGCACTGCTGAATTTTTTAAAAGAGTATTTATGAAGTTATGATCTCTGCAGAACCTAGGAATTCAGATCCCTGAGCCTAGCTCCAGGTTTACTTAATTAAAATCTCTAAGATTTGGACATAGGAATCTGAATTTTTAAGAATCTACCCCCAAATGAGTTTATGCAAAGCCAGGCTAACAGGCCCTGTTCCAGCCCCCGCCTAATAGCCTGTGGGCTATTTCTTCTTGGCTATTTCACAGGGACTGCACATGCATCATCTGTGTGATGGGCATTCTTGGTGACAACACCCAGCTCTCCTCCTTCCTGGGCACACAGAGGACTACACCTCACGCCCTCTTGCAGTCAGAAAAAAGTCACGTGATAAGCCTTGCATGATGAACTGTGAACCTAAGCCATGTGTGTCACTTCCAGGTCAAGGCATTGAACTTCAGATCTCTCTGCCCCTTCCCTGACAATCTGCAAGTCCCAGTGAGATGACAGAGATACAAGATGAAAGCGACTGGATTTCTTTCACCACTTGGAAGATTGCTGCCAAATGCACAACGGTCGTTACGCAAATAAGAAGCAAGAACTACACCTTTGCTGGTTAGGTCCCTGAGATTTTGAGATTAACTTATTATAGTCACATAATGTAGTTCATCCAAAAGAGAAGTCGTTGTCCCTCTGTCTTGTTCTATTTCCAATCTGCTCTGCTTTGTAGCGTTTTCTTCCTACTCAATCGATCAGGCCAGTAACTCCATGTTAGCAGTGAGTGGATATTCTCATTTATATTTCATGTTTTCTTAGACAGAAGGAGTCATACAATCCACACTCAGGAAGGAGCAATCTTGAAAAATAGTTCCTTCCCACCATTTCCACCTTTTCTTTAGGAGGGAAGAAAAAGTTACTCACCTGATTAGTAAATGACCTTATTAGTGAGATTCATTGAACAACTTCTCTGATCACTTCTCTTATGTGACCTGATGTTTTACTTTAATCCTTTCCTCGTTCTTTGTATCTGAGCTCAACTGATATATAACTAAGAGAAAAGGAAATAAAAGATTAATGGCATCCTTAAATCCACACTACAGAGACAGAGGCTACGGCTGTCTTGTTTTGCAACGTACTCCCAGCTTGTAGCATATGCAAGCCATAAGTACATGCTCACCCGTTGGCTAGCTTCATCTCATTGTTATTTGCTGATATACACAGGAGTTCAGTTGTTACAGAGAAAAGAGTACAGAATAGATGAAAGGAGGACTCTCATGCAAAGCCTGGGTCACTAGGTACCATGCTTTCTTTAGCACCAATACTTCTCCACACCCGTTTCATGCTTAATTTTTCAGGAACAAGAGAAGTAGAACACAGCTTACAATATTCCTTGTTGCTTCTTATCTTTTTTTTTTTTTTTTTTTTTTGGTTTTTTTTTTTATATATTTGGGGTGGTTGAGGACATAGTCTGCTTGTGTCTTTGTCATATGTCACTCTAATTGTTCATATTTCCATGTTTGTGAAGTTTTCTGAATCTCATTACATGGTGCATTATTCTATTCTAGGATCCCTCTGTTCTTACCCTTTAAGAATTTAAATTAAACTAAATGCTGACAACATGGCATTTTCCTCCTTATTTTAAATTCCCTTCATTTTGTTTTTGTAAGGTCTTGTAGTGCAGTAGTTACATATTTACTCATTTCAGTTATTTATTCAAATTATTTCATAAGCTCCTGCAAGGTGCCAGACATTGGGCTAGGTACAAGAAATAAAATGGTGAACGAAAAGAATGCAGCCCCTACCCTGAAGGAATTTACAGTCTCTTGGGGACAGGAGACAGGCTAATTAATTGATCCCACTAATGAAAGCGAAATTACAAACAGAGATAAGAGCTCTGGAGAAGAGAACATGATTCTAGACGGCACTTTAACAAAGTCATCTGACAGAGCCTGGAAATCTCTAGAACTGCTTTTCAGGGCAGGTGTGAAGCAGGAAGGGAGTGTGAATGGGACATGTCCAAGGACGCAGAAGGGGAATGAAACTGGATTGAAGGTGAGTGGCCAAAGCACAGAGAGGCAGGAGGTGTCCCTGGGAGGCTCAGGAGACTGGGGCAGGCACATGACCAGGAATGTGTTTTGACAGGACTTCCTGGACTTCAGCATGAAAATAGATCGCAGCGGCTATGGCTGGTGAGTGGGGGAGGCTGAGTTAGGAGGCTAATACATCTCTCCAAGCCAAGATGATGATAAATTGGCCTTAGTTATGGGGGGAGAGAAGTGATCGATTTGAAAAATACTTAAAAGGTAAAATAACAGATAACCCTCACGAGCCTCTGATTCAGCAGCCAGCAGCCACTGTGGCTGAATAAGTATGTGACTCAGAGCTAGTCCAAACTGAGGTGTACTGTAGGTGTGAAATACATGCCTGATTCCACAGACCCCCGGACAAAACAAGACAAGAATGTAACTTACCTCAATAATTTCATATGAATCGCCACATTGAAATGATAATATTCTAGATATATTGGGTTAAGTAAAATATATTACAATTAATTTTCTTTCTTTTTTTAAAATGTGGCTACTATGAAATTTTAAATTACATGTATGGTCCACATATTACACTATTTCACAGTGTGGCTCAACACATACCACATACCCTAACCCTAACCCTCTTAATTCTACCAACAATTCTTTTTTTTTTTTTTTTTTTTGTACCAGAGATTGAACTCAGAGGCACTCGACCACTGGGCCACATCCCCAGCCCTTTTTTTTTGGTTTTTATTAGAGACAGGGTCTCACTCTACCAACAATTCTTTAGGCTAACAGCCATTTTGTGGAAACTGGGGTGGAAGGACCTCAGTTGTACACTGGCACTCAACTATTCAGAGGTACGATTTGAAGTCAGAGTCTGGTTCTAGAATCTATGCTTGCTCTGCCTCTTGGAAAGATTTCGTAACAAATGCCTAAATTTTTTAGATTTTGCTACAGTGGCCTAAATCTGGTGTAGTAATTGGCACAGTGTATTTTTCAGGGTTCTACACAGAGAACTGATAAATATATACATACACAATCCACACCACATGCACAACACACACATGCACAACACAATATAGTTGCTAACATATTTTCCCAAAGTGCTGGGATTAATGAAGCAATATATACATATTTTTAACTGAAGAACTGGTCTTGTGTGATTATGGAGGCCAAGAAGCCCCATGATCTGCTGGAGACCCAGGAGAGCTAGCGGTATAGGTCCAGTCTGAGTCCGAAGGCCTGAGCCCTAGGGGGAGCCAATGACCTAAGTCCCAGTTCAAGGATGGGAGAAGACAGATGTCCCAGTTCAAGCAGAAACTCAATGGATCATGATGTCCATCCCCCCTGGGAGGAGGGGACAAGATGTTCTACCTGATCTACCAATTCAGATGCTAATCTTTTCCAAAACAACCAGAAAACCTGGCATTCCATGTTCCAGTCAAGTCACACACACACACACACACACACACACACACACACACACACATACACACACACACAGAAAAATCATCATCTCACACAAAAAATGTAAGTACTTATAAAAGTCAGCTCAATATATTTTTTATGTATTTGCTGTTAATGTGTGCTTTTTTGTCCAATACAGTTTATCTCTCTGTGACTCTATTTTCTGATCTATAAAATGCTAGTAATAAAAGAATCTCATAGTATTGTTGAAATGATTAAATGAGATCATTCATATCAAGCACTTAGAACAGTACCTGACACAAAATAAGTTATTATTATCACTAAAGAAGATCAAAGTTTATATTTGTACCAAGTAACATGTTTTGCTTCAGGAAGAAATAAAGTCTTTCTCAGAAAAGCCAAAAATTGAGGGAATTCATTACCACTAGACTTGCCTTACAAAAATGTCTGAAGGGATTTCTAATATATTTGCCTCACATTTTGTACTTAGTTCATTTTAGTCTTTACCTATTGTCTCTTACTTTAGTTCTTACCTTGTGGTCTTTCTTTAGACAAGGGTGGTTTGACTATAATGGAGACCTGAAGCCTAGACAAAAATATACACAGAACTTTTCTCATTGTCCTAGAATTATAGCTACAGCCTAGTTAGGATCAAAGATACTTAATATGTGACACTCGATGTATGCCAACATTTAGGGCTACTTATCTCAGTCCAGGGCTTATGAGAAGTGCAAAGAAGTGTCTTGGGACTGACCTTACCACCTACTGCTTCCCTTCACATCAGTCTAGTCAACACAGAGAGGCCACTGAGAGCAAGGAGGTATCATGAGGGGTGAAGGGTTTGAGACTCTTCCGTCTGCTTATTCTAAAAGGGGCCTCAAAAGACTCACTGCTGAACACAGGAGTGGCTGAAGAAAGAGGAAACTAGTCTTTCATTCCTGTTAGGTGACTGCATAGCTAGGAGACTTGGTGATCTGTCCCCGGTACTTGTGACATGTACAAGGGGGTCGTAGTCCATTTTCTGTTGCTATAACAAAAGACCACAGACTGGGTAATTTATAAAGAATGGAGATTTATTTGCCTTACAGTTCTGTAGGCTGGAAGTTCAAGAGCATGGCACCAGCTTCTGGTGAAGGCTTTTATGCTATGACATTCCATGGCAGAAGCAGAAGAGCAAGAGGGCTAAACTCATTTTTTTGTTCTTTCTTGAAGTGCTGGATATGGAACCCAGGGCCTCACCCATGCTAGTCACATGTTCTACCCCTGAACTACATTCCCAGCCCCTGAATTCTCTTGAATAACAAAACCACTCTCTTGATAACTAACCTACACCCACGACAACACCATTAGTCACCTCCTATTAGGCCCCACCTCCCAACACTGTTGCAATGGGAATTAGGTCTGCAACATGTGACTCTTGGGGAACACATTCAAGTCACAGCAAAGAGAGGTATGAAGCAAAGTCACCACAGGGCCAGAGAGGCAGGCATGACCTTCAGAAGAGAAGAAGCCAGGACCTCCACCTTGATCTTGGTGGGAGGAAAGCACAGAAGATAGATCTTGCACTTCCAGAGAGTTAGCTCCAAATGGTAGCTAAGCTTGGGGACTGTCACAGCATGAAGAACAACAAGGTACCCACATCAGAGGAATGGAGGGGAATGCCACCAGCCTGGGATCTACTGTAAGATCCAGATGCATCTTGAAAGGATTAGATTTCCTAATGCTTAGGGAACGACCTGGGAATGAGCCTTTTGTCAGTGGAAAATGCCAAGGGACCATCATCCATATCAGTCCTGCATGGACCTGGAGCAAGATGAGCGTCATGATCATGATGATCAAGGGGAGCACACAGCTTTGCCCAGGATGACAGGGAGATGTTTGTCCTTTTCCTACCCCTCCCCCAGCACCTTGGAGAAGTCATTTCTCAGAAGAGAAAGAGTTACCTGTAAACCAGATCAAACCCCTGCCATCAATACGTGCATAGTCATATGAACACACATACCACACCTACACACAGTCATGTGCTTGCTTATACACATGCATACCAACACACAAACACATGCACACATGTACTGAACACACAGGCTCTCCAAGTCAGCAGAGCCACAGTCCAAGCTATCTTAATCCTTTAAGGCTGCTATAACAAAACATCTTAGGCTGTTTTTTTTTTTTTTTTTTTTTTTTTTTTTTTTTTTTTTTAAATAACAGAATTACTGCTCACAGCCCTGGAGGCTTGGAAGTCCAAGATCAAGGCACCTGCAGATTCAACATCTAGTGAAAACTTCTTTCTGCTTTATAGATGGCAACTTCTAGCTGTGTCCTCGCATGGTAGAAAGAGCAAATAAGTCCCTCAGACCTAAGTAAGGGTGTTAATCCAATTCATGACGTCTTTATCCTCATGACTTAATCACCTCCTAAAGGCCCCACCTCTTAGTAGCATTGTATTGGAGATTAAGTCTCAACATATGAATCTAGAGGGACACAACCATTGGAACCATAGCACTAGCCAATGCTGGAGAGAGAGCAGAGGGCAAAAGATCTGAATCACATAAAAAACTGAATTTTTAAAATGAAAAGACATGCTTGGTAAGTTACAGAATATAGCCAAAAAGTACTTATAGACAACACGACCAAGCAGAAAAAGGAGGTTGAAAGTATCTATATTAGTCAGCTTTCCATCACTAAAACAAAATACCTGAGATAACGAACTTATAAAAAGAAAAGGTTTAAGCTGGGCGCAGTGGTGCACACCTGTAATCCCAGCACTTGGGAGGCTGAGACAGGAGGATCGTGAGTTCAAAGCCAGCCTCAGCAATGGTGAGGCACTTAGCAACTCAGTGAGACCCTGTCTCTAATAAAATACAAAATAGGGCTGGGGATGTGGCTTGGTGGTCGAGTGCCCCTGAGTTTAATCCCCAGTACCAAAAAAAAAAAAAGAAAAAAAGAAAAAAGAAAAGAAAAGAAAAGAAAAGGTTTATTTTGGTTCCCAGTTCTGGAGGTTCCAGTCTGTGATCAGTTGGTTCTGTCACTTTGTACCTGTGACAAGACAGCACATCACAACAGGAGCATGTAGAATAGCAAAACTGCTTACATCATGAACCAAGGAACAATGAGAAAGAGGAAAAACCAGGGACCCACTTCTTGCAAGTTCCACCACCTCTTAAAAGTGCCACCCTGGGGACCAAGCCTTTAACACATGAGCCTTTGGAAGACATTCAAAATCCAGACTACAGCATCTAAGAAAGCTGGCTTAGAAAGAACTGAAAGGAGCCGGGCGCGGTGGCGCACGCCTGTAATCCCAGCACTTTGGGAGGCTGAGGCAGGAGGATCGCGAGTTCAAAGCCAGCCTCAGCAATGGCGAGGCACTTAGCAACTCAGTGAGACCCTGTCTCTAATAAAATACAAAAAAAAAAAAAAGGGGCTGGGGATGTGGCCCAGTGGTCTAGTGCCGCTGAGTTCAATCCCCGGTACCAAAAAAAAAAAAAAGAACTGAAAGGGACCAACAACTTAACCCATGGAGACCACAGCTGTGTAGGGACAGAACAGCCCATTCTTTTGTGATATTAGCAGTCAACAATTCCATCAACCAACAGGGACCCATGAAGCATCTATTACTATTATATATAATTCATTGTGGATACAGAAAGGTTTAAGACCCAGTTTCTATCTTAGAGGAGACCGTCACAGCTCTTGGCTAAGGTTTGATGTCATTGCCCAAACGGGTCCCAGAGTAAGTGGTCCATGGACCCTCACTCTCCAAATGCCTGATGACTTCAACTCTTTCCAGAATTCTAAGATCACTTCCTGCTCCAAATAGTTGATTCTACACAAATTTCAGATAAATTGTTCAGATACATTGTCTGCATTATGAACTGCAACTTCTTCCTCCTTGCTGTCTGTCTGATGTAGACCACCATGACAAGGATGAAGGATGGGAGAAGGGAAGAAAGGAGAGAAAAATTCGTCTAGACATACATTCTGAGGTTCTTTTTTCAAAAACAGATTAAGAGTTCCACATTGCCTGCTAGCCATTTGCGATTATTTATGTACATGTACTAATGATTTCCTAATAGAATTGACCCAAGGGAGCAGGAGAAATCCTAGCAGAGGTCCATCGGGAATAAACCAATGACTTCTTACACCACGGTCTTTCAGCCATTTAACATCTCACAGCCAAAAGGCATCCATCATTCAAATTTTAAATCACCGAAAGTAATTCCATGTTCCTCATTAGAATCTTGAGAAATTAGCAACTCTTTTCTCAGATTCAGGCTCCTCTAGTGACAGTTTGGTTTTTAGTAACAGTACGTATCAGGATGGTCCT
Source organism: Tamias sibiricus (assembly GCA_025594165.1). Taxonomy (NCBI): domain Eukaryota; kingdom Metazoa; phylum Chordata; class Mammalia; order Rodentia; family Sciuridae; genus Tamias; species Tamias sibiricus. The sequence continues at coordinate 36,092,866 of CM046665.1, read as the reverse complement.
AATAGTTTTGCCACAAAAGAATGCATAGGAAAATCATAAAAGTTCTCAGTGCTTCCCTAGCAATGAACTCCAACAGCACAGAGTAATGCAAGAGTCAACCTGCCACAGGAACAAAGTTGACTGACAAAAATCCAAGATGTTAATAAGAGTGGATATTGAACTAGGCTAGTTTAAATGACAGTACATCACCTAAAGGAGAAAGAGAATTAACATCTATATTGCTTCTATATTTTAACCTAAAGATAGTGGCATCAGGTAAGAGTTTATTAATGTTAGATGTTACCAATTTTTCTTTTTGTCTGGTTATGATTATTTTTCTAATAACCAAATAATGAAAAAACAGAAGGAAAATGTTATCTACTATTTTAAAACAAAGTCCTTTCAGAGGATGTGTAAATTTCACATTTGCAGTACAGTGTCCTCAGTATCTTCAGGGAATTATTTTCAGAACCTTCATGTATACCCAAATCCAAGGAAGTCAAGCCCTTTATATACAATGGTATGATATTGGCATATAAGTTATGCACATCTTCTTATATATGTAAAAACATCTCAAAAATTACTTGCAATACCTAACATGAGGTCTAAATATTAATTCCTTCATGTGGATTCACCATACTACTTGGCATATAGCAAACTCAAGTTTTGCTTCCTGGAACTTTTTAGAATTTTTTTCCCTGAATATTTTCCATCTGCTCTTGGCTGACTCTATGGATGTAGATTACACAGATAGATAGTTGCCTGTAATCGCATTATCTGAAGATCACATCTAAGACTGAAGTTTAAAAAGGAAGTAAATGAACAACCAAAATATTTTAGTTTAGTTCCCTATGGAGACTGTTTAACAGACAACCAGGAAAGACCAAAGAGATCTGGTCTCTTAGCTGCTGCAACAATTATTCAAGTCCACGTAATGGTGAGGAGTGCAGAGCAGTGAACAAGAGAGGGAGCTCTGTGGTTCAGCCCGCCTGGCTTCAAATCCAGCCCTAACTTTCTACTTGTGGGTCCTTGAGAAAGTGGCATCCCTAGGGCTCACCAGCAAAATGGAAAACAATCTTAGCAGGAAACTAAAAAGATTAGATGAAGCAATGAAAGCAAATATTCAGAATGATTTTCCTCCATGATAAGTACTCAAAAAATGTTAGCTATTACTATTATTATAAAGATTTATTGAGCAAATGACCCCAAAAGCCACCTGCCCTACGTATTCTTTACTGATAAAACCAATGTTGAGGCAATCTCACTTTTGTAACCCAAATGAAAATCAGAAAGTACTCAACTGCTTAGAGTTCGGCCCACAACCCATTCTGCCAGCACAGGGGGACAGGTTGCAGACAGGCCAAAAAAAAGTGCCCAGAGCCAGATGGGAGACAAAATTTATTGGGCGTCTCTGACCTCTTGTAAGTGATACACTGACAGATAGTACCTCTGTCCCTCATGACGCTTTGCCAAGCAACACCTCCTCTATGTCACAGTGTTTTGTCCAGTGCCGGCGAGATGGATGATTGACACATCATTCTCAATTCTGCACCTGTATCCATTCAGAGAGGGGTTTTATATCTTAGGCTGCATAAGCAGTGACATCTCAGCATTAGCTTGCTTAGTTTGCTTGTATGACCAGCATCCCAAGGAGCAACTGTCCTGGCATACATGCAAGAAAGTAGCTTTCTCCAGATAATACTAACTTTCCCTGGTTCCCAGTGTCCTTCAAGATAATAAGTATCTGGACTTTTCAGCTTAGGCTTGCTCTCATTGTTCCCCTAGGTTTTGGGGAACAGAAAGGGGTACTCGGGGACAGAGTATTTTACTGTCTTTCTTTGATTTAGGGATTGATACATGTAGAAACAAAATTGTTTTGAGATATGAATTCCTTTATGATAATCAACAAGACTTACAGAAGCAGCTTTTCATCCAAACAAGGCTCACAGATCCCCTGTGTGCCAGCCTGAGAACCACCCTGCAACGTGGACTGAATGGTACATTGTGGCGAGCCAAATCAGGGTAGTGGACATAAAGTGGGAAATTCCCAGACCGTGCAGCAGGGACCTCAGAACCCAGTCATGAGGCCTCAGAGATACAGCATGCTGACCGACAGACTCACAGCCTTCAGAGTAGCAAAGTTGTTTGTGAGTGCTGATGTGGCTGCAGCATAAGACAACAGGTCCAAAGTTCTTTGTTCTCTAAAGGACCTTGGGTCATCTTTCTCCATGCAAACTGCCAAGGTCACCAGACTGAAGTGATAAGTCCTCCATGAGAAGAAAAGCAAGGGAGGTATAGAGAAGCCATTTGTTTCTATCTATACCCTCATCACAAGTAAATCCTTTACTCTCCTTTTTAGCAACTTTGGTTGTAAGTCAGAATCAGAGCAACCTTGAATTAATCCCAGCCTATCCTTTTTCACCCATCCTCATACCCTGTCAGGCTAGCCCACATACATGCCACCCCTCCACCTCCCTCTCCCAGGGCAGGCATAGCTAATAGAACACGGCACTCAGTCTGAGTCCCACTGTTCCCCCCAAGTCTTCTCAACGCTCTACTTGAGGCTGCTCCTGCCTAAACAGAGGTGGTGGACTTAATTTGCCTACGCCAACCAAGACTGGGTGTTATGCAAAAGGCTGAGAACAACTAAACAACTCCAAGTGAAAGGAGTTAGAAAACCATAATCAGTTTGTGTTGCCACTATTTTTCAAACCAGAGAAAGTAAATAAAGAATATTGCTATGTATTGGTCCATCTTGCTTTATATTTTGATTATTGGCTTTTCAATCTCACATCTATTTTAAGGATTTTTCTCTGCTTCCTAAAGTATCTCTGAGTCATTCCTCTATCACATCCTTTTAAAAGTGGTAGCCATTCAGCAGCTAGATCTGGTCTCTCCATCTAAGAGCATCTTCTCCTCCATTTCAGACCTTTCAACATTTAATACCCTCTCAGTGTCACTATCAATAGAGCTTTGAGCAAGCTCAACCTTTCCCTGGAAGTGGTGATTTAATGTGTGAATTATATGGTTATTAGAATGGGTGTCAGGGAAACAGTGTGTAATATATGTAATGTGGAGGCTGATGGGGCTGGAGGAGCTGAATCTGTCTGGATGATTTCTGGTGCTTCTTTTAATGCTTATGTCAATTATTCTTATGACCGATCATTCAAAGCTGTCTATTACCTTCTAATAATAATAATAATATTTTTCACTTAACGTTGCACCTTTCACTAGAGGATTTCAAAGAGCTTTGCAAACATTCATTAACACTTTATGAAGTGGGCAGGTAATATATAAATACCAAGTCACATGTTGTTGAATAGCAGCCCATTAATAGTTCCCTTGACACCACATTCAGGTTAGAGAAAAAACTAAAAAACAAGGCATAAATGAAAAGTCAGACACCATCATTATCAACATTTACTGGGCATCCATAGAGGCCTATCAGAGAGGAGCCTCCTTTTCTTCTCTCTTAGTGTGGTGGGAAAGAGGTTCTGCTTCCTTTCTCTTGCTACCTCCACTCAGACACACAAAATCATCTTCCTGAGACACTATACAGACCCAAGAATAGACAACCATAACACTGGATTCTTTTGTCTTCATACTCTTAGAATCCCCACTAAGAGGAAGCCATCTTGATGAGGGAAAGTTCTGGTTGTTCTATAGATGATCCCTGCATAGGCTCCTAAATACCTTCACCCCATCCTCAGAGCAAAATGGAATGATTAAGAAGGTACCCCCAGAGGCTGGGAAGGACAGTTACAACACAGGGAAGTGGATTTGGGTGGGAGCAGTGACTACCTGAGAAGCAATTATGTGAGGGTCTCTGAGCCAAGGTGCCAGGTGCCCTGGTTGAGCAGCTGGTGGGAAAAGGCAGAGGAGAGGAGTCACTTCTGAACTCCTATTCTCTATGCAATTTGTCTGCAATAGAAAATATAAGTATAACCAGAACTGACAGCCTATTTTGTTTGTTCCTTTGACTTCTGTGTGTGTGTACGTGTGTGTACATCTGCTTCTTAACGTGCTCGTCAGGAGAGGCTAGGTCAGGTTGTGGTCATAAATATCACTAAAACTTTATGATGTCAACACAGAAACATTTACTTTTTGTTCACACTGAATCAACTGCAGGTCCAAGGTGGCTCTTTGGGACATCTCTCCACGCCAGGCGTCTTCAGTCTTGGGCCCGTTCATCTCAACGTGATCCTTGCTGTTTCACCATGGTAGAGAAATAAAATGAAAAATATAACAGCTTTTTGATGCCTTCCCCAGAAGTGACGTGTGGCATTTTTTATTCTCCATCTTTGGGCTAAAACTAGTCACACTGGCCATTCAACAAGAGGAGAGGCAGGAAAACATCATCTTCATAAATCCGAGGAAGGGAGGGGAACTGGAAATATCAGTGAGCATTGGTGAAGTCTATCACAAAGATTAAATGCTGGCTTAGTGTGATTCCAAACAGTGGGGTTTTCTCTAGACCTCGAAGACAACGTGACTGCGTATGGAATGAAAGTGTTAGGGTACACGAGCTGACTTCCCTTGCCTCATGACTTGTGGAAACACTCAGCCTAAAATATGTGCTCATGATGACACAGCCCAGGGCTGGGGCTGGGGCTCAGCAGTAGAGCGCTTGCCTAGTATACGCGAGGCGCTGGGTTTGATCCTCAGCACCACATAAAAATAAATAAGTAAAATAAAAAGGTATTGTGTCCAACTACAACTAAAAAAAAAAAATTAAAGAGAAAGAAGATGACACAGCCCAGATATACCTAGTTGTGACTGTTTTTTCCTACAAACCTAAGCTTTCTCCCAACTACCGGTCCTCTCATGCTTTCTTTCTCATTTTTATCCAGTAATAATGAAAGGTCTTGGGTTGGCATATTCCTCTTCCCCAACCCCAACTTCTCTTACACAGAGGGTGTTTTCTGATTGAAAAAAAAAAAAAAATCATGCAATGGGGAGAAGCCTATAAGCCAATATTTGCATCTCACTAAGAAAGTTCTGGTCCTTTCTCCTTGAAATTCAAGAAATGATGATCATTACACTGACTTATGCAATATTCACCCTTGATTACCCACCAGTGCCTTATCTACATTGCTTCCTAATCATTGTTGACACAATTGGGTTAGGAAGATATTTTTCATCCTAATCCACTATCTCTTTCTTAAAAGAAGAGACTTTTCTTAAGGAAGCTTTTTCTCAAACCAAAACAAATTTTGTGTTCTTTACACTAGAAAGAGCATGAAGTAAAACTGTACCATGTCTGGGTTGGGGTTGTGCCTCAGTGGTTAAGCCATTGCCTTGCATATGTGAGGCACTGGGTTCGATTCTCAGCACCCCATGTAAGTAAATAAAATAAAGGTCCATAAACAACTAGTAAAAATATTAAAAAAAAATAACTTCACCATGTCCTTTCCCTGCTCGTGGCTAGAAGCCTCTTCCTTCTGGGTTCAGGGTCCCCCTCAATCCTTCATTCTCACCTGGAAGCTGGTTGAGAGCAGTTCTACTGTGGCAGAAAAGTGTCAGGGAAGGAAAGGATAGCTCCTTCATGTCAAAATCAAGTTCCTGGCAACCTTTCACTCTAATTCTTTCTAGCAATGGGGAAAAAAATGGATTTGAGAAAGAAGATGAAAGGCAGGTGCTGGTTCCACTATTCCCAAGCCATGCAATTTGTACAATTTGCTTTATTTCTTGCCCCTCTATTTACCTAGCTTCAGAAAGGAAACAATAACACTGCCAACGTTTAAGATTGTCATGGGGAATAAATAAAGGGATATATGTGAAATGGCACAAAGAAGATATTGGAAATGTGTCTCTCCCTTTCCTGAATTGTTGGTTCCCTCTCTCTTTCCCTCTCCGCTCTCCTCTTCCTCCTCCCTCCTGCTTCCTATGTCTAAGCTTTGCCAGGCAAAGAACGAGATGACCACAGTGAATCTTTCTTTGCCCAAGGTCTGATCCCATGAGGGCTCTGCCTATGACAAAGTCCCATTAGACATCGTCCAGGTGAAATTCCATTAGACTTTCAACAAAAGAACAAGTCTGTCATTCAATATATTGGGATATATCAAGAGCCCTCGTAACAATCTACATATCTTACTTACTGTCCCTTAATGAATGTATATACACAGTGACCCTTGGCATGCCTTCCTTAGGAAAAATGGTCTTGATTATTAATACCCTTTCTTCTGACTTCGAGGAAAAGTATCTCATGACCGGTAGCTAAGGGGTGTCAGGTATCACATCCAAAGGGTAACATGGGACGTTACATCTTCCCTGGGAAACCCTCTGCCCTCAAGTTTGCTCATTCCTGATAAGTACCTCCTTCATGCTTCTACCTCGCGAACCTCAATTCACCTTTTGGGAACCCCCTGCCTCTCCTCTTAGAGAGTGGACTCAATCCTAAAACACTCCCTTCCTATACTCCCAACAAAGATATATTTCTCCAAGTCTAAGCAGGTAAGTCTAGAACAACCCCTGGACCAGAGCTGAATTCAACACAGAGGGTTAGCCGGGAAGATGTCCGGGCAGGACACAGCCCAGGACACAGAGGCACAGACCTTCCAAAGCAAACCCACGAGTGACCTCCCCACCCCCATGGTGTGAACTAAAGGCACATCAATTTGTCCTCCTATTTTATAGCTAATATCTATTGGGCAAAACAGACACCTCATTTCCAAAGACAAAGATCTCTCATTTGTTCATTCATTTTACAAATATTTATTTGGCATCTCTGTGACCAGGAACTGTCCTTGACTTTGGGGACAGTTGCTCCTCTCCTGAGGCTGCTTTCTATAGAGGCGTGTGCTGGATATCTTCTGTGTGCTCTGCCGGATCCTCTCCCCACTCTTCCCAAGCCGACTTACTCTGTGTCTTGGAAGGTGACCTTTATGGACTGCAGTAATTAGGTTCTGGTTGGGCTAGGCCAGTGAGAAGCTCTAAGAGAATGGATGGAAACAGGTGATCAAGAGACCTGAGCATTTGTTCCCCTGACACCCTTCCCTGCTAGGTCCTGACAGATGGCCTTTCTTATAAACTGCAGCTGTTCTCTCCAGGTTCAAGTAGCTGCTCCCTGTTCAGGACTAAGGGTGGTAACTGTTCCCCGATGCTGTAGAAGGAGCACCATCCTTGGTTGGTCTTTGAAAATAGTCACGTTATTAGCCCTCCTCAACTGTCCCCTTTAAGTGGGATGCTTTCTACTGGTACCTTGGTGATGGCAGGGAGCTAGTCATAACCCAAGTGATACCTGAGACTGCTTATAAAAGCTAGGTATCATAAAAGGAGATAGACTGAGTTTGATTAGCAAAGGCTCTTTGAAGAGCTAACCTGACTGAGTTGAATTTAGCAATGCTCTGGGACAGAGTATTCCAGAGGGGAATGTAAGTGCAAGAGACAGAGGCAGGAAGAATTCTGCATGGTCAAAGGAGGAAAATGAGCCCAAGTAGTGAAGAGGGTGGAGTGTAATACATGATCAGGCGGAGAAGGAGGCAAGTCCTGGCATCGGTAGGAATTCAGATCTCATTCTAAGGCAATGGGAAGACACAAAAGGGGTTGAAGGAGGAGGGTGGCACGTGATCAGCTTTACATCTTCCAGAACACTCCCACAGGCTGAGCTGGGAGAAGATTCTCTAGCTGTGGGAATAGGCAGGAAAAAGGAATATTCATGGGAACCTCTGGAAGCAGTCTAGAGTGGGGATCATGGTGGCTGTGAAGCCAGAATTAGACAGGCAGTCAGTATAGATAGGTAAATCGAGCAGATCGGATCAGGAAAGCCAATTTTGAATGAGTCCAGGAAGTTGGAGACTGTCCCCTGAGGGATTGAAATGTTAATTCCTTCAGAGCCCTTCCTCCATCCTTATCAAGAACCTGCTCCTGCTCCAACCTGTTACTAAGGTAACCTGTCCCAGGAACTGCCCCTCCCTACGGAGCTATAAGGTTGTTAATTAATGTGTCCTGGGCTGCACCATCCTGCCCTTCCCCCTTTAGTCCACCTGTTTCCCACCTTTTGGCCAGCCCACCGAGCATGGAAGCATGAACCTGGGCCTGGTCACGTATGCAGGAAGAGAGAGATAAAGGGAAGAGAGCAGGAGAACAAAGGAAGCCTAGGGCACAAAAAAGGCAGAAATGCCTCACTTCTCAGGATACTAGGATAACAGCAAGGGCTCCCTTCTCCCTCTTGGGAGAATCTATATTACCCCTTTTAAATAAACCCTGCTTTATATGCTTGCCTCAGCATGCTTCTCTAAGGTTCAAACTTCAACATTTGAGGGAGCAGAACTCGTCACCGGCAACCAGCGGTATCAGCTAGACCAGGTGAGAGTGGTGGAGATGAACAGTGACCAGGGGCAGGCTAGGACTTACCAGTGAATAAAATGTGAGAAGTGAGGGGGGGGGGGGGGGGGCGGGGAGGAATCCAGGATGACCAGAGGATTTGGGACTTGAGCAGCTACCATTTAGAGACGGTGAAAACCTGGATGGGGAGGAGGGGGATTGGGAGAGGGGAGAACACTTTAGACATCCAAGTGGAGATGCCAGATGTGTACGTGGGCATGATCAGCATATAGAAGGGGCTGAACCCAGGCTGCAGAGGGAGGGGATACAGGACATGGGCGTCATTGGAACCTGGGACGATGAAGAGAAATCACTTTCTAACTGCTCATTTGTTTCAAGGTGCTGCTCTCTCAGTAGACTGTATGTCACATTAATATGCTGAACAATGTTTAGTTTCTTCCCTTCATTTCCTACTTCCAAATTGTATGTCTTCGGGCCTGCAGAAAATAAGAAGAAGGCCCGGCTCAGAATCACAGGCCTTTCAACTGCTCCCTTAGAAATGCAAAGAGGGATCTGGTCGCTCACAAGGGCGACCTGATTGATTTTTTTTTTTCCCCATAGACCCTCCCTCTCTTAAATTTCTGCTTAGGAGAAAGAGATGCCTTTATTCGTTCATATTTTCAACAAACATCTACTGATTATTAATGTTGGGGCTTAGAAAACAGTACCCCAAGCCCCAAAATATGGCCACTTTGAACTAAAGGAAGAGCCTCAGGTTTCTCTCTGACCTTCCTCTACCACCACCCTGTCTTTTAATCCCCTTTCTCTCCCAAAGCACAGAGAGGGGCTTCCTTTCAAGCTCCATCCCAGAGGGATGCAATTGTTATAAAGTCTCATCAGCAGGAATGATTAACTACTAAAGAAAAAAAAAAAATTAAAGGTCTCCAAGCCCAGGCACCCCCTGGGACAGACTTTTCATCTATTCTGAGGGCAGCTCAGGGATCACCTGGAAAACCTTACATATGTGATAGACAGCCGTGGTTTTACACATTCCTCCACTCCCTCCTCTCTTCGCTTGTCGTCTTCATCCTCCACGATACCCCACACTCCTCCCCATCCAACACTCTATTCCTCTCTGTTACTCTGGAAGTTATTTAAACCTCAACCATCTGGAATTCAGGGACGCTCATACTTTGTGAATGACTCCCATGCTGTGATTTTTTTTTCCTGTGTATGTTAATAAATTTGTATAACTTTCCTCCTGTTTAATCTGTTCATTATCTGTTTAGTCCAGCAAAACTTCAGAGAGTGAATAGCAAGTTTTCTCAACATCCCTATACCAACGTCTGGGTTTGGGGGTTATAACTGGGAAAAGCATGGATAAAAATCCCTATTCCTAGAGAACTTACCTTCCGATGGAGGGAGATAGAAAATAAATGGCAAATATAATTTAAAAAATTAAATGGTACAATGTCTTAGAAACTGATAAGACCTATGGGAAAATGATAGGGTGAAAAAGTGGGGCATTTAGAGAGTAGAAGTGGGTTTTGTTTTAACAGGGTGGTCAGAATAGGTCTCCTGCTAGCAGAATCATGGAAGTGAGGGATTAGCTAGCTAGGCAGATGTGAGACTAAACCCAGGCAGAGGGAAGAGCTAGAGTAAGGACCTGAGTCTGGAATGAGCCTGGCACTAGGGAAACAGCAGGAAGGGTGGTGTCACTCCAGGGGCCATGCCTATAATACCCTCACTCCCAGCACCACCCAGCACCACTTGCCCTGCAAAACCAGTTCAAATCCACCTCCCTGCTATGGTGTGGGCGTGTCCCAGAATTCATGTACTGGAAACTTAATCCCCAAAGTCCTATGTTAGTGGTATTTGGAAGTGTGACCTTTGGGTAGGTAACTGTGATTAAATAAGGTCATAAGGATGAGGTCACTATGATGCAATTAATGACTTTATAAGAAGAGGAAGAGACACCCAAGCTAGAAACCCTGTTCTGTCTTACCATGCAATGCCCTGTGCTGTCTGGGGACTCTCTGCAGAAAGTCCAAAGGAAAGGTCCTCACAAAATGTGGTCCCTTGATCTTGGACTTCCAGAAGCATGAGCTAAATACATTTTTATTCTTTATAAATTACCCAGTCTGTGTTATGCAGTTATAGCAACAGAAAATGGACTAAAACGCCTTGCACAAAATTCTTTCCAAATGCTGCAGTTCACATTCACCTTGTTTTCTTTCTGTGGGTACCTTAGTACCCACAATCCAGGTCACATTGTTTATAGAAGTTGTTTTCAAATGGTTTTATGAAACTGTTGCCTCCCCAACTAGATTGCCAGGATTTCTAAGCTCTGAGGACCATTCTTTGTACTTCTTTGTGTCATCTGTGGCATAAAAGTGAATAGTAAATGTGACTGACATACTAAGTGAGAAATTCGTAATCATTTATGGTTGACTTTGACATACAGAAAGATAAATATACACATACATATGTCTAGTTTCTTCCCCTTATATAGCACTGACCCTTCTTCAAGACATAGCTATAAAATCAGAAGATTGGGACCAAGATGGACAATGGACAGGAAGGATGGAAGGAAGAGGCTTTGGGTGGTTATGACTTCTCTGAAAGATCAATGCTTATGCCACAACCACTTGGGAATAGATTAAAAAACAACAACAAATTCAGGGCAAGAAACAGATAACCGTGTTGTCTCGGGGAAAAAGAAATGGGCAACAGAAGGAAAAGGTAAAAAGAAGATTTTTGTAAATTTTGTAACTTTAAAATCTATTTTAAAAAATAAATATAAAAGGACTTCAGAAAACTTATTAGCAAAAAAACAAATAACCCAAATAAAAAATAGGCACTAGACTGAAATAGATATTTCTCAAAAGAAGACCCAAACAGCCAACAAGTACATGAAAAATTGCTCAACATCACTAATCACCAGGAAAATGCAAATCAAAACCACAGTGAAATTTCACCTCACCCCAGAAACAGTGGCTGTTACCAAAAAGACAAAAGTTGGCAAGTGCTAGCAAGGATGTGAGAAAAGGGAACACTTGCATGCTGTTGGTGGTGGTAATGTAAATTAGTAAAATCATTATGGAAAATAGTGTGGAGATTCCTCAAAAAATTAAAAATAGGCTGGACATGGTAGTGCACACATATAATTCCAGCAACTTGTGAGGCTGAGGCAGGAGGATCTCAAGTTCAAAGCCAGCCTCAGAAACTTAGCAAGGCCCCAGCCAACTTAGCAAGACCCTGTCTCACAAAATAAAAGAACTGAGGATGTGGCTCAGTGGTTAAGCATCCCTGTGTTTAATCCCTGGTACAAAGAAAAAAAAAAGTAGAACTACTATAAGATCCAGCAATCTCATTCTCAGGTATATACCCACAGAAACGGAAATCAGTATGTTGAAGAGACACCTGTACTTGGCTACTGTTCACAATAGCCAAGAAATGTAATCAATCTAAGGGTCCACTGATTGCTGAATGGACAAAGAAAATATGGTATAAATGATAAATGCACAATGGAATAGTATTCAGCCATTAAAAATAGAATCCTATTATTTGTGACAACATGGATGCAAGTAGAGATTATTATGTTAGGTCAAATATGCCAGGCACAAAAGTTAAGTAGCACATGATCTCCCTTATATGTGGAACATAAAAAGGCTGATCTCATGAAAGTTGACAGTAGAATGGTGGTTACCCAAGGATAGGGAAAATAGGGTGGGGTTGTAAGAAGTTAGTCAATGGGTACTAAGTTATAGTTAGAAGTAAGAAGTTCTGCACATTTCAAAAAGCTAGAAGGAATGTCTTTACTGTAAAGAAATGATAAATATCTAGGGGGCGCAGTGGTGCACGCCTGTAATCCCAGAACTTGGGAAGCTGAGGCAGGAGGATCGCGAGTTCAAAGCCAACCTCAGCAATGGTGAGGCACTTAGCAACTCAGTGAGACCCTGTCTCTAATAAAATACAAAAAAGGGCTGGGGGTGTGCCCCAGTGGTTGAGTGCCCCTGCATTCAATCCCGGGATACAAAAAAAAAAAAAAAAAGAAGAAGAAGAAGAAGAAGAAGATAAATATTTGAGGAAATAATGTAATAATGTTTAAACTTATTTGAAAATTATACAAAAATGCATATATCAAAACATCACACAGTACTCCACAAATATGTATAATTTTTATATTTTTATATACCAGTTAAATAAATAAGTTTAATTTAAAAAGCCAGGTGCACTGGCACACACTTGTAATCCCAGCAACTCTGGAGGCTGAAGCAGGAGGATCAAATAAGTTCAAGGCCAGCCCAAGCAAGACCCTGCATAAAAATAAAAAATAAAAAGGGTGGGGGATGTAGCTCAGTGGTAGCACGCTCCTGGATTCAACTGCCAGCATTGAAACAAAAAAGTTTTTTAGAAAAAGAAAAACTGCCGGGCGTGGTGGTGCACACCTGTAATCCTAGCACTTGGGAGGCTGAGGCAGGAGGATCGCGAGTTCAAAGCCAGCCTCAGCAGTAGTGAGGCACTTCGCAACTCAGTGAGACCCTGTCTCTAACAAAATACAAAAAAAGGGCTGGGGATGTGGCCCAGTGGTCGAGTGCCCCTGAGTTCAATCCCCAGTACCAAAAAAAAGAAAGAGAGAAAAAGAAAAACAATGCAAGAGAGACTGTACTAGTAACTATGTCTGTAAATCTGACAAATGTTTTTCTCTTTTTAAAAAAATATTTGTTTATTTGCTTTAGTTGTACACAATGTAATGCATTTATGTTTACGTGGTGCTGAGGATCGAACTCATGCACGTGCTAGGCGAGCGCTCTACCACTGAGCCACAACCCCAGCCGAAATGTTTTTTCTCTTTAACAGGATTTCTAAAGTCCAAAAGTGATAGATAGGCTTGGGCTGACAGGCCCCCTCCCCCATGGAAATTTCCATTAGGAGCAGCCTGGTTTCATTTTCCCCAGGCAGGAGCCAATCAGCCTAAAGGTAGCTCTGTTCTCCAGGCAGGAACCAATCGGCTTAAAGTTCGCCCTGTTTACTGGGAAAGGAGCCAATAGCGTTAAAGGTCACTCAGGCACACCCTCCCACCAGAAATCCCTACTTAGGTCCCTGCCTGTCTGGAGCTCGGACTCGCAACAGCTCTCCGTGTGGAGAGGAAGCCGGGGCTGCAGTGGCTCCAGACTCACCGTCTCCAGCCCAACAGCGCTGTTCCAGCGGACAGCTCCAGCCTCCAGCCCATTGGCAGCTGCCCCAGCCGACAGCTCCAGAGACCGCGGCCGGCAGAACTAAGCATTGACCCTCCGTCCAGAGCTTGCACACTTCCCTCTCCCTGACTCCTCTCTCCCCGTACTTCTTCTGCCTCTGACCAGCTGTACAGGCTGGTGAATAAATCTCTTGGCTGCATGGTTGTCTCCGGTGTGATTTTTGCCCTTCAAAAAGGAACATGAAGGACCCCAGTAATTTGCAGCATTTGTTAGAAAGATGTGACCTCACTTTGCAAATAGACACCCATCGTCCTTCCCCATTGGTACAACACAAAAAATACATGTGAGCCAAGTTAAAGGAAGAGCACCTGAGCCTCCACCCCCGCGTTCTCACCTAGATCACCACAGAGGCTCCAGCTAGGGCAGAGAACACCTGTACTTTCTCTCTCCTCTGTCATTAGCTCATTCCCGTAGGACAGGAAGAGACCAGAATGAGCACGACAGTCATGGGCCTCATTACCCAGGAGACAGGGCCACTCCAGGGAGCAGGGACCAGCTTCGGCCCACCCCTTCTCATTTGCACTCCCCTCTCCCATCTGCATGGGTAGCTGCATTTCCTCTCAACTGATAAGCAGACAAATCAGACCTTCTGTCAGGCCTGGCCTGGCCTGGGCCTCGCCAATATGGGCTGGGAATGGCTGGGTCAGCACTGTTTGGAGGGGAAGGCAGAGAGCCTTGCCACATCCTCCGGTGGTACTGGTTAGAAAGCCCATCAGCACTTTGCTTCTCAACTGGGAAGAGTCTGACACATTAGCACCCACAGACTGGGAACCCAGTTGACTTCTCCTGATAACAAAGAATTTTAGAGAAGTGCCTAAGACACTTAAACATTCAAACTCATCAGCATCCTTTTATCTCATGACCAGGGCTAAAATGAGGAGTCTTCCACGGTTTTTCCAAGAAACAGAGGTGGGTCTATGACTGTTATTTCATGTAGTTAAGATTTCAAGGAGAGTTTCCCAACCAAGAAAAACTCCATAGTCTTCATTTTAACAAATAAGAAGTGAGATGATTGAAAATATGTCCTAATGTCCGTGGTAAATTTCAAACTGACGTTGTGTATCCCATGTAATGTAGCACTGAGGCGATCTTGTCACTTTAGTGGTATTTCTTTCTTCTTTGTCGTCTTCTTCTTTTTTTTTTTTTTTTTTTAATGTTTTTTAGTTGTAGATGGACAACACAATACCTTTATTTTTATTTCTTTATTTTTATGTGGTGCTGAGGATCGAACCTCACCCGCACTAGGCGAGCGCTCTACCACTGAGCCACAACCCAGCCCACTTTACTGGTATTTCTGACAAAAACATATAACTTGACACATAAATCATAAGGAAACAATCATACAAACCCAAAGTGGAGGGGATTTTAGGAAAAAGGTGGCTTGTGCTCTTCAAAAAATGTCAGTACTATGAAACACAAGGACAGACCCAGGAATGGATACAGATTAATGGAGACTAAAAAAAAGATGAGGCCTTAATGCAATCTGGGCCACTTGAGTGGAGAAGACAGTTGCTAGAAAGGACGTAGTTGGGAACATTGGTAAAATTTGAATATGGACTACATATTAGATAATGGCGTTATATCAATATGACATTTTCTAGATTTGAAAAGTTCAAAATGTTGACACAATTAATGTTCTTAGAAAATATTTGCTGATACTGTCACAATCGCTGCAATTTACTCTCAAGAGTTCAACAAAAAATAAGTGAGCAAAATATATTTCATATCAGATGAGACATATATGATGTATAATGTATATAGACAGCAAATGTGACAAAATATTAACAACAGATTGATCTAGGCAAAACTATGTGGCAACTCATTTTTATCACTCCTGCAAGTTTTCAGAAGGACTGAAAATTTCAAATAAAAAGTTTCAATTTTTTTGTTAAAAAAATACTTCCAATGAGATACCATAATTCATATGTATTCTTGAAATTTGGAGAGAGGATTAAATAAGTCTTGTGGATGCCAAAGAAGAAAGAAAATAATTCTGTGACAAATCCCCTGTGTCTCAGTGCACTGAGGCTGTAATTTAGGTCACACTGCATGGGGATCCAACTGTCTGAGCATTTCTTTCTAATCTGCATGTCGAAACAGACACTGCCAGAAGTTCAGAATTAGAAAGTGGTGGCCCATAGAGTGAGGCTTACTTTTCTCACTTTCCATCCCTCCCTGGGTTTGCATCCTTCCTTCTCCACCCCATTTCAGTCTACCACTCTATTGAAAACACAGCTGTGCCTTTATAATGGCAAAAAAAAAAAATCATAATTATTCAGTACTCAGACTCACCTATATCACAGGTTGTGCTTGTAAAATACATCCATGCTGCCCTTAGGTCTTTGCCACAGTAACACGCATGCATAAATCCACTGTGACAGGCATTTTTTGTTATGCCAGTATAAAAACATTTCCTTGAAAAAGGTCCAAGACAGACATGCCTTATGCCAAATAGTGCTACGGTAAAGTTTCAATGTATAATTATGACCATTTCATATAATTCATTTCTATCATAAATGTCAGGTAATTTGCAGATTCTATCTTAGTTACACAACCACAGTAACTTTATCTCCTCTTCACCAGCCCATTTACAAGCTGATGGCATCATCTGTGGAACCTTAGTGTGAGTTAGGTACTGTGCTCTATAACATTATCTTACTGGATACCCACTACATTATTAGGTGTAAGATAGTATCTCTATTTCATAGACAGTAAAATTGAGGCTCAAATGGATAAGTCGTTTGCACGAGAACACACAACTTGTTAATAGCAAAATCAGAACTTGCAAAGAGATGAACCCAACTCCACAGTCCCGATCCATATATATTGCCTTAGTTAGATATGGTTTGTCTTCCAAGGTTCATGTGCTGGCATGTTGGTTCCCAGTGTGACAGTGTTGAGGACCCTTTAAGAATTGGAGCCTGATGGAAAGCAATTAGGTCATGGAGGCACCACCATTAGAAGGGATTAATGCAGGTATTGGGGGACTGGATTAGTTCCTGTGAAAAAGGGTTGTTATAATAGAGCAGCCTGGCACTGTACCTTTTCTACATGTGCTTCTGTCCATTCTCGTATGCACTCCTGAAATTCTGACGTCATTGCTATGAGACACTCACCAGAGCTGAGCAGATGCCAACACCATACCCTTGATTATCCAGAACCATGAGCAAAACAAATCTCATAAAGTCCGAGTCACGGGTATTTTGTTAGAACAACAGAAAATGAAATATGATGCCTGTCAACTATAAAGCACCATCTTGGATTCCATCAGACCAATATGAGGCCATGAAGAGACAGCAGAACCTTCAGAAAACTCTAGGATATACCATGTCCTATCACAGGAAGATTGAAAGACTTTTCTGTTAAACCTCACTTTTTTGCCTCGCAGAAAGAAAGAAAGAAAAAAAACAAAACAAAAACTGAAAGTGAATGTATTTTATTGCTACTTGCTCTCTTCCTGAGATTCTTGTGGACAATTTAGCATGGTCTGGAACCAGAATCACATTCTTCTGCCACCCATTCAAAAGTTCAGAATGCCTGTCTTATGCAGGCTGCACCAAAAGCTTCAGGACATAACTCACACATAAAAAGTGTAATACTGAATATGAAAATCTGAAATACATACTGCATAAGTAATGGCAGTAAAAAGCCAATGATATTTTAAAGATATTTTAAAGATTTAGTATTTATCATTGTAACACAGCTTTTATGTTTGATGTTATACGAAGCTATGAGCTCACTTCTGAATCAATGCTATTTTATTGCTTGCTGTTATATTTATGGAATGTTACTGTGAACAAAGCAGAGCGGGGCCAAGTCTATTCCCAACATAACCTATAAATAATGTAAGTAAATAAACTAAGCAAATCTTCATGAAGCAATACATTATTTACTATTTCTTGTTGCTGAAATATGACTTTAAATTTTGGTTACATATTAATATAAGAGCTAAGCCTTTCCTGCATCTCCCTGGGGATCAAATTCTAAAACTTAACTCAGAATTAACCTTGCAGGCCTTCCCAGCTCTGTAGTTAGAAGCCATCCTCCTCTCCAGAGTCAGGAACCAGAAGCTGGACTATGGAAGCAATATCTCCATCACAGGCCCAAGAACTCAAGAAAGTCTACAGCAGCATCTTGGTATAACTAACCCACTAAGTGTTCTAAGGTGTTTGACCAGTGGGATTGTGCAAGACAAAATCACCAAGCTAGGAACTTATGTCACAGGTCTAGAGTGTATTTAATGATTTATTATTTCATTCCCCACCCAAAAATGGGTCCTACCATGATGGTATTTTCTGTTCATGTTAAGATATCACAGTGAATAAGACAGGTAAGGGTCTCTTTATAGAAATTACAGTCAAGGTAGATAATCAAATAATTATAGTATATAATTAAACAGCAAAAAAACTAAACAAGATAACTTCATTAATAATGAAGAAAATAAGAGTATGTGATGAAAAACAACAATGTCACTTTAAAAACAGAGGTTATCCAGAATGTTTCTAGAAGGAAACAACATTTGACCTGAAGCATTCTAGGGCTTTTTTTGTGAGAAAGAGAATTATCTTCTTTTTCTTTTTTGTCTGTGTAGTGCCAGCTAAAATTCATTGTTACAGGGTGCTGTAGTTTGAATGTGTTTCCCAAAGCTCATGTCTTAGAAACTTAATTCCCAATGTTGTTGGGAAGTAGGATTTAGTAAAAGGTGATTAGGTTATAAGGGCTCTGCCCTCACAAATGGATTAATACTGTAGGAATGGGTTAGTTATTGCCAGGGTGGCCTTTTTATAAGGCAGCCTCTTCTTGCTCTTTTCTGCTCTTTCTTGCTCTTTTGCCCTTCCTCTTTCTGCCATGGGATGATGCAGCACAAAGCTCCTCACCAGAGGTTGGAGCCATACTCTTAAATTTCTCAGCCTCCAGAATTGGAATAAATAAAGTTCTGTTCTGTATAAATTACCCAGACTCAGGTATTCTGTTATAGCAACATGAAACAAATTAAGACACATGGGGAAAGGGCAGGACCAGCCCTGGTGAGGACACACTCCAAGGTGATCTGGGGTAGAGGCTTCTTAGAGAAAGGAGACGATGATAATTTTGGGCAAGTGCCAAAGGGTGAACATCCTCTCTTACAAAGAGCAGTCATTCATAATGATGCCTAGGAACAAAATTTAGTGGCAAGAGATGGATCAGTCCATAGGGTGGTTACCAGGAGATCACAACAGGAATAGGACTGAAATGAGATGGTTACAAACAAACCAAAGGTGAGTATAACCATGGGCAGCTTGGGTGGACTCAGAGAAAGGCAGGCTGGAGAGGAACTGAAGAGACACTCCTGGACTGAACACGTCCTGAATGAGGAACCAACCGTGCCAACAGCATCCCATCTGCCTTCATCCTAGTGTGATCCCTGCTCAGCTCCTGTTCCTGAGAGCAAGCAGAGTTGGTCTCCCTCAGCCCCCCGAGGCAGGAGGTCTTACTCCTTTGAGAAGACTGTCCTTATCCTACCCACACTCGAAAAGTTCAACAGCTTTGCCAATCATGTATATCACCCCTGAATTCTTTGAAATAAAAAAGGTCCGGAAAGATCTGCAGGGGCTTCTCAATCAATGTCCTGCCTCTAAAGAGAATAAATGAACAGACTACTCTGGACAGAGATTGAAAGCTTAGTTAGATGACCAGGCCCTAAGCAAATTTGTGAAGAGGGTAAAAGTTGACTTTTACCTACAATTACAGCACCTTTCACTGTGTGAGGTTAATGGCCCTATTTTCCTAATGCCTAACATTTATTTCAAGCTGTCTGCACCTGTTCCCTCTCTGAGGCTGCCCCCTCAGTAAAATATCAGGGAGAAAAGACTATAATAAATGAATTCACTCTGAGTAGTCAAGGATTCTTGCAGTTTAATATTAATCAATTATAGCCCTTATTAAAAATTCACTCATACAACAGGAATGGGATGGAAGAGGAAGAATAGTTCTGTCTGAAAAGGACACTAAATCCCTAAAAAGACCAATTAAAGGGGGAAAGGGAGCAGAAGAAACTGACTTTTTAAAAAATTGTTATTGATATATATAAGAAAAGAATCTTTATCTCAAGTATACAGGTCAATGAGATTTTGAAACCTTAACATGATCATGAACTTAGCACCCAGGAGAAGAAATTGGGCATGACCAGCAACCCCTTCATGCCCCTTCCTACTGTTCCTGCACCAGGGGCCACCATTTTCTTGACTTGTAACTCCATCGACTAGCATGGACTGCTTTTGAACTTGTAAATGGATTCACAGTGCACTCTTTTGTTCCAGCTTCCTTTGCTTCACATCAGGTTTGTGAGATCTGTTCATAGTATTGCATGCAGTCACAGTTATTCATTCTCATTGCTGGAGAGTATAAGAAGTCATCTTGTAAATGTCAATATTTGACCCTCAGGACTGAATTCCAAGCTTGCTTAAAGAGGAAAAATATAAACTCATCCCTAGAGTAAAATTAACTCCCCTGGCTGAAATCATTTTTTATTTTGCTCAATGAGCACTGAGCTCATCACGCATTCTCTTAGACTCTCTTATTTAATTTGAAATTTACATCTGAGCTACTCTTAACATCAGGATACAGACAGATAAGTTCAAGTCACAACCCTTTCCTTCTACCAAAGGAATAAAGCCAAGCTGTTCTCCTGCTCCAATTTTATTTCTTCTATTACAAGTAACTGTGCTTGAAGATACATCAACAACAGCTGCCAGCCACCCGTCCTCCGGAGGACTCATCCAGCTCAGCCAATCATTCAATTTTTGGCATTTGTTCACAGGTTGCAAACATCAGAAAGTGCTTGTGATCATTATCTAGACAATTTTAAGCCTTGCAGACACACTTGCACAAAGGCATGGGCTACAGCTGCTCTCTAATTCCTAAGTGTGTGCTCTGTCCATTCTGCCAGCTTGCCCCTCCTACATAACTTGCCCCATGTCGGACACCTAGGGAACAGTAGGTGGTGTTGGACCAAGAGGCTCCCAGTTCACACTAGAGTGCAGAGCATCCCTAATCTTTGCTTGTATGGCAGTAGCATGTAAAACAAGACAGGTCAAAGCCGGTTTAGGCACCATGTCAGATTTGGCAAAGTGGTCATGGCTAGCTGAGGAAACTCTTTTTATTTTCTTAGTATTTTGGAAATCAAAGAGTTTAAAACAGCCAAATGTTTCCAGGACTGTATGATATTTATGGCTCATTACAATAGCCTGTAACACTGTCAGAAGTCTTCTAAAATGGTAGAGGAAAGTCATTTCCATTTGGAATAGGCTTAGTGACCTATGCTTAGAAGCAGTGTGGGGCAGTGGAAAGACCACCTTGCTCGAAGTCAGAGGACAGGAAGCCAGAGCCTCACATCATAAGTGGGGAGACCCAGAAGAACTTCATAGGCCCTAGGCCTCTTCTTTGGGTGGCTGACCCCAAATCACTTCACATCATAGGGCTTTTTTTCTTTTTTTTAATATTTAGTTTTTTAGTTGTAGTTGGACACAATACCTTTATTTTATTTAGTTTTATGTGGTGCTGAGGATCGAACCCAAGGCCTCACACGTTCTACATGAGCGTTCTATCACTGAGCCACAACCCTAGCCCCATAGGGCTTTTTAATCAAAAGTACTTATACACTGTTCTTGCTGTCTAATGTGTTTTTGTTTAACATTGGTGATTTGAGTCTGAAGGGAAATACCAGAGAGTGGAGGAGCTGGACTTCCAGGGCTCTCAGGGAGCCTTTGTTCCTGGAGAGTATCTGAGAAGTATAATCCAATTAGAGGAGAATGTGCTTACTCTCAATAAGGCAATTTCTAACTCTAAGAAACAATGAATAAAAATCAGGCAGAGGCAAGAAATAATGCCAATAAGCCAGGGTACCCCATGTCATGATCTCATATGGTTGTTTTAAAATTTTTAGTGATTATTAATCTTAAAATATATGTGTGCTCCTTGCAATAAATGATACAGTCTAACAATGCAAGAATTCATGCATCTCTTCACCTCCTTCATTCTCACCCTCTTCCCAGAGAAAACCAACACCAACAGTCTGGAGCTACACTTTCAAGTCTTTTCTGTGCATGTAAATATAGGTTAAAAAAATTGGATCACACTCTTCACATAAATCTGAACCTTGCTTTTTTTCCCTTTAATTACCTCACGGAGGGGCTGGGGTAGTGGCTCAGAGGTAAAGCACTTGCCCAACATGTGTGAGACACTGGGTTCAAGTCTCAGCACCACATATAAATAAATGAATAAAATAAAGGTCCATCAACATCTAAAAACAATTTTTTTAATTACCTCATGGACATTCTTCCAAGATGAAAGATAGAGATGGAATTTGTTCTTTTAAATGGCTTCATAAAATTCCAATGTATGCATCTTCCTATCCAATAGTTCTGTGATAGACAGTGGAGTTATTTCCAGCTTTTTTGTTTGTTTGTTTGTCGATAAAAGCAATGCTGTAATAAATATCTAGTACGCATGTTCTTATAGACTAGTGCTTTATTTCTATTGGCTAGAATCCCACTCACTTTTCAGGGTCAGAACTAAAGTGCATTATTCATTTTTAATAGATATTGACATATTTATGACTTTCTTTAATTCATCTGGACTTCATGTATGATAAGGTGAGGGGGTGTAAGTTTTGTTTCCTTCCACATGTGTATACAATTTCACCAAAATCATATATTAAATAAGCCACCTTTTTAGTAGGCTACAATGCCACTTTTGATATAAAGTCTCATAAACATCAGTATCTTTCTCTGTAGTTTCTACCCTGTTCCTCTGATCTATTTCTTATTTGATATCAATAACAATTTTTATTACAGTGACTCTAAGGCTACTTTTAATATCTAATAAGTCCCTTATTCTTTTTTAAAAATATTTATTTATTTGTTTTAGTTGTACACAATGCCTTTGTTTTTATGTGGTGCTGAGGATCAAACCCAGGCTGCACACGTGATAGGCGAGCGCTCTCTACCGCTGAGCCACAACCCTAGCCCCCCTTATTCTTTTACATAATTTTCTTGACTGTTTTAAGATACCTATTCTCCCATTTGAACTTTATTTTAAAAATCCCCAATTTAGATTTTGAATGCATTTGCAAACATTTAAAAGTATTTACTGACTTGGGAAGAACTGAAACTTTTAGTTTGAAATCTTCCATGTCAACAATGACATCTCTCCATTTATCGTATGTGATTTTTAATCATTTCTAAGGGGTATAAATTTTGTGAAATTACTCTTAAGTATTTTAAATTTGTGTTGCCATAATAAATGCATATTTCTCTAAAGTTAATTTCTAGCTGCTGACACTATTGAAAAGAAAAATTACAGATTTTTTGTATTTATTATATATCTGAACACCTTATCAAAAGTACTTATCAAATCTACTATTATTTTAATCTCTAGACTTTGATAAGCATCTATTCATACCATCCATAAACAGAGCAAATTTATCTCTTTTTAACATTTATATCTACATTTATATCTATTGCTATGGAAATGAGGTGTCCCCTGAAAGCTCCTACATCAGTGCAGGAATATTCAGATGAAGTGATTAGATGATGAAAGCTATGACCTGATTAGTTCATCCTATTTGAATGGACTGACAGGTCATAACCATAGGCTGGTGGGGCATGGCTGGAGGATGTGAGTCACTGGGAGAGTGCCCCAGAATGGTACATCTTCCCTACTGTCGCTGTCCTTTCTCCTCTCTCTCTCTGCTTCCTGGCCACCCTGAGTACAGTAGTGCCTTTCCATCACTCCCTTCCACCATGAGGCTCTGCCTCACCTTGGGCCCAAAGTGCTGGAGTCAGCCCACCATGGACTGAACCTCTGAAACCAGGAGCCAAAATAAATTTTTATTTATTTATTTATTTTTCTTTTTTTTAAAAATATTTATTTATTTGCTTTAGTTGTACACAATACGTTTTATTTGTACGTGGTGCTGAGGATCGAACCCGGGCCGCGCACGTGCTAGGCGAGCGCTCTACCGCTGAGCCACAATCCCAGCCCTAAATTTTTATTTTTTAAAGTTGTTCTTGTCAGGTGTTTGTTCACAGTAACAGCAGCTGACTAACACATCTATAATTTCATTTTCTCATCTTATTGCACTAGCTAGTGCCTCCACATTAATGTTAATAATTGCATTCACAGAGGGGAACCCTGCTTTGCTCCTGATTTTAAACAGAATAACTTTGTTATTCAATTGCTTATTATATTTGCTTATTAAAATTTGATAGTTTTCTCATATTTAAACACTTATTTCCTATATTTCAATGTTGCTTAGTTTTATCAAGAATGGTTACTTAATTGTATAAACATATATTCTGTGATTTCTGTTGATTTAAGAATTATCCTGCAGAATTTCAGCTATTGGAACACCTTCACTTTAAGAAGTAAATCCTGTTTAGTCATAGCGTGTTCATTACACAGTGCCAGATTTGGTAAACTAATGTTTGAGTTAGATTTTTTTGCATCCATATTTATAAGTGAAATTAATATATAATTATCAGATTGCCCTAGTTTTGTGGAATAAATGAAGAAACTGTCCTCCTCTTTAAATTAAATATAATTTCAGTATTATTGTACTTAAATAATATAAGAATTTTCATTTTCCTTAATAATAACTTAGATTTTAGAGATAGTATTATTATACATCTTTTAAACATTCAAGAAGCTAATGTTCAGAAAATTGTACAATTGAAGTCAAGCATCACACAGGGGCAAATCTGGAGGTGGAACACTGACTTTCCCATTCCAAGTCTGATGTCTGATCTACTATTTCCTACTTCATCTCTCCAGGGATGACCTGAAATCCTGACCTGCACGAAAGTGAGCACAAGTTCCACAGTGGGACCCACAGAAGAAAGTCATCCTTTGGAGAACACACAATAGAGTCATCACAGCCTTGCAAAAAAAGAATTATGCACTCTTGGGAAGCTACATTAAATGATCTCCTTGGTAATTGGTCCTTTGAAATGGTATGGCCCACAGGGAGCAAACAGACCACTGTCAGTGATTCATGATGTCATATTCACAAGGTGGAACTCTGGTAGGTGTGAAAACCTAAGTAATGATAATTCATGCACACATATTTCTTTATAACTTACAAATAATAAGTTTAGAGAGGTTAAATCATTTGTCAAAGATTATATCTCAGGGGCAATGAACCACACCATAACCCCCTGAATCATGTTTCTTATGTGTTTTCTTCAGAGCATTTATCATTCTCACTGCAATTATTTTACTTATGTGTGCTATTTGTTCTTTATGCACCTGACTCCCCCACTAGAATGGAGGCAACGTAACAGCATGGGCCAAATTGCATTATTGTTTTATCCACAAGTCTAGATACAGTGAAAAAAAAAAGAAAATACTCAAAACATATTCGTTCTGAAGAAAGGAAAGAGGGGTGGGGTTGTGGCTCAGCAGTAGAGTGCTCGCCTAGCACGTGCACGGCCTGGGTTCGATCCTCAGTACCATGTAAAAATAAAGGCTTTGTGTACAACTAAAACAAATAAACATAAAAAAATAAAGGAAAGAAATACATTTGTCCTATGATTAAAAACATAAATACCATACACCATTTATATATCTAAAGTGATCCCTGTTAGAATTCTATATAGGAAGGGCACCATCTTTCCCTCTGGCCTGGTGGCCCTGTTGCATACAAGGTTAGTAATCACAGTTTGCTCCTACCCCCCTAAATATAAAATGTGCAGCACATCCAAGTCAGAGCTCTCCATATCAATCTTACACAATCACCTTATTTGACAGTGACATTCTTTTTAAAGGCAAATCAGTGTGAACTCCCAATATCCCAAATTAGATCAAGCACACAAGTTCAAATGAGTTGGCCATTAATTACTTACCACCATGGCCCAAGTCTGAAACCACCAGATCTCATTTTTCACTGGGCTGACATGCTGAAAGGCACCATTTGTCAGGAGACCTCCCCTGTATTTTTTCTTTTTCCTCCATTGTTTCACTGAATTAACCAACGCAATATTAAATAAGTTGCTAAATACAGATATTAGTTCATTTGTAGCTAATTATTATAGGTAAATGGTGCAGTAAATGAAGCACCCTACACCCTCCCTGGCTCTTTTTTTTTTTTTTTTTTTTTTTAAGCTTTTGTGATATTCTCCAGGTAAATCCCATGCATAATGTAAGAGTGGCAATGTTGTTTGCATAATAAGCTATTTTCTACCACAGAAGCAGAAACATTTTATCGCTATAGAGAAAGCTCAAATTATGAATACATTTTCATATAAGTTGATTTATGTGAAAATTACAAATAAATGCAGAGCCGAGCTGCAAGTGAATTGTTTGTTCCCAGTTCAAGGAGTGGTGTTATTTGAAATTAAAAAAGAAAACAACCCTACCACATCCTGCTAAGAGAAATATTTTTAATGTTATTCAGACTGAAGCACATACCATGGATCCGAGAAGAAAGGCATTGCCTGGTCTGGCAGTAGATTCCGAGACTGCAAAAGCTAAGACAAAGTTGTCTGTTGATTTCCGAAGCACATAAATATATATATATGTTCCATGAAATGTGTATGTTTACTTGAACTTGAGCTACACAGATTCTCAGCAAACTATTTCTTCAATAGTCAAAGAAAGTCAAAAGAATAAATGGGGCCCCACTGTCACCTCCGCACAAGTAAAAGCTGCATGTGTGCCAAGGACACAAAAATGGCTTTGTATAGGACCCAGAGTTTCTCTGCAAGGGTATCAAAGAGGGATGCCTATTTCTAGTTCTACCAGAATCATCTCTATGCCATCAAGATTTTTTGTTTTGTTTTGTTTTTAGTAAGTATCTTCCAGTTAAAGCAGAAGCAAAAATCATGTGACTTGACCAGTCTTATTAGATCAGAGACCTAGTCCCTGCACTGTGCCCCAGATTCAGGTATTAAAGGGCCAAGCAAGGATCTCTGCCACACTCACCCTGTTCCTGTTACTTATTTTCTGTCTTGTGTTGATTCTATGCTTTCTCTCCTGAGCTATGAATGTTGTAGGTGGTGGAAATCTGTTAACGTTGGGTGAAACACTGTCTTGATATACTGCCTTGGATTTTCACATTCTGATGTCCACACTGGAGAGTAGAAAGACTTGGTCCATCATTCCTGTACCATTTGGATTTTAGTCCAGGAGCAAATCTTATACTTGGAGCACAAGTCAGAATCCTGATGCATTCTATCTGTATGTCTTCCTCTTCTATGAATCCCTGATTCTATAATTACAAATAGGTCAAGAATAAGCATAATTCTCTTGAGGGGCTGGGGTTGTGGCTCAGCGGTAGAGAGCTCGCCAAGCATGTGCATGGCCCAGTTTTGATCCTCAGCACCACATAGAAATAAACACATTGTGTACAACTAAAGCAAATAAGTAAATATTTTTTTTAAAAAAGCATAATTCTCTTGAAATTAGATAAGAAAAGATTCACTCTTACAAACACCATCTCAGTCTGTATCCTTTGTTAATTCAGAAAGATAAAATGCAAAGGCTGTGAAAGGATAAATACTGTATGGTTCTACTTACATGAGGAATGTATGTGTATATCCAGAGTAGACAAACTGAGAAACGCAAAGAAGACAGGTATAGATGTCAGGGGCTGGGGAAGAGGGAAATGGAAAGACCATCTTTAACAGGTAGAGTTTCAGTTTTGCAAAATGAAGAGAGTTCTGTGCATGGATGGTGGTGATGGCTGCACAACAATGTGAATGTACTTAATGCCACTGAACTGTAGCTTAAAATAATTAAGGTGGTAAGTTTCAGATTATGTATATTTTACCACATACCAAGGAGAAGGAGAAGAGAAGGAGGAAAAAAGACGTGCTAAGTTACATTTTAAAAGAATAAAAGTATCTTTTTACAAATATCAGATTTTCAAATTTTAACAGAACAACTCTTGAGTTATGGATTTGTTAGGTGCTAGGCAGGTACTTTCAAGGGTAATCAGGCTATGCTTGCAAAAAGAAAATTGCTGCCCCTTTAAATGACTGTCAGTATGCCGCTAAAGTTGCTTTTTTGTTTCAACTAATGCCCTCAGAGGAATTATCAGGGAGCCAGCCAAAATCCCCAAGTCATTCTGACCCAGCCCTTTCAGGTGACCCAGAGTGAACTTTGCTCATTATCATGCTAAATTCTCTGCCCAGAGGTTTTCTGGTCCACCATTGCTGGAACACATGATGTATGAAGAAGCACGATGTTGAACTGAGCATGCTCAAGAAGGTCCCTCCCTCTACCTGTGAGCATGACTCTTTCCTGCATGGCTTTCCCCACTAAAAGCCCCTTGCTTTTGTTTGCTTGGGGAGACAATGCTTGAGGAATGACCCCCAGTGTGCTCCTAACTGCTGCAAGTTAGAAACCTGTCTTGGCTCTTTTATCTCCTGGTTGGTAGGCTTATCAGCTGTGCACTCACCAAAAGGTGACTCCACTTCATTCAATTACACATTTAAACACTGCTAACCCCTACAGTATGCTTTCAGTCTAGTACTACATTATGAGGATATAGCATTTACTCCAGGAGACATAAGCTCTAACCTCGTAGACTGAAAGCTGGGGGAACAGAGGGATATAAAAAGCCATTACAGCTGGGTGTAGTAGTGCATGCCTATAATCCTAGCAGCTTGGGAGACTGAGGCAGAAGGATCCAAAGTTCAAAGCTAGCCTCAGCAACTTAACAAGGCCCTAAGGAACTTAGTGAGACCTTGTCTCTAAATAAAATATAAAAAAGAGCTGGGGATGTTGCTCAGTGGTTGAGTTCCTCTGTGTTCAATCCTTGCTACCAAAAGGGGGGAAAAATTACAATTTGATGAAGGCCTGGAAGGAAAAGTTATGGCTGAACAGGACCGTTTAGGAAATGCCTATTCTCCTAACTTCACCTGAAGGATTAGAAAATAAAAAAAACTTTCCTGAGTAAGGGGCACTGAAGCAACATTTTTTTTTTTTTAGATATTTATTTATTTGCTTTAGTTGTACACAATGCAATGCATTTATGTTTACGTGGTGCTGAGGATCAAACCCGGGCCGCGCACGTGCAAGGCGAGCACTCTGCCGCTGAGCCACAACCCAGCCCCATTTTTAAAAAAAATATTTATTTATTTGCTTTAGTTGTACACAATCCTTTTTTTTTTTTAATATTTATTTATTTCCTTTAGTTGTACACAATGGAATGCATTTATGTTTACGTGGTGCTGAGGATCGAACCCGGGCCCGCGCACGTACCAGGCGAGCGCTCTACCGCTGAGCCACAACCCCAGCCCTTTTTTTTTGTTTTGGTACCGGGGATTGAACTCAGGGGCACTGGACCACTGGGCCACATCCCCAGCCCTTTTTTGTATGTTATTAGAGACAGGGTCTCACTGAGTTGCTAAGTGCCTTGCCATTCCTGAGGCTGGCTTTGAACTCACGATCCTCCTGCCTCAGCCTCCCAAGTGCTGGGATTACAGGCGTGCGCCACCGCACCCGGCCACAATCCGTTTTTTATGTGGTGCTGAGGATCGAACCCGGGCCACGCACATGCTAGGTGAGCGCTCTACCGCTGAGCCACAACCCCAGCCCTGAAGCAACATTTGAGGGGTGGAGAGTTCATCAGGAGAGAAGTTTCTGAGCCATGGTTAGTCCCAGAATTCTCAACCTAGGATCTCCCCATCAAGGACCCTATAGTGCTCTCTGGATTCCTACAATGCCATTTTCTGGAGACCAGACTCATGAAAAAGGCAAATATCTTTCTTTTAGGTTAGTTCCAAATACCAAAGGGAGTGGGACCTCTAGGTCAGTGGCAGAAGAGATGGCATTTTAGCCCCCTGTTTTCACATTCCTTTCCAAAGCTTTCATTGGCACACATTGAATGACAGAATTCTCTAAGGGCCTGAGAAGATTGTTGTACAAGGTTGGAAGAAATCTTGGAAAGGCAAAATGGTTGGATAAAAGTTTGTCATTAACTGTTATGACTTGGATCTTGGATCTGGAATGTCCCTTAAAAAGCTCATGTGTTAGGCAATGAAGCAATGTCCGCTGGTGATAAAACTGAGTCATAAGGGCTATAACCTCATCAGTGAATTAATTCATTTGATGGATTAATAATTTGAATGGACTACTGGGTGGTAACTGTAGGCAGATAAGACATGGCTGGAGGAAGTAGATTACTGGGGGCATGCCCTTGGGGACTCAACCTTGTCCCTGGCTCCTTACACACACACTCACACTCACATACTCTCTCCCTCTCCGTTCTCCCCTCACCCTCTCCCACCCACCCCCTGATGTTCTGCCTCACCTCAGGCCTAGAACAATGGAATCAGCCAACCATGACTGAACCTCTGAAACTATGCACCTCAAATAAACGTTTCCTCTTCTAAGTTGTTCTTGTCAAGTATTTCGGTCACAACAATTGAAAGCTAACTAGCACATTAACAGTTCAATGGTATATTGCATATTTTCATCTATGTTTTCATACAAAGTAGTGCTTCTCAAGATTCAATGTGCACATGAATCACCTGGGATTTTGTTAAAATGCAGATTCAGATTCACTGGAGTAGGGCCTGAGACTGCATATCTAACAAGCTCCCAGATGCTCCCCCATGCTGCTATTATCTACAGACAGACAACACTTTGAGTAGCAAAGGTTTAAAGCACTATGCACAATATTGGGCATTATCAGTCCAAGGGCTATACCGTTATGACTGTGTAGAAGCATCTCATTTCTGCACTCCATGCAATGACTCTCCTCAAGTGCTATGATTTTTTTTTCTCAATGTTTTTTAAATGACCCCAAGTCATTCATTAACTCCAATAAAGATCATGATAAATCCATCTGAATAAAGACTCTTCTGCTAGGTGGTATCTTTAAGCTCAGTGGTGCCATGCTGTTGTCATTGCCTTAGCTTTTCTCCTCTTCAATTTGTTGTCAAGTCAGCCAACCAGACTCACATCAAAGTCAATTTGAATTCATTTTGTACAATTTCAACAGATTCTATTTCAAAAGGCTCTGCTAACTTCAAAAATAATATTCATTACCTGGTCGTTGAAGGAAACTGCTCTCAGGATATTGTACCCTGCCATCCCCTAATTTGGTAATTCTATCAGGAAAAGCAATTAAGTTTGTCTGACATGACTTGTTTTTATAAATCCATGATGCTTACTGCTCTTAATTTAATTCTCCTCTTACTACTTATAATTTCATTCTCATCTGACAGTTCATATTTTCCCTCTGAATGATTTTTCCCCTTATATTACTAATCACAGAAAATGCAGTGAATAACATCGGGCTTGGATAGGAAGGGGACTGGAAAATGACGGGTAGTGCATAGGTTTCCCTCAGGGAGAGCAAGAATTTTGTTCCTTGTGGTTTCTGCAGCTTCTAGAGAAGTGCACGGCACACAGATGGAGCTCAAAAAATATGTGGTATCAGGTATCATGCCAGGCATTGCAAAGACAAAGAAGAATCTGACCCAAGGCTTGCCCCACATGTCATATTGGTTGGGAGATAAACACTTAGGGAGATAATTATAAAGTGATATGGAAAATAAAGTTACTGTGACAGATTTTCAGAGGTTAAACCTTACAATTTTATTTTATTTTCAATGCTGGAAAGACTTCTGGTTTCAATTCCAGTACCACAAAAAAATAAATACAAATAAAAAATGAACACTGTTGGCAGTTTCCATCCTATTGGTTCAGAGATCTGGATTACCTGTCATTATGTATGAGTAATAGCACAAATTGGGGTAAGGTCAACTGTCATGAAATGCCAGCAGTCAGGAAAGATGACAGGTAAGAGAAGCCATCTGATGAAGTCTCAAAGGATGGAGGGTAGGTTGGAGGACAAGGAGGTAAAAACCCTTTTGATACAGGAGTGTTTTAATCAGTATTTTGGCTGTTGTGACTGAAAGACCTGACAAGAACAATTAGAGGAAGAAGAGTTTATTTGGGGACTCACAGTTTCAGAGGTCTCAGTCCATAGATGACTGGCTCCATTCCTCAAGGCTTGAGGTGAGGCAGAACATCATGGCAGAAGAGTGTGGTGGAGGAAAGGGACTCAGGACATCACAACACAGAAACAGAGAGACTAAGCTCAGTTCATCAAATATACACTCCAAAGGCTCAGCCCCAAGGACCCACCCCCTTAAGCCACACCCTATCTGCCTACAGTTACCACTCAGTTAATCCCTGTTGGAGATAAATTCACTGATTGGGCTTAAGGTTCTTGTAGCCCAATCATTTCACCCCTAAACCTTGCATTGTCTCACACATGAGCTTTTGGGGCACCCCCAGAATCTAAACCATAATAGGTAGGAATGTGTGCAAAGACATCAATGTGTAAAACTCTGTGGTATGTTCCGGGACCTGTAGGCATGTGCTTGGGGGGAACATAGAGCTCTAGCAGGGAAACAGCCAAAGATGGATTTGACTTTGGATCAGAGTCAGATTCTGGAAGACCTCATATGCAGAGCTTAGAAACTCAGTCAATGGGAAATAGGAAGCTACCAAAGTATTAAGC
This sequence comes from Tamias sibiricus, assembly GCA_025594165.1. Taxonomy (NCBI): domain Eukaryota; kingdom Metazoa; phylum Chordata; class Mammalia; order Rodentia; family Sciuridae; genus Tamias; species Tamias sibiricus. The sequence continues at coordinate 36,060,844 of CM046665.1, read as the reverse complement.
AGAGGATAGAGATAGATAAGATGATTTTTGTCATTATAGCGATTGAATGAATTTAAAGGATGAGTTTGGTTGGGGGACAAAACTGGAAGCAAGAGAACAGGAAACAATTCCCAACAGTCTTGGTGAATTCTAACAATGGTTTGGACCGTCTTCTAAGAACAGAAAGAAGTATGGTGTCTTATCCAAGTGCCAGGTCCAGAGTCAACATTTTGTTAACATTATCTTATTAAAATCAGAGACCAAAGGCAAAAGAGGAAAAGCGATCTGAAAAACATAAATGACGAAGGATGTGAAGGGCAAAAAATCACACCGGGGACAGCCGTGCAGCCAAGAGATTTATTCAACAGCCTTTGTGGCTGGTAGCAAAACCGGAGAGAAGAGGTGCTCTGGTTGAAGGTCGAAGAGGTGCTGGGAGAGGGGAGTCAGGGAGAAGGGAGTGTGCAAGCTCTGGTGGGAGAGGGGAGTCAGGGAGAAGGGAGTGTGCAAGCTCTGAATAGAAGGTGGGTGCTTGGTCGCACTGGCTAGGATCTCTGGAGCTATCAGCTAAAGCATCTGCTGTCTGGCTAGAAGGCTGGAGCTGTGGGCTGGAAGCACCTGTCGGGCTGAAGGCGGTGGGTCTGGAGCTGTTGCAGTGGCTTCCTCCTCTCTGCAGGGTCAAGCTGATGTGTCTGAGTGGCTTCCTCCTCTCAGAGCTGATGTGTGTGTCGTTGTGTGTTCTGAGTCTCTCGAACAGGGCCCTATATAGGGATTTCTGGTGGGAGGTGCACCAGAGCAACCCCAACGCCATTGGCTCTTTGCCCATAGAACAGGGCAGCCTTTAAGCCTATTGGCTCTTGCTGGGGGGGGGGGGGGGGGAAGAAACATCCTGTCGGGGAAGAAACATCCTGCCCGGAGAATGAAACAAGGTTGCTTTGCTCAGGATGTGGAAAACTCGGAGGTGGGGGGAGGGGGTAGCCCATCTATCAGGATGAATCTCCAAAGTCATTGATTAGATGTGGGGAGAGAGGGGAAAGTAGGATGATCTCCTTGTTCTGTGACTTGTAGATGGAAGTTTGTTTGTTTGTTTGTTGTTTGTTTGTTTGTTAATCAATTTAGGGAAGACTTGAGGAGGAATTTTTTTTATGGGGAGCAAATGTCATTAATTTAATTTTAGACACGATGAGTTGGAGGGGTTTATGGGAACTCCAGCTAGAAATGAACAGCTGGATAAATGAGTAAGCCTGGAACTCAAAGCAGAGTTTTTGGCAGTTGATAGGCTTGAAATTCACTTTACATAAATGGAGGTAAAAGTGATGAGCATGGGAGGAAAAAAAAAAAAGAATACACAGATAAAAAGAGCAACCAAAGCAGAAGCGGAAAACACCAATATTCAACTGATGGACAGAAGGAGTCTTCAAAGAAATATCAGAGAGGGAAAGATGAGTACCAGAAGAAGATGGTGTCAAGACAGCCAAAGGAAAAGAAAGATTTAAAAAGAATGGAATAGTCAGCATTGTCAAGTGCTACTTGAGGTATATTCATTAAATTTGTTTTAGGAGGACATTCAAAATATGAGGTCTCCTTTCACACACTATAATCCTCACTGAAAATATTCTTACCCATCATAAAAACGCCAACAAGCTGGATAAAAGAGGCACCCTTTGAAGTCCCAGGTAATAATGATCAATATATAGCCCTTGAGATTAGCTATCTGCCACTAGTAACCACCCTAAGAGGGATCCGCAGCATCGTGACTAGAGGAGAATCTGAAGTATCATGAAAATATAAAGAAAATTAACCACCCCCCATATTCTATTGTGACTTGCCTAGAATGAATTCATGGACCGTCAAAGTTAAGAGGGAACACTGTGCTTTTCATAAATAATAAAAATGAGTATGGAGAACAGATGACCAATAAACACATTAAAAGATGCTCAATATCACTAATAATTAGAGAAATTCAAATCAAAACCACAATGGGATACCACTTCACACCCATTAGGATGGCTATTATCAAAAGAATGGAAAGTAACAAGTGTTGTTGAGGACGTGGGCAAATTAGAACCCTTGTGCCCTGCTGGTGGGAGGTAAAATGGCACAGTCACTGTGGAAAACAGAATGGCACTTCCTCACAAAATTAAGCATATGATTAACATTTAATCCATCAATGCCACTTCTGGATATATACCCGAAAGAACTGAAGGCAGGGGACTCAAATAGATGCTTTTATATCTATATTCATAGCAGCATTATTCACAGTAACCAAAAGAATGAAAGCAACCCAAGTGTCCATCCACAGATAAATAAAGGAAATGTGATATATATACGTAAGTGGAATATTATTCGGTTTTTTAAACAATATTATTTATTTAGTGGTACACAATGCCTTTATTTATTTTTTACGTGGTGCTGAGGATTGAACCCAGGCCGAGCACATGCTAGGTGAGCACTCTACCACTGAGCCACAACCCCAGCCCTCATTAGCTTTTTGTTTTTGGTTCTGGGGATTGAATTCAGGGGCACTCAACCACTGGGCCACTGGGCCACATCCCCAGCCCTTTTTTGTATTTTATTTAGAGACAGGGTCTCACTGAGTTGCTAAGTTCCTTGCCATTGCTGAGGCTGGCTTTGAACTCGCAATCCTCCTGCCTCAGCCTCCCAAGTGCTGGGATTACAGGCTGCACCACTGTGCATGGCTTTATTCAGCTTTTAAAGGGAGTAAATACCTGCTACAATATGAATGGACTTTGAAGACATTATGCTAAGTGAAATAAGTGAGACACAAAAGTACAAATATGTTTCCACTTATATGAGGCATCTGTAGTCAAACTCATAGAAATAAAAACTAGCATGGTGATTGTCAAGGGCTATAGGAACAAGGAATGGGGAGTTCTTGTTTAATGGTGCAGAGTTTCTGTTTGAAAGAGTTTTAAAAAGAGTTCTTGAGATGAATGGTGGTAATTGTTGTACAATATGGATGCACATAATGCCAAAGAATTGTACACTTAAAATGGCTCAAATGGCTAATTGTATGTTATGTGTATCTTATCACAATAAAATAAATGGGTGTTAGATAGAAAGTAAGTCTGTTTCTTTCAAGTTTATTCAGGAGAAAAAGGATATTCTGATTGTAGAGAGGTAAGATAAAGTTTTTCAGAAGACAGATAATACTAGGAAGAAAAGACCCTTTGTGGTGCCACAGATACTACTATTATTATTATTTATTGAATGCTTATCATTTTCTGGGCACACTAAGTATTTTATATACATTGTTTAGTTTTCAAAAATTTTGTGAAAGTAAAAACTACTATCCCTATAGAGATAAGGAGACCAGGGTTCAGAGACTGGGTAAGTTGCCAGAATCACAAAGAATAAGAGGCAGACCCAGTATTCAAATCCATGGTGTCTGACTCCAAAGTCTATGTTCTCAACCACTTCACTGTGGGTGAGGATTCTGCACCCAACTACCAAGCAAAGCTTCCATTTGTAATACATGTAGACTTTGGCAGAGAACAAACATACAGAGGAAATTGTCTTGTTCATTAAAGTGGGAGTAATCCCCATTGATAATGAATCAACACATACTTCTGTCCTGTGAATCACTTAGTAAATAGTATACAGTAATGATAATAGTATGGGCTCTCCATATTATATAATATGGGTAAAACTTCCTGGATTCCCATCCTGTTTTGGCCTTTCTAGTTGAATACTTTAGTTAAGCTACTTAATCCATTGGAAGCTTAATTTCCTCACCTGTAAATGGGGTGACAACACCTTAAAAGAGTGATGCAAAGATTACATTAATTAATAAGTATAAAACACATAGGCCGGGCGCGGTGGTGCACGCCTGTAATCCCAGCACTTTGGGAGGCTGAGGCAGGAGGATCGCAAGTTCAAAGCCAGCCTCAGCAATGGCGAGGCACTTAGCAACTCAGTGAGACCCTGTCTCTAATAAAATACAAAAAAGGGCTGGGGATGTGGCCCAGTGGTTGAGTGCCCCTGAGTTCAATCCCCAGTACCACACACAAAAAAAAAAAAAACCCACATAGAATGGCACCTGGCCAACAGAGTCAATAAACATTAACTATCTTTCTTTCTTTCTTTTTTATTTTTTTAATTAATATAGTCACCTTGAGCTTCGGGTGCCTTGAACTAACCCATCAACATTGGAGAACAAACGTGGAAAATCTGGAAATGCTCGAAGAGTTCTGATACATTCTCAGAGCTGGCCTCCAGCCTCACGTCCGCAGCGGTCCCCTGGTGATCCTGAGGAAATAAATGAAGCAGAGAATCTACCATATGCAAAACTTATTCTAGAAACCATAAAGATAAAAATTTCATCTGGATCTTAAGAAACCCCATCCAGGCAGAAATAAACATGAACAAAATATAACAGACATAATATGATACAGAATGCAAAAGTGGTTGTGCTTGAATTATGATGGAGACGGAAATCTAGAAATAAGAAAGTTCTCTGAGCCGGGTGCGGTGGCGCAGGCCTGTAATCCCAGCACTTTGGGAGGCTGAGGCAGGAGGATTGCGAGTTCAAAGCCAGCCTCAGCAATGGCGAGGACACTTAGCAACTCAGTGAGACCCTGTCTCTAAATAAAATACAAAAAAGGGCTGGGGATGTGGCCCAGTGGTTGAGTGCCCCTGAGTTCAATCCCCGGTACCACACAAAAAAAAAAAAAAACCCCACATAGAATGGCACCTGGCCAACAGAGTCAATAAACATTAACTATCTTTCTTTCTTTCTTTTTATTTTTTTAATTAATATAGTCACCTTGAGCTTCGGGTGCCTTGAACTAACCCATCAACATTGGAGAACAAACGTGGAAAATCTGGAAATGCTCGAAGAGTTCTGATACATTCTCAGAGCTGGCCTCCAGCCTCACGTCCGCAGCGGTCCCCTGGTGATCCTGAGGAAATAAATGAAGCAGAGAATCTACCATATGCAAAACTTATTCTAGAAACCATAAAGATAAAAATTTCATCTGGATCTTAAGAAACCCCATCCAGGCAGAAATAAACATGAACAAAATATAACAGACATAATATGATACAGAATGCAAAAGTGGTTGTGCTTGAATTATGATGGAGACGGAAATCTAGAAATAAGAAAGTTCTCTGAGCCGGGTGCGGTGGCGCAGGCCTGTAATCCCAGCACTTTGGGAGGCTGAGGCAGGAGGATTGCGAGTTCAAAGCCAGCCTCAGCAATGGCGAGACACTTAGCAACTCAGTGAGACCCTGTCTCTAAATAAAATACAAAAAAGGGCTGGGGATGTGGCCCAGTGGTTGAGTGCCCCTGAGTTCAATCCCCGGTACCAAAAAAAGAAAAAGAAAAAAAAAGTTCTCTGGTTCTTACTCACTCTATTACCCCTCTCAGTCTAGGAAGTCACCTCACATGTCACCAACTAAATCCAACCTTGGAAGCCCCTGGGCTGTCCCTTGAGAACTACCTCACAATGCAGAACCAGCTTTGAATCTTTTGTTTGCTTCTATTTTAGTAGATAGGAATTTCACATTTTATATCAGAAAGCCTCTTTGAAAATAGAAGTTTAAAGATATTATTTCACAAAGGACAATTTTACTATGTATATGTGAAAATGTTATACCCTTGAATTAAAAATATTTAGAAAGAGTTGGGTGTAATGGCACATTCCTGTAATCCCAGCAACTCTAGAGGTTGAGGCCGGAGGACTGCAAGTTCAAAGACAGCCTCAGCAACTTAGTGAGGCCCTAAGTAACTCAGTGAGACCGTGTCTCTAAATAAAATACAAAAAAAGGGCTAGGGATGTGGTCAGTGGTTGAGCGCCCTGGAGTCACTCCCCATACCAAGTATATATATATATATGTATATATATATATGTATATATATATATACACATATGTGTGTGTGTGTGTGTGTGTGTGTGTGTGTGTATACACACATATATACATATATATATGGGGGAGGCAGGCAGAACGTTCCAAATGGGAGAAAAGCAGGTCAATCCCTTGAAATAATAAATATGGGTACTGACATGTATGTGGATGTTCTTTGCCAAACACTGGAAACAACCCAAATGTCCATGTTGCAACAGAATGATAAATGATCATTGTACATTCATACAATGAAATATTACAGAGTAATGAAAAAGATCTATGGCCACACTCAATAATCCAGATGAGCCAAAGAAGCTACATATGTGCGTGCGTGCACACACACACACACACACACATATGATTTCATGTATAAAATCAAAACAAGCAAAACTAACCTACACATTATAAATAGGGGAAAGGTTATCTCTTGACAGGGAGGATGCAGAAGAGGATGCAGCCTGGAGCTGATAGATCACTCAGCCCTGAGCAGGGTATAGGACAGCCAGAGACTCATGCCCACCAGCTCTGGCCAGGCATCATTAGTACAGGCTCTGTGAAGCACTGTTCAAGCACAGTGGTGTCTCAGCATGACCTTCACAGTCCACAATGGGAAAGCACTTGCTCAGCCTAGATATACTGACCATAGATAGGAAGATTCTCTACCACCTGAGACATCTCTCTTGGTAACCAGCATCAAAGCACATTGCTGCCCATCCTGAAAGTGGGGCCAAGAGCTGTTGTGAATGTAGTTCATATTTTAGGTGCCCAAAGAGCATACATAGTGTGTCACCCTAGATGCTGCTACCAGTTGAGGGTTAGAGATAGAAGGAGATTGAACGGGGTCTCCAGTGGATATGGCTCTAGTGATGCCCAACAATTCTTTCTTCACATATATCAAAAACGTCCCTCTATGTTCCAGGGCAAGTCTTCAGACAGCACTAGTGATCCAACTCTTCCCCTGCTTATTGCTTGTAGTTCTCAAAATAAGTATGAAATGTGCTGGAAACTTAGTATTTTGAAACAAAGGAGGAGATGCCTGGAATAGCCCAAGCTCTATTCCTGTCCCTCCTTGAACAGGAAGTCCTGCAATATTCTAGCTCAGCAAGTTGTAGTGTCCCCAGGCATAAAACTCAGAGTAGACAGCTTTGGGGATCACTCAGATACATTGTGGCATGAGGTACACACAGATGACACTCCATCTGCCATGCACAGCTTTCTTGAGTCTTGGGGGACAGTGTCATTGAGAATCCTAGGCATTGTCCCTTGCTGCCTAACTATAAGTAACAAGGTACTTTACTTAACTAGTGTGATTGTTCTGTCTCACCAGACTTGGGCAAGCCATATAAACTGCAAACCCAAGATGCATATCCTACATGTTCTATATGCTGGACACAGATATATCAAGCTAGAATAAGTAGATCTCAAAATGACCAAGTTCAAGTATGGCTCATCCAGAGGGGCCCTTGAAGAAGCATTGAACTAATTCTCCGGTTTTTTGAAAAATGAGGGTATGGAGAAGAAAACCAAGATTGTGAGTATTAAGGAAGTGAAATAATTTCTCACACCTAATTTCATTCCCAATAGCAACAAAGCAACTGAATATTTAGACCACTAAGGATGCCTGGAATAATAAGAAGGATGGATAGGGAAGAGCTATTTCATGACCCAGGGCTTTCCTGAAGGGACAGGAATGAAAGACTGGAGACCAAGCAAAAGATAAGCATGGATGGCACCAAGAGGAAAGACACAGTTTGGTTTGCCTGAAACGAAACTGAGAAGGCATTAGTGGAAGCTTAACGATGGTGTTCCAAAAGCCAGGAGGGTCACTAAAGATCGTATCAGACCACTTGGGTAGGGGAATGCGATAGTAGTTGAAGATGAGTTTTGCAGACTGAGGTCATCCAAGAATTCCAATGCCATTCACATGCCACCCACCCATGTTACTGTATTATATGGTGACTTCTGTTCATTTATCAACTTAATAAAATTATAATGTTGCCACAGTAGTGCTTGTCCTGTATGCTGAGTAAAACTAAAAATGCTGGGAAAGGCAATGTTCTTTGAAATGAATTACTTAAGAGAATTCATGAACAATTAATGGGAAGAAAAGGTGCTTCGTAAAGGGAGTAAGACCTCATTTCCTGCAGTCACTGAATGAAAAAAAAAAAAAATGAACTGGGTGTACAGACGTGTATTCAATTATCAATGTGAAAATACTCAGGATCAAATGGATAACAGGTAAAAGGACACTGTAAACTTTCAACCACAATACACATCACACCTAAGGCTTATTCATATTATTAGCAGTAGCAATATCGTCACAGGGCAATTCCTAATCTGGGCTAACTGTAGTGAAGGGATAGAGTCTTTCTCTCTGATCATTTGAGTAGCCTCTAACCAGTGTTTGTTTTTTAAATCATTATTCTCTGCAAGTCTATGTTTGTCACTCAGCTGTGCATTAATGTAGTTTTTTAACCAAGCTTTCTAATACCAGTTCAGTCAGTTATATAATCCTCCATTATCCCCCCACCACACACACACACTTTGAATGCCTCTTTGTTGTTTATTGCTCTGCTTTCGCATAGAACTTGTCTGAATGGTCTTGGTGCTTTCAATCGGGCCTTATCAGAGATCATGGTTATTGGAACTCTCTGTATTTTACAGCTTCCATCTAATTAATGCCAGCCCTAATTTGTGGTCCAATCCAATACCACCCCCATAAGATCTGCATGAATACACACTGGATTTCAATCTGCCATTCAACAAGCATGAAGTCCTTTATGTTCATTATTAGCCAATCAAACAGCCCCAGATTCTTTTCTCTGCATTTTTTTCCATAAAGAAATCATTTTTTATTATCATGAAGCAGTTTGCTTGGTAGGAAATATCAAGAAAAACAATGACAACAATAACAGCCCTTCCTCCTCTTCCTTTTTCTCTAGCAAATGCCACTGTTTCAACCTGGAAAACTCAGGGTTTCCTGGAAAACTCAAATTGAGCCATCAACTTATTTACTAAAATCCTTGTTCCCTAAAATAGCTCTTACTCAGAAATATCTTGTGGTATATTACAAAAGGGGTCTATTTTTTTTAACCTTCCAAGGAGTGAAAGAACTATTGAGATTAAAACCAACTTATGCACTAGTGGAGAATCAAACCAAGTTGACAAACCCAAGCGACCCAATAGATCCAATGCCACATGTACCAGGGTGACCTCATTCTAATGCCTACCATTTTCTCCTCCGGAATACTAGGGCCTAGGATCATTATCACAGAATTCTCCTGTGTTCAATTGACATGGTTAAATGATTTCCCTTTCACATAATTTCCACCCCATGCATCATTACCAGAAGTACTCCGGTCTGCTGTAATGTTCTGCATTTCCTGTTCCAACAAATGCCTCGTCCTTCAAGTTCTTCATGTAACTTTCTGTTCTGCAACAAATTTCAATTGCAAAATTGGTTCAAGAGGCTTGGCTGTTCACATTTTGAGATAAATTAAAACTAGTGTGAATGTTAGTAAATAAAGAGAAATAACAAATGGCGGAATGTCTCCTTCAGTAGAAAGAAGCAGTGTATTTCCAGAGGGGTCATTTTTGGTGCCCTTTTGAATGATCAAAGATCTCAAAAGTGAATCTTTTTTCACATAAGAAAGGCCTGAGAAATAATTCCTTTCTACCTCCCACTGAGACCTGGTTTTGCATGTTCTGTGCCCAGGAAGTGAGCTCTGCGATGATGATTTATGTTCAGAGTTGTAGTGAGATGTGTTCTTACTTCAACAGCACTGGAGGAAATGGGAATGGGTGGAGGGAGAAAATGGGTTGCAGTGGGGCCACAGGATGGACTCGGCCAACTCTTCTGGGCTGTCTATAGTGGGATGGGCCCTTCGAAGTTGTCGCAGTCCAGGCAAGGGATTTTTCACCTCACCAGCACCAGCCATTGGATGTGGGTTGGCCTTGGGCAACAAGACTTTCTCTCCACCAGAGGGAAATTCCCAGAGAAAGACAGTGGCCAACAACCTTCCAGCCATTAAAAGAATAAGTCCTTTATTCCTGGAGGGGGATCTGATGGAAGCTGTACATGGTGACTCTTCATCCCTCAAAGTACCTGATTAGCTACCTTATTCAGCAACAGGCTACAGAAGAAGATCTTTTGCAAAAAAACGACTTAATCCTACTTGATGGTGAGCACCGATCTGCTAAAACCACACACACCTATTTTAATAAGGTGCAAACCTCTATTCTTCATGGCATAGAAAAAAGAAGATAATTGGGTTTCTGTCTCAAGGCAGCTACTTCTATGCCTTAAAATGGCACTCAACTTTTGTAAGCCTTTGCTTCTTCACCAGCAAAATAAAGGATGAAAATATTACTACACTTTCTTTGTAGGGTTATCAAAAGAAGCAATGCAAGCCGGGCGCGGTGGCGCACGCCTGTAATCCCAGCACTTTGGGAGGCTGAGGCAGGAGGATCGCGAGTTCAAAGCCAGCCTCAGCAATGGCGAGGCACTTAGTAACTCAGTGAGACCCTGTCTCTAATAAAATACAAAAAAAAAAAAAAAAGGGCTGAGGATGTGATCCAGTGGTCGAGTGCCCCTGAGTTCAATCCCCAGTACCAAAAAAAAAAAAAAAAGAAGCAATGCACATGAAGCACTGTATAAACAACAAAATGGCTCTACACATAAGAATTTGTGATATTTGGCAGGGTAAGTGCTCAAATATAGGTGTTGAATAAATAGGAAAATGTGATTATGCCTGCTACTGCCCCATTTAATCAAGAATCTTTGGCCCCTGGCTTCGCTCCAGCACATTACCAGTCTGGGTCTCTCAATCTAGCTGCTTGTGTAAAAAACATGTAGAAGGGAGTGTGATGTGAGGGCACACCCTCTGCGGTGACAAACAGCACAGCAATATTTCTGTCTTCCATGACGTCATGACTTTAGTCTCAAAAACCACAGGAGGTCTCCAGGAGAAACAGACACTGTTGTCCAATTGAGTCTAAAAAGCAGCTATTTATCAGTTATGCCTAAACAAAAATTATTTTATGATGCACATCCTCTTCTGTTCAAGTGCAAAATATTAAACAAGCTCACGCAGTTAATCAACTTGTTTTTGAGTATCTTGAAAGCGTGATCACAAGATACAGGTCTGTAATCCTTTATCCACTATTCCAAAACCCAAAAAGTTCTGCAAACCAAGTTTTCCCCAGCCTGACCAGAGCCAGTATGAGGTTGTAAATAACCTTTATTTATTCCTCTTAGTGCATTTCACTGCAGAAATGTGTCCTTATTTTATCATGAAGTGACACACAGGCCCCAGTGGCAGTATTAAAGCCTATGGTATATGTGACTTATGGCTTCAGGCATAAGAACAGGTGGACCTCTGATATTAGCTAATGCTTATTAAGAAGTTTCTATGTGGGGGCTGGGGTTGTGGCTCAGCGGTAGAGCACTCACCTGGCGCGTGCGCGGTCCGGGTTCAATCCTCAGCACCACGTACAAATAAACACATTGTGTACAACTAAGGCAAATAATAAATATTTTTTTTAAAAAAGAAGTTTCTATGTATTAGAAACTAGTCTAAATGTATGAGATTTATTGTCTCCATTTATTCTCACATAATCTTATGAGGTATATCTGTCTCATCTTATAAACGAGGAAACTGAGGTACACAGAGAATATGTGAACTGCCGAGGTGGAGAGCAGGCAAGTGGTGGAGCTGGGATTGAAAGTGGGCAGTCTGACTCCAGAGCCCATCTCCTGCCTTCACAGCAAGCTCATCTTGGTGAATCCTCTAGGAGCCAGCAACAGGCAAAACTAGTTACCCAGGGACTCATACTGAGAATCTGTGGTGATGAGGTATATAGCATCTGCCACTTGCATTAGTTGGAGAACTAGAACCAATAGGGTGTGGGGGGCTGAGGGGAGAAAGAGAGAGAATATTTACAATAAGTTGGGGACCCAGGGAAGAGTTGATGTCGCAGCTCAAGTCAGAATGTAGCCTGCAGACTACATTCAAATGTTCCTCCTTGGGGGAGTGACTCTTTTTTCTCTTAAGGTCTTCAACTACTTGGATAAAGCCCACCCACTTTATGGAAGGTAATCTGCTTAACTCAAGTCTTACTGATTGAAATCACATCTTTTTTTTAAAAAATACCTTCACAAGGACATCTAGTCTAAATACCTTGGTATTGTAGCCTAGCCAAGTTGACACATGAAATTAACCATGATATTACTCTCAAAATAATTACAGACCCAATGTCACCCCTGGGAAAAGATGTTCCTGGTCAATGGCTGTTACTTACCTCTGTGTAGAAAGGGAAGGGAACTTGGTAAGATACAAGTTGGGTCCCTCCATGTTCATCAGAGCACGCTACATCTATGGCATTGCATTTGTTAGTACTGTGTGGCTCACAGTGACAAAAATCCAACAGGAACCAGATTAAACAAATAGAGTGTATAATCGGGATGCTTGGACCAATGAAGATAGAGATTCACCCTCATTCTATGTGTCAAATGGTTACCAAAAACTTCACCAATGACAACCAAAAGGGGGGCAGCTAAGAAAGCAGGAGTTTCTGGCCAAGCACATCTCTGAGCATGACCTTTGGCCCCTGGCTCCCAGCCATTTACCTTGCCCATCAGTTGCAGTAGCAGAAAGTAAAAAATCCTACTGCAATCACTTAATTCTAAATATGAAAAGAAATGAATTGAAGATATATGGTTACATGTTCCTTCTTTTGATTGAGAGACATTAGAAATGGCTCCTAAGAAAAGAGGGATGAAATGGGAGGAGATATCCATGGTTCCATTTTTTTCTGCTAGAAATGAAGTTTGCAGGGCTCTTCAGTGAATTGAAGGGCAGGGTGGTGGAGGTGGGGGGTGGGGGGTTTGTGGAATAATCTAGAGCCCAAGGGCCTTGGCACACAGGAATATGATAAACCCCAACTATCTGGGATGGATTCTCACAGAATTCATTTGACAGAATCAGAATACCAAACATAGTTTGGGTCTGCAGATGGCTTCCCACAGCCATTGCTACCTCTTCCCTTTCTCCACCCCTCCTCCCTTTTTAAAAAAATCTAGCCGGGCGCGGTGGCGCACGCCTGTAATCCCAGCACTTTGGGAGGCTGAGGCAGGAGGATCACAAGTTCAAAGCCAGCCTCAGCAATGGCGAGGCCCTTAGTAACTCAGTGAGACCCTGTCTCTAATAAAATACAAAAAAGGGCTGGGGATGTGGCCCAGTGGTCAAGTGCCCCTGAGTTCAATCCCCAGTACCAAAAAAAAAAAAAAAAAAAAAAAAAAAAAAAAAAAAAAAAATCTATTCCTGAGTAGAAGAAAAGTAGAAAGAAAACAAAATATGCAGTCTTCAAATAACTTAGAGTGGGATAAAATGTGATCTCAAATTCAGGGAAGAGTTGAGGGGGAAATTCATTCATATTATATTAGAGCAGAGAGACTTTGTAAAAGCTGCTCACAGTAAACAAACAAACAAACAACAACAACAACAACAAAGAATGAGGGGCTGGGGATATAGCTCAGTTGGTACAGTGCTTCTTGCCTTGAATGCACAAGGCCCTGGGTTCAATCCCCAGCACCAACCAAAAAAAAAAAAAAAAAAAAAGAAATGAAATGACAAAAAAACATCCAAACATGCTACAGCAAAGGAAGAGGTGGAAGAAAGGCCAGAAGGGAAAAAAGGAGGAAGGTGGAAGGCAGGTGAGAAGGGAGGGAGAGCCTACTGGGCAGGGCCTACAGGTGTGGCCTGATCAGATGCTCACAAGGCCTGAGGGACTTTTCCACTGATGGCTTTCCCTTGGTTCCTGCCCATCTTCTGAGCAGGTTTCCCTACCCTTCCCACCTCTGAGCCATCCAATGGCCTTCTGATTAATTCTTTTTCTGTTTAAATTAACCAAAGTTGGTTTATATTATTTGAAACCAAGAACCTAAATTGATACAGATGAGGAGAAATTAATCCATTTAAACAGAAGACTAAGATTAAATAACTGAGGGAATTAGAGCTACAAAACAGGTATAAATGTTATAAATTTTGCCAATATATAATATAATAACTAACAAAAACAGGAGGTGGAGAGGGAGAGTAGAAGGAAGCAGGAGTGCTAATTTTCTCATCTTTCCTAGCAGGGATTTAATAGATACCAATTCAAATGGAAACATGCAGTTTTTAAAAAACATAATGACTCATAATGCTTCTCATAATCATTTTATAAATCTGAGAGTGATACTTTAGGGAATACAGGTGAGGAAGCTTAAGTTCAAAAATAATAACTGACTTAACCAAAACCTCACAGCTGGTCCATTCAATCAAAAACTCAGCAAATGGAGATGTGGCTCAGTGGTTGAGCATTTGCCTAGCATGACCAAGGTCCTGGGTTTCATTCCCAATACCACCAAAAAAGAATTTTTTTTTTTCAGTAAATGGACCTACAAGGTGCCAAACATAAGTGCTGGGGTTCCAGTGGAGGCCAACCCACCTTGGTCCCTGCCTTCATGAGGCTGATGGTGTAGTGGGAGAACCAGACATAAGTGAACAAAGAAGTCAATATGATATTAAAACATTGATAAGTGCTGTGAAGGAAAGAACAGGGCACTGTCAGAGAGAATAACAGATGGAGGCCCACTTGACACAGGGTACATAGGAGAGGTGACACATAAAAGCGAAGCCAGAATTAGACAGGCAGTCAGTCTAGATAGGTAAATCGAGTCAGGTTGGATCAAGGAAGCCAATTTTGAGTGAGTCCAGGAAGTGGAGACTGTCCCCTGAAGGATTGAAATGATACTTCCTTCAGAGCCTTTCCTCCACCCTTATCAAGAACCTGCCCCTGCTCCAACCTGTTGCCAAGGTAACCTGACTCAGGAACTGCCCCTCCCTACAGGGAGCTATAAGGTTGTTAATGTGTTCTTCTTTTTTTTAAAATATTTATTTATTTGTTTTAGTTGTACACAATGCCTTTCTTACGTGGTGCTGAGGATCGAACACGCACCTGCTAGGCGAGCGCTCTACCTCTGAGCCACAACCCAGCCCTGTTAATGTGTTCTTGGCTGAACCATCCTGCCCTCCCCCTTCAGCCCACCTGTTTCCCCCCTTTTGACCATTCTGCAGAGCATTTCCTAGGCCTAGTCACTTATGCAAGAAGGGAGAGAGATAAGGGGAAGAGGGCAGAACAAAGGAAGCCTAGGACATATAAAAAGGGCAGAACACCTGGCTTCTTGGGATACCAGGATACCAGCTATGGCCCCCTTCTCCCTCCTGGGAGAAGTCTATGTTACCTCTTTTTAAATAAACCCTGCTTTATATGCTTGCCTCAGCGTGCTTCTCTAATGTTCAAACTTCAACATTTGGGGGAGCAGAACTCATCACTGGTAACCCGTGGTATCAAAAGGAGACTTCCAAGTTGGGAAGGAACCGGCCTTACAAAGATCAAAGGAGAGATCACTCCAGACAGAGGTAACTACAAGGGCTCTGGCTTGGGTTACTGGAGGACATGATTTACTGAAATGGTGATGGCTTTGGGATAAATGTTTTGGGAAGTGACTATTAAGAATTTTACAAGCCGGGCGCGGTGGCGCACGCCTGTAATCCCAGCACTTTGGGAGGCTAAGGCAGGAGGATCGCGAGTTCAAAGCCAGCCTCAGCAATGGCAAGGCACTTAGCAACTCAGTGAGACCCTGTCTCTAAATAAAATACAAAAAAAAAAAAAAAAGGGCTGGGGATGTGACCCAGTGGTCGAGTGCCCCTGAGTTCAATCCCCGGTACCACAAAAAAAAAAAAAAAAAAAGAATTTTACAAGCCAGGTATGGTGGTGCCTGCCTGTGACCCCAGCTTCTTGGGAGGCTAAGGGAGAAGGATTGCAAGTTTGAGGCAGGCACGGCAACTTAATGAGATCCTGTCCCAAAATAAAAAAAATAAAAAGGGTTGGGGATGTAGCTCAGTGGTAGAGTACTACTGCAAAAGATAGATAGATAAATTGATAGATAGGTTTAGATAGATAGATAGATGATAGAGAAATTTGCAAACATTTCATGACTGAGTTATCTATAAAACCTCCAAGTAGAACTTAAGCTATTACATTAAAAGCTTGGAAGAGGAGTTCGGGCTGAATTCATTGCCATGTGGATGGTATTTAAAAACATGGGATTGAAGAAAATGACCAGGAGAGAATGAAGAAAAAACAGGGCAGATGACCAATCCATAAGAAAATCCAACACTCAGAGGTGAAATACAGGAGTAGGATCTAAGGAGCTAGATATAAAATTGAGAGGGCAGTGTCCCCAGAAGCCCAAAGAAGAAAGTGCTTTAAAGAGATGGGGGTTGACTTTGTTGACTGCTGCTACCCAGCTAGATAAAACAGGACTGAAGAGGGTCCATCATGTTAAGCTACCAATGAAAACGACAGCAGTATTTTGGGTGGAGCTGTAGAGACAAAAGCCAGACAGTTGTTTTCAGAGGTGTGACGATGATAAGAAGCAGAGTCGTGGAGCAATTACAAAAAATGATTGGGTCAAGGGAGAAATTTGAGGATGCTCCTGAGATCCAGTGGAAAGAGGGGACAGTAACATGGAGAGGGTACAGAGATAACATGTGGACAGAGGTGATAGAAGAGTGAGCCTGTGAATGAAGACACAGGAAGGTCTGTAGATATGGTGATGGGGAGATAAAGCTGCTTCTATTTGATGGCTTCTGTTTTCTCCAGGAAGATAAACTCATCAGCTGAAAATTAGTTGAGAGAACTGGAAGAAGGGTGAGAGGTTTGAGGAATCCAGCAAGTCATAAAATAGTTGCAGGGACAGTGGGACAGCAAGCTTATCTGAAGTCGAAGGTAGAACTGCCATCCATGGTACACTGTAGCAAGGCCCAGTTCTCAGGGATTGCTTGGGATCATCCAAGGTGGGATTTTGCCAAGTAGATGTCACAAAAAGACAGAGGAATCAACAGGGTGCAGTGATGCCTGTTTCGGATCCCAACCACTTGGGAGGCTGAGGCAATAGAATCACAAGTTTGAGGCCAGCCTGGGCAATTTAGCAAGACCCTTTCAAAAGGGCTGGGGATGTAGTTCAGTGTAGAGCACTTGTCTAGCATGTGTAAGGCCCTGGTTCAATCACAGCACTGCAAAGAAAAAGAAAAAAAAAAAGATGAAAGACTCAAAGGAATACCAGATATCTAAGATACTAATTATAATGATGTGTCATGCACTAAGTTGGGAGTTGGATAATGAGGGAAGGAAAGGGCAAGAGGGGCTGTAAAATACAAAAAAAGGAGGAGATCAGTGGCAGAGATCTCCATTATATCAAACGAATGTGACAGCAGAGATTTAAGCAAGAGAACCCCAGGTATCAAAGGTCTCAACTGAAGAGTAGAATGCACAGAGCAGTAATTTTGGAAATGTTGCAACATGTGGTGATGACGAGGGTGGTGCCTGCAACAGGATAGAGATGGTCAAAGTCACCTCACCGGGTGCTGGATGGGTCAACTCCCAGATACTGAAGTCACCAAGTATGATGATACTACGTGCTGGGGTGACTAGGAAGGCTGTTGGCCCAGGCAAATGTCTCCGTGCTCTGAGTAGGAACAGTGGCACTAGGGCCCCTTAGCTCCTGGTCCAGCACCCATTCCTGACTGCCTCCCCCTGAGCTACTCCAGCTCCGCCTTCACCTGCGTTTATTCTGCTGAGAGCTCCTTTTGATTTCCTCAAGTTTCACACTCACAAGCTGGCCTGAGGAGAAGAGGAGGTGGTGGGACAAAGAGAAACATAACTTGAGTATGTCAACCCTGACTCGGAGTTCAAGGTGGAGGCCAGAAAAGTTAACTTATTGATGGGGGGATGGTCTTGACCATTTGTTTCCCATGGAGGCTCCAATTGAGGGGTTTTGGCAACTCCACACAAGATGTGAACTGCCCAGGTAAGGCTTTGAGATTTGCCCTGCCTGGAAGAAAGAAAGGAAAACAAGGTGAATGAGGAAGAGAAGAGGATACATGCACTAAATCATCACCTACTGGGTGCTATACTTTTGGGCTGTTCACCATGGAAGGCTGCATACTGCACAAAGGAATCACATTCAAAGTGATCTCTATATTTATTTGGACCATTTTCTGCAGATGGCAGATAAGTGTTTTGCTCAGATTATCAGTGTATTAGGACAATTTTCTAACACGCAGAAGTTCAGTTGTTTGAGGTACGTGTGGGTGTTTGTAATTCACGTCAAGATGCCACACAGGCTAGCAGTGGCCTTCACAGTCATGATGCCCAGAGACTTTCCTTTATATTGTCTCATCAGCATACAACCTTACAAAATAAGAATTTTAAGATGAAGAAGAGAAGCTCAGAGAAGTTCGTTAACTTGAAAAGAATCAACTATACACTGGCATGAAGCTGAGCTGAAATTTGTATCCAGATCAGCCAATTCCCAAATCCACACGTTTCCCACTCTACTGCACTGCCTCTTGCTGTCCACCCTAATTTAAAAGATGCTACTAACACCAAGTGAGCTCTTATTCTGCCTCTCACACACTTCTAGATGCTCTCATGTGATAGATCCTATTAATTCTATGTTGGAGATGAAGAAATAGGCCCAGAGATGTTAAGTCACATACCCAAGGTCATGCAACTTAGCAAGTAGTCTGTTTATTACCCTCTTCCTCACCCCACACTTCATCATTGAATGTTCCTGCTTTTCATACCCACTCAATCTGGGCAACCCACAAGCACAAAATATCCTTTCTCCTGTTTATTGTATTATTGATGTCCCTTTAGAACAATCACCACCATCAAAAATCATTTCCAAAATAAATAAGGTAGCAATTATGTGATAATGCAATGGCTCCCAAAACAATAAATAAATGAAGATCAAGTTAAGAGTCAAACAACAGCTTCATTTCATTGAATATATTTTGAGCTCTTTTTCTCGATGCATATGGTTTTTATTTGGTTGACTATGAATTTCACCCTGAAGATTAATTTGGCCCTCCACATATAGCCTAAGAATTAATATTCAGTCAAGATATGAACCTTTTTTCATTTTCATTTTAGTGGAAATCAATTTGTTAAACTACTGTTGAGTGCAATTTGTTACTGATTCACTCCTACTTTTCTGCTCAAGTCGAGGTATTTGGAAATATCTGTATAAACACTTTCTGTCAATACCACCAAGATTTATATTACCAAGTTACCGTAACCATTATCTCCACGAACAGTATGGATTATGCCTCACAATGTTAGATCTTATTGAACTTACGTAACAAAGAAGTGATCAATTTAAAAAAATAACCTCGCAATGAGTTTTGTCTCTTGCAGAGAGTGTATAGAAAGGACTTCGAGATGGAAAATAAACAACCAAAAAAATGGATGTGGCCCTCTCGGCATTATCTAGTCTGGTCTGCAGGCATTTCCTTGTTGTCTTTAATAACTTGCCCTTGGTGTTCATGAGGCAGGATGCAGCACCGACAATACCACGTAGCCAGAGTCTGAGAATTGGCTCAGAAGTTGCCTGTCATTTTCTCTATCTCTGCCTCTCTCTTTTGCTCACTCTCCCTGCACCCTTCTCAATGTCTCTCTGTTTGTAAGTACTACTATGTAAAAGTATCTTAAACAAAAGGAACTTACTGCCCCACCATTCTAGAGGCAAGGCACTGAAGAGAGCAGGAAACAGTTTTTATTTGGCTGCAGCCAGGTTCAGAGGGTACAGCTCTCACTGTAATCAATTAATCCCCTGAACCCCAAGTTCAGGTAGTTTCAGAATTTTTTATACCCAGCATATAAGGGGAGGGGCTCAGAAGTTCACAGTTTACAGAAGTTCACATAAAAGCAGATTTTTCTTTCACTGTTTTGGGCAAGTTAACCCTTCAAGGACAACACCTGAGAAGGGGAGAGCTCCTTCTCCCCTTTCTTTCCTCCCCTGCCAGCTGTTACCATGCAGCCCAATTGGTAACTTCTCTTATCTTAGAAATGTAGACATCTCTGTGAAGCTCCAGCTCAAGGCCAGAGGCCTTGTTTATAAAGAAGTTGTCCTTTTATTATCACATTTTGCATTTGCGAACACACTTCTACACTACTATACTGGGTACATGTTTGTGAAAAACAAGTCAAGGGGTGTCCAGCATCTGGACTGCTGATTTCTTCCAGGCCAAGTGTAATAGAGAAACAGGAAAATAGGAAGTTTATCTACATTGAACTGTTTTGTAAAGACTCTTTTGTTGGCAATCTTATAAAGTCAGCCATGGTGAAGATTTCTGGAGAAGCTTAGTTAAGAATTTTTTGTGGAGAAAGGGGGTGCTACTACAAGGCTACACGTTAGAAATCAGGGTGTCAGTGGAGCCCTGCTCTCTCTGAATATGCTAGAAAAAATGTCTGTCCAGATCCCCTCCCCTGATTTCTGGTGGTTTTCTGGCAATCTGATGTCACTTGGCTTGTACATATATCATCCCAAGCTCTGCCTTAACATTCATATGGCATTCTCCCTGTTTGCAGGTCCATGGTCAAATTTCCCTTTATTAATAGAACACAAGTTCCATTAGTCCTTTTTCTGTTACCATAACAAAACACATGAAAGAGGTGAACTTTATAAAAAATAGAGGTTTATTTAGCTCGCAGTTCTGGAGCTCAAAGATCTAATGTTGCCATCGGCTCAGCTCTGGCGAGGACCTCTTTGGCTGCATCACCTGTTGAATGATGATGATGGCAGAAGCACATAGGCAGAAGAGATCACATCGCAATACCAGAAGCCAGAAAGCACTCGAGGGTCAGGCTCACTCTGAAAACATCTTGCTTTCAAGAGAGCTCAGGGGTCCCCTGAGAGCTATGTTAATCCCTTCCAAGGGCAGCTCCCATACTAGGCCCCACCTCTTATATTTTCCATTATCTTCCACATTGCCACACTAGACACCAAGCTTATAACATTTTGGAGGTCACACCCAAACGATGCTGGATTTGGGGACCTACCTTATTCCAGTATGACCTCATCTTAGCTAATTACATCTGCAAAGGCTCTATTTTCAAATAAGGTCCCATTCTGAGGCCCTGCGTGTTAAGACTTCAATATATGAATCTGGGTGACATAATTCAATCCTAACACTCTCATACTCCTTCAACCTACAAATATGTTCTCCCCTCTCCCTTCTTACAGATAAAAGTAAAACAATAGCACCCACTTTCACCTTTTTTTTTTTTGTATTTTTAAAATTTGTTCTACCTTGATTCTTTCTTGCATTTCACAGTTTCTCAAAGAAAGAGTCATTTATTTTCCTATCCATGTATTCCTCAATTCACTTTAATCTAGGCTGGCATCACGAGTTCTCATCAAGATCACCAGTAACCGCCTATCTTTTAAATCATCTTACTTTTTACTCCTAATTTTGCTCAACTTCTCAATGGCTGTTGAAATTGGGAATCATAGGCTGGCGTTGTGGCTCAGCAGTAGAGCGCTCGCCTAGCATGTGCGTGGCCCGGGGTTTGATTTTCAGCACCACGTAAGAATAAAGGCATCGTGTACAACTAAAACAAAAAATTATATATTAAAAAAAAAAAAAAAGAAAAGAAACTGGGAATCACATCCTCCTTTAGGAACTGCATCCTCTCTCAATATCAACAGCACTACTTAGAAATCTTCCTCTTCCCTCAGCAGGATCCTTTGAAAGCATTCTGGGAATTCTGTCCCACTCCACCTCTCTTCACTCATCCACGCTCAGGTCATCAACCTACTCCTGCCCACTGATGTCTCAAGTCCATAAGTCTACCACACATCTCCCCTCGGAGCTCCAGTGTGTGACCAAGGGCTTTACTTCCCACCTTTTGTGTGTCCCAAGTCACCTAAAATGCAAGATTTCTAAACAGAAATCTTTCTCCTTCTGTGACCTTCACACTGGAGAATGGTCCACCACCAACCCAGTTGTTCTAGTCAGAAATCTGGTTGTTACCCTGCCTCTTGTGAACCCCTTGCCCACAAACAGTCACAGGGGATGCTAACAGTCTTTCCAATACAAGGCCGGGGAAGTGTTTTAGAAGAGGGCTTGGAGAGGACTCGGGAGTAACCTGAAATGTGAGTGGTTCTCACAAGGACAAACAATAAATTATAGGTGCTCAAGGCCACTGGAGGAAGTAGACTGCATTGTTCCACCCTGCCATTTCAAGTCATACCCCTCCTGTGACACTCCTCCATCCCTGGGCCTGAATCCCTGAGCCTCCCACCTCGGCCCAGAGCCAGCTCGTGCATTAGATGTGTTGGCAAAGTGCTTAAGGACAGAGTCCTTTGGGGAGGTTTTTTTTTTTTAAAGTTTTAATATTTTCTTTATAATTTTAAAAAATATTTATTTTTTTTAGTTTTAGGTGGACACGATATCTTTATTTTTTTTATTTTTATTTTGGTACTGGGGATTGAACTCAGGAGCACTCAACCACTGGGCCACATCCCCAGCCCTTTTTAGTATTTTATTAGAGACAGGGTCTCAGTGAGTTGCTAAGTTCCTCGACATTGCTGAGGCTGGCTTTGAACTCGCGATCCTCCTGCCTCAGCCTCCCAAATGCTTGGATTACAGGCGTGCACCACAGTGCCCGGCTCTTTATTTTTATGTGGTGCTGAGGATCAAACCCAGTGCCTCGTGCATGCACTCTACCACTTGAGCCACAACCCCAGCCCTTCTTCACACTTTGAAGAGAAAACAATACAAGCCAGCCTGGATTATATAGATTTACATAAGAAACCAATAGTAAAATACTGTTTTCGTATTTTATTCTTTTTTGTTTTTAAGAAAGAAGCAGACAATTCTTTTTTTTTTATTTTTTTTATTGGTAGATATACATGTCAGTTATTTTGACATATTATACATACATGGAGTATAACTTATTCTAATCAGATCCTATTCTTGTGGCTGAACATCATGTGGCGTTTCACTGGTTGTGTATGCATATATGAACACAAGAAAGTTATGTCTGATTCATTCTACTGTTTTTCCTATCCCCAACCCCCCTTCCTCCCCTTCATTCCCCTTTGTCTAATCCAACGAACTTCTACCCCTCCCCTCCTTATTGTGTATTAGCATCCACATATCAGAGAGAACATTCAGCCTTTAGGTTTTGGGGCTTATTTTACTTTAGCATGATAGCAGCAAGCAGCACTTGGAGAGAACTCCAAACTTTATTTTATGACGGCAGGTCTAAAGGAAAACAAACTCCAAATTTTGAGCCCCGATCCACAGTTTCTCACAACATTTTTAGGTTATTTGGTGTCATTTAGATCCACCACATCATTGGGGCTTTTTTCCTCTTTAAAAAAAAAATTCCTAATCTACATGGCTAAAGGCCTTTTGCAGGGTCTCTAACATAAAGCATACTCAGAAAAACAGATAAGAAGAAATGGTTATTTTCATAGTCATCTGTTAAATCTCTAGCCTTGAAAGTTTGGCACAGGGATGCTTACATATCATCACACTTCTAGAGCAGTTATTTACAATCCAAAAGGTAGGGACCTATGGTTAACAGACTTCATAAACAAATGCTGAGAGCAGGGAGGGGAACTGACTTTCCTCAGGTGTTGGTTTCTTACCATAACTTTTTTTATAATTTCATTTCACAACTAGGTCTGTTTTTTTTTAATTTATTCTAATTTGTTATTTATGACAGCAAAATGCAATTCAATTCATACTACACATAGAGTACAATTTTTCACGTCTCAGGTTGTACTAGGTCTGGTTTTGCCATCACAAATCCACTTACTGGCAAACACCATAATTTCATTCTTCTTTATGACTGAGTAATATTCCATTGTTTATGTATACCACATTTTCTTTATCCATTCATCTGTTGAAGGGCATGTAGCTTGGTTCCATTTCTCTGCTATTGTGACTTGAGCTGCTATAAACACTGATGTGCCTGCATCACTGTAATATGCTGATCTTAAGCCCTTTTGGTATATGCTGAGGAGTGGGACAACTGGGTCAAATTGTGGTTCCATTCCTAGTTTTTTGAGGAATCTCCATACTGCTTTCCAGAGTGGTTGCACCAATTTGCAGTCCCACCAGCAACGTATGAGTGTATCTTTTCCCCACATCCTGGCCAACATTTATTGTTACTTGTATTCTTTATAATTACCATTCTGGCCGGGTGGGGTGGCACACACCTGTAATCCCACAACGTGGGAGGCTGAGGCAGAATTGCAAGTTCAAAGCCAGCCTCAGCAATGGCGAGGCACTTAGCAATTTAGTGAGACCCTGTTTCTAAATAAAATACAAAAAAGGGCTGGGGATGTGGCCCAGTGATCCAGTGCCCCTGAGTTCAATCCCTGGTCCCAAAAAAAAAAAAAAAAAAAAAAAAAAAAAAAAAAAAAAAAAAAAAAAAAAAATTACCATTCTGAATGGAGTGAAATGGAATCTCAGTATAGTTCTAATTTTCATTTCTCTAATTGCTAGAGATGTTGAACATTTTTTCATATATTTGTGAACCATTCATATTTCTTCTTCTGTAAAGTGCCTGTTCAGTGCTTTTGCCCATTTACTGATTGGGTTATTTGTTTTTGTTTGCTTGTTTGTTTTAGTTAGAAGCCACAATTCTTAAGGCACAAAGCAGCCTGCCTAATCCCATCATCTCTCATGGACTACCCTGCCAATGGCCCTTCTCTTAGCACAAAGGAATACCTACACAAATTAATTCATACTGCAGCACCAAGGACTGATAATTTAACTGGGTAGCCATCCAAGGAATATTTGCTTCAAATTTGTCTAAAACAAAACAAAAAAAAAAAAAAAAAAAAAAAAAAAGGAAAGAAAGAAAGAAAGAAAGAAAAGTGGCCATTTTAAATTTTATTACATCTTCCCATTTATTTCAGAGTATGAAAAAATATATATAAACATTGTAGAAACTTCAAAGAACTCACAAAGTTAAAAGATAGAAATAAAAATCAACTATGGTGTGGTGTGGTGGCACATACCTATAATTCCAGAGATTTAAGAGGCTGAGGCTGGAGGATTGCAAGTTGGGGGTCAGCCTCAGCAACTCAGACCTTGTCTCAAAATAATATAAAAAAGGTCTAAGGATGTAGCTCAGTAGCAGAGTGCCCCTAGGTTCAGTCTCCAGTACTGGAAGAAATAAAATAGAAGGGGCTGGATTGTAGATCAGCAGTAGAGCCCTTGCCTAGCACGTGCACGGCCAAAGTTCAATCCTCAGCACCACATAAGAATAAAGGCATTGTGTACAACTAAAACAAATAAATAAACATTAAAAAAATAAAAGAAATAAAATAGAAGAAATAAATAAAAAATCACTGTTGATGGGTTTGGGCCGATGGAGTCCTGAGAAGCAGACTTGTTTCATTTTCCCTGGGCAGGAGCCAATAGGCTTAAAGGTCACTCTATTCCCTGGCCAAAGAGCCGAATAGCCTTAAAGGTTGCTCTGGTACACTCCCACCAGAAATCCCTACTTAAGCTCCTGGCAGTCTGGAGCTCAGATACGACTCTTCCCCGCTGAGAGAAGGTAGTCACTGCACCAACCTTAGACAACCCACATCCTCCAGCCCAACAGCAGCTGCCCCAGCCAACAGCTCCACAGACCATAGCCAGTGCATCTGGGCACCCACCTCCTGTACAGAGCTCGCCTAGGACTCCTCTCTCCCCGCACCTCTTCTACCTACAACCAGCCATAAAGGCCGTGAACAAATCTCTTGGCTGCACAGTTGTCTCCGGTGTGATTTTGCCCTTAACTTATAATGCCAGAGATAATCAGTATTAATAATGTGTGTGTGTATACACACATACACACACATTCATATTCACATGTTCTTTTTAAAATCACTTTATAGATGCATAATTGATATGTATTTTCTTAATGGACATCAATCTTTTAAAAAATTTTTTTTAGTTGTACTTGGACACAATACCTTTATCTTATTTATTTTACATGGTGCTGAGGCTCGAACCCAGAGCCACGCACGTGCTAGGTGAGCACTCTACCGCTGAGCCACAACCTCAGCCCCGAAATTGATCTTTATTTACTTATAATCTTATGAGTACATTCCTATAGCACTAAATGCCTGTGATTATTAATGTCACAACTAATATTTTGTATGAAGATTTTTGTCTATGTTTCCAATTATTTCATTGGGATAAACACTGTAAGTGAAACCGTAACTGAACAGAGTTCACTTCTTGGTGAGTGTGAAGCCTACGGGAACAACCAGGAGATGAAAGAGCCGTGACACGTTTCTTCATGGCAGCAGTTAGGAGCACCTGGGGACCATTCTCCAAGCACCCTCTCCCCAAGCTAACAAAGCAAGCAGCTTTGAGTGGGCAAAGCCATGCACATTCATGCAGGAAAGAGGCTCACAGCAGAGGCAGGGACCTTCTTGCGCACGCTCAGTTCAACATCATGCTTCTTCATACATCACGAGTTCCCAAAATGGTGGACCAGAAAGCCTATGGGTGGAGAATTTAGTATGATAATGAGCAAAGTTCACTTTCTCTCGTCCAAAAGCGCTGGGTCAGAATGATTCAGGGATTTTTGGCTGGATCCTTGACAGTTCTTGTGGGGGAGTCATCTGAAACAAAAAAGCAACTTTATAGGCAAAATGGCAGTCATTTAAAGGGGAAGCAGCTTATTCTTGTTAACTTCTTGAAAGCATAGCTTATATCCCAGAAAGTACCTTCCAAGCAGCTAACAACACTATAGGGTCAAAAGTTACAAACATATCTAGTTTGGGATAATGTGTTGCCAAGTTTTTCACCAGAAATGTTGAATAACCCTCTGTTCCAGGACATCTACTTCCCTGTATCCCACCAGGATTAGACATTTTGCTTTGTCTGAGAGCCTCTTATGCAAAACGCGAAATTCATTTCAGTAGCATATATTACTCATGACATTAAAGGTGTTTTTAAAATAATTACTAAACAGTTATGTGTCTTCAATGAACTTTCTGTTCATAGACTTAAATTATGATATAAGGGGGATGATCTTTTCTATTTATAAGGCCTCTCTAAATAATAGAGATATTAACTACATAATGGCACATTTTTATCCAAATTTGTAAACTTTTCAATTGGGTATTATATTTTTAATCATTTGGAAATTCTTACAAAGTTCAGTAAAGTTAAACAACCCTTCTTATTCTGCTTTAGAATTATGCCTTAAAAGCCTTTTACCAGGGCTGGGGATGTGGCTCAGCGGTAGAGCACTCACCTAGCACGTGTGCGCGGCCCGGGTTGGATCCTCAGCACCACATAAGAATAAAGGCATTGTGTACAACTAAAAGAAATATATATATATTTTTTTAAAAAAAGCATTTTACCATTCTAAAATATTTACTTTGATTTTAACATTTTATGGAGTGTTTTTTTAACATTAAAATCTAATCCAAGCCGGGCGCGGTGGCGCATGCCTGTAATCCCAGCACTTGGGAGGCTGAGGCAGGAGGATCATGAGTTCAAAGCCAGCCTCAGCAATGGCGAGGAGCTTAGCAACTCAGTGAGACCCTGTCTCTAACAAAATACAAAAAAGGGCTGGGGATGTGGCCCAGTGGTTGAGTGCCGCTGAGTTCAATCCCTGGTACCAAAAAAAAAAAAAAAAAAAAAAAAAAAAAAAAAAAAAAAAAACTAATCCATGTAGAAATGATTTTGATGCAAGCAGTAAAGAAATACTTTGAGATTCATTTTCTGAAAGAATTAGAAAATTATACAAAAATGATTTTTTGAAGAATCCATCCAGTCACTCACTAATTGACTGTTTTCCTTTTCAAAATTGAAAGTGAGTCTGCTTCTTGACCTTCTAGTCTGACACATCATCTGCTGCCTGATTCCTGGCCAAGCACTATTTTAATTTTTGTAACCTTACAGTATGTTTCAAAATCTGCTGGGATCAGACTCCACTTTTTCTTTCTTCTGCTTTTTTGAAAATTTGTTAGATACCCTATTGCCTCTATTCTCAGATGAAGGGAAAACAGCAGAGAGAGAAAGCAAGAGAGAGACAGACAGACAGAAAAACAAGAGATAGAGACAAAGAGAGAAGGCAGAGAGAGGATATGGAAGACAAACTGATTCCAGGATTATTTTAGTCCTTCCTCAAACTGATTTTTTTTTTGCTGCTGAAGAACTTCAGATTCCATTAACTGACTGTACAGTGGCCTCGGTACACAGATGTAAATTATGTCACTTCTGTCCCCATTAAGTGTCAACATCTAACTTTTAATCAATTACAAATGATTTACACTTTAAGGCCCAAAGAATATAGTCAAAGCTTTTATGTTTTCAGAACTATAAGATAAAATTATTAGAGCAGTGATCATCCCCAGGACCAATATTTCTAAATTTCTCCATTTCTTGAGAAGGAAAAAAACTTTGAACAAATATATCTTAATATTAGTTTATGGCTAAGTTCCAAAGTTTTACTATGTCATTTTAAAAAAAATTCCAAAGAACAAAAAAATGATTGTAAATCAAATTCCATAATCCTGAACATTTAATTGGTTTCTTTGTGGTCACCCAATGATGGGCTTAAGTAGATATATTTCCACAGAAGAGGCAGAACATGTGAAATTTCACTCTGCACCTAGATCTAGACTCCCATTTAGATCCTTTTGGGTAAACCACCTTTCCCATCCTGAGAGATGGCTTCCTGCAGCAGCCAAAGAGCAAGACTTGAAGCCCAGGATCACAGTCTGGGCTCAGCTCCACCACTTCTTTGCTTGATGATTCTGGGTCTCCTTGCCCATGCAATGGATAAAGTAATGCCAAATTTGGGGTTGTTGTGTGATTAAAAGGGAGAATTGGGGCTAGGATGTAGGTCTGTGGTAGATCACTTACCTAGCATAGGTGAGGCTCTGGGTTTAATCCCCAGCACTGCAAAAACAAAAACCAAAAAAGGTGAATGCATGCAAAACATTCAGCACAGAACTGGGTGGTGAGTGGGGTTCCTGTAAATGAACACATACTTTTACTGAAGTTTTGCATTTTAAAGGAGTTATGGCTTTTTAAATAAATCATATTTAAAACAAGGAACCCAGCACATTGTTGTCACTCAAGAAATGTCAGGTAATAACAAGGCAGTGCTTCTTCAGGATAAGGAGATTCTAAATTCCTGAAAATTTCATAGATTGTTAAATTTCCAAAATTCAAACATTAGATTTTTTTCCCCATTCACTAATGTAACACAAAGAGAAAAGAGGCAAAAATGACAAGTTCCATTTAAAATGTAGTATGTTTTTAAACCTCCACTATGCATTGTAATCAGTCCTCCTCTTGATTATGAAACGTGTTCCTAAAGATGTGTGTGAACAATACATCCCTTTTGAACAGACTTTTATCCCATAAAACTCAAAAGTGTTACAAATTCTCTATATAAGTCTCAGATTTAATTTTGTCCTTTTCCTTTGTAGTTAATACAAAGGAACAATACAACTAGCTTAAATGCAGATAGTCCAAGTGAAGTTCAGGCTCACCAAAGATAATGCTTTCCATCTTTGTCTCAATGGAGTAAAGTTTATGAGATATTAATTCCCTATCACTTTTAATTTTCTTACTTTACATTCATTCTTTTTTTTTTTTTTTTTTTGGTACCGGGGATTGAACTCAGGGGCACTCGACCACTGGGCCACATCCCCAGCCCTTTTTTGTATTTTATTTAGAGACAGGATCTCACTGAGTTGCTAAGTGCCTCGCCATTGCTGAGGCTGGCTTTGAACTCGCGATCCTCCTGCCTCAGCCTCCCAAGTGCTGGGGTTACAGGTGTGTGCCACCACGCCCAGCTACATTCATTTTGATAAATACCACAAGCAATATGAAGCATCAACTTCCAGAAAAATTTTAAAGCAATGGAAAAATTAAAAAAAAAAAAAAAACTATCCAGAAGCCTGACATGTAAAAATAAGTCAAAGTATAACTTCCCAGATTGAAGGGAGATGGGAAACCTGGACCTCTGCTAGCAATAACCACTCCCAATCCCAAAACCAAGATCTCTGCCACTCCTGAGATTTGTTGAATAAAACATAAGTCAGATCCCGTCACACTGTGATCAGAACTTCCAATGGTTTCCCATCATACAATGGGATTAAAGCCAAAGTCCATGGGACATGGTAGCACAGACCTGTCATCCTAGTGACTTGGGAGACCGAGACGGGAGGGTCACAAGTTCAAGGTCAGACTCAGCAATTTAGGGAGACCCCGTCTCAAACAAAAAAAACCCAAAAAACCCAAGCCCATACCTTGTCCAACTTATTCCCGCCTCTGACTACCTCTCAGTCCTTTTTATCCTAACAGATTTTCCTTCCCACCCTCTTCCATCCCATTCCACCATCCAGACAAATCACTCCACTGCTTTTACTGTCCTTCCTATTCTTTGAACAAGAAAATATCCTTGCTCCTTGGTTCCTCTACATGTGCTTTGCCTTCTACCTAAAATGTTATTCCCCCGCAAAACCCCATGGTTCCTCCTTATTTCCTTCAGGTTTACTAAAATGTTGTCTCCTCAAAGATTCTTCCTGGCTGCCCTGTATAGGCAGTACACTCCCATCCCATTACTCTATCAACGAAAAAATAAATGCTCCTTAGCATTTACTATTTGAAGGGCAAAAATCACACCGGGGACAGCTGTGCAGCCAAGAGATTTATTCAACAGCCTTTGTGGCTGGTAGCAAAACTGGAGAAGAGGTGCTCTGGTCGAAGGTCGAAGAGGTGCTGGGAGAGGGGAGTCAGGGAGAAGGGAGTGTGCAAGCTCTGGTAGGAGAGGGGAGTCAGGGAGAGGGGAGTGTGCAAGCTCTGGACAGAAGGTGGGTGCTTGGTCGCACCGGCTGGGATCTCTGGAGCTATCAGCTAAAGCAGCTGCTATCTGGCTGGAGGCTGGAGCTGTCGGCTGGGAGCGACCGTTGGGCTGAAGGTGGTGGGTCTGGAGCTGTGGGCTGGGGCAGCTGCCATCGGCTGAAGGTGATAGGTCTGGAGCTGTCAGCTGGGGCAACTGCCGTTGACTGAAGGTGATGGGTCTGGAGCTGTCACAGTGGCTTCCTCCTCTTCACAGGGTCGAGCTGATGTGTCTGAGTAGCTTCCTCCTCTCAGCATTGACGAGCTGATGTATGCATCTGTGTGTCTGTGTGTGTGTGAGTCTCTCGAACAGGGCCCTATATAGGGATTTCTGGTGGGAGGTGCACCAGAGCAACCCCAACTCCACTGGCTCTTTGCCCATAGAACAGGGCAACCTTTAAGCCTATTGGCTCTTGCTCGGGGAAAAGAAACATCCTGTCTGGGGAAGAAACATCCTGCCCAGGGAAGAAACATCCTGTCCGGGGAAGAAACATCCTGCCCAGAGAATGAAACAAGGTTGCTTCTCTCAGGATGTGGAAAACTCTGGCGGGGGAGGGTAGCCCATCTATCATTACCTTCAGCCCAATGGCCTCTCCCAGCTGACAGCTCCAGCCTCCAGCCAGACAACAGCTGCTTTAGCTGATAGCTCCAGAGATCCCAGCCGGTGCGACCAAGCACCCACCTTCTGTCCAGAGCTTGCACACTCCCTTCTCCCTGACTCCTCTCTCCCACCAGAGCTTGCACACTCCCTTCTCCCTGACTCCCCTCTCCCAGCACCTCTTCAACCTTTGACCAGAGCACCTCTTCTTTGGTTTTGCTACCAGGCACAAAGGCTGTTGAATAAATCTCTTGGCTGCACGGCTGTCCCCGGTGTGATGTTTTTTGCCCTTCGTTGGTGCCGTGACTCGGATTCTGTCTGAGCCGGAGGGCATAATCACCCGGAACTGCCTCAGCCTTCTCCCATTTTTTGATCACCACTCTGATGCATCTACCACCGGTCATCGGATTGGTAAGCCCCCCGCCCCAGAGCTCCTAAACCCGTCAGGCCTTGTACAGTGGGAACTGACCATTGATCGTCCGGCAGCCCTGCTGGTGGCCTGTACGGGGAGGATTGCACCCCACCTAGACCTTCATGGTCACAGTGGACCTTGTGGAGCTCTTTCTCTTTTTGTCTCTCTCTCTCTCTCCCTTTCCTGGGTAGGTCTCCTCATCCCCAGGGCTCCTAAACCCGTCAGGCCTTGTACAGTGGGAACTGACCGTTGATCGTCCGGCAGCCCCGCTGGTGGCCTGTATGGGGAGGATCGCACCCCACCTAGACCTTCACGGTCACAGTGGACCTCGTGGAGCTCTTTCTCTTTTTGTCTCTCTCTCTCTCTCTCCCTTTCCTGGGTAGGTCTCATCCCCAGAGCTCCTAAACCCATCAGGCCTTGTACAGTGGGAACTGATCGTTGATCGTCTGGCAGCCCTGCTTGTGGCCCGTATGGGGAGGACTGCACCCCACCTAGACCTTCACGGTCACAGTGGACCTCATGGAGCTCTCTCTCATGCTCGCGCTAGCTCCTCTCTCTCTCTCTCTCTCTCTACCCTTCTCCCTCTCCCTTTCCTGGGAACAGTTGAAGAAAGCCCTTTTTTTGGCCTCTGGCCTCTGGACTTGGGTCTCTCCTTCCCGTCTGGGACGGGACATGGAAAATCCCTGCGCAGGGTGGCCCATTGTTCTTTGGTCCCTTTGGACCCCATGTCTGTTTGACTCCAGTGACAACTGGGTCTCAAAGACTTGGATCTCTCTGATATATATATCTTGAGGGGGACGCTCCTCAGGATAATATATTTCTCCCATTCGGAACGGGAAAATGGGGGTTTCTTCTGCTGCTGCTGCTGCTTCTTCACCCCTCCTGGCTGACCCACTCCTATCCCTCCTGGCCAACTACCCTCCGATCACTCTCTTCTTTGCTCTCGTCCTCACTCTCTTCTTTGGTTTTGCTATTACTCACTATTTGTCACTCTCGTACCCACTCCGATCCCTCCCAGCCGACTCCCCTCTACAATGCCTCTTAAACAACCTAGCCACTCTTGGCCTAACTCCCAATATACAACCAACAAGACTTACCAAGTT
Organism: Tamias sibiricus; assembly: GCA_025594165.1. Taxonomy (NCBI): domain Eukaryota; kingdom Metazoa; phylum Chordata; class Mammalia; order Rodentia; family Sciuridae; genus Tamias; species Tamias sibiricus. The sequence continues at coordinate 36,028,108 of CM046665.1, read as the reverse complement.
TTGCACCCAAGATTGGCCCACATACCCCTTAGATAACCAAAACAAATGGCCTGCTTCTGGGTCCCTGGATCCCTGTATACTGAGAGATCTTTTCAACTGCTGCGAGCGATCAAAAAATGGGTGGAGATTCCATATGTTCAGGCTTTCTCCCTCCTCCATTTGAATCCCTCACTCTGTACCCGCTGCAGCTCCAACAATATCCTCCTAGCCTGTCAACCATCTGCTCCCCTACCATCCCCCTCCTTTCTTGATTTCGATCCCACAGACAGGCCGCCCCCATACCGTACCCTACCTTAAATCTCTATCTTCTCCTTTGCAGCCCTTCCTTCTCCGCAGCTCGTATAGACTCTTGTTCTGAACCTTTAACCAGCTTCTCCTTAGGGATCACCTGTTACTTCTCATCACCTCAGGGTGAATTCATCTTTTTGGTGCCAACCTCCTGGGAATCCTTTTCACCCTCAAGCCTGACCTACCTGTCTTGTCGTATCCCCCCCATAACACTACACGTCGCCCCATTTCAGCAGGAAGTAGCCATACTGACACATGATGTCCCACTTCCTAAGAAAACAGAAAGGGGGGAATGATAGATGGGCTACCCTCCCCACCCCGAGTTTTCCACATCCTGAGAGAAGCAACCTTGTTTCATTCTCTGGGCAGGATGTTTCTTCCTCGGACAGGATGTTTCTTCCCTGGGCAGGATGTTTCTTCCCCAGACAAGATGTTTCTTTTCCCCGAGCAAGAGCCAATAGGCTTAAAGGTCACCCTGTTCTATGGGCAAAGAGCCAATGGAGTTGGGGTTGCTCTGGTGCACCTCCCACCAGAAATCCCTATATAGGGCCCTGTTCGAGAGACTCACACACACACAGACACACAGATGCATACATCAGCTCGTCAATGCTAAGAGGAGGAAGCCACTCAGACACATCAGTTCGACCCTGTGGAGAGGAGGAAGCCACTGCGACAGCTCCAGACCCATCGCCTTCAGCCGACGGCAGCTGCCCCAGCTGACAGTTCCAGCCTCCAGCCAGACAGCAGCTGCTTTAGCTAATAGCTCCAGAGATCCCAGCCTGTGCGACCAAGCACCCACCTTCTGTCCAGAGCTTGCACACTCCCTTCTCCCTGACTCCTCTCTCCGAGAAATGGGGGGGGGGGGGGGGGGGGGGGGGGGGGGGGGGGGGGGGGGGGGGGGGGGGGGGGGGGGGGGGGGGGGGGGGGGGGGGGGATAAAAAAAAAAAACACCAGAGCTTGCACACTCTCTTCTCCCTGACTCCCCTCTCCCAGCACCTCTTCGACCTTCGACCAGAGCACCTCCTCTCCAGTTTTGCTACCAGCCACAAAGGCTGTTGAATAAATCTCTTGGCTGCACGGCTGTCCCCAGTGTGATTTTGCCCTTCACTATTAATGACTATTAATGACACATTTCTCCCTCTCTCTCTCTGAGTGTGTGTGTGTGTGTGTGTGTGTGTGTGTGTGTGTGTTTGTACACATACTTATTTATTGCCTGTGTCTCCCAATTCAACATAAACTTCTTAGGATAGGATGTTTGTTCTGTTCATCATCAACTTATAATGTTACCCAAACATAGTAAATGCTGGTATAATGAATACTTCAATAGGCAGTTTTAAACCTGCCTGATGAGGCTAGGGGTATAGCTCAGCAGGAGAGGGCATACTTAGCATGTGCAAGGCACTGAGTTCAAACCCCAGCACCAAAATAAAACAAACACAATCAAAAAACAACAAAAACCCTCTGTGATAAAAATTCAAATACTTGTGTAAGTCAATACTCTATTCTATAGACAAGCACAGAACACTGTCAAAAGTGGCATTAGAAGAAGGACACTGAGGTTGTCACATTAGATAATGCCCCAAAGCACAAGTTGTTTCAACATCCAAATTTTGTGATTCAGGAGATGCAGGGGAAGCAAAGATGGGCTTGTGAATGGTGGGAAAGAATCCCATGAATGCAAATTATTTTTGTCACAAGTTTCATGGGGCACCAAAACATGACAGGAGAATAACAGACATAGTCTGGTGCTGGGTGCGTCCTCTAGCATGCATCAAGGTTGTGGTCCATGAAATATAAAAAACGCACCAGGTCCAAAGATCCACACAGATGGGGTCCCTGGCTTCTTGCTTCTACCCACACTCTGCCAGCAGGGTCACACCATGCTGTAGTCTGAATGAGTGTTTCCTCCCCAAATTCCTATCTTGAAATTCTGTAACAGGAGGTGGGACCTTTGGGAAAGTTATTGGGTCACGAGGGTGAAGTCCTTATTAGTCTGTTAATATGATTCATGCCCTCATAAAAGAGATTTCAGAGAGCCACCTAACCCCTTCCGTCATATAAGGACATTACAAGAAGGCACCACTTGTGCACTAGAAAGTGGGCCCTCACCAGACACAGACCTGATAGTGCCTTGATCCTGAACTTACCAGCCTGTGAGAAATAAAGGTCATTGTTTATAAGCCACCTAGTTTACGGCATTTTGTTATAGCAGCCCAAATGAACTATGACATGCCAGCTCTTACACCCACATACAGGGCATTGGTCATACCTGTCCTCAAGCTGTGGCCCCCAGGCCTGACACACAGGGTGTTTATATTGAAATTCCTGCAGTGCCATTCTTATGCAATATCTTTTTTCTTCACCTGTTCCAGGGATTGCCCTTACATGTATGTCCACTTAGGGGCTTTCCATGTGATAAAGCTCAGAGCTGAGGCCCACTTTAAAAACATACCCAGAAATCATGAGATGCTGTTGTGGCTTAAGCAAGCAATTAAATGAAACAAACTCTACCTCAAAAATCACTTCCCCAGAGTCCTGGCATTCTCACTAACATTCACTTAATACAAGTTTTACCAGAGTAAGAGGCAGGTCCACAGAAATGTGGCCTCAGTCACTGTAAATAAGTTGGGTTATTTTGGATGTTAATTGGACATTAACTACAGCTCTTGTTTAAATTGAAGCTATCATGCTGGAGCCTACTGTTCTGCTACCAATAAATTAAGGTTTGACATGAGAACCTGTGGTCTTAAGACACTTTGAGTTGTTTCCTCTTTCTTTTTTTTTTTTACTCCAGGATGGCTCCTATTCATCTTGAGGTCTCAGCTGCTCTGTCAGTCCTTCAGGGAGTCTGTCTCTGTTCCTCTCTCACATCCCAGAAGGCTGTCTCATTGCTCTGCCCCCAGGCTCAGAAAGCCTGGAATTTGCCTTAAATGGTCTCGACTGCATTTACCTGTGTAATATCTGTCTCCCCTACTAAACTACAGGTGAGCTCTGGGTGGGCAGAAGCCGTGCTCTATTGCTCGCTAGTTTTCCCATCATTTGTCAGGAAGTGCTCAATATGGTGAATAAAGAAATGAATAAAATACAACCTGAACCATGCATTGACACTACCACGGATGTTGGTAAAAGCTCAGCTTTATTAGGGTGACGGCTTCCCTTACACAAGAAAAAAGCGGAGATCCCAGGAGCAGGATGAGGATCATTTTCTCAAGGCTGTCATTCTCAATCTTCCTCACGGGATAATTCAGGTCCTTGCAGGAGCACCTACTGAGTCAGGAAGCCCATGGAATCTTGGGCTTGAGTTTTAGGGAATATCAACCTTAAGGCTTTTGAAATACTGATAGGAATAGTAAGGGAGATGTAGAAGGGCTCAGGCAGCCAGGGCAAGATGGCGGGTGAGGAGGTTGGGGCAGGGCCAGAACAAAGGAGCATGGGGAGGGTCTTTTGATGAGGTCAACTTCCTGATTCTTCCAAGCTCTCATGGACACAAGCAGGGACCCAATCAGAAAGACACTTCTGTACTTGTGCCCCTAGGTAGGGGATCCAATAGAAAAACTAAAACAGATACGTGGACAGAGGGGGCACCAATCAATAATAGTGAGGAGACCAGGGGAGAACATAAGGAAAGAAGAAAATTCCAGAGATCATAAAAAGAAAAAGCCGCTGGGCATGGTGGTACATGCCTGTAATCCCAGCACTTGGGAGGCTGAGGCAGGAGGATCACAAGTTCAAAGCCAGCCTCAGCAATGGTGAGGCACTTAGCAACTCAGTGAGACCCTGTCTCTAAATAAAATACAAAAAAGGCTGGGGATGTGGCCCAGTGGTCGAGTGCCCCTGAGTTCAATCCCTGGTACCAAAAAAATTAAATTAAAAAGAAAAAGAAAAAGAAAAAGCCAAAACTCACCCATTGGAGTCCCAGCTCCAGGGACCCTTCTCTTCAGAGAAAAGTCTCTCTCTGTATCTCTTACGATTTTGCAATAAACCTGCTGCTTGCTTGCTATCTGTGTCCTGTTCTTCAATTCTTTGCTAAACGGAGACAACGGACCCACCACCCTTCAATGGTAACAATAGTAGAAATCAGGTCAACTGTTTTTCAAAGCTTCAAACAGACAATAAACAAACAAACAAGAGGAAATATCCATAGAGTGTTTTTCAATACCCGGAGGACCAAACATAGCAATACTCTTGGCACTGAGTCATTCCTCCACTTATCACTTCTTCCTGGGTACCCGGAGAACGGGCAGCCTTGGGAGCATAAGGAGACAACTTTTTAGGCATATAAACTATGGCAAGCTTCCAAGGGACACCACCACTGACGATGGTGTGAACCTTCAAGTAGTATTTTTGGCATAGGCTGTTAGCTAAGATGAGCCAAGGCAGGAGACAAAATTGTACACAGTAAATGGCATCTACTCCTGGCATCCAAGTTGTGGGGTTCACCTTTGAGCGCTCAAAGATATATTTTGCAAGGTGTTTTCAGGCAAGAGATGCTGTAGGGCAAATGAGGACAAGAACATGAAATCTCAGTTCCTAACTTTGTGACTTCATTTGTGTCTGCAAAGTAATGCGTTTGGTAACCTTTCAATAATACCATTACACATTAGGCGCAAGGAGAAGGAAAAGAAAGTTTAGAACACTGTGAATATGGAGGAAGAGAATTCTGACAACTGGGGCGGGGAAGGGGAGCTCCCCTTGGAGACAGAGAGGGCATTAGAATTGCCATCACGGATTGCAAGTATCACAAAGGAGCAAGAACTGATAGGTAAATGCCAAGGCAGCAAGCAACCACAGCCTGACAATGACGCCTGAAATGTTACAAGCTTGGAAGTTTTCCTAATCCTTGTTTAATCTCCTGGGAAATTTTCCCCCATAAAAATGCGTATTTTAATTCCATAATGGAAACCAAGAGGCAAATGGATTCTATTTTATAGCCAACTTACAAAGAAGAATCTGTTTCACTAGTGAGTGGACATCTGTATTTATAAAGGGAAGAGGTTCTTGGTGATGATCATTTAGTCTCTGAGAAAATGGCCCCTGATTCATTCATCTGACAAATGCTCACTGAGCCAGGCACTGTTCTAGGCGCCTGGGAGGCTGCAGCAAGTAAAGCTCTGCCTCCAGGAGCTCACATTCTAGTGGGAGAGAGGGGACACAGGGAGAAAACAAGCAGAAAGTGTTTTGGCAGGTGAGGAAGCTGTGGAGAGAGGAAGGAGGAGGTCTGCAGGTGTGGGGGCAGGGCAGGAAGGACTCACTGAGATTTCTCATGCTTGTGCTGAGAATGTGACTGAAGATTTAAAGGAGTTGAAGGAGCCATTCATGTGGCTTTGAAGGGAATGGGGTTCCAGGCAGAGGGAACAACAAGTGCAAAACCCCTGACATGGGGCTGCTCCTCCAGTGCTCCAGAACCAGCAAGACTGGTGTGGGTGTAGGAGCGCAAAACAGAGGGTAAGATCGGAGTGCACAGATGGAAAGGGCTGGCATTGTGTGGGCTGTGGCCTGAGTGAGAGTGGAAACTGCTGTGGGATTCGAGAAGAAAAGATACATGACCCAAGTTGTGTTGGATATATTTAACCTGAAGCCACGGGTGGGGGATGGAGGAATGAAATAAAGAAAGAGTAAGACTTTAAGACTTAAACTCCCAGCTGGGTGTGGTGGTGCATGCCTGTAATCCCAGCACTTGGGAGGCTGAGGCTGGAGGATCGCAAGTTCAAAGCCAGCCTCAGCAATGGTGCACTTAGCAACTCAGTGAGACCCTGTCTCTAATAAAATACAAAAAAAATGGGCTGGGGATGTGGCCCAGTGGTCGAGTGCCCCTGAGTTCAATCCCTGGTACCAAAAAACAAAACAAAACAAAAGTCTTAAACTTCCAAAGTGTTCCTCCTCATCCACCAACTCACCTTCAACATTCCCATGGAGATTTTCAAAACTAGGCTGAGAGGTCATTTTGCAAAAATGCATAGAACAGCATTTCTGTCATTTTGTATATACTACAGCGATGCCCAAGATAGCTCAGGATAGAATAAAGAGGGGTCTGTCCACAATAAGTCAAGTGAGGCTTTCTCCTTCACCGCCATCTTCTCACCAGCTCTCCCCTTTCCCGTTCCCCTCTCCCTTCCTCCCTTTCCCCCTTCCCCCTTCCTCCCCTTCTCCCCTTCCCTTAATAAACCCCTTTTCCTACAAAAACAAACAAACAAACAAACAAAAACACACAATAAGAGTAAGGCAGATTCTACCCACGTTCTACCCAACGTGGGTGGGCCTCATCTAATCCACTCGGTGCCAGAGCAGAACAGATCAAAGAAGAGAAGAAAGAGAAAATGAGTGCTCTCTCTCTCTCTCAAGTAGACCATCAGTTGTTTCCTGTACTTGAACTAGAACTTACACGAGCAGTCCTCCTGGTCAGGCCCTCACACTTGGACCAAAACTTACACCAATGGCTCTCCTCATCCTCAGGTCTGTGCACTCAAATTGGAACTACACCACCATCCCTCTCCTGGTTCTATCTCCAGCTTGCAGATAGCAGCTGGTAAGATTTCTGCATTTCTATATCATGTGAGCTGATTCTATACTGTAATCCACATCTATCTACCCACCCACCTGCTTACCTACTTTCTTACCTACTTGGGTTCTGTTTCTCTGGAGAACCCTTGCCTAGTTGGGTTGATTGAAGAGACTTAGATAACTAAGGATTCAGCTGTAGTCAAAGAGGCAACGGTTCCAAACTCAGGTTCCTTTGTCATAAAAGAAGCCTAACTAGTTTATTTTTCATTCAACTCCATGATGATCTTCCTGTGCTTCATTTACCTTCAACTGGTGCTGAAAGGCCTCAGGATTATACCGAGGGATCAAATAAAGAATGTAAACCTCTTGTCTTTCGGGCCCCCACTTACACATCACTTCACACAGCAACAATTGCTGAGATAGACTCCTGCTTCCCCTGTGGAATTCCCTGGCAACTGAACATAAATAAAGAAATCAGCCCAGGGAAGGGGGCTCTGGGCATCACTAGGGTGGGGAGGAAAGGAGCCGAGGCTCAGAGCACAGCATTTCCTGTGCTACCTCAAAGACCCCAGCACCTGACAGAAGTGCAACCGTGACAAATATGCAGAGTGTAGTCTCTCACCATAGGAATTACCAAAGAAGCTAAAAACAGAAACATGCACTGCATAATCTCTAACCTCAGGGGACAACAAAAACAGAGGATTGCTGTGTCAATCTCATTTCCTCGTTAGGCGCATTATCATAAGTGGGGCCTTTCGTTCTGAACGCCACACTTCACTAACATTTACCCGGCTTCGGCTTCTGAAATATTGGATTCCATAGTAATTTTATTTTTTGCTTTTGATCTTTACTGTTTTGTTCATTTATCCATAAACATGAGCTACCGAACCAACTTAAAATTAAATAGCTAAGGTTCAAACCTGAGGCTATCCAGATTGGACTAAGCCAGCAGCCCAAGGAGGACCTTGCTGTTGACATGAGTAATAATAATAAATGTTAAATGTCAATCTTTGGAATACCTCCATGTAAGATTACTTGATGATGATCCATGTCTTGATTTATATTGGTCCTCTGGTTTAAAAGGGAGGCGATTTATGCAACATATGGATTTTCCTCGGTATGGATGGTAAAGAGTTCTCCTAATGCGAATTTTGTAAATCTTCCTCTGTGTCAAAACACTGGCTTACAGAATGGTTCTGTGAAGGGGAATTGTTAGAGCCACTCTGCAAAGCAGTACTTCGTATCACTTGACTAATTTTAAAAGTAGCTCGTTCAAACAATTTTGGCAACTGAACTATTTTCTGAAATCCAGAATAGCAAAAACTTGAGAGCAAAACGGGACAAAACGGGAGACTTTAGAACAAGTCACAGTGCAGTGTAGGGTGTCATCCGTTTACTGGAACATCATCAGTGAAGGAAGAGAGATGGGGGTGGGTCCTCAGTGGGTTCGCCCACAGCCCCTGTCACCCACCATGCCAAGCCTCAGGCCAGGGACAGCTGGTGGATGTAGGCTGCTTAACCTAAATGTCTACAAAGCAGAGGGCTGAGATCTGTGACCATGTTTTCACAATTGAGGAGAATGGGAACCACAGGTGTGCCTGATCTGTCCAGAGTTATTCAACATGCCAAGGACCTAACACATAACAGCAGAATGAGAGTTTGGGTCCATGGATGCTGGTTCCAAGGCCTGTGACTTTACGTGACTTGTCTTTGGGCCCCCACTTACACATCATTTCACAAAGCAACAATTGCTGAGATAGACTCATACTGGCTACAGAAGTCATCAAAAGAATCTAAGCTCCAAAGATCCCTCTTACAGAAAGTTGTTCATTTTTTATTAAGATACACTTAGAGGACTTAATTTGACTCTAATGATGAAGAGGAAGAGGGAAACTAATCTTCACCAGGTATACCAGGCACTGTTCTGTGTTGTGTGTTAATTCCTTCAGTCCTAAGAACAGTGCTGCTATGTGGACTCTATTATTATCCCCATTCTACAGATGGGGAAACCAACTCACTGATGAGGACATACATCTGGTAAGTGAAAGGATCAACATAAAACCCAAGTCACTGGCTCCAGAGCCCCATGCTCCTGACTTCTTTGTGGTGCTGCTTCTCAGACACATGCATATGGACTGGTTAACACAGCCCACAATCTTGTAATTCTACACTGTACCACCTACACTTAATTTCAAAACAACAATCATGTTACCTTCCTACTGGCAAAAATGAGACACTTGGGACATGGAGTAGCTGACAAGTTCCTAAGAAAATGAGGATCTCTCTCAAATTGACTCCATTGGAAAACAAATCTATATTTGAAACCAGATCTGTGTTCTTTGATATCTAGAATGCCTACAGTAGTTTCAACAGACTGAAAACACATGTCCCCCACAGGTTTAAAGGACGGGCTCTCCAAGGCAGGGTTCATCCCCAGGGGCCTGTCCTTATCTTGGGAATTCATGGATGACCTTCCTTTAGAAGTCTGGAGATCCACTTGAACATTCAAAAAAATAAGTGAAAACCAGGCTTTTCTCATTAAAAGTAAAGTAACCTTAGAAAAGCTATTGTCATGCATATTAGAGAGAAGACATGGCCTGCTTCACAGAGAGCAGTACTCAGAGAGCAGTCAGGTCTGTTTGTGCAGGTGTATCCGTCTGTGAACAAACAAGTCCGGATCAATCCTCCTAAATTTCACCGTCCAGAACAGAGAGATAGCAAAGCATAAAAATCATCTGACTCTCACTTCTGACATTCTTGATTGTCTGCCTTTGTCCTTTCATTTTCCCCTTACAATTGCACAGAATGTTTTTGACTTGATTTAGGGAATATTTTTTATCCCACAGAAATGGCTTTTATTAAAGGTTGAAAGAGGAGCTATTAGTTCACTGGCTCTCAAAGATGCAGGAGCGAGCAGATGCTTTTGTCTACCCAGCATCCCTTGCTTAGGGAGCCACTTCTCCTCATATGTAGTTCTGGGGTTCCCTGTGGCCCAGGCCATCCATAAAAGGACCCTCTCGCCTAGGTGATAATGACTGGTTCAAGGATGGCAGGTGACAGCTCTTTCTGATATGTATTTTAATCTGGAAAGATAAGTGGCTAGGGCTGGGGTTGTGGGTCAGCGGCAGAGCGCTCGCCTCGCATGTGCGTGGCCTGGGTTCGATCCTCAGCACCACGTAAACATAAATGCATTGCATTGTGTACAAAAGTACTAAAGTAAATAAATAAGTATTTAAAAAAAGAAAAGAAAAGATAAGTGGCTACTGGAAGCCATCATACCTGCAAATAAAAAGATGAGATTCAGATGGAAGGAGAAAAATTCTGGAATCAGTGAGATTCCGATCACTTCCAATCCTGAAGACTAATTCCTGCAGTTCTTTCTTCCTTCCTGTGAGATGGCTTAACAAATATTCCTGTGAGATAGCTTAACAAATACTTCAGAAGGTCCCTGCCCGAGCTGAGTGTATTTTTTCCTCTTAAAGAAGACTGAGTTTCTTTTATACCCAATAAATGGGTCATCTTGCAAGCCTCAGTCTTCTCTGCATTAAATTCATTTCTTCCTTTTTGGCTTTGCAGTTGGCCCAGACTTTAGGAAAACATGAGTGCTTTCTAAGTGCAGTAACTTTTGTCTGTGGGGAAACAGAGAAATACCCTATTTTGCTTAAAAAATGGCAAAATGCTCAGGCATCTTTATAACATTCTGGTCATCTAAGTGGTCACCTTGACACCAGGATGTGTTTGTACTAGGGACACTGCTGTCATTTCAAACAGAGATTCTCAAGATAGCTGCATGTTAAAATCACCTGAAGAGATTTTTAAAATACCAAAGTCACGGTCTCATCTGAGAGATTCTGGTGGGGTTTTTTTGTACCGGGGATTGAACTCAGGGGCACTCGACCACTAGGCCACATTCCCAGCCCTTTTTTGTATTTTATTTAGAGACAGGGTCTCACTGAGTTGCTAAATTCCTCGTCATTGCTGAGGCTGGCTTTGAACTCGTGATCCTCCTGCCTTAGCTTCCCAAGTGCTGGGATTATAGGCGTGCACCACCACTCCCAGATCTTTTTTTTTTTTAATGATGGTGGTGGTACTGGGATTGAATCCAGGGACACTCTACCACTGAGCCATATCCCTAACCCTTTTTTAAAATTCTTTTTTATTTTGAGACATGGTCTCACTAAGTTGCTTAGGGCCTCATTAAGTTGCTGAGGTTGGCCTCAAACTTGTGATCCTCCTGCTTCAGCCTCTCTAATCACTGGAATTATAGCATGTGCCATTGTGATCAGCAACTTGACCTTCTTTGACATAATTCTTTCTAACAAATGATCATATAACCTATATAGTATATGGTGTATGTATTAGTGTTCTAGGGCTGCAATAAGAAAGTACTAACAATTGGATGGCTTCACAGAAATTTGGAGGCAGAAACAGGCACACGGGGAGAATGACATGTGAAGGTGAAGGCAGAGACTGAGATAATACTTTTAAACCAAGGAACATCAGAGATTGGCAGCAAACCAAGCAGCACAAGGTAGGGAAGAAGCACGGAACAAAGGAATCAACCCTGCTGACACCTTTTGGTTGGATCTTGGACTTTTTTTTTTTTTTTTTTTTTTTTGAGATGGCATATGCTGCTATGATACGCAGGCAGTCCTCCAATGCCTGGGCTCCAAGATCTTGCTGTTTCAGCCTCCCAAGTAACTGGGACTATAGGTGTATACCACCACACCCAGCTTGGATCTTGAACTTTGAACCCGAAGAAACCCAAGAAAATAAATCTCTGCTTAAGCCACTCCATTTGTGGCATTTCATTACAGAGGCCTTAGGAAACTAATGTAGTCCCTTACAGAAAACAAGGGTCTAAGGCTTTGTAATCAATCACCTTTGATACCGTACTGGTGGAGGAAAGTCTGAGAAGTTTGAATCAAGGGTCATTGTTGATCTTTGTGCTATTCCTGAAGTTTATTACCAGCTACTTTTCGGAGACAAAACTTTTTTCCTGTCCCAGAAGATAGATCCATAAAGCCCAGCAGTTTGCATACCACAAAAGTCAAATTATAATATTTTTTTGCAGCAAAAAACATATTGTTGTGGATTTACAAAAAAGGTATTTACAGAAGCTTTGTTAGTGCTAGACACAGTGGCACAAACTTATAATCCCAGCTACTTGGTTACAGCAGAAGGATCAAAAGTTCGAGGCCAGCCTCAGCAATTTAGCAAGACCCTGTCTCAAAATAAAATTTTAAAAAGGGCTGCAGAGGTAGCTCCATGGTACAGTGCTTGCCTACCATGTGTGAGGCCCTTGGTTCAATCCCCGGTATCACAAAAACAAACAAAAACCTGGAAGTTTCATTAGCAAACCACAAAATGCTCTAAACAACTAGAACACTGGAAAAATCTAGTTGCTTTCTACTCAGGGACTAATGACATGGATTAATTTATAAAAAAATTCCAGTAAATCATATAATCTGTGCCACAAAACCTCAAGTTGCCAATTTTTAAGACTATTCCCCTAGCTTATTTCAGAAACATTTCCATGGAAATTAGTCAGCCTGTGGAACTATAGAATAAAACTTTGGCTTAATCACTGATGTTAAGAACTGATCATTTCCTGTTATGATACAATATTTACAAACAGAAAGTTAAGAAAAGGCAGAATAGACATTGATCTTACTGGTGGAAACTGTAAACTTCTTAGAAACGAAATTACCAAGAGTTTGACTAGTTGTTAACTGAATCTTCTCAACGTTCTCTTATTGACTGTTTTCTGTTTAGCTTTAATATCCAATTTTATTCTCTTAGACATCTCAAGGTCATACTTCTGTCCACAGTGCTTTCAGCTCTTTGGGAGGAATATATTCCTTTAGGAATTGGAGGAAAGTAAAGAATAAGGGACAAAAGATTAACTTTATAAAACCTAACAAAGTATATTTGCTACTTGGGTTAAACAGACAAAATTTTGAGTTAAATTCTTCATTGATTTACTTTGTGACTATAGGGAAACTTCTTCAATTTTTTGTTCTTTGGTTCTCTTCACTTTAAGGGAAAGAGCCCCAACATCAAAATATTGGAAGTGTCAATGGGCAAATAAACTAATTCATTATCAAGACCCGAATTAGACAGTGTTAGTTAATTATGGTACTTCTACTGGAGCCAAAGGTAAGGAGATACTCTTTTTCCACATAGATAACAACTGCTGGTGGACACTACAAAAGAATAGACTGGAAGAGAATAAATCAACACAAAGAAAATAGAAAGTGAGAATGAGGAGGTAGATTACTGATGATATGATATGAACATGCACTCCTGCTCAGCACCTAATACATCTCTAGTCTTCATGGTGATATGAGGCATAAGAACCTTTTATGCTTAAGTTCTTTGAGTTGGTTTCTGTCATTTACTTCTAAAAAGAGTCCTAATGAGGCTGGGCACAGTGGCACCTGCCTGTAATCCCAGCAACTTGGGAGGATGAGGCAGAAGGATCGCAAGTTTAAGGCTAGCTGAGAAACTCAACAATCCTGTCTCCAAATAAAAAATAAAAACAGCTGGGAACTGGGAATGTATCTCAGTGGTAGAGCACCCCTGGGTTCAATCCCCAGTACGGGGGTGGGGTGGGGTGGTGGTGGTAATGTGCTAATTAATCTAGGATTCTATTATTGAAAATAATAATTATTATTATATCAAAGATGACTGTCCCTTTCTACTCTTTAAAAGTGTATCCATTCCGAAAAGGTCCGGGAAACCTTTATGGGAAGGAAAGAAAACTATTACAGATTTCATTTCCAAAGAGAGGATGGGAGGAAATTAAGTCTCCTCTTAATAGCCCCAAGGGTCCACAGTTGTGTTAGCATAATTGCAGCCATCTTCCTTTCCCCCACCCCTCTATGAATACCGTTCTTATTCCCAAGAAATAGAAACTACCCCAAGATAAAACCTTCCGGCAGGCCATGCCGGTCCTCTCTGTTCTCTCCTAGAGAAGATAAAGGGAGATCAGGGGATGCTTACTATGTCAGTCAAGACTAAACCCGCCCCTAGCACAAGGCCATGATTCTAGCCTATAAAAGGTAACATTCTAGGGGGAGTTGCTGCTGCTGTCCTTCTCTTTGTGCAGAGTAGCCTTGTCAGACTCCTGACAATAAACCCGCTTCTTATCCCAGGTGTGTGTGTGATCAGTTCTACACCACTTTTCTTTCAAGTTGGAGGAAGCAAAGAATTAAATTTGGGTTCAAAACAAAGGAAGACTTTTCAGTGTTTAGGGCTATATGATGGAACAGAGTATATTCTACCTAAGTTCACTTCTTTTCTATCATGATTCCTGCTACACTAGTCTCAGCTTTCATCAGGACTGCTGCCACTGTTGATATAAGATGCAAAGAAAAGACCACCAACTCCAATTTTAAATTAAAGCAAGCTTATATTGTATACACACAAAGAGAGCTGGCCAGTGGCTGCCCCTCCCAAACACCGGGCTTGGGGTCAGCCCTGCTCTCAGGGAAGACAAGGTTTTTTTTTTTTTTTTTTTTTAATATTTATTTATTTGCTTTAGTTGCACACAATGCAATGCATTTATGTTTACGTGGTGCTGAGGATCGAACCCGGGCCGCGCACGTGCAAGGCGAGCGCTCTGCCGCTGAGCCACAACCCCAGCCCGAAGACAAGGTTTTTATAGTTCAAAGAGTTACAAAAAATCTTGGGAACTTACAGCTAACAAGGTCAGACATATGTAATTCAAGAGCAAGTAGCAAACTAATAATCTACATGGCATTGCATTCCAAGGAAGGGAGTATGGTCAAACCCCACATCAAAAGTTTATGAGGCACCGTTAGTTTTAGAAAGAGAGAGTTGTTATCTGGTCAAGGAAAGCCAGGCCTGAGTGAGCTCAAGGCCTGGGCATGAATGCCAAACAATTTTAAAACATCAAAATAAGCTCAGGCCAAATAGGAATCCTAGCATTTCATAGAAAACTGAAGTGGGCTTTTCATAACTTTTTGACAGGATGGCTCCTGGTCTTAAGATGGAATTAGGCTGGTTTATCACCACAGCCCCCTAAAGTCACACTGAATCAATGTTCTTTGATCCTCCACTATGTGCTAGGTACTATTCTAGATGCTGTGGGCTCAGTAAAGGACAAACAGACAAAACTCCCTGCCCTTAAGGAGATCACATTCTTATCAGGGGAGGCAATTGATAAACAAGTACAGGGCAGGACCTGACAGCCCCAGGATAGATAGGAAAGGAGGTAGGGAGTGTGGGTGTAGGAGGAAGGACAGGGTTACACCTGTACACAGGGTTACCAGCAAAGGCCTCACCAAGAAAGGGATACTAGAGCAAAGACCAGGACATGAGGGAGAGAGATTTGCAGGTATCTGGGGACAGTATTTCCAACAGAAGGAATACTGAGAGCAAAGTATTTTGGGCCTGTTCGAGAAGAACGGCTAGGCTAGCTTCAGTCTTACTGGTCTTGCAGGTGTAGAAGCTGGAGGGGTGGGTAGAAAGAAGGTGTTCTGAGAGGCTAGGGGTGGCAGCAGAGCAGGTGGGTGTTAGGTTACAAGTGTGACTCTGCATTTTGCTGTTAAGGGGCCTGAAAACAATGGAAGGTGGAGTGGAAACATGATTACATTTTAAAAGGTTCTTTTGGCAGCTGTTTTCAAAATAAATTGTCTCCTTGTTGCCAATCTGATCCTCTAGAGTTCATTGTCCACAAGGCAAAGGAATCTTTTGAAACGCGTAGAATGACCAGGAATATATTCTTAGATATTTATTCCCAGAAAAATAAACCTTACCACATAAAAAAAATCTTGCACAAGATTGATTATTCAGTGTAGCTATATTTGTAATAGCCCCAAACCGGAAACAACCAGAATGTCCTTTCTACAAATTTAGTTACTAACCTGTGGTACATCCATATGGTGGAACACTACTAAGCAAGCAAAAGGAACAAACTATTGATACATGCAACAAACAAGGATGGCTCTCAAGGGCACTAAACTAAGAGAAAAATCTTACAAGATCACTTATTGCATGATTCCACTTACATTATTAGTCGCATAAGACATACCCAGGGGAAGAAGTGAATGAAGGGTCAGGTGGAGTGGTTCACACCTGTAATCCCAGTGACCTGGGAGACTGAGGCAGGATCATCACAAATTCAAGGCCAGACAGGGTAATTTAGCGAGACTCCATGTCAAAATTAACAATAAAAAGGGCTGGGGATATAGCTCAGTGATAGAGTACTCCTGGGTTCAATCCCCAGTACTGCAAGAAGAAAAAAAAATTGGGTAGAGATTACCTAGGACCTCTCAGTGCTATCTTTGCAAAGTCTTGTGAATCTATTTCAAAATAAACAAGTTCTTTTTAAAGAAGCACTGAAGAAAAGAAATGGTGTGTCAATGAAACTGTGCACTGTCTACATGTTACCTGCTTCTCTACTCTTTCACTCTTTGAACTATTTTGATAACTATCAATGTTTAAAAAACTGATAGACATGCAAATTGTCATGTCTGGTAGAGGTTCCCTGCCCCCTGTGCCCCCTCCCCCTGGAAAATGCATTAATACATTCAAGTCAACATTCTATAATTCATACCAACATGTGATTTCCTTTGAACACTACCAGGGCACTGAGTAAGCTAAGTAAAATCTTCAACACGTGCTCATTTTTATGTTTGTCTGAGAGTCATGATTTTACCTTTTCTGAAAATTATCTTTTAAGAACATGAATCTTGTCATGTTATTTCCCAGCTTAACCACCTCCATGGTTAGGATGAAGCCAAAATGTTTCCTGGTTTGATACAAGACCCTGCATGGGGTGGGCCCAGCCTCTCTCCCCAAGACTGCTTGCCTGCCCCTCAGCTGCATGAGAACACAGACTAGCTCCCACCTTAGGGCTCTTGTTTATGGGTCGTCCCTTGGCCTGGACTACTCTTCTCAGATAATTTTTTTCTTACCCGTGAATTTTCAGCTCAACTGACCCACCTCAGAGAGGTCTTCTTAGCCACTCAACTAAAAGAAACATCCCCACCCTACTTTCTAAATCATATTTGTATCTATCCAAAATAATAATGTTAAGTTAGTTATTAGCCTATTTGCTTATTATCTGCTTCCACCTCACCTCCCAATCCCATAATAGTAGGACCTTGGAATTTGGTTCACCATTGTAAAATCCCTCATTGCTTAGAAAGTTACCTAGCACATAGAAGACACTCAATTAATGTTGAGTGTCTGGATATAAACACCCTGGGAAATGATGTTTCTGGAGCAAGTGAGATCCCTATCACTGTTGTACCTAGGTACGATTTGTATAACCACTGGACAGGGTCATTGAAAAGCTATGGTTACAGCCTTGGCTACAAGATTTAAAACCGGTAAATTCCCTTCTAGTCCTATGTTTATGATTCTGTGGCCACCACACCTTTTTGCTATGCAATAGGAAAAGCAAAGGAGTATTCCTTAGTCATTTTCCACTGATAGTATGCACACTCCTGTTCCTCCTGCAATATCATCTCAGCATTAAAATGTTGAAGCTAATCAGACATTTAATTTCAAAGTGGAAGGTCATTATCTTGTCACAAAATTTTATTCCAATTACTTTTTTTCTATTATATGAAATGAATTAAAAGTAGCACAAAACATTGGGAGATCAAACAGTCAATCAGAAGCTCATTAAATATCATTGAAATTGGTGCAATAAAAAGCATTTCCCATGGCTGAGTTATTATTTAAAGGCTATATTCTGGATGGCTTAAGGAGTTGACATGCTGCCAATCAAAAAAATCACCCTGTCCATAAATAGCCCCTTGGCTTTTAAAAGTTCACAATCTTTTTTTTGTAAATAAGAGTAAAATATCTAAAAAGATTTAAAGCATGAATATAATTACCATCCTACCAGCCCCTGTGAGACCCCCAAAAGAAGGTATTGGCAAAGTCACCAACTGATAATTTAGACTACAATTTAGAGTAAGCTGTTTACAGAGTGCTACCAGTAATTTTATAAATGCTTTAATACATT
Source organism: Tamias sibiricus (assembly GCA_025594165.1). Classification (NCBI taxonomy): domain Eukaryota; kingdom Metazoa; phylum Chordata; class Mammalia; order Rodentia; family Sciuridae; genus Tamias; species Tamias sibiricus. Next base: position 36,010,314 of record CM046665.1, on the reverse strand, counting down.
ACATTTGCACCAAAGTGTTGTAAAATAACAACTCTGTTTTAAGTAAGTCAGAAAATAGTTTACTCTGAGCTATATATGAGTGATGATGGCCAGGGAACACAGATTCCAGTTAACCTGAATGATATGTTCCATCCCAGAAGAGGTGACATGAACTTTCATAGCCATGGTACAAAAATCAACATGTTTACCAAATGCATTTATGGGGGCACCTGGCAAGCAGGTTACAGCAGGGAAAGCTCTTCTATAGTTTTTGGATGTTTTAACTTGATCTTAGAGTTGGTGGAGAGCAGGGGTCTACTAAGCTTAGGGACACTTTCAGAGAGTTTTAGCTGGTAGTCATAAGACATTAGGTCAGACACAGAGTTAGAGCAAATGACCATTAAGAAGACTAAGATAGCCCAAGATAATTTTGGTTCTTGACCTGCAACATTCCATCTCTCCACAACCATCATGTTCTACTAAGTCAAGGTCAAACAGTCTGCAGGATTTTTTTTTTTTTTTTTTTTTTTTTTTTTTTTTTTTTTTGTGGTACCGGGGATTGAACTCAGGAGCATTCGTCCACTGGGTCACATCCCCAGCCCTTTTTTTTTAGTATTTTATTTAGAGACTGGGTCTCAGTCGCTCAGTGCCTTGCCACTGCTGAGGCTGGCTTTGAACTCGTGATCCTCCTGCCTCAGCCTTCCAAAGTGCTGGGATTACGGGCGTGCACCACGGCGCCCGGCTTGCAGAATTTTTAATATAGATGTGGCTTCTTCAGAGAACTTCAGCCCCACACATTTATATACAGTACTCAGTTATGTCCAAGCTCAGGCAGGTAGGAGTGGTCAGTTACAATTTCAAATTGTGTACAATTCCACATTTGGAATAAATGCCATTTTCTTTTCTTTTTAAATTTTTAAAAAAATATTTTTATTTTTTAGTTGTAGTTGGACACAATCTTTATTTTATTTATTTATTTTTACGTGGTGCTGAGGATTGAACCCAGGGCCGCGCATGTGCTAGGCAAGTGCTCTACCTCTGAGCCACAACCCCAGCCCGCCATCTTATTTTCTAAAGAGTGATTACTATCTGCTTTGTTTTTCTATGGACCCAGACAGGTAAATGTCTACAGAAGGATCTGAAAGGTTTCCAGATCTGGGGGGGTCTCTGAGGAGGCCCGTTCCCAGGGCTCCACAAGGTATTGCCCTAGTAGGGGCTCTCTGGTGGCTCTGCCCCTATGACAAGCCTCTGCCTGGGCCCCTATGCTGTCTAATACATCTTTTGAAATCTAGGTAGAAGCCATGATGGCCACATGGCTGTGTTCTCTGCACATCTGCTAGCCAGCACAATATAGATGCCCCCGAAGCCTACTGCTGTGCCCTCTAGAGCTGAAGCTGCTACATGAGCTGCACCTGGACCCACCAGAGCCACGCCTGGGGTGGCTGAGGCGTGTTACACCAGATGAGGGAACAGTGGCCCAACATAGTTCTGAACAGCCGAGGTCATACAGACACCCCTCTGGAAAACTTGCCCTCAAAGTCCCAGCTAGCCTCAAAGATCTCTAAAATGCCTTCAGGGTCATTCTCCCAGTGTTTTGATCAATAGATCCTGGCTGCCTTTGTATTTCTATTAATCTCTTTAACAAAGGGTCATTTGGCCACACCCTTAGTATTTTCACCTATACATGCCTTTTCATTCTTCATGGACAGACTGCAAATTCCAAAACTTCCTGCTCTGCTTCTTTTTTAATTACAAATTCTGTCTTTAAATCATTTCTCTCTTCTTTCATTTTACTTTAAGCATCCACAAGAAGCCATGCAGCACCTTGAATGCTTTGCTGTTTAGATAATTCTTCTGTCAGATATCCTAGCTCACTTACCTTCCACAACCCCTAGGACACAATTCCACCAAATTCTCTGCAGCTGTATAACAATAGCCTTTACACCAGTTTCTAACACCTTGCTCCTTGTTTCCATCTGAGACCTCATCACCATGGCCTTTACCATCCATATTTCTACCGGCATTTTGATCAAAACTACTTAAAGTTATCTCTAAGAAGTTCTATACTTCCCTATAAGTCTTTTCTTTTGTGCCCTCACTGGAATCATCCTTAACACTCCATTCACAGCAACCTCAGCTTTTTCTAGCCTCTTCTTCCAAATTCTTCCAGCCTATGCCAATTACCTAGTTCCAAAGCAATTTCCCCACTTTCAGGTAATCGTTATAGTAACAGTCCCACTTCTCATTACTTATTTTTTGTCTTAGTCTGTTTTGTGCTGCTATAAAAGAATACCACAGATGGGACAATTTATAAAGAAATGATATTTATTTCATATAGTTCTGGAGGCTGGGAAGTCCAAGATTGATGGTCCACATCTGGTTAGCACCTTCTTACTGCATTAAAACATGGCAAAAGGCATCGCATGGCCAGCAAAAATAAGAGATCAAACTCACAGCCTCAAGTTATTTTATAATTGGCCTTAATCCATTCATAAGGGTGGAGCCCTCACCACCTAAATGCCTCCCCTAGGCCCCACTTTTCAAAACAGTTGCATTAAGGATTAAGTTTCCAACACATGCTTTTGGGGAGCTACCCAAACCAGAACCACCACTAATTTGAGCATTTGGTTTTACAGAACTGACCACTTTTTTTTTTCCCCCTAGTACTAGGGTTTGAACTCAGGGGCACTCTACCACTAAGCTACATCCCCAGCCCCTTTAATATATTTTTTTAAATATTTATTTATTTGCTTTAGTTGTACACAATGCGTTTATTTGTACGTGGTGCTGAGGATCGAACCCAGGCTGCTGCACGTGCTAGGCAAGCTCTCTACCGCTGAGCCACAACCCCAGCCCCCTTTTAATATTTTTTAAAAATACTTTTTAGTTATAGATTAACCCAATACCTTTATTTTATTTTTATGTGTTGCTGAGGATTGAATCCAGTGCCTCATACATGCTAGGCGAGCATTATACCACTGAGCCACAACCTCAGGCCCCCTTTAATATTTATTTTGAGACAGGGTCTTTCTAAGTTGCTGAAGCTGGCTTTGAACTAGTGATCCTCCTTCTTTAGCCTCCTGAGTCACTGGGATTATAAACCTGGCAAAATGGCCACTTTCTGATGTCAAGGATGGCTGGTCCCTTTAGTTGGTAAAATATAACAACAGTATTCCCAACTGTATTAAGGAAAGCATTAAATAAAAATACCTAGGAAGAAGAGAAAGACCCCAGGTATAGGAAATCATTTCTTCAGTAGAAGGACTGAAGAATTTCTCCCCTCAACACTCTCACACCCCAATTTCTTTTAAAAAGTCAGGACTTACCGGCAAATTATCTGGGAGTAAAGTGGGAGGGAGACATTTCAATGTAAAATTCAGAACTGCTCTATAGAAAGGCAAGTGTGGGGAGGCTTGTTATCATTTATTTCCTCCAGTATATCATTCAATTTCAGCTGTCTCATGTCTCAGAAACAGCTCCCCATTTCTCACTTATGTACCTAAAAAACATCTCTCTGGCATCTCATTCTCTTTCTCTTTCAACAGCATTTCATTATTTCTTAACTGTCCCTCTTATGCTCATCTCCCTTTTTCCTAGTGATCCACGTGTCCTCATTTAGCAGTTTTCAGAAGCTAGGGAGAAACGTTGCAAATAATGTTAAATATGATTAATATCTTGAATTCCTTGAAATATGACATGCATGAGTTACAATGAAACCTCTTTTATTTCCCCATGAAATGCTTTTGCATAATGAGAAAGAAAATGTCCTCTATGCCCTAATCAGCCCTGACAGTTCCTGGACTCCCAAATACTTTTATTTATGGCATTATTTATTTCATCTCTAATAAATGGGGGGTGGGCAGCACCATCCGAGGATCTGAGGAGCCTGCAGCAGAGAAGGAGACAATCTAGGGTGGAGGAATAGAAAAACTGAACTGGCAAACAGAGAAAGGCTTCCAAAGGAAGGCAGTTCTGGAAAATAGGAAGGCAAAGAACTGGACCCCAGAAGAAGAAAATGAGTCACTTTCCCAAGACTAGAAAGAAAGCTCTGAAAAGGAAACTAACTTCAGAGTGGAGAGATGGGGGTCATACATTAAGGTGCATGGGGAATTCTGCCCAGGATAATGAAGACTAAAGGCTGGAAACCACACTTAGGGTGGGGGTTCTGATGTTGTCCATGATAAAAGGAAGGATGAACTGAGATGGGAAAGTAGTCTGCTCCAAAGGGTGCCTGGGAGAGACCAGGTCCCTTCTCAATATTTTAAGACATCTGTTGTCCATGGGGATTCTCCTTCAAATAACTGAAATCTCCTATCATTCCAACAACTACTGAAATTGGGTGCTCCCCAGAAACCCTGGTCCTATGGCCCCAGTTGCTGTGAACAGTCAACTGGACAATTCTGGGAGTGAGATCGCTCAGGCCACCTTGGTTCTGCAAATATAAATTGAAATAAATAAAAATACATGTATACACACACACATAAGTGCACATACGTTGTTTAAAGTACTCATTGTCCCAAAGGGAGTTGTCAGCTACCCCCCACCTTTTAACTGCAGTTTACTTGCTATAATAGCTAAAGGCTGGAATTAAAATGACTTGTATACATCCCTGCAACTAAGTCCACACACTCCTGAGTTTCTGACTGGAGTAGTACTTTCAACCTTGTAGAGCCTCATTATTCTCGTCTGTAAAATGGGAGTAAATTGTGGCGTTATGCACTCTTCTTGGGCTCCCCAGGGTACAAATGAAATAATGTGAAAGTACCTCGCCCTGTGGACTTTTATGATCAACTTAAGTTCAGAGGCCAAGAGCCTGATGCAAGCAGGACCCTGTGGCCGCACAAACAGCGACCTGATCCAAGACTATCAAGATGTTCTTTTCGGAAGGTTGGGGGAGGAATTTCAGTTTGTAAGAACTCGGTGTACTACACACGCACTCGGGCGACCCCGCCCCAACTACTATGTACCACCCCCTCGGTGTAACTCCGAGAGTTGGAGGTCACGCAGGGGGGCGCCAGGAGCTCATTTCCGAAGCTAGACCCGGCCGGCAGCAGCAGACGCCTCAGGTCCACATCTGGAGCTTCCAAGTCTCACGCTGGCCAGGACCCGGGTCCCCACCTTTTTCACCTGCGACCGGGACACTCCCCAGGTCTCCGCTCCCCGCTTCGCTTTCCCCTCCCCCCTTTCCCCGGGATTAGGCGCCGACCGCGCGGGCAGACCCGCGGCGGCGGCGGCGGCGGCGCCAGGCCCCGCCCCCGCCCCCATTATCATTAGCAGATATTACCCTAAACACTTGCTCTTTACCTCCTTTCTCCCTCCAGGCATTGGCGAGGCGGCCTGTCAATCAGCGCTCGGGCGGCAGCCCCCCGCGCGGGGGCTTGGAGATGCCAGCCTCAGCGACAGGCGGCGGCGGCGGCGGCGGCCACGGCACAGACACACACCCTCCCACACGCGCGCACAGGGGCAGAGCCGGCTGGCTGGCGGCGGAGGCACCCTCGGAGCCCGGCGCCGGGCAGGGAGGGGACGTGCGACGGGGGACCGGCCCTGAGGCGCGGAATGGAGGAGGAGATGCAGCCGGCGGAGGAGGGGCCCAGCGTCCCCAAAATCTACAAGCAGCGCAGCCCCTACAGCGTCCTCAAGACGTTCCCCAGCAAGAGACCGGCGCTGGCCAAGCGCTACGACAGACCCACCCTGGTGGAGCTGCCGCACGTGCGGCCGCCCCCGCCGCCCCCGCCGCCCTTCGCCCCGCACGCCGCCGTCTCCATCAGCAGCAGCGAGCCGCCGCCGCAGCCGCCGCAGCAGTTCCAGGCGCAGAGTTCCTACCCCCCCGGGCCCGGCCGGGCCGCCGCCGCCGCCGCCTCGTCGTCGTCGCCGTCCTGCACGCCCGCCGCGTCCCAGGGCCACCTGAGGACTCCGGCGCCGCCCGCGGCCCCCCCGCCGCCTCGTCGTCGTCGTCCTTCGCCGCCGTCGTCAGGTACGGCCCCGGCCCGGCAGCGGCCGCGGGCAGCAGCAGCGCGGGTAGCGACGGCGCCAGCCTGGAGCTCAGCGCAGGTACCAACTCTTGGGCGCAACTTTCCTTCCCGCCACGGTCGGGTCGGGGGAGGGGAGGGACCCGGGCCGGGGAGCTGGGGACCGCCGACACTCTCGGCGCGCCCCATCCGTGGGAGGCAGCGGAGACCTGGGAGTGTCCGAACGCTGGTGGAGGCCTCCCGTGCGCCCCGCTCTTGGGCAGCAACTTCTGGAAGGTTCCCCCGCGCCGCTGCGTCCCGGGCTTACGACGGCGCGCGCACTTAACAGGTGGCTTGGCGGCTCGGTCGGGGACGGGGCTGTGGAAGCCAGATGTCCTAGGGTAACAGGAGCTACTGCTTGGGGACAGCCTGGGGCCGCTCGGGTGGCTTCGCTGAGGCGCCCTTTCTTTAGCCTCCGCTTCTTCAGTTTATCCTTACACTTCTTCCTTTTTCACTCCCTCCCGCCTCCATTTGTTTTTCCTTGTTTTTTTATTTCCCCTCTTTCCTTGCCTTTTCTACATCTCTTTCGTGCAGCCTGCCCCTGTCGCGGTCCCCTCCGGCTGTCTCGTGCTCGGTGTTTTTTTTTTCTTTCTTATTTTTTTCCCTGTGCGCTCGTGCTTCTGTGCGCGCTGTCTCCGCGGGCCCTTCCCCATCCACCCCATCGTCCCAGCCGTGGCTGTGAAACACCTGATTCCTCGGCTCCAGCCTCGCGGTGGTCCTGGAGTTCGTCCCTCCAGTGGATTTAGGTGTTTGGGGGCGGGGGGGGGTGGTGTTCTCTCCCTTCTCCCCGCTTCCGGGCACGGCGGTCCCGGCTGCGCCTGTTGTCCCTTACCTTGTCGCTTCCCTCCCCCCATGGGACTGTCAGCTCTAATCTCCTCTGGAGCATCTGCGCTCCAGCCCTGCAGAAATTTCTCAGCACCCATCCCAGGGTTGAGTCTCCTCTCATTAACCCGTAGTCTACATGCTAACCCCCCCCCCTCCCGCCCCAAAATCTAGCGCTTGCTGCCGTGCTGCTGGGAGGGACTCTCGCTGGTGGGGAGGCCACAGCCAGGGGCCTGCACCCAAGGGCGTGCTCTCTGCTCCCTGAAGACACAGCCACGTTTATGGACTCCTCAGAACTTAAAAGTTCCTGCTCAGGCCTTTTATGGCACTTTAGGACACCCCCCCCCCCATTCTACATTTCAGTGAATTTGTCTCCCCCCCCCCCTAATGAAAATAGAAGAGTATTGTCTCTAAATGAGTTATAGATGCCTGTGCTAAGTGTTCTGCTGTTTGTCAATATTTTGACACATGAAGAATTGGTTTTGAGAAAGAAAATCTAATTATAGGTTATCGGGAAGACTTGTTCTGTCACAACCCTCACTGATGTGGAGATGTTTGACGGTTTTGAGTGGGGTTCTTAATGTGGGCTTCCTTGTTGTTTGTGGGGGTTTTTTGTTTTTGTTTTTAGTTGCTCTTGGCCCAGTATTCTGTTGTGTTTTTATAATTCATCGTTAGGCTGCTTGTGGGCTTCCTTTCCCCCCATTTCTCTTGTGTTTTCCTCTTTATTAAGGTTCATGTTCTTTTTCTGAGTTTGGAGTCTTACTCTTAAATAGTACCTCTTGTTGGTGTCTACATTTATACTCCAGCTCAGCGTTCATTTTACTTTGTTTTCCAGCAGTGTGGGTCTTTTCCCCAATTTCTATATTTTGCATGCTCCTTTGCATAACCTTGTTTCCACCGTGTCCACTGAGGTTTTCCCCTCTTTTATCTGCCTGGTTCAGTCTTTTTTTATCTTCCCTTGCTTTCTCCTTTCAGGCTTTGCTTATCTTCCAATCTTTTAATTCCCTTAATACACTATAAATCTACACCTTCTTATTCCCATTTTCATCCATTGTGTAAATTTGTTTTTTCCTGCCACATTTCCTGTATTGTTTCTTCTTCTTTTTTTTTTTTTTTCCTTCAGCAGTCACTTGCGGTCCTTTCCATGGACCCTCCTGCTGCTCTGGAAGTTTCTCTTGCTTTTTTTCCCTTCTTGTGAGGGTTTTGTTTTGTAGTGGCCCCCTTCTCATCTTGTTTAAAGTGTTTGCCTTCAGTGTTTCTTCTAGTGTCCACTTAGTTCATTGTCTTTGTCCCCAGGTAGAAATCAACATCACTGAATCTAAAGGTGTGAGAGGGTTTGTTTTTTTTTTTTTTTTTTTAAACAACCTTCTAACTTCCCATACTTCCTTTTATTCTCAAGGCTTTAAAAAAAAAAAAAAAAAAAAAAAAAAAAAAAGTGTTTAAACAGAGGTGAGGTTGATACCATGGAGGACTAGATGCCTAGTGCTTGTTGGAAAGGTAGGATGTGGATGGTAGATTTTTTTCCATGCAGCATGGAGATGGTCTGGGTGCAAAAAAGGAAAAAAAAAAAAAAAAAGCTATTGGACTAGACACCATGGATTGTGGTCATAATATTAATCATTGATGGACAAAGCCATCTCTCAACAGCACAGTGGTGCGAGTGACCATCAGAGGGACAGCCAGCAGAAGAGCTGATTGGTTCTTTGAGGAACTAATGGTTCCACTTTTAACCAATGAGCTCATATGCACTCCACAGCCTTTTAAATACATGGGGTGTGGGTGGTGCTCTGCCTGTTGCACCCTCACTAAAGTGTATTTGCAGTGTCTTAGGCCACCTAACAAACTGAAAATTGTCAAAACATCAATGTGATGAAGTGAGTCTAGGAGAGAAAAGGCACAACTGACCATCCAGGGCAAATGCAGTGGAAAGATGAAAGGGTTGAAGTGAATCTTATTGGCCATTAAGAGCCACAAGTCATTAAAAGAGAAATATGTGATTAAAAATAGAATTTTTCAATATTCTTATAAAATCATGTGAAGAGTATAATTTTCCTTAAAAGGGGTAATACACCATGGTTTTAAAAGCACATTTTTCCTCTGTGGGAGGCTTAGAGTTAAAATCCACGTAGATCTTGATATGCAGCCTAAATTTGGCATCAGGAAATGGGAAATTGCATCTTTAAGCAGAGTACAATCAAAAATGAATTACAATAAATCCTATATAATTGCATAGGTCATTCTCTTTAATGAGATTTTATTAACCTGACTGTCAAGCTTTTGAGTCAGGCAGATATTTTATCTTCTTCAACTGATAAAAGTGTCAGCTATAAACCACCATATAAATATTCATAAATCTACACATCTGTGGCAGCCTATCAGCATCATTCTTTTGGACATTAAAAGCATTCTAATTACTTTCTGTCTAGCAGAGCTGAAATGCTGCCTGTTATAGTATGTGCTTGGCAGGCATGATTGCTTTTGTTTGCCATCACAAATAGCAGCATCCTATTTTATATACCGATGGTCCAGAAAATATTCAGGGATTGACTGAGCAGGATGAATATTAGGAAGCACCATCTGGTTTTGATAGCACCGGGTATATTAACTCATCTGTTAATTTTTGACACATCATTGATTTATTTATTTAGAAAAATTGCATCCTGTTTTGCTGTGTTGATGTTTGCCATTATGAAAAAAAATTGGATGGCATTTTTTTTAAAAGACATCATTCATTGATTTAAGACAAGGGTGATGCTTCCAAAGCTTTCATTTCTGCTATTTTTTATGCCATGATGTCCTCTCTTAAAAAGAAGTTAAATTAGTATTTTATGGAAATCAACTATTAGAAATCCTTTTGGTAGATATAATGTGTGGATACATGGTAGTAGGTCACAAAAAATTCTGCTTCTGCATTTTTAATATTAATATATTTCACCCTTCGCTGGGCTAAAATCAAAAGGTTACTACTAATCTTGAGTACTGTGATCTCCTTCATAGAAACAGAATTCTCTTGGGAACCTGCCGTGATGGGCATATTCCATTCAAGGCTTTCCTTACAAAGAAGGACGTTTGTAAAGTAGGGAGACTGTGTTTGATTGCCTACTTCCCATCCCTCTTCTTAGTCACTTATCAGATTTAGGATGGATTAAACCACTTAAATGCAGAAGAATTTCAAGAAATGAATTTTTTAATTAAAAAATATAATCAGGGGTTTAGATTTTGGAATCAAGACTAGGCACAATTCGCAGCATGATATTATCTCCCAACAGGCTGCACAATACAGCAAAATAAATTAGAAGTGGTCATTTTACAATGCTTTGTGATTGTGATTTATTAACATTTCATGTTGCTTAATTTTAGGGAAGTTGAGGATAAGGTAGACAATTTTAAAGCCCCCTTGTAAACTGTTGACTTTGTACTTCACTACCATCCTTGTGTGTGGAGCAGTCTGTGAAGAAAGTTAAAACACATGTTCACACTTTGCTCAGTTAAGAATCATGGATCAGTAGCCATTCGATTGTGTTCAAATGAAAACAAAACTTCTTCATTTCTTAGTGATAATGTGCTATGCATAGTATTTGGATTTCTAATTATATTCTGTCTAGAAAGCTAAAATATTGCTGACTGCAATATGTATTAAGTGGAAGGAGTTGCTATTTTCCCTCACCAAGTGTAATGTAATATTTTTCATCATGGCTTTCATGTATCAATGTTAAAATGTAATATTCAGATATTTCAAGGTACTAAAGGGAAAAATTCAACTTTAAGGGTGTATGGTTGCCATTTTTGTATATTTCAATTCTAAGAACAAATTCAGAATGAAGCATTTTAAAAATGCAGGCAAGAACTATTTTATGATTGTAGCTATTCTCTGATATTCTGAGTGCACTTTAATAGATTATCTTCATAATGTAGTCTATTACATAATGATTTTTTCTCAGCATGTTATGAGTTTATCCTTCAATTAAGAAAACAAATCACGCTTGTCCCTAAGTCAGATTTTTTTCCCCTTAAAATCTATGCTGTAATGTGATTCATCAATATGATTAAAACTACTGAGTGTTCTCTAGGACATTGAACAAATATAATCGAGCAGCAGCTCTCTCTAGGCAGTTCTATTTTGGCCTTTCCTTGCGTATTTGTCCCTTTCATCAAGGTTATGTTAGAGGTGTATAGGCTGTAAATCAATTGGGACTATGCTGATTAAAATGCAAACAGTAAATACAACTTCAAGTCTAGAATGGGATTATAGGATTAAAATGAATGAAAACTGCTCTTGTGCTAGAATTGAACATTCCCAATCAATATCATCCTTTGATTTTACTAATAAAAGAATAAAAACTAGGAAGTAAAGAAATGAGAGTGAAACATCTTAAACCTCCCCACTTGTATGGTTCAGCTGTTTACTTTTGTTTTTTGGTTTAGGTCATTGTAATGAAATGGCATCAAAGTATTTGTGTGACTCGGGACCAAAGTCTAAAGCAGGCCCTATACCATGTATGAAATAATTAAAAAGCTCAAATTAGCTGTTAAGTACAATATCTTTGGGATTTTCAACCAACCACGACCACCTCTTCTGACTCCCAGCTTCATCTTGCCCTCAGGAGTACATCATATACCCACATGGGTGCCCCAGTCCATGCTTCCAAGCTCTGGCTGCCATCCCTCTGTAGGTAGATGGCTGAGGGCACAGGCTCCCCAAGTAGGGAATTTTTAATCTTGTACCTCGCAGCAGGGAGAAGACTGGCTGGAGGATCCTCCTGCATATGTCCAGGGGTAGTACTATTCCTAAGATAAGGAAGTGCTGTCCCAAGAAGTCCTGTGGGCTTTCAGCCTGCCAAAGGTGATCTTGCCACCCCCACCCCAGCCAAGTAAATCTGAAAATGCTATAAACTGAGGTCCTCTACATATTTACCAGAGTTCTACCATGTATTTAGTCAGTATTTCTTGAGGCACTGAGCTGACACCGCGCACCCCCCCCCCGCCCCAGTACAGCCTGTATTTGCTTCCTGAACAGAAAATATTTGGATTCTTGTTTCTGACTTGGTATTTTTTCAAAGGATTCTGGGATAGTAGCATTGTATAGATGTGGGGTACATGAGGGGTGCTTCCTGTGTGCCAGTCACCGTGTTGTGGGCTTTTTATACACATTAAATAGTCAGAACAGGATACTTGGACTCTTCTGTCCCCCCAGTACCGTAGTTATTTCACAAAAGAAATGCTAAGGGAAAAAAAACCCAAGGGCACTGAGTCCTGCACAGAGTGTAATTTCAATGATCACATATCCTGAGTTTTCTAAGAGGCTTTCTTTTTTTTTTTTTTTTTTTTTGTGGTACTGGGGATTGAACTCAGGGGCACTTGACCACTGGGCCATGTCCCCAGCCCTTTTTTGTGTTTTTATTAGAGACAGGGTCTCACTGAGTTGCTAAGTGCCTCGCCATTGCTGAGACTGGCTTTGAACTCGCGATCCTCCTGCCTCAGCCTCCCAAAGTGCTGGGATTACAGGCGTGCGCCACCGCGCCCGGCCTAAGAGGCTTTCTTACTGAAACTCTTCTGTCTTGTCACCTGTAGAAGCATGCAAATATCTCACTATTTTTAATTTTGAAGGTCCCCTATTCCAGGAAAGAAAAAGGAATAGTCACCCTTCTCAGAAGCAGCAAGTAGCTGTTTCTTTCACAAACAAGTGTTATTGGCATCTAAATTCTCTAGTACTTTCCTTGTTGCCATTTTTCTGGGTAAGGAGAAGAGGAAGCAGCCTCATACCACTGTATAAACTCTGTGTTTATAATCACTCGTCTAGGTAGTAATGGGAAGATAACCTTCTTGTAATGAAGGTGACGTTTTCCTGTAGGGTGAATTTTCAAGAACCTTAGACTGATGTTAAACAACACTATCATGATTTGGGAGGTTTTTCCTGCGTTTTTGCAGTAAGTTGATTGGTTTCAGTTTACTTTTTGCTTTCCACTGCTTGATAGTTAATATGCTTTAGAATTCATGTATGTGGGCTACCTAGCACCCAAGCCTTATGCCATTTTTGGGGAGATGTGACAATCGAATAGAAATGGCTCTTAAGAAGAGGCACTACTGATTTTTAGATATATGGATCTTGGTGAGCCTAAACATTGGCCTTGACAAGAAATCCAAATTAGCAGGTAAATTTAGAGAAAGAATACTGAATAGAGGAGTTGAATGACACATGCAGTTTTGTTTTGTGCTTATTCTTTGCCTATAGACCCACTCTTTGTTTTATCTTAGATTTCTAGTGAGCTCTTCAAAAGGACTTATCTTTCTTCTCCAGTTTGCATCTGGGAGCTACATTCTCTCGGCAGGGATTGTATCAGCTGATTAATAGCAAGGGCATGAGGGCACTCCAGAAATAGAAGTAATGATTGCTTTAAGCCCTCCTATCAATGAGGAATTGAGTCTGCAGTGGCTAGCTCCATTCATTAGAGTAAGGATATTAATGAAGCTGAAGGTGTGAGTGTAGACCTGTGCAGGCCAGTTAATATCATAGAGAATTCTCTGTATGGTGCCCAGAATCATAGGCCAGCCATTTCTTAAGAGTAAGAGACTGGAGGTGACTCATCAGGAACCTGCCAATCACAGAACAACAGGAATTTGTCCTAACAGTGGATTCACTGTGTTGTCTGGTTTACGACAGTAAAGATATATATTTTAATGTGTTTAAGTGTTAAAATTGAGGACTTTTGCTTATTTGTCGTCTTTGCTGTTGGTCACTGATATGTCTTTTTATTTCATTTTCAGAGAGTCGTATGATCTTGGATGCCTTTGCCCAGCAGTGCAGTCGAGTTCTTAGCCTCTTAAATTGTGGAGGAAAACTTCTGGACTCCAACCATTCTCAATCCATGATTTCTTGCGTAAAGCAGGAAGGTTCTAGTTATAATGAAAGACAGGAACAGTGTCACATTGGGAAAGGGGTCCACAGTCAGACTTCAGACAATGTAGACATAGAGATGCAATATATGCAAAGGAAACAACAAACTTCTGCCTTTTTAAGAGTTTTCACTGACTCCCTCCAAAATTACCTGCTCTCTGGGAGCTTTCCAACTCCAAACACCTCATCAATTAGTGAGTACAGCCACCTGGCCGATGTGGATCCTCTCTCCACCTCTCCCGTGCATACACTAGGTGGCTGGACCTCCCCAGCAACCTCCGAATCCCACGGTCATCCATCCTCTTCTACACTCCCAGAGGAGGAAGAGGAGGAGGAAGAAGAAGGCTACTGTCCTCGATGCCAAGAGCTAGAGCAGGAGGTTATTTCACTGCAACAAGAAAATGAAGAACTCAGAAGGAAACTAGAAAGCATCCCAGGTATGCTGCTGCATTACTTGCAGGACAATTGCAATTCTTATTTCTTTCTGTTATCTCCACTCTCTGTATGCATATGTGTATGTGTGTAATTTTTTTAATTAAAAATTGTTTTTTGGCCAGCAACATAGAAAATTTGGGAAAATAGGCATGTATAAGGAGGTCTTTAGCCTGCCAGAGAAATTTTGGGATGAGTCAGACTATTTTTGTCTTTTTTTTTTTTGGGTACTGGGGATTGAACTCAGGGGCACTCGACCACTGGGTCACATCCCCAGCCCTTTTTTTGTATTTTATTTAGAGACAGGGTCTCACTGAGTTACTGAGTGCCTCGCCATTGCTGAGGCTGGCTTTGAACTTGCGATCCTCCTGCCTCAGCCTCCCAAAGTGCTGGGATTACAGGTGTGTGCCACCGCGCCCGGCTCTATTTTTGTCTTTGTTTCAGCTATAGTGTTCTTGGGTATAGACCTAAAAACCATAGTCTTCATGAGAGACATCTTTATCAGTATGAAAATAATTCCTAGATGTGATTCTTTGATGTTGAAGTAGATCAAGTGCTGTGAGCCTGAGTTCCTTTCTAAACAGTGGTCCTGTTGCTGTGGTCGTAAAGGCTTTGTCATTGCTAGAAATTACAGTGAAACGATCCTTTCAGAGGTGGACTGGAGTAGTACTGAACAAATGAAAATGGTCTTTTCTGTTCCATTAATTTCCCTTGCCTTTCTTATTAAGTTTCAGCAGGCATAGTGTCTTTGTACAGACTTCCCCCTTAAAGTTAATAGGAAATTGTAAACTAATAGGTCAAAGATAAAGCAGTAATTAAGCTGGCCCTAAACTGTTTGTGCCCTGGCTAAATGCTAGGCATCTCCTGTCTCTAAAAGACTAGATTTTCAGAGTAGTAGAATCGTCTTTATGGAGAGACCTTTCCCAAGTAGCTAAGTTGTTGTTTCCACTTTTTGGAAAAGCACTGATTTTACATCTGTCTTTGAATTCTCCTGTGTGTCTGGGACTTATAAAAGACATTCAGATCATTAGTAGAACAGTATCTTCAAACTTTTAATCATGCAGCCCATGGATGGTAAATTTTGGAGTATGTACTTAACCATCTATGCAGTTTGGCTAATTACATACATGAACTACTATAGTATTATATTATGGTCAAATAAAGCCCATGTAATAAGTTTATAAAATTTGAAGGCTGACACATGTATATAAATGTAAATTATATTCTTCACTTAACGTGGTATTTTTGTATTACCCATTTGGTAGCTGATCTAGAAATAAGGAAATGAAGAAAGTTCACACTTGTTTATTAGAACATCTAGGAAGCAAAAATAGAAATGAATGTTTAGAATTGCTAAATTAGAAATTCAACTTTCCACTCTTTCATTTAAAAGAATTCCCCAGATCTGAGATTTGGTTCAGAGCATTTTGGAATTAGATTAAGTGAAGTAGTCTTGGGGAGGAGAAGCTGTAGGAGAAGTAAATTCATTTTCTTTTTGCATTTGAGCTCTGGGATTAGATGCAGAGAGGTGCCATTTTCCCAAGCCAGGAAGGTACTGGCTGCAGGAGATCACTGGATAGAACCAGAACCAGAGCACTGCTCATTTCCTCAAATTGGGGAGATAGGGTTGCAGCTAACGCACTGTGGGATTCTACAACTGTCAGCCCTGTGTGAATCGTGGTCCACTATAAAGGTTTACCTTAGGATATTTTCGGATTTACTCCCACTTCTCTTTCGCTGGAGGAGAAAAATAGGAGAAAAATAGCATCCTGGAGATCACCAGCCATTCAGAATCACAAGCAAAGGAGCCCAGCTTCTGAAGAGCTCTTCCTCTATCGGCTCTGCATTTTTAGGGGAAAAAAAAAATCTATTGTTAGAGACCCATTTGAAGAAAAAGTGCAGTAAGAGGCTGGTCTTGCACATACTAAGAGTGTTTTATCGAGCAGTATAATTTGGAGGGGTTTTCCCTGGGTAATGCCCCTGCTTCCCAGTGGGCACAGTAGGCCCCTATTGTCCTAGAGGCCAGTACTTTTCCATGGATGGACTTGTAACTTTCCTCTAGAATCTACCTATAGGGCAATCACTTTTATAGCCAGACGGGATGGATGTATATAAAAAAGAAGGCAGCACTCAGGTGGTTAGCAGAGGGAATCAGTTGGGAGTGAAGTGGGAGCACCTGCTGCTTGCAGAGTCCAGGGAGCTTCCCTGGTCTCACCTCTGCCTCTCCAGAGGAGTGCTGTTGAGCAATTCCAAACAGCACTCCAAAAGGAGTTCCCTGTCCTCACCCCGAAATAATAAAGGCTTCATACCTGGGAGCAGTTCTTGAAGTAAGTTAAGAGAAATGAGCTTATTGGTTTACAGGGAAAAAATGATTTCACTTAGGCAGCTGTAAAATGGGAAAAGAAAGGTCTGAGACCTTACCAAAAACAGGCTGGGGCAAGGCATATTTTTGACACTACCCAAGAGGCTGTTATGTATTATTAGTTATGTAATACTGTTATGTATTATTTGTGAATTTTCAGAATAGTCCTACTGATGATCAGTTACCTGAAAACCAGAGGCCTCTAGGAGGTGCTGTCTTAGTTTTCAGAGTTAGTTGCAGATATAGGCAGTTCATTCTGTTACTTCAAGAAAATGGCAGTGGTGCTTTTCCCTTGTACTAATTAGATGCCCACGATAGAAATTACAAAGTCTGTTAAATCGTTAAATTTTTTTGAAAATATATTGAAAGAAAAACATCAGTAATCTCAACTACCCAGAAGGCTGAGACAGGAAAATTTGAGGCCAGCCTGGGCAACTTAGTAAGTCCCTGTCTCAAAGTTAAAAAGAGCTGGGATAGCCGGGCGCGGTGGCGCACGCCTGTAATCCCAGCACTTTGGGAGGCTGAGGCAGGAGGATCACGAGTTCAAAGCCAGCCTCAGCAATGGCGAGGCACTTAGCAACTCAGTGAGACCCTGTCTCTAAATAAAATACAAAAAAGGGCTGGGGATGTGACCCAGTGGTTGAGTGCCCCTGAGTTCAATCCCCGGTACCAAAAAAAAAAAAAAAAGAGCTGGGATGTAGCCAATGGTAGAGCCTGTACCTAGAATGTGCAAGGCTCTGGGTTAATTTCCCAGTACTACAAAAAAAGAAGCTTCATAAGGAAAAAGTATTTGGATCAGAATATGAAGTGCTAAGAGATTTTTTTAGAAGAAAATGATGGGTAGAATTTTTCAGTGGGAGAGTTTCAGGTTAGGGTAGTCTAAAGATGTTATAAGCATGTATAAAGGAGAGTGGCTATAAAATACCATATTTCACCAATCTAAGATACCACTGAGTATAATACACCAGTGTTTATGTTCTACTAAGAAAGAAGGAAGGGGCTGGGGCTATGGCTCAGCAGTAGAGTGCTTGTCTCACATGTGTGAAGCCCTGGGTTCGATCCTCAGCACCACATAAATAAAATAAAGGTATTGTGTCCACCTACAAATTTAAAAAAAATTTTTTTAAGTGCCAAATATAGGGAAGATAAATTTATTTTTAAAATTTATTGTATATATTTAAGCTATATGACACGAGGTTATGGAATTTACGTAGATAATTAAAATGTTACGATAGTGAAGTTATAATATCCATCATCTCAAGTTAACCATTTCTTTGTTTTTATGGCAAGAACAATAAAGATCTTCTCATTTAGCCTGAACCCAAAATACAGTATAATTTAAATTACTTTCATCCTCATGTTGTACATTAGATATCTAGACTTGTTCATGTATCTGCTACATTATAACATTTGACCTATTTCTCCCTTCTGTCCAGATCCTCAGTAACTACTTTCTTCTCTATCAGCACATCTGTGTGTTTTTTTTATATTCCATATGTGAGATCATGCAATATTTTTCTCTCTCTGGCTTATTTCACTTAGCATAATGTCTTCCAGGTACATCCATACTGTAGAAAATGGCAAGACCTCATTCTCTTTTAGGGCTGAGAACAGTATCTCATTCTATGTAAATGCCACCATTTCTCGACCCATTGTCCACTGCAGAAACGTGTTGTTCCTCTATCTTGGCTATTGTAAATGATGCTGCAGTGAACCTAGGCAGTGCAGATGCCTTTATGATGTGGTGCTTTCATTGCCTTTGGGTATGCCTAGAAGAGGAATTGTTGGGGGAATATGATAGTTCTGTTTAATTTCTTTAGAAACTTCCCTACTGTTTTCTATAATGTCTGACCAGACTACACTCCCACCAAGAGTATATGAGGGTTCCCTTTTCTCCGCATCCTTGCTAATATGTTATCTTTGACTTTATGATAATGGCTGTTGTGATCAGTTTGAAATGGCATGTCATAGTAATTTTGGTTTCCATTTCCCTGAGGATTAATGGTGTTGAGCACCTTTTCATTTAGCTGTTGGCCATGTTTATATATCTTTGTAGAAATATGTATTCAAGTCTTTTGTCCATTTTTTAAAATCAGGTTATTTGATTTTCTACTGTTGAGTTATATGAATTCTTCATAAATTTTGGGTATTAACCCTTGATCATATACATGGTTTACAAATATTTTTCCTAGTCTTTAGGCTTGTGTTTCATTTTGTTGATTGTTTTCTTTGCTGTGCTGAAAACTTTTTAGTTTGATGTCCTATCTATTTAATTTTGGTTTTTGTGGCCTGAGCTTTCTCAGTGTGATGTCCAAAAAGTCAGTGTCCAGGAGCTTTTCCTCTGTGTTCTTTTCTAGGAGTTTTATAGTTTCTAGCCTGATATTTAGGTCTTTTATGTGGTTTTAGTTGGTTTTTATATATGGTTTAAGATATGGGTCTAGAGCCGGGCGCGGTGGCGCACGTCTGTAATCCCAGTACTTGGGAGGCTGAGGCAGGAGGATCGCGAGTTCAAAGCCAGCCTCAGCCATGGCGAGGCACTTAGCAACTCAGTGAGACCCTGTCTCTAATAAAATACAAAAATGGGCTGGGGATGTGGCCCAGTGGTCGAGTGCCCCTGAGTTCAATCCCCGGTACCAAAAAAAAAAAAAAAAAAAAAAAAATAGATATGGGTCTAATTTCACTCTTTGCATGTGGAAATTGTTTTTCCAGCACACTTTATTGAAGAATGTTGTTTTTTACATAAGAACTTCTACTTTGTTTTAAAAAAAAAAAAAAAAAGGCATGCTTGTAGTCATTCCAGTTTATTCTCATAACTCCGTGGGCCCACAGCAAATCTATTATCATTCCTATTCTGCAGACAAGGTTATTGAGACCCAGACAGGTGAGGTCAGTTGTAGACTAGGATTATTATCCAAGGTTTCTGACCCCATATCTACCTTGTTAACCTTCTTGACCCTCAAAACGCAGCAATTCCCATTGTATGGGCCCTTGTGTTCTATAAAATCTATCAATAGTGAATTAGCATTACTCCTAGGGGAAGTACAAAGTATGTTACAGAGAGCACCTGCTCACAGTGTTTTCTACTAGTCATTACATACTTTGTGGGCGTGTTTGTTTGTCATTTGTATTTGGTTGGTTGACATTGAACTCCACTGGCCTGTAGAATCCACACCACTATAACTCTGCCTGAGTGTACCTTGTCCAACACACCTGCTTCCATAAGGCACATCACATCCTGCTTGTGCTTAGGAACACTAGACACTACTTGAGCACTACAGTTGAAGGCCACTTTAGCAGTGAAATCACTAATAAAAATAGACCACAGCAAGGACACTTGTTTACAGATGAGAACTGAAACAAGAAGGCAGAGACCATCACAGTGGTCAACCTCAGCTGGACCTGTGCATGTCAGGTGACTCATTTCCCTGTGCTTTGCTCAAGTCTGTGAATGCTTGGAGAAGCACCAGGGATATTGATTTGGATATTAGCAAGTAAGCACATTTGCAGACACAGAGTCCATGATTTGGCAAATCATTTAACCATTCTTTATTTAAAAAAAAAATTGATTTTTTTAGTTATAGGTGGATATGGTGTCTTTATTTTACTTTATGTGGTGCTGAGGATCAAACCCAGTACCTCGTGCATGCACTCTACCCCTGAGCCATAACCCCAGCCCATATCATTTAACCATTCTGAGACTCGCTTTCCCCCTCCATGAAACAGGTCAACAGTACTATAGAGATGTTGAAAATACCAGATTAAATAAGTAGCAGGTGAGTGCCTACTAGGTATTCCAGTGAGCACTCAATAAATTTCAACTTTAAGAAAAAAGAGAGAAGGCAGCTGTTTCTTGCTTGGCAATACAGAGAACTTAAGTACTCTTCCTGAATTAATAAACTGTTCTTAACTTGTAAAGATGTCACCGTTCAATTCATTACCCAGGTTAGATGCCTCAGATCCACACATGACTCATCTGCCACTTCTCGCCACTCCCCAAACCTCTGAATTCCACCTCTCACATACTCATCAGTTTGAACCCTCCTGCCTCTTCCCACTGCCTTTATCTGAGCACATCTCATAATTCAGAGGACTGCAAGGGTCACTCAACTTTTCTCCCAGACTCTAGTCACTCCCCTCAGATTGCCCAGGTCATCCATTGCCAAAGAGCCCCTAAGGACTTCACTTAGTCTGTAGTGTAAATTCCAGCACCCTCATTGTGGCACACAAGGCCCTTGAATGCCTTACTCTCTTCCTGTCCTGTATTGGAAATTCCACCCTTGGTGTCCACCATCCACCAGTGTTCTGGTCCCAGGGGACAGTTTGTGATTGTCTGAGGTAAGACAGTCGTATGGCTCTGGTCTTTCTTTTCCTCCTGCTGTCCCTTTCAACTAAGGAACATAATGCCATCTTCCCCCTTGAGAAACTCCTGCACATCCTTTAATACCCAGTTCAGGTGATAGTCTTCTCTGTAACAAATCCTTCCCCCAGATCCCAAGCACCACTAACCAATATCTGTAGTACCTCATGCATTCTTCTGTTAAACTCATTTTCAAGGGAAGTGTTTGCTCTAGATAAGAAGAGAGGTCCTTTAAGGCCCTGAGGACTGAACAAAGTCAGAGTTGTCTTTGTGTCCCCAATTCCTGGCCCACTGTCAGGCCTGTTGTGGCAGCTGCATAGTTAATTAAGTGGAAATAAGTCATTATCATTATCAAAAATATAGCCATTCACCTGTGGACTAGTACCCAAAGCTGATCATTTATTTCTAAATAGTTCCATTCAGGAACTTAGCTTTATAGAGATTGTAAATAGAACACTTAAAAAATGATTAAGCACACAGGTGGCCATGGTTGTCAAAAGGACAATAAGAAATTTCAGTCTTCCTATAAAATTGTATGTGGCACATTTTGAAAAGTTTTTAAATCTTTAAAAACAACTGTCTAGCAAGGTAGACTAAATAATGCTTGAGGAATAAGAAACTGATCAAGATTTTATAGTCATCTGCAATTGTAGCTGCCTGACGTACAGCCACAATACCGCGGGAGGAGATTCGGTGGCAGGAATCTATTATTCTTAGTCTCTTTCTTTCTCTTTACTCTCTTTTTTTCTCTTTATCTCATCTCTTCTTAGCTAAACTCTTTTCCTTTCTTAGTCTCATTTCTTTCTTAGTCTCTGTAGCTAAACTCTTTCCTTATACTATGACTCTTATTACTTCTGACCACGTTCTGGCTGCTCTGACTCTTTTCTTCTTCTCCAACCCGAACTCTTCTTCCGACCGACTGAGCAACTGAACGACTGACTGAATGAATGCCGCTTCTGACCACTTTCACCCGGTTATATACCTTTAGCTTTGCGGGTGTGTCACGTGCATTTACAGGTGCGTCACGTACATACTTAATGTATGATTATTATCAGGTGGAACTTACGGCTTCCACCTAACCGCAATAGCCATCTCCCTGATTGGGGCTGCTTCATGCAATGAAAATTAGAACTAGAGACACCCCCCCCCAATATGGGCAAAATCCATATTAAATATGGGCACGGTGGTGTACCTCTGTAATCCTAGCAGCTTGGGAGGCTGAGGCAGGAGGATTGTGTGTTCAGAAGCCAGCCTCAACAACTTAGGTGCTAAGCAACTTGGTGAGACCCTGTCTCTAAATAAAATGCAAAAAAGGGCTGGGGATGTGGCTCAGTAGTTAAGTGCCCCAAGTTCAATCTCCAGTACCAGAACAAAACAAAACAAAAAATGGGCAAAACCAGAATTAGAGCAGTTTCCTTTAGAAGAACCTTACTGCATAGCTGTTCAGATAGCACAGCAGCCAAGACAGCATGGTTAACAGCTAAGTGGCTTCTATGAAAAATTCACAAGGGGCTGGGGTTGTGGCTCAGCGGCAGGGCGCTCGCTTCGCATGTGCGCCACCCGGGTTCGATCCTCAGCACCACGTAGACATGAATGCATTGCATTGTGTACAACTAGAGTAAATAAATATTTTTTTAAAAATTCACTAGACTCCTACTCTTAAAATCCTCACCACTCATAGTAGGCAATACTTCCTGGGTACCTTCTGCTTTGCATGCATTATTTCAATTAACTGGCAGTCGTTATTCCAGTTTTACAAGTGAGATGACAGGCTTAGATCAAGCAACTGTCCCAGCATCACGTAGTTCGTAAGTGTCAGGGTTAGTACCTTTAAGAAAATGGGACCTGAACAGTTACTTGAGGAGTAATTTTCAAGACTCTTTGCCAGGAATCTATCATACTAATATTATCTTAGAATGTATTAAAGACTCATTCTTTGTGGATTTAACCTTCCTTTCCTAACCATGATGAGCGTTCATATAGAATAGGGAGTCTTCCTTTTTGTTGATGATGTAAAGAAGCTTCCCACTCTCTCTTCCCAGGATTGTCTGATATACATTTTAAAGTGTTGTTGCGTGGAGGGGAAAACTTACATACATTAATGTCAGGAAAGGTGCATTTTTGGCTCCTTTACAGCCTTTTTTCCTTTTTTTGGTACTGGGGATTGAACTTGGGGGCACTCGACCACTGGCCACATCCCCAGCCCTTTTTTGTATTTTATTAGAGACAGGGTCTCACTGAGTTGCTAAGTGCCTCGCCATTGCTGAGGCTGGCTTTGAACTCGCGATCCTCCTGCCTCATCCTCCCAAGTGCTGGGATTATAGGCGTGCACCACTGTGCCCTACCCTTCTTTTCCTTTTAATAGATATTTTTTGTTTTGGTTCCTCATTTACTTTCTAGTAGGTTGCAGAATGCAAAAGTGAATGGGTGAAATCTGCCCAGTGGATCTGAAGTTGTATTTGCATGAGAGGCAGTTTGGGGTGAAGGCCTCTGGGGACATAATCTGCTCCTTGAGGACCCTGTTGATGATCTTTTCAAGCTGTAAGCCCTGACTGGCTCTTTTCCATTGGAGACTAGAGGTGTAATGTGGTGGTCTGAACTGCACACATGACACCTTGGATCCTTATTCCCCGTCTGCGAGCAAACACTTAGAAATTCCACTGAAGTCCACAAAACTGTAGGTGAACAGGGCAAAGGGACAAGAGAACAGAAGATTTTCCACAGCTCCCTTTCAGTGTCCTGTGCTTCTCCTAGGCAGTCAGCATGGTGTAGCTGTGGGTCAGGGTATGTTTCACCTCCACTCTAATATACAGAATCCATTTATGTTTCATATACTTTATACCCATCTCTGTTTTCCAAATTGACTGATTTTGAGGTGTCTCCCTGCCCCTGCCCCAGCCCTACAGAAAACATTTCACCTGATTCTGTGGCCTCCCTGTTTAAATCCAGGCAATTATCCAAAGAGCCCTCAGCCAAGAACGATACTCCCCATTCTTAACAGGGGTGCACTCTGGCCCTGGGCTGAAGGGCCCAGGGTGCTTCTGCCTTGCAGGATCACTGATAGGGAGGACATCAGGGGAGAGCCTGGAAGAAGGGAGTCACTCAGCATACCCAAGGCAGTGGCTGTTTCAGTTTGTTCACAATTCACTGTCTTCCTTGTTGGTCCTCACAGCTAAACACTTAAGGTCACTCCAGGTGAACTGGGCTACATGAAATGACCACACAGACAGAAAATTACCTTAATTTTCGGGGTCTTGTGAGGGCTCCTCTTTGACCTTAGGGGTCCATGGAAATAGAGGAAAAGCACACCTCAGTTTTACTGGGGAGAAGTCATACAAATGAGGCAAGGGGTCAGGTTTCAGTCAGCTTCCTGATGTCTCGCTGTCAGCAGGTTGACTGACATCTAGGAAAGCCACGCCCATCTCTGCTGAGTGGGGATCTAGAGCAGAGCAGACAAAGGGAGTTTCCATGGAACATTCTATCCCAAACAGGGCAGAGGGGAAGGATTACAAAGGACAGGTGTGGGTAACCCAGCCCCTCTCCTAGGGCCACGCCTTAGTTACTGAGGGAAGGGGAAAGCCCCAGGTGCGAGTCCATGGCATTATCTTCTAAACTCTAGTGCTCTTTCAGGTCCCTGAGCATCAGAAAAGGCTCATACTAGAGTGGTTTCCCACACTTCCTACCCTAAATGGGCCCTCCTACAGCCAGCCAGCACATACAATTCCATTTTCTTCCAATGTGGATGAGTAAGGAATCAAAGCTGGCCTTGGTGATAGCTCGCTTAGCTATGTTGAGTGTGTGGAAAGCAGGAAAGTTTCCATGGAAAACTGCCTCTAAGTTCTGCCAGGGCTCTGTATTCCCCACGGAAGGTAATAGATGGAAGGGAGGAGAGATGACAGTCATGAAGGTATTTTTCAGACTTCTAAGTTAATTCTTTACAGTTTGAGTATCTTTTATCTAAAATGATTAGGATTACAACTGTTCCAGATTCTGGAGTTCTGCAAATTTTGGGATATTTGCATATACATAATAAGATATCCTGGGGATGGGACCCAAGTCTAAACACAGAATCAATTAATGTTTCATATACACCTCATACAGGTACCCTGAAAGTGGTTTTATACAAACTTTTCAGTGTGCCTGCATTTATACTGCAACCCGTCATATAAGGTCAGCTGTAAAATTTTCTCCTTGTAATGTCATGTTGTTCATCAAAAAGTTTCAGATTTGGGGGCATTTTGGATTTTCAAATTAGATGTGCTTAACCTGTACTGGTTTTTATAAGGGTGACAAAGGAGAAAGGAGTAATAACTACCATAATCCCACAACTAAAATATAAAGCATTTTAGTTATTTTTTAAAAATTATTTTAGTTGCAGGTGGATACAATATCTTTATTTACATGTGGTACTGAGGATCGAACTTGGTGCCTCACATATACTAGGCGAGTGTGCTCCTGCTGAGCCACGACCCCAGCCCCTCATGGTTAATTATTATTATTAGCACTTCAGCTTATTTCGTGCTATCTCTTTTCTGTACACATAATTATTTTTAACATGGTTGAAGTCATACCAAATATTCTGTTTTATATGCCGCCTTGTAAGCATTTTTTGTGCTTCATTTAAAAGTTTTTTCATAATCTTAATGACTGTAAAATATAAGTAAGGAATCAAAGGAAGTTCATTCAAATCCTAATTAGTCAATGAGCATTTACAAAATTTTGCTAAAACTTCCAGGCTGAATCCAAGGTCATTCATTGCACCTGTCACTTGGCGAAGCAGTCATATGTACTGTTGCATTTTATCCTTACCATAAACTGTGAAGAAAATAGTGCTACTTTGGATCCTCATATGCAGCCCTGTGTAGAAGACATTCAATAATAAAAGTGAAATGACATTCTAAAGGCCAGATGAGTTACCCAGGTGCAGTGGCACACAGCTATAATCCTGTAAGCAGCTTGGGAGGCTGAGACAAGAGGATGGCAAGTTCCAGGACAGCCTCAGCAACTTAGCAAAACCCTGTCTCAAAATAAAAAATAAAAAGGAGTGGGGATGTGGCTCAGTGGTAAAGTGCCCCTTGGTTCAGTCCCCAGCACCAAAAAAAATTGTTTTAAATAAACAAAGGCCACACAATGATTTAATCCCCAGAACTAAAATACAGCCCTGTCTCTTACCTCTGTTAGTTTCTCAATTCTGCCTCCCCCGCCCTCCAGTAATTAATGTCCAAAGCCAAAAGATGTATCTTTCTCACTATGGCATCTGTAAAGTGGATTGGGCTTTCACTAGGCTGAAATTAGGAGTTGACAGGTTTTATTAAACTGTGGAGTAGTAATAGGCCTACTTCAAACTGATACCACTGTCGCTACTTTGGTTGACCTCTGTGGCTGTGCAGCAAATGCTACTTCAATTTGAAGAATATATTCAAAGGGTTATTCGTGATGGCCATAACATAGGTCTGTAAGGATGGTTATTAAAAAAAAATAATTTGGGGGCAAGAAGAAAGATTTCTTAACCTACTTCTGCTTCTTGTCATTTAAATTCTTCAAAAGGCTGTTGGTATAATTTTTGGTTTGTTATGTGATGTCGCGTGAAAACCCGAAGCCATTAGCAGTGGATAAAGATGATAACTTCTGTCTGCTCTCTGAAGGAAAAAAAAAAAGTGAGAAAAAGAAAGTGAAGAAAGCTCAGTGGTGATACTTTAAAACTGGGGCTTAGGTTAAATATTTATTATTTTCTTTAATGTGACAAAAACATCTTAGGAAAACACACAGCTAAGAAAGATAGTGGCAACAATTCATATAAATTAGGTTCTTAACTTAGCCACCAAGACCTTTGAAAGCAATTAGTTAAAATTCTTGAAAGAGTGCTAATATAAATCTTAAGATTAGTCATTATTTATGTAATGGAACAAAAAAGTCATGTTCTATTGGGTTAACATCTTTTCAGTTTTATTGTAATTATTAAACGAGTGTATAAGACAAAGTCTCTCAAAAAAATCGTGTAATAGTCAATGAAATACATACCGAATCTGAATTGGACCAAATCAGTGGAGCTTCTTAAAGCCAGAGAAAGGGATGTATTCAGTAAGAACTATGTGTCCAGATGTATTTATGTTGGGAGATTCCTCTTTGTTGATAAACTAGAATTGATTCTGTCATTAAAAATGATCTTCAGCTGGACAGAGTGGCAAATGCCTGTAATTCTAGCAGCTCAAGTTCAAAACCAGCCTCAGCACCTTAGCAAGGCCCTGTCTCCAACACAAAGAAAGAAAGAATGTGTCTGTTTATTACTATAATGAAATACCCAAAGCAAGTAATTTAGAGAGAAAAGAAATTTATTAACTCATTTTGGGAGGCTACAGATTCAAACACCATGGTGCTGTCTCTGGCAAAGGTCCTGGCTCCATCATTCTGTGCAGATAGCATCATGGTGGGAGGAGGTGTGAAAAGGAGAGATCATATGGTGGGGCAGGAACCTAGGGCTAGGACATGGAGAGGGCCGGGGCAGACTTGATCTTTTATAACTACTCTTCTCTCTGGAACTACCTCAGGGACCCACTGTTCTTTCCAAGGGCATTGCCTGTTGACTCAGAAGCCTTGCACTGTGCTCTACCTCTTAAGAGGTCCCACTATCTCCCAGCATTGACACTGCATGAACCAAGCTTCAGCACATGAACCTTAGAGGGACAAACTACATTTAAACTACAGCAATGAGTGTTATATTACTAACAGCCAGAGAAATATTGCCTTTCAGTGCTTTAGTTTTGAAAGTGCTATCAGATGCTTATAGCAAAAGTGAAGTCAGAGAATTCACGTCTCTTCTGTGAGTTGTTCATGATCATTATTGTTGACCCGGATTTGCATTGGAGTATGTTGGACTTGAAAGTTCTCAAATTGTGCTGATCCCAAAAATTGTCCCCAAACTGTAGCATCTGTTCTGTATTTACTAACTGAAATAACTGCGGATGTCAAATGAAAGGAGATTCTATTTCCTTTAGAAAACAAATCCTTTTTTTTAGAAGTTCACATCAACAGTCTTTTTTAGATCTCAAGAGTTTTATTTTCACGTTGAGGGCTAGCTAATGTGTAACTGTTGCCTTTCCTTCTTCCAGTGCCCTGCCAGACCGTTTTAGATTACCTGAAGACGGTACTGCAGCACCACAACCAACTCCTGATGCCACAGCCAGCTGACCAGCCCACAGAGGTAGGTCTGGGGTCCAAAGATAAGTTCTGTGTGGAATTTCCTTAAGTTGAAGCCTCTTTTTTTTTCTTTTTTTTCCCCAAATTTATTTTTTATTCTAAGTTAGAAATGACAGCAGAATGTATTACATTTCATATTATACTTGTAGAGCACATTTTTACATATCTCTGGTTGTATGCAAAGTATATTCACACCATTCGTGACTTCATACATGCACTTAGGGTAGTGATGTCCATCTCATTCTACCATCTTTTTTTTTTTTTCTTCACCCTTTTGCCCCCTCCCCTCCCCTCCCTCCCCATTGGCCATAAGTTGAAGCCTCTTGATAACTAGTTCATGCCAGAATAGATTGGCTAGCCAGGTAAAGTTTTTTTTTGGTGTTGGGGATTGAACTCAGGGACACTCGACCACTGGGTCACATCCCTAGCCCTTTTTTGTATTTTATTAAGAGACAGGGTGTCACTGAGTTGCTAAGTGCCTCACCATTGCTGAGGCTGGCTTTGAATTCTCGATCTTCCTGCCTCAGCCTCCCAAGTGCTGGGATTACAGGCGTGCGCCACCATGCCCGGCCCAGGTAAGGTTTTTGACTGAAGTTGATGGGTCTGTTGTCTGTATGTATGTATTCTGTGGGGAAAGGTCATGCGTATATTTCACTCATAAAGATTCAGCTCTGCACTCTAAGGGGGGAAAGAAAGAAGAAATATCACAGGCAATTCCACCTTCGGCACAGCAAGGGCCTGCAGTGGGAGACGCCAACCTGTCACACCCTCAGGCAGAGCCAGTGTTGCATAATGCCTTTCATGATGGGGCGTCTCCCACACCTGACATTCTCTGGGGTTCGAGTGGGCTATTTTCCTGACCTAGGGCTTCTGAACGTAAGCCGTTTTCTTCCTCTCCACAGCTCAACCTTATGCCACTGTGTTAACTGCCCACAGGCACTTTTTTGGGGTGCCCACACACCCCTGAGCCTCACCACTGTCACTCTGAACACACATGCTCATGTTTTCTCTTCAGTCAGTCCCACCAAACCCAGGTAGGAGTTTCTGACATGTCCCTGGCTGTCCCCTCCTCCTTTCTCCTGACGTGCTGATTCTGCAGCCATGTGAATTGCCCGTCTTCTCTCTCAGCTGCTTTTCACCTGGAATATTAGAATAGATTTTTTTTCATCTCTATCTTCTAAATTACAGATCCAAACTAAATGTTACTTGCTTAAAATCCTTTCATTACTCGGACTAAGAATAAAGTCTGTATTTCTTTCTTGACATTTTGGTCATATAAAAAAACAGATGAAAAGCCACTTCTTTCAGGAAGCTCTCCCTAACTGCCCTTCCTGTTTTATGCTCACGTAGCACATTGTTCACAGGTTTAATGTAGAACTCCCCACCTTACTTAATGTACACCTGTGTCTTCTATTTGGTTATGAGCCTGCAAAGACTTTAATTTAGGGTTATTCATCTTAGTTTTACCAAAGTGACTCAACAATGGGTCAGTGTTTATAACCTATTGGTGGCTAATTGAAGAGGCTAGAGAATCAGAATTCCATAAAAATGTAAAAAATAGAGGAAATATCTGTATTTCTGTTGGATAGGACTATTTAAACTTTTATTACCCATCATCATCATTATTACTATGCTATTTTTATTGTCATTTCAAGCACATGAGCATTTTCTCATTTTTATTATTTGTCACATTTTATTTCTATTAACTATGCTACAACAGGATTATAACTCTCATCCATAACCCACAGGGCATTCTAAGTTGTGTTTTGGGCTGTAAATTACTCGTTCTCTTTCTTTTCCTTTTTCTTGATGGAAATTACCTCCAAATGGTATTTCTACATTTTATGAGACAATATTTTATGTAGAGCTCCTGCATTTTGGAAGAGTTCTGAGCTCTTCTACAAGTGGATTTTTAAAAGGATTTGAAAAAGTAGCTTTCTTGGATTGTCAGCTTCCAAACCGCAGCTACCTCCCATCTTGAAAGAGACTGACTTTAGGGGTACAGCATGGCATCATGTTCCCAAACTCAGGGACATAGTTCTCCAGACCCACCCCTTTGCATCCTGAGACCTTGGTAAAATTTCACCTCCTTGGTAAAATAGCCACAATCCTACCTTGCAGGTGAGCTCCACACACCTGAAGGAAACCATTTTTTAATACAGTGTTAAATAAACAATTTTAAAAGTATCTGTACAGTCAGTCTCCATTTCTAAGGTGGACAAGTATTTACAGGGACCTTAAGTAAGGGAAGATTTTAAAGCAATAGGCTCTTGTATCTGTTGCTCTCCTTAAAAGTTCTTTTAACTTTGCCAATTTATGTTTATCAGTTCTTCCAAGTGTCTCAGTGCCACAGTGGTTAAAACAAAAAGTAGGAGCTCTTTCCTGTAACTGCCATTACTGTTCGTTCACCTTGTGCCCGCCACAGTGGTAAGCATTGTACTACATCAGTCATGGGACACATTTATCATACCTACTGTGTGATGGGTGCTGTTCTTACCCTGGGAGTAGGACATTCTGGTAGGAGATTGGTGGAAGCCTCACTATAAACCAGCAAGCTTGGAGTAGTATACCTATTTTGACAGAAAGGAGCTGAGTTTGGGGAAGTTAGTCACCTGCCCGAGGGCGAGTCCAGCTTGCAGGTGGACTGGCACTGCTGCAAGGGAGGAGAAAGGAGGCCAGCATGCAGAGGGCTTGGGGCAAGCACCTCAGGCCGATCATCAGTTGCTCAATAAATAGTGACAGTTATTAGTAAAGTTCTTGGATTTCACTCACCCTGGCT
Organism: Tamias sibiricus; assembly: GCA_025594165.1. Taxonomy (NCBI): domain Eukaryota; kingdom Metazoa; phylum Chordata; class Mammalia; order Rodentia; family Sciuridae; genus Tamias; species Tamias sibiricus. The sequence continues at coordinate 35,979,483 of CM046665.1, read as the reverse complement.
GTCCTGAGGGCTGAGGTGTCAACTGGTCAGAATCCTGATAAGCCCTTCCCTCTCAGTGCCTGGGAAGCAGTGAGGTTATTTTCCCTGTTTGCTCTCTTCTCCCAGCCATGTTCTGTTATCTGCACAAGATACGCCAACTTTTTACTTAGGAATCATCTTAACTCCATCTTTCACAACCTGGTCACTGAATTGGTTGCCCGGTGCTCTTGATTCTGTATCTCATTCCCTCTTGTCCATCTGCACTGCCCCAGACTGCTCACACCTTACCTCCCATCTCCTGCCACGAAATGGCAAGCTGTAAAAGGTCAGCTTCTGTCTTTTACCTACTGTGTCCCTGTGTTGTACACAGTGCCAAGGGTTGGTATATGCTCCCAAATGCTCACTTCATAAACTCGTTATAATATAGTTCCTTGTATTTTGCAGATGGAGAAGCTTTTGTTCCAACAAGGTTGAGTAATTTGCTCACATTAATTTAAGACAAAAAGCCAAGAATCGTCTTAAACCTAGCTTGTCTCTAAATTTCAAAGCACAAACTGCAGCCTCAACTGCTTCGCTTGAGAAGGGAAACCAAGTCACACTATGTAGCTTTCTGGAAAATATGAGTACTGAAGTGATGAGTTTCCATGTGCACAATTCATTGACAATTTCCTAACAGCTTTGGCTGTCTTTTTCTGTTGGCTTCTATACTTACCTTTCTTGATGCTTAACTAAGTAGAGCACTTTTTGAAATAAAACCTTGTCAGACCCAAACATTGCCAAATTTATAACCTGTAGTAAATTTGCAGAGTTGTAAAACTGAATGAGTTTTCCCTTCTTTATTTTGTACACCTTAATTACTGGGGAAAGAGTACATTAAAACTGAGATCATGGGTTAATTAATTTGTCCTGGACTGTAGAATTTTATGGACAGCCAGAACTAAAGTAATGGTTGTGTAGGTGAAATTGACTAAACATGGCTTATAAATGTTACAGAAATTCCCATAATTAGTCCCACTGCAGCTATTTAGCCTGGGAATTTTATAGCAGACATAAATTATGAAGGTGAAAAGTAAGAAAAATTTTGAGTTGACATAGTGGCATTTGTAGAAGCTGTAATTTGAGGAAACCTGTTTTGCATTATTGTTCATGATTTTCCCCCCAGTTTCCACAATTTCCCCTTTTAAAAAAATCACTCTTTAATGTTGTTTCCACTGTAACACAGTGGCTATCAGGTGTTAGGTGCTTTAAACATGGGTAATATCTGATTAAAATAGACCACCAGCACCATTTCTAAAAGTACTTAACTGCCAACCAGAGGATGAAGGGACCTGTTTGATCACTCTCTTCAAAGTCATTTTTGCATATTTTAATAGATTGAAAAGGAAAGTTACAGGTTATATTTAAATAGTGTTTCCTGTCATTGGATCTTGACACATTTTAACCTACCTGTTAAAATGCGAGTTATAAATAGCTCCTCTTTCAAAGGTGTTCATTATACCTCATTGGCTCTTGTTATAGAAAATGCAAATGTAATTTGAAAAGTGCCCGTTCTGAGTGTGAGCAATTACTTGTGCTCTTCAGTACCTGGTTCATTGTCAGCATAGCCACTTGGTTAAAAAGCATGTTTGCCTTTGAAATGGAGATCGCTTTGGCTTCTGGCTGGCTGGCTCAGTAGGTAATGAGAAAATATTTTGCTTTTCCAGGGAAGCAAGCAGCTGTTGAACAACTATCCTGTCTACATAACGAGCAAACAGTGGGACGAGGCTGTAAATTCTTCAAAGAAAGATGGGAGACGGCTCCTTCGCTACCTCATCAGATTTGTTTTCACAACCGATGAGCTTAAGTACTCATGCGGCCTTGGGAAAAGGAAAAGGTCAGTGCAGTCAGGAGAGACAGGTCCCGAAAGACGCCCTCTGGATCCAGTTAAAGTCACATGCCTCCGAGGTACTGCATCCTTCCGCTCAGTGTCCACCATCCGTGATCCCATTTCACCGCATTGGCTGTGGCTGCCCCGTACAAGTGTTCAGCCTTACTGTATTTTGATTTCTTTCCACTGAGACTGTATAGGCTTCATGTGGCCCATCTACCTGGTAGTGAGAAGCTCTGTAAAAAATCGTTTGCTTCAGCTTCGTTGTTCTCACTAAATGGTACATAAGCATTGCATAGCACCTCATGTTTCACGCTTTAAATTCAGATTTCTTTTTGCTGCCAGAGAAGGCCATTTCTGGCAAAATGGGAGCATAGGGAAATGCACACAGGAAAGGAAGATGTGGGATTTTTTTTTTTTTTTTTAATTTGATAAAATACAATCTTGTTTCCACTCCTCCCCTAACTTCCTTCTCAAGAATACTTGACCCAACTCCCTAAATTTGCTTAGAAATAATTTTCCTTAGTGCCTGCAGTATACCTTACCCAGTAAAACTTTCTTTTGGTTTAAAGTTTCTGTATTAAAAATACTGCTTAGAGCTGGGCTCAATGACTCACACCTGTAATCCCAGTGACTCTGGAGGCTGAGGCAGGAGGATGGCAAGTTCAAGACCAGCCTAGGCAACTTAGACCTGTCTCAAAAGTAAAATTTTAAAAATAAGAAGAGCTGAGAATGTAGCTCAGTCATAGAGCACCCCTGGGTTCAATTCCTAGTACCACAAAAAAGAAAAGAAAAATACAAAAAAAGAAAAGAAAAATACTATTCAGATAATAATACCATTTCATCCAAATTAACAGGTGATTATTTTGCAGCTGATCTGCACTACTGAAAGCAGGCAGAGGTGAGGAGGAGGAATCAGAAGGTACACAGTTGATTTGACAGATGCAAATAAACATGTAGACAAGTAGAAATATAATAGTGCCAACTGAACACTGTGACATCTGAAAATTCCATATCAGAAAGCTCAAATATTAACCTCTATAGTTCAATAGCAATTTTATTGACTATAAAGATTTAATACTGTGTTTAATCTGGATAGGGATCAAAAATTTTCCTGATAAGTTGTAGTGGTTTTTTGTTTTTTTTTTTTAAATTACCATGGATAAGTCTTTGTCTATTGGAAAGAATATCCCTACGCTCCCTGCTGAGTGCTGCCTTACCGTAAGCACTTGGTTTCTGCAACCATAGGTGGCTAGGATGAATATATAGTATTTATTAGCAGTTAAGATTCCTAGCCCACTCCAGAGATTTCTCATTCAGCAGGGATGGGGGGGGCCATGCATGGCTCCTGGCCCTGATCACCCTAGGTGATCTGGTTGATCCTCATGCAGGTGGCCCATGCCTCAGGAAACCATCTGAGGAAAATACCAGTATTAACTATGTATACTCCAGAGCCTACCTCTCGTTGGCCAATCTGAAAATTTCACTTTGAGTGACTGGGTGATGGAACTTACTAGGGTCTGTCTTAGCAAACTAGCCACAGTTTCCCTTATTCCCAATACCATCAAAAGTGATGGAGTTATTCACCAATAGGCAGTATTGAGCTTGAGGGCTCTACTGGGTGCAGTCTCTCTGTATACTCAACAAAGTTGCCCTTAGGCTTAGAAAGGAACTAAGATAAGGGGTGTCACAACTGTATTCCTTTCTAGAAACTTGATTCACATCTTATGTTAATAGCAAGTCAGAGAAACAGAGATGAAAATACCTCCCAGAGAACCAGTGCCATTGCCTGAAGAACACTGCTGGTCCACGGTCACACTGATGCTGGCCAGGCTGCCTAACCAGAGTCCACAGTCTCTAGCACATTTCTCACGTGGGCATAACCCACCGCTTCCATCCAGCCTTTACATAGAAAATAAACGGGCAAGAATTGGTGTTCATGCCAGAGGCAGCTGAGCTAACCTTCCTCCAAGCATGTTGATTAGTTTCTGGTGACATTAAATATCTTGAGAGATCACATTTTAAAAATACTTGCTAGTAATTATGTAGATATTACAATTTGAGAAGGAAGTGTAGCCCATCTTGTAGCATTTTAAGAATGACGACACCTCTGAATTTGTACCCTCCCTCTCATTAAAACCCTGCCATTTTATTGTGCTTACTCTTTAAACTCTTAGCTGGTTAAAAAATATCATGCTAATGATATTTAGCTGTGCTTCTGGAGTTAACTTTCTCCAAATATTAGCAGGTAACAGTATGGGTTTTGAAATGTGCTGTTACTAACTTTTACCAGGCACGTGATATCTATTTTTTTCTTTAGTTGTAGATGGACACAATACCTTTATTTATTTATATGTGTTATATGTGGTGCTGAGGATCGAACCCAGTGCCTCACACGTGCAAGGCAAGCACTCTACCACTGAGCCACAACCCCAGCCCCCCCTGCACATGATGTCTTACTCATCAAAATTACCTTTCTTTTCAACAGCAAATATTCCGTAGTGAGATTACCTCTCCCTTAGGGGAGTTTTACTTGTACATATGAGAAGAAAATTAGTTTTGAATAAGTTGGGTATAACAAGTGACCTCATCATGGCACTGCATTGGATCTCCCATACAGCTTTTCTGATAGAGCTTCTGTTTACGTTTGAGTAGCCTGTCTTGTTGTCATCTGTCAAAACCAGGTATTGTTTTTTTCTCTCTCTCTTTACTGTTGTGTGTATTCCCACAGAATTCATTAGGATGCACTGCACCTCCAACCCTGATTGGTGGATGCCCTCCGAGGAGCAGATAAACAAAGTGTTCAGCGACGCTGTGGGTCATGCCCGGCAGGGGCGGGCAGTGGGGACTTTCCTGCACAACGGTGGCTCGTTTTATGAAGGAATCGATCACCAGGCTTCACAGGATGAAGTCTTCAATAAAAGTTCACAGGATGGATCTGGGGATTAGTGGACAGAGTCTTCCCGCTATAGCAGCAGGTCCTTTCAAGAGCTCCAATTGTGAATGTCCATTTACCATTACATCAGAGTCCAAAGCATGTTGTTCAGTCATACTTCACACATTCTGAACCTTAAAACTCCCTTGACCATGGTTCCCAAATAGAAATCCATTTTAGGGTTGTTTGGGAAGTGTATGGCACCTACAACAGACTTTAGTAATATTTATAAAGAAAGAAACTAGTTGTTTTTAAGTGACTGGCTAGACAGTGAGGGTGGAAAAATAGGTGAGCTCCTAGTAACCTGTTTGACATCTTCAGGTAAGCTCTGCTTTTTGAGCAGAGGTGGCTTCAAGGAAGGATGGGTTAGTGTTTCTGCCCATGAGAGAAAGCAAGACATGGAGTTATTTTAAGGGACAAAGAAGAAGTATTCTCTTAATTTTTATTTTAATTCAAGTAAGTTTTCCAAATACTTGAATTCTGAGTTCTCAGCAGACATCACATGCTGTCTGATTATTACAAAGTCTTGTTATTAACAAGAAGCCAGAGGATGGAGGCATTTGGTATTGACAGTGGTTAATTGGTGCTTTTCTGTTGTTTTATAAAGAAAACTTGCCCTGTGTTGATCAGAACGGCACTATGTGATCTCTGGAGTTTACAAATGGTAGTCATTTTTTCATTAAGCCAATCAAGAAACATCCAAAGATTTGAAAATCATTTTCAAACATTTGATTTCTTGGTTCATAGATGCATAGTTTCCATAGCATTAAGTCAGCCTTTGTGAACACAACACCAAAGTAGTGAGTTGAACAGAGAGAATTCCATCGATTAGTGTGGTGCACTGAGACCAAGCTCATGGTGCAACCTGTGGTATTTGCTGCATTGATCAGATGTTCAGACATTGAGAACACGCTGCCTCAAGGCCATTCTGATAACTATGCAATGGGCTTGTCCATAATTTCTTCAAAATTTGAGAGGTTTTCTGTGCTGTGTTGATCTTTAGGTTTTATCTGTTTTCCATTGTCTTGATGAAGACGTTTCATACCATCTATGTGCGGCCTTTGCCCCACTAGTCCCCTACATTCCAGGCTCTGGCTCAGTTAACACTGTTCCACCCCCACTCACTTCTGTTTAATTTGTTGAGCTCCAAATGTGAAATTAGTGATGTCTTTGGGACCTTTTCTATCAACAAATGCTACAGAGGTGCTAGAATCATTTCCAGGATGTTGTTTAGCTTTGGAAGTGAGGAGAGAATTCCTTCAGCAAACAAGTTCAGACTAGTACATTCTTTGTTGAACGAAGAGCTAAATGGGCAGATTTATCAAAGGCTGTTAATGTCATCTATGAACACAGGTTTTGAAAATTGGATGGAAGTTTTTAATTCATGAGCATGCTGTCTTTTGTCCAAGTAAAGTCACAAATTCTTCACATTCAATAATCAGTATCCAGTGTATGTGAAATCCTAGAAACATACACTTTTTTTACAAGTTTGTTGATAGATATAGTCATTTCTCAGATTAGTTAAAAGATTTAGGGACATCCTCTTGGGTGAATTAGCTCAAGGTTGGAAGTAAAAGAAATTATGTGAGCAAATGCAGTGTCTCTTAAGGCAACTGTGCATCAATATCTTTGGCTATTCAAGGATGCAAAGATATTTCTTGATGTGTTTTTATTGGTCTAGAAAGTCAGTGTCTTATGAGATTCTTTGATGACATGAAATCTTGTGCTGAAGAAAAACACCATAGCCTCATCTGTTTTTCCATCTTTTTTTGCACTGGGCTGTATGTAGTTATCTTTACTGCGAAGTACATTGTCATTTTTCTGTAGCAGCAATATTTGACCACAACTTTTAAGAAAAGCTTCTTAACTCTTAAACTTCTCATTTGCCTGTAAAGTTGAGGGTTCTGCACATTTCTTCTCATCTGTGCATAGCCCTGCATTGTGCTGGTCTTCCCTGAGGGTGATGTGTACCTCATGCAGCCTGCTTGGCACCTTGATCAGGGAAAGAACCCACACAGTGGCTGGAGTTTTTTCACAAACGAGACAGCTGCTGTGCCATGCTTACACCTTTGTTCCAGAGGCATGCCTGGTTTCTTCCCTCCCTTGCATTCCCCTTCCAGGTGAATTATCAGCTTTCTTTTAATGTATTCAAACAGGTTGGCTATCTTGCACGTGAGGAAGCTAAGGCCCGCAGAGATAACTTACTTGGCACGCCATAGCCAGTTTTCATGCCCCTCTCTGGGCCAGGACCTGTGATTCCCCAGCCTGGAGTCTGGTGTTCCATTGTCCTCAACACTAAGTCTTGTGCAGTCCTACTTTAGTCCACCACCTGACCTAGGCGCTCACAGCCACTTTGGTTGTGGTGCAGCATCAACTCAGATAATCTGCTGGTCCCTCTCCTTAGCACATATCGGTGCTGCTGTTTGAGCTTCATCTGTAGACTGGTGTATTACTTGGTTTTGTTAAGATTCCTACAAGGTCACCTCACTTTTAAATCAAATCTTAACAAAGGATGTTTATTTTTTGGTAAGGGCCAAGCAGCCTCTGGCAGTTTAGCTTGCCACTAAAGATGACATACCGCTATTGCTGTTAGGCTTCCCATGATCTATAGAGATTTGGAGGTGCGGCTTGTCTTCTTGGTTTGATTTTCCACATCTTTGGTAGTTGGACACATTCTCATGAGAAACATGTCAACTTTTCTCCTTGAATCATTTCAGCATTGGTATAAAATAGTTGTTAAAACTGACAGGATGCAGACGTGTTTCATTTCATTGGCTAGAGGCAGTCCCGGGGCTAATCTGAACACAAGAATTGAATGTGGCAATTTTGTCTGACTAGTTGGGTTCACGGTACAAGCTATCAGGAGTCCATACCTGCCAAAGTGACAGTGTCTTGGCATTTCCTGTATTTTCCATCTTTCTGCTTCTCAAAGTAAACCGAAGCCCCCGCATGGTTCCAGCCAGGCTAAGGATAACCCTGGAAAGATCTGTTGTCAGTAACTTAGGCCAGGAACCTGGGGAGAGGAGCAATATTCTGCAAGCCATTGAACCAAGTCACATTTCCCTCTCTGATGGTACATTGTTCAGAAATCTCATGGTTTTACCCAAGTGTTAAGTGCTTTTGAGAAAACCTGGAAACATTTAAATTTGCTTGAAAGTGTTTTCTCCAGTCCTTAAACCTGGGCATCCCTTGCTTGGTGTTCCTCATTCCACCACAGCATTTGGATGACTTCCTGTCCGCAGTGTAAGTTAAGTGGGTGGTTTTACATTTTGGATCATTCTTTACCTCTTCGTAAGTGATAAGCACATTGATAAAGGAGAGTGTCATCGGGGTTATGAGGAGATATATACATATGCTATTACAATCTTTAATTAGACCCAGCTACTCCATGTGTGATCGACTAATGGTAACTTTAGAACTCAAACTTTATAATCTGCTAACTGGTGATTTCTACATTTCCCTTCTGCTTTTAATGACTTGTGCCTCCCTTCTGTTGCTCTCAAAAAATGGATGGAGCATTATATAAAGATGAAGCATACAGTGTTTAGAAACATGCACACACTTTGCATGTTTGGATTCTATCATTCAACATGTGCTCTACACCTAAACCTAATACCCATTGACTACCTCCTCAGTTTTTTCTTAAATTTCAATTCTTTAAAGTTTCATTCTTAGATATCTTAACTTACTTAAATGTATAACTTTTCTCATTCAGTGCTATGTCATTTCACAGTACAGATCTGTGTTAATTTTTGACAGCTCTTATATACAGATTTGTAGAAATGTAATAGAAAATGATTTTGCACATATGGTGCAAATCTTGCTGGTGTAAGTTTAATGTAGTGACACGTGCCAAAACTGCTTGGCAAAACATGTCAAATGGAATGCTAGAGTCAGAACTCTAATGTAAATGTGTCTAAACAACAGTATGTATCATTATGTATTTTTGTAAACATAGTGATGGCTTCTTTCAGTCATTTAAGTACTGGATAAAAATAACTGCTTCACTTGAAATAATGGAGGGAAATGTCACCCAAACTATGGCAAAGTTGCTTGCATTGTTAGGCAGTGGCATTGGATTTTTCATTTTTTTTTTTAAACAGAAATGTGAATTGACATCAGACCACATGAAGAACCCCCCTCTAAAAAAATACCCCATAAGTTACTTACCTTCTAAATACAAATATTACAACTTTAGCTGACATGTTAACACTAATTAGAGATTACTTTTACCCTCCACCCATATACCAAATAGCAGGAAACATTGAGAGGATTGGACTTCTCTCATCTAATGACCACCATGGTCAGTTTGATTGTTGAAAGCATTAAATTACTACCCTGCAGTAACAGTGACTAGATTAAGCTTTTCTCATAATTACCCATAGCTGGCTAATACAAGGCTTTGCTTTCATTGAATCACTAGTCCCCAGATTGCAATGAAAATGCATGTTGCTAATAGGACCCATTCAAAACCTATTCATTTTCAGAATAATTGCACTAGTACAAGTGGCCAGATGTTTCTTGGCCATGTTGGAAAATGTTTCTGGCAGCTTCAAAAACACTATGACTGCAATAGGTAACTGTAGCTAACTAAGAAATGTAACTTTTGTGTTCCTAGTTCTCCAGTTGCCTTGATAAACACTGTAACACATTCTTCCATGTTAATCCTCATAGCTACCCCATGAGGCCGTTTCTCTTGTTACAAAGATCTGTGGATAAGGAAACTGTCCAGAGTACTCAACCAAGATCATTGTGGGATGACCAGTTCAGTTTTCCCCAGTAGTCACAAAGCTCAGTTCTCAAAACCTACCTACACTTCTAGGTGGATTTTTTTTTTTTCCCTTAAGCCAGCAAGGAAAAGTTGGTACTTAATAGTTTGTTTATACTTAAATAGGAGCATACAAAACACATCCTCTGAAAACTGCCTAGGTTCCTGCATAAAGCTTGACCCAACAAAATCTATGATGAAGACTAGAAAGTTTTAAAAGAATTGAGTAAATTAAAACAACTAGTTCTTTCACATTTATCTTACAGTCCTAGTACTAAAATACAGGGATGTAAAAAGAAAAAAAAAAATAAAACTGTGAAACGACAGTCTTTGGGGGCTCCTAGAAGTGCCACTAGGCATCAGCCAATGTTCCATTCTCTTTACATTTGTCATATTTGTAGCCTTAGAGTTAAGTCAGGTTTGGAAGAGTATTTTAATTTACAATATCATTATGAAAATGGTTGTGAAGATTTGGTAGGTAAATACAATAAGTTGATTTTTTCCTATAGGTTTGGCTTTAACATCAATTCGGCTGTGTTTTAAGTTCAAGCATGCCAAGCTCATGAGGGGCCTGGTTGTGTTTGGGAACAAGGCATGCCAGAAGGTAGGTCACAAAGCTTTCAAGGTCACTGGTCCAGCCTGACCCTGCTCAGTTTTTAAGCATTGCCTTTATGTCTCTCCTCTCTAGAATTTCATGTAGCAGCCTAACACTGGGGCCAACTTGCCTTTACTCTATTTTCTATGACAAATACTTGTGGAAAAACTGTGACAAATCCATTGATCCTAATATTTTTATTGTTGGAGTCTTGTGGATTCTCTATGAATAATTTCTATTTAATTGTACTGTGTAGAGTTAATAATACTCACTAGGGAAATGTTAATAAAACTACAAATACATAGTGTAATATAGAATAGAAAAAAATTTTTGTGAACAATTTATATAGAAGAGTAAGTTGTTTTTTAAGTGTTAGGCACATTTCTTTTAGGAACTTAAAATGTTATAAGAGTTTTTTAAACATTCAATATTTTTAATTATAAGAGACATTTGTTACTAGAGCCAATTATTTCAGGGTGTTCTAATTGGAGTATTGATTTTATTACCTCATATACCTCTAGAATGCCACATGTTCTGTTGGGGATAAAATTGCACAATAAATGTCAAGTCTCTGTTAAGTGTTTTAAATTGATTTTTGGATCTTTCTCTCCGATTCATTGTGAAACATTTTTGTTTTGTTTTGTTTTGTTTTGCTTTGCTTTGTTTTCTTGGTAGAGAACTCCGCCCCCCACCAGAAGCTGAGAGTGTCCAGCTTGTCTATAGATGTAAAGAAAATAATACATACTTAGTACCCAAATAAAAGATACTCTGTTCTTTCAGTGAAGTGCCCAAAAATCATCTGAAAATTCATTTAATCTAATGAATGAAAGGAACAGCCAGTGATGATACAGGAGTGATGTATTTAAGAGGATTTCCATACAGTACTTTGTACATTAACATTAAACATGTGTTTCCTATTCACAATACCATTCCAATAGGAAGAAAAAAAACCCTGCAGCTGCTACTCGTGACCTTCAAGAATGAACGAATATTGATTGTTTACAGTATTTGAATAGTGCTTGGAGTACAAAAGCAGAAGGCTGTGATAAGAAGGTGATAGGATTGTGGCTTCCCACTTAGTGCATAAAATATAAATCTGACAACCATTGTGGAATAGCAAAAGTGAAAAATAATAGTTTACTAAGACAAAACTTTTTTTATTTTTATAATTTTTAATATGTACAACTCAGTGTATATATTTAGTATCTTTTTACATACAACTGTTTGTATACAAAGTATAATCGTACAATTCAGGTCTTCAATCATGCAATAAGGAAAATGATATCCGTCTCATTCAACCACCTTTTTTTTTTCTTTTCTCCCCCTCCCTCCCCTCTTGCTCCCTCCCTTACCCTCCCTTCCCTTGACCATTCTAGTGTTCCTCTAATCCTCCTATGTACCCCCATCCAACAATACTTTGAAATAGCCTCCTTATATAAGAGAACATTTGGTACTTGGATTTTTGAGACTAACTAACTTCACTTAGCATTATGTATAAGACAAAACCTTTATTTGGGGGAAAAAAGTTTTTATTTTGGCACCTTGTGCAAAATTTTAGCCAGTAGTTTTAGGTAAAAAGCAGTACTTCAATTAATTTTTGGTTAGAATTGAAATAGCAATTAAAAGGAAATTAAGTTTACTAAACATTGAAAGGATTACCAAGTAACTTGAGCTGTTGAATATATTACAGCAAGACACTTAAGGTGAAGCTGTTGCTCAAAATATAGTTCTGGCTAGGTTGCAGGATACAAGATCAATATGTAAAAATCAATTGTATATCTCTACACTAGCAATGAACAATCAAAATCAAGAAAGCAATTCCATTTATAGCAACAGAACAAAATGTTTAGGAATAAATTTAACAAAATATGCACCAAATTTGAATACTAAAATATGTGAAACATTGGAAGAAAATTTAAAAGACCTAAATAATGGAAAGATACCCCATGGTAATGGAGTAGAAAATTCAGTATTGCTGAGGTAACGGTACTCACCAAGTTTATCTATAGATTCAACACAATTCCTGTTGTGTCGCTGCCTGAAGCGGAAGTCGCTTGGAGCAGCGAACGCCACAGGAAAATTCGGAGGCAGGATGAAAATGAAAAAAAGGTCTTTTATTCTTCTCTCTCCAGCTCCAGCAATCACTCCAAATGCTCTAACTCCAACCACCACCTTCTTCCCCACACACACTAACGAACCTCACCCAGTTATATACATATAGCTTTAACAAGGACACGTGCTTACAGCTCGAGCTTACAGGTGCGTCACGCAGTGTTCACGGGCATACAAAGAATCTTTGAATAATGTAATAATATCAGGTGGAAACTAGAACATCTTTTATGGCTCTCAGCTAACTGCAATCTTTAGCTATCTCCTTGATTATAGGCTCCTTCACTGTTGGAATCTTAGCTGACTTCATAGAAATTGCCAAGCTTCTAAAATTCGAAGGGACACAGAATGAACCCAGATGATAGCCAACAGAAATAAACCCTTATATGTGGCCAGTTGGTTTATAATAAGGGTGCCAAGACAGTTTCATGGGGGGGGGGGGGGGGGGGGGGATGAAGTTTTCAACAATGGCGCCGTGCGGGACAACAGGATATCCACATCCTAAAGAATGAAAATATACCCCCACCTCAACACCACATAGACAACAACTCAAAATGGGTCGTAGACTTCAATATCCTAAGAAAACATTTAAAGATATCAGTTTAAATCATGATCTTGCTTTTGACAATCATTTCTTCAATATTGAGCCAATGTTGCAGGTTTAAGCAGCAAGAAAAAAATGTAAATTGGATTTCAACAAAATGCAAAAACCTATGAAATGAGAGATTAATTAATTGCAAGTCATTGTTTTTGGTAAGAGCCTGATATCCCAAAGAGAATTCTTAAACCCAACAATAAAATAGTCCAATTTAAAAATGGGCAAAGAAGCTGTGTGTGGTGGCGCATGCCTGTAAGCTCAGCAATGGCAAGGCACTTAGCAACTCAGTGAGACCCTGTCTAATAAAATTGAAAAAAAAAAAAAAAAAAAAAAAAAATAGGGCTGGAGATGTGGCCCAGTGGTCAAGTGCCCCTGAGTTAAATCCCCGGTACCAAACAAAAGGGCAAAGAATCTGCATCCTTCATGAAGGTATACAAATGGCAATAAGCACATGAAAAGAGATGTTCAACATCATTAATCATCAATTTCACCAGGATTGTGAGTTAGCTTTGATCAAAATACCTGACAATTTAGAAGAAGGAAAGATAATTTTGGGCTCATGGTCTCAGAAGTTCAGTCCATGATGGGCCAAGTCTGTTGCTCTGGTCCCAAGGCAAGGCAGAACATCATGGCCGAAAGGATTGGCAGAGGAGCACTGCTCTATTCATGGCTGACCAGGAATCAACAGGGAAGGGACCCAGAGGAAAATGAACCCCTTCAGGGCATGCCACCAGTGGCCCATGTCCTTCAGCTGGGTCCTACCTGCTTACAGTTACTAGTCATTCAAGCTATGATGGACTGATTAGGCTATAGCTCTTATAATCCTGTCATTTCACCTCTTGAATATTCCTACATCCACACAGGAGCTTTTTGGGGGACACCTCATTCAAACCATTATAGATGGCAAAAGTGAAAAAAAAAAATAAAAGCGTTGAGGATGTGGAGAGATTAAAATCCTCATATTGCTGGTAGGGATGAAAAGTAGTGCAGTCACTTTGGAAAATGGGTTGCCAGTTCCTTAAGAAATTCACCATAGGGCTGGGTGTGGGTGAATACACCTGTAATCCCAGCTATTCAGGAGGCTAAGGCAGGAGGATCCCATTTGAAGCCAACATTGTTTCTAAAAATATTTTTTAAAAGGTGGGTGGCAGGGCGGGTGGCTGGTGGCCCTGGGACATAACTAAGTGTGATAGCACCTTGGGTTCAATCCCCAATACTGCAAAAAGGGGTGGGGCTTGGGTTTAGCTCAGTAGTAGGGCACTAGTATGCACAAAACCCTTGGGTCAATCCCCAAGGCCAGAGGGAGGAAAAAGTTACCATATGACCAAGAAATTCCATTCATGGGTATATACCCAGGATAATTGAAACTATGATGTGAAGGGCTGACGGTACACTACAACTTGGATGAACCTTGAAAACATGGTGTTTATGGAAGGCCATGTATTGTATTTCATTCTTATGAAATGCCCATAATAGTCGAAATACTAAGCCGGGCGCGGTGGCGCACACCTGTAATCCCAGCACTTTGGGAGGCTGAGGCAGGAGGATCGCATGTTCAAAGCCAGCCTCAGCAATGGCGAGGCACTTAGTAACTCAGTGAGACCCTGTCTCTAATAAAATCCAAAAAAGGGCTGGGGATGTGGTCCAGTGGTCAAGTGCCCCTGAGTTCAATCCCCAGTACCAAAAAAAAAAAAAAAAAAACTAGATAAGCAAATTTTAGAGAATGCTACTCGATACACAATTTATATAATTAAAGAACCAAATATGATATATTTCCCCTTAAATTGATTATACCTTGTTGCAATATTTATCAAGAGCCTGGTGTGCCTGATTGGCTGTGTACTTGATTCAGTTCTCCAAGAACGGGGCTGAAGGATAAAATCAAGGGCTGGTCGATAACTATTTGGAGAAAAGTGACAAAGAGCTATTCACAATGAGAAAGATTCTGAGTTCTACTGCATACTTTGTTCCCCCAAATGTAGGTGTATTCAGAAAGCTGAATCAGTTGTTAAATAACTGAAAAGAAGTGTCATTGAGCCTGTGCCTGTCATACCAACAGTTCAATTTGACCATCTCAGCCATGGTAAATGCCAGTGCAGAGAAAGAATCCACGTGTGATTTGCTGTGCTTCCAAATCCAGGTTGAATTGGTATTTCTCCTTTCCTTTTCCCCCTCCAGTTAAAGCAGTTGTGCAGACCTCATATAGACAGGGATACACACCAAGAGTTTGACAGAGACACGTGGTACAATAGCATGAGCAGTGTGGGCTGATCCTACGGGTGGAAGCATAGAATGCAGACCCAGTTCCAACAGGGCATAGGCAGGCTGACTGAGGAGGTGAGGCCAGGAGTGTTGGTGGCTGTGGATTTAGAAGCCTCCCTGCCAGGGAATGTGGTTAAACTTCGCAGGCCCTGTGGGGGAGGAGCCGGGGGAACTGATGATCCAGCCACCTTTTCCTTCCCATCTCTAGCTGAACACTGGAAACCAGAGGGCTGAGGAACCCACTGATGTCCAACACACCTGCCTCCTTGGACACGCCGCGAGGTGAGAGGGAGAAAGGGAAGATCTTCAATACAACAATGGGGATGAGTCAGATAGTTCAAAGATCTCTTTGGTTCCACCTCACTGAAATACTGAGAGTTGACTCTGCATAGAGGACACCTTAATAATTGGAGTAGTCAACATTTATTAAATCATTGGGTTAAATGTGATACCATCATTATCACATTGACTCTTCTTAATGAGCCCATGAGGGAGGTAAGCTCTAATATCACCCTACAGACAGGAGACTGATACTTAAAGAGATATATCCAGCTGAGCACGGTGGTGCATGCCTGTAATCCCAGTGACTGGAGAGGCTGAGGCAGGAGGATCACAAGTTCAAAGCCAGCCTCAGCAACTGTGAGTTGCTAAGCAACTCCATGAGACCCTGTCTCTAAATAAAATACAAAATAGGGCTGGGGACATGGCTCAGTGGTCGAGTACCCTTGAGTTCAATCCCTGGTGCCAAACAGAAAAAAAAAAAAAAAAGATACCCAAGGTCACAGTATTACATGTGAAGTGGTAAAGTCACAGTGCTGTCGCAGGGAGTCTAATGCCACATGAGCTCATGTTTTAACATTCCTTTAAACTGATCTTTTTTAAAAAAAAAAATTTATTTATTTGCTTTAGTTGTACACAATGCATTTATTTGCATGTGGTGCTGAGGATGGAACCCAGGCCGCGCACGTGCTAGGCGAGTGCTCTACCGCTGAGCCATAACCCCAGCCCTAAACTGATCTTTGAATGTAGTAATATAAGACTTCCAAGACTGAGAAAAGAAGTGCAATGATGCCAGGCGCGGTGGCGCACGCCTGTAATCCCAGCACTTGGGAGGCTGAGGCAGGAGGATTGCTAGTTCAAAGCCAGCGTCAGCAACGGCAAGGCACTTAGCAACTCAGTGAGACCCTGTCTCTAATAAAATACAAAAAAAAAAAAAAAAAAAAGGGCTGGGGATGTGGCCCAGTGGTCGAGTGCCCTTGAGGTCAATCCCCAGTACAAAAAAAAAGAAAAAGAAAAAGAAGTTCAATGGTTAGTCTGATAAAACTAACTTTTAAGACTTCCAGCTTAAGCTGATTAAACTTGAATTCACCTTCTGTTTTGGCCTAAGAAGACCAAAATGCACACCTGAGTGTCCTTGCCATGCTTGGGTCCCTTGTAACAGTCCTGGTTCTAGACCTTAAATTATACTCCAGAGCTATAGTAACAAAAGCAGCATGGTATTGGCACCAAAAGAGACATGAAGACCAATGGAACAGAATAGAAGACACAGAAACACCCACATAAGTACAGTTATCTCATCCTAAATAAAGGTGCCATAAACATACATTGGAGAAAAGATAGCCTCTTTAACACGTCGTGCTGGGAAAACTGGAAATCCATATGTAATAGAATGAACACCTGTCTCACCCTGCACAAAACTCAACCCTAAGTGAATCAAAGATCTAGGCGTTAGACCAGAGATCCTGCACTTACTAGGAGAAAAAGTAGGCTCAGCTCTCCATCATGTAGGCTTAGGAACCAACTTCCTCAATAAAACTTCTACAAGAAGTAAAATTTAAAAATCAACAAAGGGATGTATCAAACTGAAAAGCTTCAGAGCAAAGGAAACAATCAAGAATGTGAAGAGAGATCCTACAGAATGGGAGAAAATCTTTACCACCTGCACCTCAGAGCATTAATCTCCAGGTGATATTCAAAAATCTTAACACCAGAAAAATAAATAACACAATCAATAAATGGGCAAAGGAACTGAACAAACACTTACCAGAGGAAGAAATACAAATGTTCAGGATCGAAATGCAAATTAAAACTATACTGAGATTCCATCTCACTCTAGTCAGAATAGCAATTATAAAGAATACAAGTAACAACAAATATTGGTGAGGATGTGGGTACAAAGGTACTCTCATATATTGTTGGTGCGGCTGCAAATTGGTGCAACCACTCTGGAAAGCAGTATGGAGATTCCTCAGAAAACTTGGAATGGAAACACCATTTGACCCAGTTATCCCATTCCTCAGTATATATCCAAAGGACTTAAAAATAGCATACTACAGTGAGGCAGCCACATCGATGTATATAGCAGCTCAACTTATAACAGCCAACCTATGGAAACAACCTAGGTGTCCTTCAAAAGATAAATGGATAAAGAAAATGTGGTATATATACACAATGGACTATTACTCAGC
Source organism: Tamias sibiricus (assembly GCA_025594165.1). Taxonomy (NCBI): domain Eukaryota; kingdom Metazoa; phylum Chordata; class Mammalia; order Rodentia; family Sciuridae; genus Tamias; species Tamias sibiricus. Next base: position 35,961,902 of record CM046665.1, on the reverse strand, counting down.
CATAAAGAAGAATGAAATAATAGCATTTGCTGGTAAATGAGTGGAACTCAAGACTATCATGCTAAGGGAAATAAGCCAAAAAAAAAAAAAAAAAAACCCAAAGGCTGAATGTTCTGTCTGATATGTGGATGCTAACCCCAAACAAGGGAGAATGGAGAGGGAAAGAATAGAAATCCATTGGATCAGACAAAGGAGAACAAAGGGAAGGGAGTTGGGAGGGGAACAGGAAGGACAGTAGAATTAATCAGACATAACTTTGCTAGCCTTGTATTTGAATACATGACCGGGGTAACTCTACAACGTGCACAACCACAAGAATGGAATCCTGAATAGAATAAGTTATATTCTATGTATAATTTGCCAAAATACATTCTACTGTTAAGTATAACTAAAAAGAACAAATTAAAAAATATTGAAGAGGGCTGGGGTTGTGGCTCAGCGGTAGAGCGCTCGCCTAGCATGTGCGCAGCCCGGGTTCGATCCCAGCACCTCGTAAAAATAAATGCACTGTGTACAACTAAGAGCAAATAAATAAATCTTAATATATATATATATTGAAGAAAAAAAAAGTCCTGGTTCTGGTTCAGTCCTAAAGCTCCATAGAGACAGTCTCATTATCTATGCTCACAGTCCAAGGTAATCAGTCCTGATGTTAAAGAAACATGCTTGTGGGGCTGGGGCTGTGGCTCAGTGGTGGAGTGCTCGTCTTGCATGTGTGAGGCCCCAGGTTCAAGCCTTAGCACCACATAAATAAAAAGTAAAGGTATTGTGTCCACCTACAACTAATACACACACACACATGCATATAGGAAACATGCTTGCATTTTATTTTTAAAAAAATTTTAGTTGGACACAATACCTTTATTTTAGGTATTTATTTTTATGTGGTGCTGAGGATCGAGCCCAGCGCCGTGCATGTGCTAGGCAAGCACTCTACTGCTGAACCACAACCCCAGCCCCTTGCATTTTATATTTAAAAATAAAATTGGCATGGAAAAGGAAAAAAAAAATGCTACTTTAAACCAGACATGGTGGCCGTACTCCTGTAATCCCAGTAGCTCAGGAGGCTGAGGCAGGAGGATCACGAGTTCAAAGCCAGCCGCAGCAACAGGGAGACGCTAAGCAACTCGGTGAGACCCTGTCTCTAAATAAAACACAAAATAGAGCTGGGGATGTGGCTCAGTGGTTGAGTTGCCCCTGAGTTCAATCCCCAGTACCCCCCGCCACCACAAATTGCTGCTTTAAATAAATAAGTGGGGTGGGATAAAAGATACCTAAAATAGAATCTATTAGTTTTTGTACATAAATATTGTCAGTTTTATCAATTTGGGTTAAACTGTGGTTTAAAAATAAAGCTTTAACATAACCATTTATCCTCATTTCACAAAAATTCTTCAGACCAGATTAATTTTTCCCCCCTCTCATTTTTAGCCTTAAAAATAAAAATTTGTCAAATGTTTAAGAATACCACTAGTTAGAATGAAATCTAATGAAAAGTAGGCCAGAAAATATAACTATAGATATAGAGTTCTTTGATTTCTTTCTTTTTAATTGAGGATCCACTTCCTAACAGTGTGGTTTAAAACAGACTTTTCACTGTCCACTGATTCTAGGGAGAAACCTGAACCCTGCTGAGATGCAAGGAGCAGGCTGTAAGAATATCTAGTCTGTCGGATTTTCTTTTCCTCCTTCCTGGCAATACAGAAGTATTTTCAACTCACTTGAAAAACATAATTATGTTTGATTGTGGCTTATGTTGTGTTTTGAATTAACATTTTATGCTAAATAATTACCCTTTCAGTTTCTGGTACAATTGGGTAGACATTTTCTGCAAGTTCAGAAGAATGTCAAAGTCAAAATTAGGCACGTGATGTGTGAAATACATGGTAGCTTAAAAATCAATAAAGATTGGGGCCTTTCCTCATCCCTTCACATTTTCCTGTAAGGATATGTCAGTGGAGGGAGTCCCCATGAATCTATGGACAGTTCCAACTTTTTTTTTTTTTTAGCCAAGAAGTGCACAATAATCCTGATGAAAAGTATAAAGGAAACCTTTTCTTTGCAGTATCATTAGTAATTGTGTGAGAAGTTGTGGGCAGAAGAAATTTGGAGATCTTCTAATTCAACAGATAACTACTATCACTTATGGGGAAGTAAGGCACAGAAAGTTCTAGTAACCTGCTCAAGTCTCTTTTTTTAAAATATTTATTTATTATTTGCTTTAGTTGTACACAATGCAATGCATTTATGTTTACGTGGTGCTGAGGATTGAACCCAGGCCACGCACGTGCTAGGCGAACACTCTACCGCTGAGCCACAACCCCAGCCCTCCTCCTTTTTTTTTAATTTTTAATTTTTTTGTAGTTGTAGATGCACAGAATGCCTTTATTTTATTTGTTTATTTTTATGTGGTGCTGAGGATCGAACCCAGTGCCTCACGCATGCTAGGCAGGCGCTCCGCTACTGAGCTACAGCCCCAGCCCCTGAAGTTTCTTATAAACTACCTATTTCTACATGGAAATAGTTTAAGTGCACAGAATGCCCTTTATTTTATTTGTTTATTTTTATGTGGTGCTGAGGATCGAACCCAGTGCCTCACGCATGCTAGGCAGGCGCTCCGCTACTGAGCTACAGCCCCAGCCCCTGAAGTTTCTTATAAACTACCTATTTCTACATGGAAATAGTTTAAGTTGAGATATTAGAATGCTTCTTAGAACATAAATTGTAGTAGTCAGATTCCTAAATTAACCTCAAAAATAAGACATGTCTGGCTCTGCCTGCCACTCAGCCCCAAGACACTAGCAAAAACATTTCAAACTATTTCTTCCAACTTATCCATCTGAAATCCATCTTGTCAGTCATGCTATCACCTTCCCACCTTCTTTGCTTACAGTAAGGATGAGTCTGATATGGAAAAGTGAGGAACTAGCTTAGAGGTGAGGACCTGTGAAGTTCCAGGACCTGAATCCTCCTCTCTGGAGTCCTCACTGAAAACCTTTGAGCAGAGTAAGCTCTGAACAAATATTTGTTGTCTAATATAAGTTGGAAAGGGAAGTAACGTGTGTGTGCATGTGTGTGCCAAGAATTGAACTCAGGGACACTCGACCAATGAACCACATCCCCAGCTCTATTTTGTATTTTGTTTAGAGACAGGGTCTCACTGAATTGCTTAGTGCCTCTTTGTTGCTGAGTCTGGCTTTGAACTCGTGATCCTCTTGCCTCAGCCTCCCAAGTCACTGGAATTACAGGAGTGCACCACCGCACCCAGCTGGAAACTTTTTTTTTTTTTTTTTAATATTTGTTTGTTTTAGTTGCACCCAATGCCTTTACTTATTTTTACGTGGTGCTGAGGATCGAACCCGGGCCGCGCACATGCTAGGCGAGCGCTCTACCGCTGAGCTACAACCCCAGCCCAGTAACTGTTTTTTTTAACCTGTTATATCAGGTTGTTTTATTTAAGAGTGATTTTCATAAGTTGAGATTTTTTTACACATCCCCTTTTATTATGGCTGACATTTCAATATTTCAAGAATTCTCAGGGAATATTTTGCTCATTTGAAATTTTCCCCTTCATTGTGCTATGGCAATTCTCAGCCAGAGGAATGAGAAGTTTTGCTCCTTTTGTGTACAGTATGTCAAAATGCATTCTACTGTAAACATAAATAAATAAATAAATAAATAAATAAAAGCAATTATCAAATTTTTGTAGTGTTTTAAACCTAAAGAATTAAAAAAAAAAAATCATGTACTACGACCTAATTCCTTCTGCCATGTTGAGTATGTATATTAGCTCTTGCCACAAAACTGTTAAACAATTGTGTAACAATTCATCTACAAACTCAGTGGATTGAAACAACACCATCTATTTTCACAGATTTGTGGATTGACAGAGGGTGACTAAACTAGATGGGTGTGGTTGGGTGGTGCTGGTAGTCTTGGGAGTGAGAAATAGCCGTTTTTTTTTTTAATATTTATTTATTTACTTTAGTTGTACACAATGCAATGCATTTATGTTTACGTGGTGCTGAGGATCAAACCCGGGCCGCACATGTGCAAGGAGAGCGCTCTGCCACTGAGCCACAACCCCAGCCCCTAGCCGTGGTTTTAAGATACTGAGGTCACAGGGGCTGGGGTTGTGGCTCAGCGGTGGAGTGCTCGCCTAGCACATGCGAGGCACTGGGTTCGATCCTCAGCACCACATAAAAATGAATAAATAAAGGTATTGCATAGTTTAAAAAAAAAAGATACTGAGGTCTCAGGATTATTTTGTTACTGAAGTATAATGTAGTATATCTTGCAAATAATATAAGAATGAACTTTTGAGTCAAGACGAAAACTAAGAACCCATTCCCCATACGAAAAAAAACTACGGATTTTCTAGGATATTGCAAGTTCTTCAATTCCTAAATAATTGGTCCTGTGTTAGTACTTTTTGTAGTTGTGACCAAAATACCTTACACAAACAACAGGAAATGTTTATTTTGGCTCATAATTTCAGAGGTCTCAGTCCATGGTAAGTAGACTCCATTGCCTCCTGCCTGGGGTGAAGCACAATATCATAGCAGAAAGGTGTGGTAAAGGAAAGCGGCTTACCTCATGGCAGCCAGAAGCAGAGTGAGTAAAAAGAGAGAGAGAGAGAAAAAAAAGGGGGTGTCAAGGAAGAAGAGAAGTCCTTCCAGGCATGACCCCCAACTAGGTCCCACCTCCCAGCAATCCATCAGTCAACAATGGATCACTCACCCATTTGGTCAGAGCCCTCATGGTCCAATCAGTTCCCAAGAGCCCTGCCTCTGAACTTCACCACACCAAGGACCATGTTTTCAAAACGACTTTGGGGGACATTCTAGAACCAAACCATAACATTTTCCGTGTTGAGAACTCCCACTACCCTCTTGGCACAAAATCACTTTTTCCCTAATGGTATATCTTAATAGTTTTTCATTCTTCTTATAACACTTGTCTTTATAGAAAGGCATTGTAGCAAAACATACTGTTCTGAAATGTTAAAATGAAATGCTCACATTATTAGTCTAGAAAGAGTGTATCAGAAAAACAAATGGATGAGCCTGTTCCAAAAATGAAAATTCTGCTATTAATAAAGCATTGTGCTATAATCATTGTTACAATGAAGCAGTTTGCTCCCCAAAATACCCTAAAAACTAATGCAAATGCCTTCTCAAAATTATGCCAGATCTTAATCTGCACATATTGAATATTTAAAAACAGTATACTAAAAAGCACTTACCAGGAGACATTTTTAAAGGACAATGGTTCTGTGCTAGAAGCAATCCTTCCCATTCTGCTAGCCAGACAAGCTTGCCCATTTATATTGCAAGCAGGCACACACTGCAGGCTCAGCCACCATCATTCCCCGCATGTTCCTGCCCTCTGCTCCCTCCCCTTTGGTCTAATCAGGAAGGCAAATGGAATTGTTTGAGCATCTTTACTCTGTGCAAGGATATCTGTGCAGTAAGCAGATGTCTCTATTGCCTAGGTACTAAGTGCCTAACCATGAAAATACTTCTGGAGAATATTTAAAATGTGACCAAATTTGTTCCTAAAAATAAAGCTATAAATAAGTGACCATATAATAATCAATGGCTTTTGTATTTCATTTTCTTTTAAATATGAGCAGATCACTCCTGGGGGCTGGGGTTTCGGCTCAGTGGCATAGTGCTTGCCTTGCACATGTGAGGCAGTGGGTTCTATCCTCAGCACCACATAAAAATGAATAAACAAAATAAAGATATTGTATCCATGTATAGCTAAAAAAAAAAAAAAAAAAAAAAAAAAAGATCACTCCTTGCCCAATTAAGCAAGTGGTCACTCCTGGACCCCAACCCTGTGGCCCCCGATCCCTATCACCAAGAAAAAGATGGGATATAGAGGAAGAATGTGATCATTTCCTAACAGCACCTGGGGCACATTTCACATCAGCGACAGCTGGTCCCTGGGTTCAGACACATGTCCTCTGGTTGGAGAGAATCAGAAAGAGCCCCTGTAATGAAATGGGGAAGGGCATCTTGGTACCAGGCCCTGCTCAGATTCTCCCATGAACAGCTCATGATGAATGTGAGAGGATCTCAGTGTGCCTCTTACCGGGCTGTAGGTTACATGGGGTCCAACTTATCTTATGGCTTTTATTTTGTTTATTTATTTTTTGTGGTGCTGGGGATTGAACCCAGGGCTTTGTGCATGGGAAGCAAGCACTCTACCAACTGAGCTATGTCCCCAGCCCCTGTTTTATAGCTTTAAAAAATGGTCTACATCCATTAAAAAATGGAGTGCCTGAAGAGTGCCTGGTTGAGTTTTTCGCCGCCACCCCCCTTTTCCCTGAAGTCCTATGGCAAAAGACTGTTATAATGAAAAGTTCATAGTAAATCTTCATTGTTAGAAATCATTCTTTTAGGGCTGGGGTTGTGGCTCAGTGGTAGAGCACTTGCCTAGTATGTGTGAGGCCCTGGGTTCGATTCTCAGCACCGCATATAAAAAATAAATAAAATAAAGGTCTGTTGACAACTAAAAAAATATTAAAAAGAAAAAAAAACTTAAATTCACTCTCTTAACAGTGGTGGAAAGGATGAATAACTTTCAAAATAATTGCAGGTGACAGCCCTTCCTGCTCAAGAAACACCCTAGAAATATTTTGTGAGAAACAAATCACTTGTTCCAGAAATAGATAAGTAGAATTTGACATTAAAAACACAATACCATTTATATTAGTAGTCCCTCAAATGAAATACTTAGGTATAAATCAAACAAAATATGTGCAAGATCTATATGAGGAAAACTACAAAACTGGCAAAAGAATTCAATAAATGGAGAGAGATTCTGTGTTCATGGACAGGAACGTTCAATATTGTGAAGATGTCAGTTCTTAATTAGATTTATAAATTCAACAAAATCACAGTCAAGATATTTTGTGGATATTGACAAATTGATTCTAAAGTTGGACAAAAACAGAATAGCCCACTCAATATTGAAGGATCAGGATAAAGTGAGGACGGACACTACCTGAATTAAAGACTCACTATAAAGCTATAGTAATTGAAGCAGTGTGGCATTGGCAAAAACAAAAGGACAAATACATCCATGGAACAGAATAAAGAGTCTAGAAATAGACCCAAATAAATATAGTCAAACTGCTTCTGACAAAGGGACAAACATAATACAATGGAGACAAGTAGTTATTTCAACAAATGGTGCTAGAGTGACTGGACATCCACATGCCAAGAAAATGAATCTAGAAACAGACCTACCACCCTTCGTGAAAATTAGCTCAAAATAGACCACAGAAACTACATTGTAAAATTCAAAGGGGGGCGGGGGCTGCTAGTTCAGTGCTGTGTGCTTGCCTAGCATGTGCAAAGTTCAATGTCCAGCGCCAAAAAAAAAAAAAAAAAAAGTATAAAATTTCTACAAGATAATATTTAAGAAAATCTAGATGCCCTTGGGTTTGGCAGTGACTTTTTTAGATCTGACACCAAAGGCAAGATCCATGAAAGAAAGATTTGATACCCTGGACTTTAATAAAATCTTGTGTTCTATAAAAGACACGGTCAAAAGAATAAAAATACAAGCTATAGAATGAGAAAAAAATGCTTGCAAAAGAAAACGTTTGCAACACTACACAAAGAACTCTTAAAACTCAGCTGTGAGAAAACAATCCAGTTTTTAAAATGGGCCAAAGACCTTAAAAGACACTCCACCAAAGATACACAGTTGGTAAATAAACTTATGAAAAGATGCTCCCCATGAGAGATCATTATGAAAATGAAAACTAAGACAGCCATGAGATATCACTACCCATTTATAAGAATGGCCCAAATACAGGACACCTAGGGTACCAGATGCTAGGGAGGGTGTGGTGTAGCAGAAACTCTCAGGCATTGCTGGTGGGACTGCAAAGTGGTACAGCTACTTTGGCAAACCGTTTGGAGTTTCTTACAAAACTAAACATACTCTTGCATTCACAGTCATGTTCTTGACATTTACCCAAAAAAATGAAAACTTACCATTCACACAACCTGCACACAAGTTATACACAAATCATTTTCTCTCTCTCTCTCTCTCTCTCTCTCTCTCTTTCTCTCCCCCTCTCTCTACCCTCTGCCCCCACTGGAGTTTGAATACAGGGGACTCTACTGATGAGCTACATCCTGGATCTTCTTCTTCTTATTATTTTTTTTTACTTACCAATAACTTACCAATTTGTCTTGAACTTGAAATCCTTCTGCCTCAGCCTCCTGATTTTGCTGGAATTACTACAGGCATGTGGCATCATACCGGGCTATAGCAATTTTATTCTTAATTGCCCAAATGAGGAAGCAACCAAGATGTCCTGTAGTACATAAATGGACCAAAAACTATGGTCTATTCCAGAATATGGAATATTATTTAGGATTGAAAGAAATGAACTATCAAGCTATAAAAAGTCATGGAGGAAGCTTAAATACATAGTACTATGTGAAAGGAGATAATCTGAAAAGGCTATATGATTCCAACCATAATACTTTATGGAAACAGTAAAACTATGAAGGCAGAGAAAGGGTGAGAGTTTGCTCAGGGGGTGAAGATAGGGGATAGATAGGGGAGCACAGAGGGTTTTTAGGGCACTAAAATTACTCTGTAGGAAACTATGATGATAGATGCCTGTTCATCTACCTTGGTAGTTTTGTGACAGTTTCAGAGTCTTGAATGTGCTTGATGAAAGAAGAAACAGCTATTCACATTGAATACGTAGATAACAATGAATAACCATGAGAAAATTATGGAAATTTGAAAGGAAAACAGGTAACATAACTAGGGCCACCATTCTCTGAAATGTTTGTGGGGCAGAGGAATCTCTAGTTCTCCTCATATTGTTCCAGATAGATTATCCTGTTCTTTATCTTGGTATTCCATTCCTACATATCACTTATGACAATGTTAGAATTTAATATATTTGTGTGGTACTTTTGAGACAGGGTCTTGCTATTTTCCTCAGTCTGGCTTCAAACTCATAAGCTCAAGAGATCTTTCTGCCTCAGTCTCCTGAGCAGCCAGGATTACATAGTTACTGTTATGTTCTTGATGGGAGGTGTAAAATCTCATGTGTGAGACAATGCAAGAAGGTTTAAAGGAGAAATGATTGGGTTACATACGAGAGCCTTAACCCAATCAGTGAATTAATGGCATTCACTGAGTGGTAACTGAAGGCAGGCAGGGTGTGGCTAGAGGAAGTGGGTCATTTGGGGCTTGCCTTTGGGGTATATATTTTGTACCTGGTGAGTGAGTCTCACTCTCTGCTGCCTGATCATCTTGTGAGCTGCTACCCTCCACCACACTCTTCCTCCATGATGTTCAGCCTAACCTCAAGTCCTGACGAATGGAGTCTGCTGCTTGTGGACTAAGAACTCGGAAACCATGAGCCCACAAATAAACTTGTCCTCCTCTAAAATTGTTTTTGACAAGTCTTGTAGTCACAGCAGCAAAAAAGCTGACTGAAACAGGTGCCTCCACCATGCCAGGTTTTGTGTATCCCCCCCAAGACTTTTAGCTCCAGTTGGCTCCACTTGGCATATTGTGGAACTTATTATTGTTTGGATCTGGAATGTCCCCCAAATGCTCATGCATTGAAAGCATGGTCTCCCATGCAGCAAAGTTCAGAGGTGAGACTTTTGGACAATGATTAGATGACCTCATTATTAATCTAATGGATCAAGCCATTGATTGTGAATGGTCTACTGGGAGGGCGTACTTCACTAGAAGAGTACCTGGGACTTTTCTTCTACCCTGCTCCTCCTTCCCCCCTCCCCTTCTCTCTTTCTGTTTCCAGCTGCCATCAGGGAGCAGCATTCCTCTCCCAAGCCCTTCCACCATGATGTTCTACCTCACTTCAGGTTTTCAGCAATGGAGCCAGTCATCCATAGACTGAGACCTCTTTAACTATGAGCCCAAAAAAACTTTTCCTCCTCCAAGTTGTTCTTGTCAGGTATTTCTGTCACAGCCACAAAAAACTAACACAATGCTATAAAATATTTACAACATGTTCATATATATGTATGTTAAAAAAAAAGGTGCACACAACAAAAAGCTTTTAAAGATCTGAAGAGGTTTGCTGGAGAATGACTTAAACTATTCTAGCTGTGCTCCGTGGGACAGTGTGGTTACAGCAGTGTTTCTGGTTCCTAACAGCATCTCACTCTAGTTCCTCACTGTGGAGAATCTAGGCATATCCTGTCCTGTGAAGGAGATTGAAGACAGATGGGGAAAACACTCAAAAAATAATTCTCTCATATAGCTTCAGTGTAATTTGAAAAGCAAAAATATTTTAATTATATCAGCACATGCAAATTTAAATGTCAGTCATATGAACATTCAATGAAGACAGGTTTAAATTTTTCTACACAGCTAAAATTTACAACTTATGCATGCATGCATGCGTGCACGCTCACACATACACACACACACTCACAGAAATACGTTCATCTTGAGGTGTGTAGAAGCTGAAAGACACAGAACCTAAATTCAAATCCCAGTTCTAGTACATTCTGGTGTATCATCTTGGAAAAATTATTTAAAGCTCTCTGAATCTGTTTCCTTACCTGTAAAATGATTCCTACTTCTTCAAATTAATATGAGAATTAAAACAAACATCTTGTTATTGTTTTTTAATTTTTCTCTTTGTTCCATTTTTTATTATTTATTAATTTGTTTTGGATTAATTCAGGATTATTATGATTCAGTTTTCTCCCTACTGTTGACTTATTTACTCTGTGTGTGTGTATGTGTGTAAGTAATGGTTGCTGCATGATTTGCAGTGTACATCTTTTAACTTATCCCAGTCTACCTTAAAATATAGTCTTACCACAATGCTCTCAGGGCTGGGGTTGCGGCTGAGTAGTAAAGTGCTTGCCTAGCACATGTGAGGCAGTGGGTTCAATCTTCAGCACCACATAAAAATAATAATGATAAATAAAATAAAGTTATAACATGTTTTGAAAAACACAATGCCCTTCCATTTTCTCCTTTCTGTCCTTTGTGCCATTATTGTTATATATTTTAATTTTCCATGTTATAGGTTTTTAATTCAATTTCATGGTGGTCAAAGAATATATCTGGTGTGATTTAAATCCTGTTACCTTCATTAAGACTTTTTTTTTTTCCAAACAGTTAGTCTTTATTGGTAGATATTTGAAGTGCCTTTCAAAAGATTGTTAATTCTGCTGGTTTTGGAAGGAAGGTACTATAAATGTCAACTAGGTGAAATTAGTTGATAGTGTTAAGTTAGTTGGTAGTTGATAATTATTGTGAAATGGTTATTTTGTGGATTTGTCAATTTCTATTTTCAGTTCTATCACTTTTTGCTTTGTGTATTTTGAAGGTCAGTATTTAGACAGAAAAATACTTAGGATTATTATGATCCTTAAAAACTTTACCCCTTAATAATCATGAAATAGTCTTTCTTTTTAATATTTATTTATTTGCTTTAGTTGTACACAATGCCTTTAGTTTTACGTGGTGCTGAGGATCAAACCCGGGCCGCGCATGTGCTAGGCCAGCGCTCTACCATTGAACCACAACCCCAGCCCCGAAATAGTCTTTCTTTACCCCTGGTAATTTAAAAATATATACTTTGGTATTGATATATTCATTCTAACTTTCTTTTGGTGATAGAATGGCGTAAGTTACTGTATCCTATTATTCTTAACTTATGGGCATCATTATAATTACCATGATTTTTATAGGCATTGTATAATTGGGTCTAGCTTTCTAAATCTAATCTAATGATCTCTGTTTTTTTTTTTTTTTTTTTTTTTTTTTTTTTTTTTTTTTTTGTGGTACCAGGGATTGAACTCAGGGGCACTTGTCCACTGGGTCACATCCCCAGCCCTTTTTTGTATTTTATTTAGAGACAGGGTCTCACTGAGTTGCTAAGTGCCTCACCATTGCTGAGGCTGGCTTTGAACTCGCGATCCTCCTGCCTCAGCCTCCCAAAGTGCTGGGATTACAGGTGTGTGCCACCCGCGCCCGGCTATGATCTCTGTTTTTAAGTGTTTAGGCCATTTATATTTAGGGCGATTATTGATTATAGTTAAATTTAAATCTACCACATTGCTGTTGCTTTCCATTTGTTCCATTTCTTTTTTCCCCTCTTTTCCTATATTTCTGCCTTGTTTTGTACTTTTTTATTATTCCATTTTATGTCCTTTCTAGGCTTATTAGATATACCTCATTTTCTTTTATTTAGTGGTTGCTTTACAGAGTTTACAGGTTTAGAGTGTATATCTTCAACTTATCAGGGTTTGCATTCAAGTAACAGCGTGCTGGTATAGGTATAAAAGCCTCAGTATACTATTTCTTTTCTTTTGGTATATTTCTCTTTCTGATAAATACCACCTAATATATTATTGTTAGTCTTACTAATAAGGTAATTATTTAAATAAGAAAATATTTTTATATTTACTTGCATATTTCAGTGCCTTCATCCCATCTGGTTTTTAAAGATATCATTCCATTTTCCTCTGGCTTGCAGAGTTTCTTTTCCCTTCCTTCCTTCCTTTTCTTTTTTCTCTTCTCTTTCTTTTCTTTCTCTTTCTCCCTTTCTTGTACTGAGGATTTAACCCAGGGGCTCACACATTCTAGTCAAGTGCTCTAGCACTGAGAAATACCCCCTAGCCCTTTTTATATTTTAACAAGTTGCCCAGGCTGGCCTCACAATTGTGATCCTTCTACCTCAGCCTCCTGAGCAGCTGGGATTACAGGCATGTGCCACTGGAACCAGCATAGCTTGTATAGTTTTTAATGTGAAGTGTGAGAGCTAATTTTGAATCAAGGAGTGAATACCTAGGGGTCTGGCAAAGCATTATTTGTTCATGTGTCTGTGAGAGTTTTCCAGAGGAGATTGACCTATGATTCAGTGGGCTGAGTGGGGAAGATCTTAGTGGGGTGTCAATCAGCTACTAGTCCATATGGAACAAAAGGCAGAGAAAGACAAATTCTACACCCTTTCTAGGTGCTGGGACACCCTTCTCCTGCCTAAGACATCAGAAGCCCAGGTTCTGTGACCCTTGGACTCTGGGACTTAGACCAGCAACTCCCCAGGGTCTTAGGCCTTTGGCTTCAGACCAAGAGTCACACCACTGGCATCCCTGGTTCTGAGATTTTCAGACTTGGACTAAGCCATGCAATGAGCACCACAAGGTCTCCAGCTTGCAGAAGATATGTTGTCAGAGTTCTTAGCTTCCATAACCAAGTCAGCCTATTTCCCCAATAAATCTCCTCTTACCTATAATCTATCTATATTCTATCATATATCATCTATCTCCTATTGGTTCTGCCACTCTGGAGAACCCTGAAAAATATAGGAAGTTTCCTGTATTTCATATTTAAGGGTCTCTTTTCTGAGCTTCTTTGTACATGTATCCTTTTTTTCTGACTGCTTTCAAGTTTCTCTCTTTATCCCTTTCAAGTTTGATTATGATATATCTTGGTGTGGTTTTTCTTTACATTACTGCTTGGGATTTGAATGCTTGAATTGGTGGATCTATATTTTTAATTATATTTGGAAAAAAATCCAGTCTATATTTTTTCAAATTTATTTTCTATCATGCCTTCCTTCTCCTCTCCTCTGAAACTTCACTTACAAATTAGAAGGCATCTTGGAAGTCTTGCCCAAGATATCCACATGGGAATCCCTGCATCTGTGGCCATGTTAAAATACAGAGAAGAGGGGTTGGGGGTATTGCTTAGTTGGTAGAGTGCTTGCCTTGCACACACAAGGCCCTGGATTCAATCCCCATCATCATCATCATCATCATCATCATAATTTAAAAATACAGAGAAGACGGGGGCTGGGATTGTGGCTCAGCGGTAGAGCACTCGCCTAGCGTGTGGGCGACCTGGGTTCGATCCTCAGCACCACGTAGAAATAAAATGCATTGAATAAAAAACGCATTGTGTACAACTAAAAGCAAATAAATAAAAATATTAAAAAAAAATACAAAGAAGACGACCTTAAAGCAGGGAGATTATGGTGGTGATAATGGATCTGGTGGTGGAAGCGGTGGATTTGGTAATAGAAGGTTTTAAAAGTAGCAGAAAAGGACTACAGTTCTTAGCAGGAGAGAGAGCTAGGAGTTGTCAGGAAGGTTTCAGGTTTCTTTGAGATGGTTGTTCCAAATATTAGGTGAACTGTAAAAATTTGCTCAGGAAGAATAATATTCCATAGTCAGAAAAATTACTGCAGCTTAAACAGTAAACCCTTTCTGTGCAGGACTGTCATAGCTAGTCTGCAAAAAGTGCAGCTATTGATTAATGCAATGTAATGTCAATTGATGTATATTCCTGAGGTCTTTGACTAGTTGTAGCTTTTTTTTTTTTTTTCTTTTCATTACATCATTTCATTTACCTGTAGATAGTGGTAGTAGTACCAGGAATTTTTTAAAGAAATCTATTATTATTATTATTACTATTATTATTATTAATTTTGGTTCCAGGAATTGAACCCAGGGGTGCTTAACCACTAAGCCACATCCCCAGCCCTTTTTTAAAAAATGATTTTATTTATTTATTTATTTTTATGTGGTGCTGAGGATTGAACCCAGTGCCTCACACATGCTAGGCAAGTGCTCTACTACTGAGCTACAGCCACAGCCCATCCCCAGCCTTTTTTACCTTTTATTTTGAGACAAGATCTAAGTTGCTTAGGGCCTCGTTTAATTGCTAAGGCTGGCTTTGAACTTGTGATCCTCCTGCCTCAGTATCCTGAGCTGTTGGGATTATAGACGTGTACCACCACACCTGGCAAAAAAGGAATTTTTGATTTAAAAAAAGCTGGAAGTTTCTCCTGGGATATCTGGGTGGTCCCAATGTAATCAAGATGTAATCATGTGCTTTATTTTGGATAATGTATATTGCTTCAAGTTCCACTTGTCTTTTGCAGTGGCTAATTTGCAATTAATTCCATCCGGGACATTTTTCTTTTCAAATATGGTAAGTTTTAGTCAGTTTTTTCATTGCTGTGACTAAAAGGACCCAACCAGCACAACTGTAGAGGAGGAAAAGTTTATTTTAGGGAGCTCAGAGTTTCAGAGGTCTCAGGCCATAAGTGGCTGGCTCCGTTCCTCGGGGGTTCAAGTTGAGGTGGGACAACATGGCAGAAGAGTGTGGCAAAGAGAAGCAGCTCACAGGGTGATCAGATAGTGGGGAGCAGGGGGGGAAGTGAGGGAGTGAGGGGGAAAGAGAGAGAAAGAGACTCTAGTCTCCAGATACACAAAACATATACCTCATAGCCACACCCCCAATGAACCACTTCTTCCAGCCACACCCCACCTGCCTCCAGTTACCACTCAGTTAGTTAATCCCATCAAGGATTAATTCACTGATTAGGTTAAGGCTATGACCCAATCATTTCTCCTCCAAACCTTCTTGCATTGTCTCACACATGAGCTCTTTGGGGACACCACATCTAAACCATAACATGGTATTTTTTATTTCTTGAGGTTCCATTTTGAAATTATTATAATAAATATGTATATATACATACACACACGTACATATATGACCCTATATATGTATGTATATTTATTTTTTCACATCTGTGCTCATTATGTTCATGTTTTCATTTACATTCTTGGGAAAATTTATATTTATATAGGCGTTCTAAAGTCTTTGCTAGTTTCTTCATCTCCATCATTTTTTTTTTTGATTTTTAAAAAATATTTATTTATTTGCTTTAGTTGTACACAATTCGTTTATTTGTACGTGGTGCTGAGGATCGAACCTGGGCCGCGCACGATCTAGGCGAGCGCTCTACCGCTGAGCCACAACCCCAGCCCCATCTCCATCATTTTGCTTCTTTCTATTGATTGCTCTTTCTCTTAGCTATGGATCATTTTCCCCACTGGAATTATTGATCAGCTCATGGACATTCTGAACTTTATGTTGTTGAACACAAGATTTGGCTGTATTCCTTTACAAAGTATTGGGTTTAGTTTTGGCATGGAATTAAATTACAGATCAGTTTAATTCTTTGGATGCTGGCATTATGTTAGGAAAGCCCAAAGAAGGCTTTATTCTAAGGCCTAGACCTAAGACCCTGTCTCTAAATAAAATACAAAATAGGGCTAGGGATGTGGCTCAGTGGTTGAGTGCCCCTGAGTTCAATCCCTGGTGCTCCCCTCCCATTCCTAGTGTTAGAAGGCACACAATAAGTGAATGAATGATTTGAAATACCTTCAAAAATGATAACAATAATATCAGCTAAGGTTTATTGGGCTCTTATTATGTATGAAACAATATACTATTTTACATATGTTATATATAATATACATGATCCTGGGTAATGTTATTATCTTTATTTAATAGCAAATTGATTTACTCAGCAAATTGATGTAAACAACTTAACTAAGGGTCACACATACAGAGTAGAATTTGAAAACAAATATGCCTCAAAGCCCTAGCTATATGACCTAAAGAAGGATGTTTCTTTTTATGGTGGAAGAATACTTAAAATGAGCCAAGATGATAAAATTTGAGACTGATTTCTTTAATCAACCCATCAGTATTTATATCTTAAGGTGAGTAGTATTCTTAAAAATAGTAATTACCTTGAAAGAACATTAACTTATTTTAATAATGTTCAAGAATGATTAGGGCTCTTCCTACAAAATAAACTGATGAGCCACAAACATAAACTTTTTCATAGTATTGCTTATTTTTGACCCACAATAATAGCCCACTTACCCATCTACCATATTCATCAGTCTTACACATCCAACTAATTTTAACTGCTTCCAAAACATCAAATTTATCTTCAAAAGATGAAGGTATCTATCATTTCACTGAACATCTTAAAAAGATTCCAAATACTCATACTGCAGTAACCTGTAAGCAAGTAGCAAGTGTCCCAAACATATCTTAAGGATGATATTAAAATACTATTGACATTATTTTGTGCCCATACTTTGAATACAATTCCAGACTTATTATAAAGCAAAGGAGGTAAAAATATATTTCTTTACAAGAGAATTTACTGTCACTTTTCTTTACAAAGGTGCTTCAGTTTTACCACCACAATCATGATCCAATACATCTTTAGATCTCTTGTAAGGTAGGAGATATTCCTGAGCCAGCACACTGCAGAGCCAGACATCTGAAAATAATCTTAGACGTTGGTACTCAAAGTGTGGTTCATGGACCAGCAGCTTTAGAATCATCAGTAATCACCAGGAATATAGGGTCTCTACTCCTACTGAACCACAAAATCTGCATTTAACAGGATTCTCAAGTGATTTGTATGCAGGTTAGTATTTGAGAAGCAAAGCTCTACATAATCTTACGAAAAGACAATGTAATTAACAATGCCAATGAAACAATAATAAGAACGTTCTTTTCTGATAAGTAGTGACATCTGTCTTTTTAATTTTTTAATTAAAAAAATTTTTTGTAGTTGTAGATGGCAGCATGCCTTTGTTTATTTTTATGTGGTGCTGAGGATCAAACCCAGTGCCTCACACATGCAAGGCAAGTGCTCTGCCACTGAGCTACAGCCCCAACCCACATCTGTCTTTTTTTATTTTATTTTTTTAGTCCAGGAGCTCACACATGCTAGGTACATACTCTACTACTGAACTACATCTCCACACATTTTCATTTTTTAAATTTTGAGACAGGTTCTCCCTAAATTACTAAGGCTGGCTTCAAACTGACAACCCTCCTGCCTTAGACTCCTGAATCACTGTGACTACAGGTGTGCACCACCATATCTGGCAATGACTGTCTTTATTAAGGAAAAAGTTAATTCCAGAATTATTTTGTAATATACATCTTCAAGAGCATTTTGGCAAAGTGTCATTGGATCAGAGATGGATATCATGAAATTTAGTAAAATGAACCCTAGAGACATGGCTAAACCCTGAGGGTTGGTCCTATTGCAATACTAGGCCTGTGTTCAGGACATAGCAAGTCCCAAGGGCCTCAGAGAAGCAAGGGGGTGCGGAGATCCCAGGAGAAAACTTGCAAGGTAGGGGCAATTCTAGTCCCATGGAACAAATAAGGTGGAAAACAGCTATGACATCTGTTTCTTTCCTTCTGCAGGTCCAAACTTTTTCCACGTTAGAATAAATGGAGAAATTCTATATCAAATACAACTACCTGTAAAATTTTAAATTGCTTCAATCTTAGTTTAACAGCCACCTTGCCTTTCATCTCTTACCAAATCATCTTAAATCTACAACTAAAATTCAATAAGAAAATTACAATAAAAATCAGTTTCAGAGTTTTCTCAGATTTATTTAATATTTCTACTGAGAATGAATAAATCACAATTCAGAACTCCAGCAAGGAACAATATCTTGAAGCCACACTTAGAAGGAAACAAGTTAAATATGCTGAACCACCAGAGACACTACTTATGCCATTTCAAAATGGGCATGAGACTCTTATCCATTGTGATTCTTTAGATCCAGCAGAAGTGTAGCAAAATGAAATTCATTTGTTATTGAAGGCTGAAGACAATTTGTTTTATTTAACACCAAGGGAAGGGTCCTCAGGAATGAAAATGCATTCTGATATTCCTTTTGAGTAAGATTCTATCAGCCTAATTAGACACAGCTATCAACTGAAAATCGGCAGCCATATTTTTATACATACACTGTCCCTATTTCCTAGAGCACTCTTCAATCCTGTCCTTTCTCTGTGCCTGGCCTTTAAAAGGGCAGTTCCTCAGGGTGACTTTACTACCCTAAAGCCTAGGTAGTTATCAGGTATTGCTGTGTCTAGTGGCATGGGCACTCAAAAAATTATGTTGAGTGAATGCAATAATAGAAGGCTAAGTTCAACAGTTATTTTTCAGTTTTGCAATTTACTAGGACAACTGTCCTACTCTTCTTTGATAAACAGATCCTTTCACTTTTATGACTCTTGGTGAGATCCAAGGTCATTTCAGATTACACAAAGAGTTAAGCAAATGACCATGTCAAGTTTCAACAATATATGCCCTTATTACCAGAGTTGGAATTTACCATGGGAGGTTTTAAAGTCCAGTGGTATTAAAAACAAATTTTAAGATTCTTTAAGGAAACCCGTTCTTTTTGTATTTTCCCCTTTAAAATTTTTGGTTCTCAATGTCCAAGTGAAAGGAAGTAAAAATAAAGGCTCTAATTTGTGGATTCTCACACCTTAGTTTATGTCCCTCTAATGTTTTTAATTATTTCATGATTGAAGAATTCTATGTCCTTTCAAATTCTTATTATAAAAAATAAGTTCATTGTAGGAAATCTGTAAGTGGTAGAGAAAAGAAAAATTGCCTATATATGAGCATTATTAGTATTTAGTATGTTTTCTTTCCATGTGTTTCTATATGTATAATTGGGATTATTGTGAATGTAGTAGTGTATCTTGTTTTTATACTTTTACTAAAAATCAATCTTGAGTACTTTTTTAAATTAAAAAATAATAACTGCTAATAAAAACATTTCTTGGTGTTCCACTCCAATCCAGTAACAACTTGTGTATTCTTATATTTTTCTTTATCATAAACATTTTGCCACAGTATTAAATGTTCTGCAAAACAAAAAATGCTTACAAAGAGTGCATCATAGAGTAGTCCTGCTTTATCTATGGGGAATATGTTCCAAGACCCCTTGTAGATTACTGAACCCTCAAATTGTACCAACTCCCATATATACTGTTTTTCCCCATACATACATATGTTTTTGATAAAGTTTAATATATGAATTTGGCATAGAAAGAGAGTAACAATAATAATAATATGGAATTATAATAATACAATTTAATAAAATTGCCAGCATTACTACTCTTGTGCTTTGGGACCATTATAAAGTAAAGTAGGGTTTTTTGAACACAAGCACTATGATACTGTGATGGTGGATCTGATTGCCAAGATGGATGCTGACTAATGAGAGGCTATGGCGTATATGGCATGGATATACTGGACAAATGGATGATTCACATACCAGGTGGAATGAAGCTTGAACAGTAATGTCATTGTGAGCTGGGATTTCATTCTGCTATTCACAGTAACACTACTTAGAACTCATGACTTATTCCTAGAATTTTCCATTTAATATTTTTGGTCAATATTTTTGGAAAACAAAACCACAGATAGCGGGGACTATGGTATTCTCTCTTACGGATATGCCCTAATTTATTCAACCATTCTCCTAAATTTTGACATACTGAAGCAACTCTATCTTTTTAGGCTTTATTTCTAGAAGTGAATGACTAGATCAAAGGGTAGGGCTATTTTCCAGGGTCTAAATATCTACTGCAAAAATACCCTCCAGGTAGATGACCCCAAGTCATCACAGTGCCTATCTCATAAATTTGGAATTCTTCATGATTGAAGAATTCTATGTCCTTTCAAATTCTTATTATAAAAAAATAAGTTCATTGTAGGAAATCTGTAAATGGTAGAGAAAAGAAAAATTGCACTTAAATGATAATCTGCACTTAAATGATAACCTGAAAAGTATGCTATACTATAATCATTTGTATGGTCCCTTCTTGTTAACTAAGGCACCTATGAGTGCTTCAATTGGCCAAGCCAGCCTTTTTTATCTTTACAACCTCTAGAGACTAGCATCATGCATGAACCACTCAATACCTTGTTGAGTAGTTATTTATTAAGTGCCTACTATGTGTCTTATTTCTGGAAATCCATTCTTAGGGAACTTACATTCTAGCAGAGATAAACAGAAAATAAACAAAAGTATGGTATGCCAGGTAATAAATGCTGTGGTCAAAAATAAAGCAAGGAAAGAGGATTTGGGAGGTAGGGGTTGAAGTGGTTTGCTGTTTCATAAATAGTGGTGGGAAAGGCCTCAATGACAGGGTGACGCTGGAACAGATATTTGACGAAATAAGAATATTTCAGAAAATGCAAAAGGCCTGAGGTGAGAACAAGCTTAGAATACAGGAAAAGTAGAAATGAGGCCAGTCTGGCTGGAACAATGAAAAAGAGTAGAAAATAAGGTCAGAGAGCAGAGGGAAGACTCATCATGGAAGAGCTTGTAAGTCTGGCTGGTACTTTGCTATTCTGTGTGAGATGAAAAGCCATAGGAGATTTTTGAGAAATGACATGGTTGGATATATTTTCAAAAGATCATGATCTGCTGTGCTGAAAATAGAATATGTGGGCTAGGTTCATGATGGAAACCAGTTAAGAGATTATTTCAGTAATTCAGGGAAGAAATGATAATAACTGGCATTAAGATAATAGAGATGATGAGAATTATTTTGGAGGTAGAACCAGTGAATTTTGCTAAAGTGTCAAACACCCATTGCATGAGAATCACAGATGATCCAAGCATGAATTCAAGGTTTTGGGCAAATGAAAGGATGAAGAGGCCACCTATTAGGAAGGAAAAGTTTCGGAAGAGGAAGTATTTTGGAAAGGGAGGTGACAAAATTGGGAGTTTTGCTTTTGGATATGTCGAGTTTGACATATTAGTCTGCCCCAGATCTAATACTCAAATGGCATTGTTTATGGGTTGGTCATTTTATATGTATTTCATTCAAGTCTAGGCTGAAAGAACAGCCCCTATGTAGAACACACCATTCTCATAGAACTGCAAAAACACTAATGGTAGAATTATAAGTAGCTCTAAAAACATCTGCTCAGATGTACATATGTCACTTATGCCCACATTCTGTTGGACAAAGTCCGTTGCATGACTGTAAGCTGCCTGTCATGGCCAGCCACCGCGCCGCGGGAGGAAAACTCAGAGGCAGAGTAAAGCTTATTACTACTTTTACTTCTACTTTCTTAGAGAGAGCTTAGAGAGAGAAAGAAAGATTTTTCTTCTTCTTAGAAAGAGCTTAGAGAGAAAGATTAGAGAGAGCTTTCTTCTTTCTTCTGTTCTTCTTAGCTTAGAGAGAGAGAAAGAAAGATAGAGCTTTTCTTCTTAGAGCTTAGAGAGAAAGAGAGAGAGCTTGAAAGAGAGAGATTTCTTCTTTAGAGAGAGAGAGCTTAGCTTTAAGAGCTTCTTTCTTCTTTCTTCCTCGGGAGCCTCAGCTTGACTCTGACCAGGAATTACTTCTATCTGGTTTCTCTTCTGTAACCGCTCTGCCTACGTTCTGGCCGCTCTGATTCTTTTCGTCTTCTCCGACCCGAACTCTTCTTCCGACCGATCGACTGCATGACTGACTGAATGAATTCATTCTTCTCCCTACTCCGACCGCTTTCACCGGTTATATACCTTTAGCTTTGCGGGTGCCTCACGTGCATTTACAGGTGCGTCACATACATACTTATTATCAGGTGGAACTTATGGCTTCCAGCTGACCGCAATAGCCATCTCCCTAATTGGGGCTCCTTCACATGACTAAACCCAATGTCAATGGGGCAAATAAGTGTTATTTTGCCCACAGAGAGTTAACTGCAAATCATATGGCAATGGGATGATCATAAGACAGAAGTATATTTTTACCTAAGGGCAGTGATAATTGGTAACAATCATATAATACAGACCCCACCCAAGAGATGTCAAGTAGGCAACAGGGTATGAGTCCCAGATTGAATGTAGAGAATTCACTCAGTGAACGAATATAGACAAAGAAGAGATAGGGCACCAGGACACTCTGATGTTTGGAGGTAGAGAGAATGAGGGACCTGCAAGAGACTAAAAGGAGCAGCCTGTAGACAGGTGGACAGCCCAGAAAACAAATTTCAGGAAACAAAAGATTTGCTATGTTAAATGTTGCTAATATGTCAAGTAGAAAGAGAATTTAAGATTGACCATTGTCAGATTAGTGCAGAGACACTGATAAAAACCAGACTGGAGTAGGCTTCAGAGAAAGTAGCTTGTGATGTCCCTGCACATATTTGACATCTATATTCTCACACACATTTATTATGTATATTTACCTTGTTCTATGAAGATGACAAAATACTGTATACATTAATAGACTTTGTAATTTACCTTGCAGTGTTGGGGATCAGAGTATGGTCGACTCTTTTTTGAGTTTTGCTATAAGGGAAAGCACATAAATAGAAAAGTAAGTGAGAGACATTGTTGCTTTTAAGTTTGCTTTGAAGGATTTTTTGTTCTTACGTTTGATTTTTTTTCTTTTGGGGGGGGATCATTGTTTGCCTTTCAAAGATGTGAGAAATAACAGCATGTTTACTAAAACACAGGAATTCTGTGAAGATCTTCTACATAATCAAACTTAGGAAGCTTAAATGAACCTGGAAAAGCAAATGCAAATTAATTTTTTATGGGCATTGCTCAGGATACTTCCCAATAACTATTGTCTTAAACTAGGACTGTAACAGCTTCTGTACCAGAAATAGCCTGGCCATCTCCGGCCTGTGACAGGTTAACAACTGCTTGGTTCTGATCCAGGCAGGTGTTAGTGATCACAAGGGCACAGGCATGAAGTGACACTGCTGATCAGTACGGGACATTCACCCCTTTGACCATCAGGAATAACTCAGTTTACCGGGCTGACAGTTTTGCCATCAGCTTCCTTCTTCCAGAGGTTTTCAACTGTCATTTAGAGGAAATCCCAGCTGGTCTATTGTAAGTACTCAACAATTTTGACACAGTTTGTTAATACACAAAGAGGGTGTTGTAAGAAAATTGGATCAATTTGAGTAATTCCTTGGAAGTTCAAGTGGGGTCTATGTCAGGTCATCTATCACCCAATCCCTTAATTCTTTACTAATCACAATATGATCTAGTAGTTCCAGGAATAAGCTAGAGTCAATTTCTTTCAAACAGGACTTAAAGCAAATAATATCATGTAACAGAAAGATTTCTCTAGATTGTGAACTCCTCTTACCTTTAAAAATATAGATTTAGAAATACTTACACTTCCAGGAATTATTTTTTGTGATAAACTTGAAGCTTCTTCCTTTCTCACCACTTGGGCCCACCAAGCCCATATTTTCATCTGTGAAGCCTGTTGGTGATAAATGCCCATGCTTATTTAATCCTTTGCTCAACCACCTAGTAAGATAACATGAACACTCAGAATCACATAATTTATCAATCTGGGTAAGAATTCCTTAAAATATATTTTTTAGATGTAAATGAACACACAATATATTTATTTTTATGTGGCACTGAGGATCAAACCCAGTACATCACACATGTGAGACAAGTGCTTTACCACTGAGCCCAGCCCCAGCCCCCTGGGTAAGAATTTTTTTTTTTTTTTTTGGTACCGGGGATTGAACTCAGGGGCACTCAACCACTGGGCCACATCCCCAGCCCTTTTTTGTATTTTATTAGAGACAGGGTCTCACTGAGTTGCTAAGTGCCTCACCTTTGCTGAGGCTGGCTTTGAACTCACGATCCTCCTGCCTCAGCCTCCCAAGTGCTGGGATTACAGGCGTGCGCCACTGCGCCCGGCCTGGGTAAGAATTTTTGATGGCTCAAAACATTTTTAGGATTGACTTGTTTCTTAATGTTTGGTATGTTGATTATGAGAGATGAAGTCACATTCAAACACCTCATTTTCAAGATGAGAAATTCACTCTTTACTAACTAGTTGGTAACCTTAAGAACTAATTATATTAATACATTTCTGAAGAGCTAAACTACAATTTCTTTCCTCGCCTCCAATAACAAAATCTAGGCATTATTTGTTGTACACTGTAAAGATGATCTCAAATATTAGATTAGGATTACTTTAATCTATTATATCAAAACAAACCTAAAGAGAGAACAGAAATGTTCTCTATTGCACAGTCCAACATAGTAGCCCCTAGCCATGGGTGGCTGCTGAGCACATGAAAATACGTTTAATGAAACTAAAGAACTGGATTTTTATTTAACATAGCCTAACATTAATAGTGGCAAAGTATAACACTATAATATACATCCTCTTGAATATTCAATAACTTTAAGTGAATGCAAAACTCTGGAAATTGTATACTTTTTAAATTATGAGAAAGGGATTGGAGATGTAGCTCTGTGGAAGAGCACTTGCCTCACAAGCATGAGGGCCTGAGTTCGATCCTCAACACTGCAAGGTAAATTACAAAGTTTATTCATGTATATAGTACTTTGCCATCTTCATAGAGCAGGGGAAATATACATAATAAACATGTGAGAATATAGATGTCAAATATCTTCAGGGATACCTCACAAACTTATCAATTGTTACTTTAAAAAAAAAATGGGTAGCCGGGGTCAGAGTTGGGACAATGTTTGAGAACAATCTTAATTTTGAATCATGAATGTTTTATCTATACAATTTTATTTTAAAAAATTTTAAGTTTGTGGGTGTAGCTCAGTGTGGGGTACTTGTTCAGCATGTGTGAGGCCCTGAAATCAATCCTTAGCATCACAAACCTGAAAAAATTTTTGATTAATGCTATTCTACATCTTTCCTTAAATTTCTTTCCTCCTGGTTCAAATCAATGACTAACAATTGAACTAAATGTAATCTTTAGCCTATGGCCTATAAATAATTTTTAAATACTGGCAATACCTTACCTTCCATTAACATTTTGTTTCATATACTTTGAGTGAGAGCCACACTGAATTCAAATCCTGACTTGTCCCTTTATCAGCTGAGTGACCTCAGACACTAACTACTTGATCAGTTTCCTCATCTGCAAAAATGTGAATAACAGGCCTTCACTGGCTCTTTGTGAGGATTAAATGTGTTGGTTCACGTAAAACAGGACCTGGCATAAAGAGCTCAAATTATCCTATTTGTAACTATTTTAATACAAACAGGTCTATGTTTTTACTTTTAACTCTTATTTTAAAGCTTCTGTAAATACCTGAATACAAAGGATTCTGTATTTTGCTATGCAAATTCTAAACTGTTGTGCTTCTACTTTCAATAGATTTTTGAATATGAAGAGAGAAATTATACCCTCCCCAAATGCCAAATTGCTTTTTTTTTTAATACTTATTTATTTGCTTTAGTTGTACACAATGCAATACATTTATGTTTACGTGGTGCTGAGGATCGAACCCGGGCCGCGCACGTGCTAGGCGAGCACTCTACCGCTGAGCCACAACCCCAGCCCCCCAAATTGCTTTTTTTTTTTTTAAAAAAATATTTATTTACTTACTTTAGTTGTACATAATGCAATGCATTTATGTTTACGTGGTGCTGAGGATTGAACCCGGGCCGCACACATGCGAGGCGAGCGCTCTGCGGCTAAGCCACAACCCCAGCCCCCCAACTTGCTTTTAATAATTACTTTTGTTTAGTTTTCCTGGGGAAAAAAATATAGTTGGAATTTCTACAGGATTAGTATAGAATTCAACTTGAACTGCAGTAGAGGCTGGCTCTAGGATGTACCTTTCAGTGTTTTTATCTAAATATACTATATTAAACACATCTCAGAAGAAACATCTTTGTGGGCTGGGGGTGTAGCTCAGTGGTAGAGCACATGCTTAGAATGTGAGGCCCTAGATTGGATCTCTGGTCACATACATACACAGCCTAATTAAATATTAAGCAATCTAGTTTTGTCAAATTATACAATATATATCACTAAGGGATATAACTTTTTGGATTTGTGTTTTACCAAACATATGCTATCATAAGAGTATATTAATAGTTACAGTGTGGTTTTGTAAAACCAGGAAAACCTTACAAATTAACAAGTATACTGAATAACATATTCTGTTCAGAAAACACAGGCATGAGTTTTAGGGTAAAATGTACCAGATAATACAGTTTAATTCTTAGTACATGAGGTAAAGAAACATCTATGTTTTAACAAATCTTTATTTACCAGGGGTGGGGGAAAAGTCCCAAATTAATAAGCGAGTTGCTCTTATTTACATATGATGTTTTATTAAGGAAAAAAAGCATCCTGAGGGACCAGGACCATCTTAATCTGCCAGTGACATCAGACAGATGAAATATAATGTAACAGAAATGAAAATTTTCTTTTACCATAAAACCAAGTCTACGGATGCAAGTAGCAAATGCAAATATAAAGGCTGTCAGACCAATCTTCTATATAAATGCCTTCCAAAGTTCCATTTTGAAGCAGGGATGAGGGATTTAGGGAAGACAATCTTTGAATCAACATTTTACCTTCAATTCCTTGCTTCACTGACTCCTGACAGTTTGGCAAATTGGGGGTCATCACATTTAAAAGAAATGCTGCCAAGGCTTGACAAATGCAATCTAAGAAGATAATATAAATTCCAAATGCCTTTGCAATTTTCTCTAGTTCCCAGCATTCAACCTCCAAAGTTATCAGATTTAAAATGTAAGTCTTTCTTTGGCAGGTGTAATTTTAGCAAAAGCATTATCCAAATTATGAGATAATTATGAGAACACTGAAAACCATATGTTAAAAAACCCAAGACTTATGACATTTTGTTATTTTAGGTGATTTAGGGCAAATGTGTACATATGTGTGTGTGTGTGTGTATACAGAGAGGTATACAAGGATTTTGTTTTTGAAAAATTAAAACAATTTTCCAGTCTGATCCTTACAGATTCCTTAGTACATGTCCAAGAAAATAGCTCTCTAAAATTGAATGCTAATGACCACCAAGATGTTCCACTTAAAAATAGGTCCCCACTTCTTATCTTTCCATGGCCATGATCTGAAAATGTACTTATATAGAAAGTTTAGGGCTACTATGTATGTCTAGTTGGCTAGAGATCCATTAACAGCCAAAGCTGAAAATAGATATATCACAACTTGAGTCACAGACCCTTGACCATTCCTCCATTCTGTCCAACATTAATTCTGTAATTATTCTCCAACAAAGAATATTTTCCTTGAAAACCTTAAAATTTATACACTTAAGGCACACGCCTGTAATCCTAGTGGATCATGAGACCCTGGCTCTAAATAAAACACAAAATGGGCTGGGGATGGAGCTCAGTGGTTGAGTGCCCCTGAGTTCAATCCCTGGTACCCAAAAGAGTAAAATAATAATAATAATAATTATACACTTTAGTGTTCAAATGCAATGAAGGACCAGAAGAAGACTTAAAGCAAGAGATATGGAAAAAGACAGAAACAAGAGATTGGAAAAACAAGATATTATCTTAAAGCAAGAGGCCCAAAATTCCCCAGTTTTAAATTTGCAATGTGACTCTAGCTTAAAAGAAAAAAATGAAAAAAAGGGATAATACACATTTCCTGATTTCACAGCAATCCTCAAAATTTCTAGATATTTGCACTCCTTTGTGTCAAATTTATGTAAACAAACTTTAAAATGTTAGCCCAGAAGTAGAAAGAAACAGCAACATAAATTTTCAATTACTTAAGAATAGTATGACCTCAACCAAAATCAGATTAGAAAATCTGAAGACATAGTAGGAATTAGCCTTTTCTAGGGAATTCTTAAAAAAATTTTGGAATAACTTCTAGTATCAACTTTGATGGTCTTTTTAAAAACAAGTTAATTATTCTTATCTAGCTATGTGAAAATTTTAAGAGTAATTTTACTTGTAGGAAGCTGTATGTAATTTGGACTCTCATGTAGCAATGACATAGACTACAAATGGCAGGTGGGAAAGGGGATGGAGAAAAAAGACAGAATGTATAGCATGGTAATAACAGGTGAATAACAAAGATTTAAAAAACTAGGGATGAGGAAAAAAACTATAAGAATAGATAATCAAATGATAAATGTTGGATATATGTAAAACAACTGTGTGTGTGTGTGTGTGTGTGTGTGGGTCTGTGTGTGTGTTTTATTTATTTTTTTAAGTGCTGGGAATTGAACTGAGGGCCTTATACATACTAGGCAAGCACTTGACCACTGAGCTACACCCCCAGCTCAACAACTTTATATATTAAAATAAAACCAAAATGTTACCTTTTTTGGAATGTAGAGCATTACCAAAAGAAGTACAATGTCAATTCTCACAATTTTCCAGTAAATGACAGTTCTGGGTTAAAAATTACCAAAACAAACCCTTTAATCAAAGATTTATTTTTTTTGTTTCCAGCATTACAATTTGCTATAATTTATAAACTTCCATCTCAGCTTTAAGACCCTGACCTCACACAGGTAGTTAGGTCTACAGGTCTCACCCAGCAAAGACCAGTAGCCACCATTCTGGCATGAACAATGCTCACTGCTACCTGGACGTTTTAAAGTGCATATGAGTTGTTTTGATGGAGACAGCTTTAGTTTTTCACTAAAATTTTTAATTACTCAATTACATATTTTCTTCACCTTGATAATTTTATGGTCATTAGAAAACTACTTACAATAATATGTTATAGCCAATACATTATGCTGAATGCCCATTTGTAACTGCAAGAAATGCACAAACACACTGATGACTAGGATATGATACAAAATCATGACATAAGTTTCAGTGTAAGAGATTTACTTCTCTCTCAAAGCAAGAAATATCCCACAGTTCAAATTTACATAAGTAGTGCCTTCATTTAAATAAATTAAAAATGAAATGCTGTCCTATCTGTAAAATTATAAATATTTCTAGCTCATTTTGCAGAATATTAAAATTCTTACAAATGTGTTATCTCCCAGAAAATAAACATTACAGCACTGAAGCCAGTTTACCCAAAAAAGAAAGGAAAACAGAGAGAGAGAGAGAGAGGAGAAAAGAAAAGAAACAACCATTACACTGGCCCATGGAAATGTTTAGGATTATTTTATATCTCTTAACCTTAGAAAAATTAAACCAAATAAGGAAAAAAAAGTTAAAGAGAAATGAGAAATTTTACAAAATGGCAACTTCTATGATATAAAAGAGTACTGAAATGTCTTCACTTAATTCAGTAATAACTAAGCCATTTCTGGAATGAATATCTGGATAAAGAGTTTAGGTTAGGAGAGTAGGACTCTTCTCAATGCTCAGGTCAAAATCACAAGGCATGTAGAAATAAATAATTTCTACACTGTATTTGGAAAGATAGACTTTGAAAGAGAGTAACTGTTTATAAACCCTGAACCAAATTTAGCCAAAATATTCAAGATTGGCAGATTTTGATGGGAGTAAAATCTTCAGTAGGAACAAAATTAAAAGTTATAATCCTATGGATGCCACTTATTTTTCACCAATGTGAAGAAAGGAAACATGATTGCAAGGTATGGTACACAGTGACAGGCTAAAATGAAATTATGACCAAGTAAAATAACCAAAATGTCCCCTACTGAAGCACAAAAACATGATTAGAAGAAAGTAGTTTTAGTTCTGTGGCCTGTTCAATTGCTCTTTACATAAAATATTTCCTCTGTCTTGAAAAAGGAAATGGCTTCTGAATGGCGCTGACTCCTTTAGTATGAGATGCAGCAGGAAAACGGGCTTTGTAGAGTGGCTTGACAAGCTTGTTTTCAAGACCCCATCAAGATTAAAGTATCTCCAAATCTACATGCCGAACTTCAGGATTTCGTTTCTGGAAAGAAAAATCATCACATTATTCATAGTAAAACAAAACTTCTATTTTAAAAAAATTCCTTTTGATCACTAGAGCCACTAAAAACATTTGATCAAACTATTTTACTATAGCATACTAACAAGAGAAATATTTGCATAAGGAAAAAGGCCAAGAGGTAAACAGAGACACACTACAAACAGTACAGTAAATGGTTCCACCACCCTGAGTCTGTTCATGTCTTTATAAATGCAAAATGCATTAAGGATCTAGTATGTGCCAAGCATTGCCAAAGCATTAGAAATATGCTCTCTTTTCTGGTAAAAACGAAAATCACTGCAAAACAACTGCAATAAGAAACAATGAATTTATAACCACTCATTTGATGGATGTCAATAACAATCCAAATAGTCTTGGGGCAGGCACTATGGTAGAAAGTGAAGTTATGATCATTAAATAAGACTAATATTGACCCCAAAGGACTTAGGTCAGCCATGGAGATAAGTGGAGCAATACTCACCTATGATATAAAGTATTACAGCTAGTGATAACATTTTTTAAAAAAATATTTTTATTTATTTGCTTTAGTTGTACACAATGCGTTTTATTCAATGCGTTTTATTTGTACATGGTGCTGAAGATCGAACCCGGGTTGCCCACGCGCTAGGTGAGCACTCTACCGCTGAGCCACAATCCCAGCCCTAGTGATAACATTTAATGTTTAGTGAGCACTTATTCATCTCAAGTACTGTGCTAAGGGTTTTATGTACAGATGTGTGCATTCTAAAATCCTCATCATAACATTATTATTATTTCCATTTTATACCTGGAGAAACTGAAGTTTGAAGAAATTAACTAATGTAAGGTCACATACCTAGTAAGTGATGGAATGGGGATAGAGTTCAGGCCTGAGTCTGGTCTCCTAACGATTACAGTATACTAAACACTAGGAACAAAAATGAGAGTGCCATTATTTGTGTTCATGCAATCCAGAAAGATTTACTGAGGATATAATAATCTAAGTTAGACATGAACATGGTGAGTCTTCCAGACAGACTGAGTAAGAGTGTTTAGACAGGGGAGTAAAAATGTATGAGCAAAGGAAGACAGCCCAGAAAGTAGATACTGGCACTACAGTAGAGTTGGTACAAAGGCTGCAAGAAGGCTAAAAAGACAGGCAGCAACCAGGTTGTTAAAAATCCCATATGCTAGATTAAGGAATTTCAATTCTATAATAACAAACAGTATTTGTCTTCAATGTACTAATGTTTAGTAAGGGATCTGGATAAGTAAGCGGACAAGTCAATATTCTGCTACCATAGAGTAAAGTAAAGGTTTTGGGCTTCTTTTTCTTAAGGGTATTTAAAGGAAGGACATCTAACTCTATTTGGGGGATAATGTCCCCCAATTAGACTAGAATATAATTTGGTCTAATGCAAAATAATAATATTATGAGAATGGAGGACAGAAAGGAGTATATAAAAGATGTATGGGAGTATATAAAAGCTATATCTACCAAAGAGGAAATAAATAATGTTAAATCAGGAGAAGCATTATAAGACTTACATAGAAATATGGCATATAAAAAAAAAAGAAATACTACAAATATTAAAAACAGCCATCTCAGAGAGTAGAATTAAGGAATAAGCAGAATGAGGCAGGTGGTATTCATCTCTGTTACAAGCTTCTCAATTCTGTTTGACTATGAACTTTGTGCATTATTTGATAAAAACTGTAAAACTAAATTAACAATGGGGGAAAAACTGCTCTAAGTGATCCCAATGATCAGTCAGGATTAATAATTTCTAGTTTAAAAAGTAATATCCTGGGCCATGTGTATTACTTATCCTAAAGGGATTAAATTATAAAAATTAAACTCTGGTATTAATACTATTAGCTTTGGCACAGCATTTATTAATTGTACACAAGAATTTTTCTTGTAACTAAGTATTGTTCAAGTGTGCCTGGGGGAATTTCTTCTTGGATCCTAGGGTTAGAGTGGCCAGGGCCACGCAAACATAGAGAACACTTTTGTTCTCAATTTTTCTTTACCTGACACTATTCCGTTTCTAGAACTCCTTAAATGGAATAAAAATTTTTTATTTTTTTCTCTAAACAGAAAAGAAACCCTTACCTATCTCAGTATGACATCAAAAATTTAGCTGTTCATGAGAAATGTGGCATTCTTCTAGCTAAAATCACTGTATGATAAACATATACCAATAAAAATCTTACCTCAAGGAAAAGAACCTAAAAGGTTAATTTCCTCTAATTTTTTTTTTTTTTTTGTGGTACCAGGGATTGAACTCAGGGGCACTCAGCCACTGGGCCACATCCCCAGCCCTTTTTTTTTGTATTTTATTTAGAGACAGGGTCTCACTGAGTTGCTAAGTGCCTCGCCATTGCTGAGGGTGGCTTTGAACTCGCGATCCTCCTGCCTCAGCCTCCCAAAGTGCTGGGATTACAGGCGTGCGCCATCGCGCCCGGCTTCCTCTAATTTTTAAAATGAGGTTTTCAGATAAAAAAAAAACCACATTTGTAAAAAATATGTGCACAATGCAAAATGTGCACACACACATTTGCTAAATGAATGCATGAAAGAGAAAGCATTAATATCCTTAAAATTCAGTGTTTATAACAAGACATCACGGGCACAGTAGAAACTGGTATTTGTTACACAGAACTAAAAAAATCAATAATTAGTGCCCCACTTTCAATAAATACTTTTGGAACTACTATGTCCCACATACCGCTCAATGTGAACTGGACCATTTTACTGATCACAGGCAGATTTTATTCCAACACTCATACAGAGATAAAAAACCAAATCATGTGATTTTATTTGCAATGCTGCAGACTGAAGTCAAGAAACTGCTGTTAGGAGAATGCAACTAGAGGAGCACAGATAAAGAGTAGAACATTTAACTGAAACATTACTTAAAGGAATTCACAATGTTATGGCAGTCTCCCACTGAATTAATTCCAATGAAACCGTTTCATCTCCCTTGCAGGAAAAAAAAAGTCATTTCAAATATAAAAAACTTCATGAAGGGATGGGAAGAAGGTCAACCCATACATTAAAACATAAAGGTAAGACAAAAGGAAAAAAAATTAAAGTGAGTAGTTCAGAAAATTTCAAAATAATATGATATTTTTTACAATTTCATAAAAAATTTTGTAACTCCTACTTTATAGTATTAGAATTTATAAATTAGCTTCCATTATTTTTAATATCTTTATATAAAATTAGAATAGTTCTAGAATTTTTTAAAAAATATTTTTTAGTTTTAGGTGTACACAATATCTTTATTTTTATTTATATGTGGAGCCAAGGATTGAACCCAGTGCTTCACACATGCCAGGCAAGCACTCTACCATTGAGCCACAACCCCAGGCCCAAGTTCTAGAATTTTAAGCCAAAAATGTCACCTATTCTAATACTCAGTGGCATTATTCAAGAGATGGCTAATGGCTATGCAGAATTTTAGTATTAAAGAAAAGTATTCCTGAAGTTCAAACATTGAGCTTCAGTTGTCCCCTTTTCATGGAGTCAAGACAAGAAAAGTAACTTAATTAGTAATTTGTTAATTATTCAATAACATTAAATAATTCAACAGTAACTATGCATTAAAATTAGAAGGAAACCATGAGACATTTAAAACGAGGGAATACCCAATTTACAAAATTTTAGTTTTCAAAAGAAAATCAGTTTATTTTCACGAGTAGGAAGAGTTCTATTCATGTACTTCTTCTTTTGGGTTGGCACCTCAACTGTGAAGAACTTTCCTGACTTAAGATTAATCATGCTGTGTTATCTTAGCCAAAGATGGTTCCACCTGAACATGCAGGTTAAACTTAGCTCTCTGATTTGAAAGACTTATATAATTTTTTTTTTGGCAGTACTGGGGAATGAAAGACTTATATAATTCAAATACACTATTAATTATTTAATAGTATTCAATTAAACTACAAAGTTAGCTAAACAAAAAAAATAAGCTTTATCTTGCTATGATTAAGAGTAAATAACACCCGGGAATGAACAATTTGTTAATTATTCTTAAATCTGACTTTCGATTTATTGTTTCTTTAAATATCTTTATTTTTGTTTATTTATTTATTTTTATTTGGTTCTGAGGACTGAACCCAGGGCCTCACACATGAGAGAAAAGCACTCTACCACTGAGCTACAACCCCAACCCCTGACCTATTGTTTTAAAGTATAACGAATAAAGATTTAGTTCATTATTTTCCTTGCCAGGTAACTAAAACTGAAGAACAAAGTATTATTCTTGTGTTACCATGCTCAATATAATCATCACCTCACATTTTACAGAAAACAATGGTTCTCAAGGTCCAAGGACTGTTGGGAGTCATGAGACCTTTGCAGGGACACTCTAAAGTTAAAACTTTTCATAGTAAATAAGACATAACTAAGATGCTGCTATTTCCTATAATGGCATAAAAGCAATGGTGGGTAAAACCACTGGTACCTTTGCATAGTTCAAGGCAAATGGAACCAAACTGTACTAGTAGTTAATGTGTTCCTTTACTGCCACATACTCGGTGTGTGTGTGGGGGGAGCCACTTTCACTTTAAAATATCCTTCATAAACTAGTAAAATGTGTCAATTTTATTAAACTTCAACACTATAGAGTCAACTTTTAAAAATACTGTGATACAGGGCTGCGGTTGTGGCTCAGTGGTAGAGCACTTGCCTCGCGTGTGTGAGGCACTGGGTGCAGTCCTCAGCACCACATTAAAAAAGTAAAACTAAAAAAATACTGTGATAAAATTGAGAAGTATTGATCTCAGCAAAGGAAACAATAAATAACGTGAAGAGAGTGATCACAGAGTGGGAAAACATCTTTACTACATGCACATCAGATAGATCTCTAGGATATATAAAGAAATCAAAAAACTTAATGCCAAAAAAATAAATAACCCAATCAATAAATGGGCTAAGGAACTGAACAAACATTTCTCAGAAGAAGACATACAATCGATCAACAAATATATGAAAAAATGTTCAACTTCTTTAGTAATTAGAGAAATGCAAATCAAAACTACTCTAAGATTTCATCTCACTCCAGTCAGAATGGCAATTATCAAGAATACAAGAAGCCAGGCATGGTGGCGCAAGCCTGATCCCAGCACTTGGGAGGCTGAGGCAGGAGGATTGTGAGTTCAAAGCCAGACTCAGCAATGGCAAGGCACTTAGCAACTTGGTGAGACCCTGTCTCTAATAAAATACAAAAAAGGGATGGGGATATGGCCCAGTGGTCGAGTGCCCCAGAATTCAATCCCCGTAACCAAAAAAAAAAAAAAAAAAGAAAAGAATACAAGCAATAATAAGTGTTGGCGAGGATGTGGGGGGAAAGGTACATTCATACACTGCTGGTGGCACTGCAAATTGGTGCAACCATTCTGGAAAGCAGTATGGAGATTCCTCAAAAAACTTGGAATGGAACTACCATTTGTCCCAGCTATCTCGCTCCTTGGTCTATACCCAAAGGACTTAAAATCAACATACTATAGTAACAGCCACATCAATGTTCATAGCAGCAAAATTCACAATGGCTGAACTATGGAACCAACCTTGATGCCTTTCAATAGATGAATGGATAAAGAAACTGTGGTACATAATCATAATGGAATATTACTCAGCATTAAAAGAGAATAAAATTATGGCGTTTGCAGGTAAATGCATGGAGTTGGAGAATATCATGCTAAGCGAAGTAAGCCAATCCCAAAAAACCAAAGGCCAACAGGGGGGTGGGAAAGAATGCAGAAACTTTGATTGGGCAAAGGGGAGGGAGGGAAAGGACGGGAACAATGGTGGAATGAGATGAACATCATTACCCTAGGTACATGTACAACTGCACATGTGGTAAGATTCTTACATTGCATACAACAGAAAAATGAAAAGTTGTGCTCCATTTGTATGCAATGAATCAAAATACATCTGCTATCATGTATAACAAATTAGAACAACAAAAAAAGTAGTCTACTACTACCGAGATTTTATTCACTAGCATCTCAGAAAGACTGCCTGTGTGTGCTTCCATGTTTGTACACATGTATATTTTTGTGCATATGAAATTGTGTAGAGAAGGAAGAGAATACATTCCTAAAACCTCAAAACGTACTCACACACTTCATTTGTATATGAGGCTGCTTATTTATTAACAGATTTAAGCCCAAAATGAGCAAAAAAAAAAAAAAAAAAAAAAAAAAAAAAAAAAAAAAAAATGAGAAGTATAAAGTCCTACATCATACTGAGGGTACAATGTTACAGGAAAGCACTCCTGTGATTGCTTGAGTTGTGAGCTGAATAAACTGATTTAAAAAAAAAAAATCTGAACACCATTTGAAGGATATGCATAAGTCAGTATACCAATTTATATTACAGAATCATGCACAGGTAAAAGATATATTCAGAATACAAAGACAGACTGATGGATTTTAGTATAGCAATGTATACTAGAGAATTATTCTTACCTAAAATAAGAACTGTTTTTTTTTTTACCCCAGTCATTGGGAGGTGGTTTCTAAACCCATGAAATGTCCTAAGAGTGTCTTTGTTTATCTGGGGGGTGTTGGCTACTTTGCAGTCTAATTATGAGACCCATGATGGGGACTTTTGGTCACACAGTTATCTAT
Organism: Tamias sibiricus; assembly: GCA_025594165.1. Taxonomy (NCBI): domain Eukaryota; kingdom Metazoa; phylum Chordata; class Mammalia; order Rodentia; family Sciuridae; genus Tamias; species Tamias sibiricus. The sequence continues at coordinate 35,924,941 of CM046665.1, read as the reverse complement.
TCTACCTCTGGTGGAGCTGGAGTCAAAAAGTTCACTCAGGCAGTCAACCATGGGCCCCAATGAAACCTAGGGACATCAAGTCTCAGATGAGCCTCCCTACTTGGTAATACTCCATGATACCATCACATTCCATTGCCAGAAAAGTAATGCTGTCCATGACTCAACAGGAAAGGGAACGGTGGTGCACGCCTGTAATCCCAGAACTTGGGAGGCTGAGGCAGGAGGACTTGCGAGTTCAAAGCCAGCCTCAGCAATGGCAAGGCACTTAGCAACTCAGTGAGACCCTGTCTCTAATAAAATACAAAAAAGGGCTGGGGATGTGGCCCGGTGGTCAAGTAAGTGTCCCTGAGTTTAATCCGTGGTATCAAAAAAAAAAAAAAAAAAAAAAAAAAAAAGGAAAGGAAAGGGACAACTGAAGCTTCAACTTTGGAACTTTCCTGGCTATCTGTCCTATGTCCTTCTTCCCTTGCCTAATTTTAATCTATATCCTTTCCCTACAATAAACCCTAACAATGGGGCTGAGGATATAAATCAGAGATAGAGTGTTTGCCTAGCATATGCCAGGCCATGGATTCTATAACCACTACCACCACCATCACAACGAACCCCATAACTATGAGAATAATATCATTCAGTGAGTTCTGGGAGTCCTTCAAGTGAATTATCAACCTTTGGGTAGTCCTGGATCACTCTCAAAACTCACAGTTGGAATTTGGAAGCAAGGGCAGTTTTTATAGATTGTGCCCCCTAACTGCACAAGTAACTTATGAGAAGTTCACTGATAAAGTTTCAGAGTCCCCACTGGCTGCCAGATTTGGATATAGCATCAAAAGACAATATCTAATTATGTTAAGAGGCTATAAGAATATTCCTCCCCTTTCTTCACGTTCTTCAACCAAAATAATCAAATCACTAATGATTAAATGCAGAGGCAGATATGGGACTCTAGCTATCTTCTAGAGGTCAGGTATAAGGGATTTTTTAAAAAAATGTAAAATAATATCACTCCTTTAACTAATTTTCTTCCCATTTTAGAAAACAGTTATTTTTCATTAAATATTATGTATATTAACATATGCTTATGTAGAGATGAATGGATAAAATATTATTAAATTCAGTTTTATGTATGATTTGAAAATATCAATAACTATAACTCAAACAAATAAAAGATATTTTGGGTCCTCAATAATTTTTAAGAATAAAAAGAGTACTAAGACCAAATAATATGAGAAATGCTCATTTACAAACTCCAAAAATTATGTCAGGTAAAGTTTGTGAACTATAATGCCACCAATATTAACAAAGTCATCTTTACTATTAATGTAATCGGACATCTAAATTCACAAAGAAAAGACAGTAAAGCAGAGTAGTTTTTTTTCCCTTCAATTTTTAACAAAACTAAAGAATGATCAGCATCAACTGAAGAAAATACACTGCCTTCAACAACTATATTATATATTAAAGGTCATTTACAAGTGTTTATGCACTGTAAACAAACAGAACTCAAATGTCAATAAATGGCAATTTAAGAACACTGAGACATTTTTAAAGGCAACCTGATCAGATAGTTCAGCAACACAACTAAAATGTTTCAATAATCTCCAAATTAATATAAATAAAAATATAAATCAGGTGGACTAAAAGCAAGGTGTATGTGTATTTTTTTTAAATATGTATTTTAGTTGTAGATGGAAACAATACCTTTATTTTACTTATTTTTATGTAGTGCTGAGGCTTGAACCCAGTGCCTCACACATGCTAGGCACACATGCTCTACCACTGAGCCACAACCCCAGCCTCTATATGTGTTTTTTTTTTTTTTTGGTGCTGGTGCTGGGGATTGAACCCAGGGCCTTGTGCATGTGAGACAAGCAGTCTACCAACTGAGCTATATCCCTAGCCTTGCCTATAAGTGTATTTTTAAGGTTATATTCTATTTGTTTTTAACTTCTGATCACATTCAAAAGTTTCCCTTCTATCTTTCTCTAGGAACTTTTAAAATGCTTATTTAAAAAGAAACAAAAAACCAGGCTAGAGATATAGCTCAGTTGGTACAGTGCTTGCCTTGCATGCACAAGGCCCTGGGTTAGATTCCCAGCATCAAAAGAAAAAAAAAAAAAGAAAAAAAGAAAAAAAAAAAACTTTTGGCCATTTTAGAAACTAAGCAAGCAGAACAGTGGTTAGAAAAACAGTATTTGGAACTGAAAAACAGGTTCAAACCATATTTCCCCTACTTCCTTGGGTAAGTTCTCCAACTTGCCTAACTCAATCATTTTGCCTATAAATACCTAACCCTTATGGGGCTTTTGGGAACTTAAGAGTGTGTATGTGATATATCTAGCCCAGAGTATAATGCAGAGTGAATACTCAAAAAATAGTTGCCATTATCAATACAATATTTTTATAATGAATATACATCTTACTTTCAGTTCTTTCTCAAGTCTATCTACTTCAGCTCCTAACGTATCAATAATATTTTCTCCATGTTTAAGCATAAAGGTCTCCAGTTCTTCAGGAGTTTTCACTTCTTGAATTTCCTGTAGAGAAAATAAAAGCAGAAAAACAAAATTAAAAAATAATCATAGTGGTACACTGATAACTCCTTTTAAAAATTTATGACAAACACTGATATGTTTAATAAAAAGTTTAAAAAACTTTAGGATACAGGCAATGAATCACTATTTCCCAAAACACTCAGTTCAAGAAGATTGAGTACAATGCTACATAGAGGTAGCACTATAAAATACTAAAGAGGCATAAAAATACAAAAGCACATAAAATATGAAAGAGTATTCACAAAGCAGTGTTAAGACAATTTCTACCTCAGTTCTTTAAATAAAACAACTCCAATTAGATTAAAGACCTAAGGGTGGAAGTCCATAAAACTTTTAGAAGAAGAGTAGTTTTGTGATAATGGGATAATGAAGGCTTCCTCACACAGATAAAAAGCATAGAGGAAAAGAGTACTATAACAGCTGGGTGCAGTGGCACACGCCTATAATCCTAGCAACTCAGGAGACTAAAGCAGGAGGATTGTGAGTTCAAAGCCAGACTTAGCAAAAGCGAGGTGCTAAGCAACTCAGTGAGACCATGTCTCCTAAATACAAAAAATAGGGCTGGGATGTTGCTCAGTGGTCGAGTGGCCCTGAGTTCAATCCCTGGTACCCTCCCTGCAAAAATGTACTATAACAAACTGATGAAAGATATTTGTATGTACACAACTGAGAAAGGATTAGTATCTAAAATATTAAAAATAAAGTTCTTAACAAATCTGTCAGAAAATGAAGAAGAAATAGAGGAATCTCAAATGGTCAGTGAATTTCAGTTTATTGAAATATTCCAAGAAATATAAATTAAAGCAATAAGATGGTACTTCATACTTATCACAATGGGAAAAATTTCAAAATTCTGACAATATAATCCAATAAGAATGTGAAGCAACAGAAATGTTGATATGCTGATGGTGGGAATGAAATCAACACACTTTGGAGAAAAATTTGGCAATATCTTTGGAAGTTGAAGATAAGAATGCTCAGTGGCCCTCACCTATTTTAAACCTAGCTATCTATATACTACCCTAAAGAAACTTATGCATATGTAAAGTATAAAGCACATATGAGAATGCCATCATGGAATTTTTTTTTTTAATAATTTAACACTGAAAAGAATATAACGCCCATCAACTGCAGACAGGACACATAAACTGCAACATATTCATACAGCATCTTATACAACATGCTGTTAAGCAAGTTTTAGAGAGATGCATACAGTATGAAATAATTTCTATAAACTTTAAAACATTCAAAATGTTGCTATATATTATGCTAAAATATGCTGACAAATATAAAAATATGAATGGAAATGATAGGTACCAAATTCATCATAATAACTAATTCTAGGAATAAAGGAAGGAGAATGGGATTTAGGAAGAGAAACTGGCTTGAGCTGTTTTGTAATGCTTCATTCTGTTTTTAAGATCTTAAACAAACAGAACAGGTTGAGCCCTCCAGTCCAAAAATCCAAAATGCTCTGAAATTTCGAGTGGTGACAAGACATTAAAAAACACAATTCAGATTTTCACATTAGGGATGTTTGAGCCAAGTCAATGCAAATAAACTTAAAAACAAACAAACTCTGAAATCTGAAACATTTCTGAAATCTGAAATATTTGAGACAGGATACTCAACCCATATAGCAAAATATTAACATCTGATGAAGGCATGTGGTAATAATCTACACTGTTCATTATATACTGTAAATTATCTTTTAAGCTACAGCAGTTCCCCTATTTACAGGGATACATTTCAAGACTCCAGCAGACACATGAAACCATATATATATATATATATATACATACATATGTACCTAAGATAAAGTTTAATTTATAAATTAGGTACAATAAGAGTAACAACAAAAACTAACGATGAAGTACAACAACTGTAACAACATACTGTAATAAAAGTTATGTTAATGTGGCCCCCTCCTTCCCTCTCAACTGCCACAGTTGGGGTGGGCAGCATGTACAGCAAGGATATGCTGGATACAGAAATGATTCAGAAGAGGTAGGTACCTGCCTGGAAGGAGTGATCCAGCCGCCAGTTCACCTGGCCTCCAGGGCCCAGAGTAGCAGCTCCCTGCTGCTGTACCCAGGGCCCGACCTGAGGAAAAGCCCCCCTCCAATCCCGGGGGAAGTGCGACTTGCTCAGCTGCGACCAGAACAAGAGGTAGGCACCTGCCCAGAAGGAGCGACCCAGCCACCAGTTCGCCTGGCCTCCAGGGCCCAGAGTAGCAGCTCCCTGCTGCTGCACACAGGGCCCAACCAAAAGAAAAGTCCCCTCCACTCCCGGGGAAAGTGCGACCTGACCTGCCCAGCTGCGACCTGAACAAGAGGTCTGTGGAACTGCTGTTGAGCCATATTTGAGGAAAGTAGTGGCTGACCGGGACAAAAAAACAAAGAAGAAAGGAAAAGTAGCTGCAGACATCCAGGGATCCTCCAGCGCTCTGAGAACAGCACACACCTGGGTGAGACTCTGGCAACCAGCAGGGGAGGGCGTGTCTGAGGCTAGCACAGCGGCCCCAAGAAGGTATAACTGTGGGTGGGCTTGGGGAAAGGGTGCCTTCTAGAGGGTCCCTTTCCCGGTGCTATTCAGCTGCTGACACACAATCCGCCTGAGCCACTCTTCCGCTGTGCCATTCTGCCACTGGCCAAAGGTGCAGCCTTGACTCCACTAACAGGATCGCTGACTGGACGAGATCTGGGACAACTGGCTTAAACTGGAAAGGAAAAAAGAAGGGCTTCCAGGGTCCATTTTGTTTGAGACTTGTTGCTGGGTTCAACTTTTTTGTTGTTGTTTTTTTTGTTTTGATTGACAGTGTGTTTGTTTGTTTGCTTCTGCTCCTCTTTTCTTTCTTTCTTTTCTTCCTTCTCACTTTTGTATCTTTTCTTCTTCCTTCATCTTCCCTATTTATACCCTGCCATTGCATACTCAACAGAGGCAAAAACAAGTTATACGCAGAAATTGGGATTTCTAGAACGGGTGCAATTGAAATATATAGCAAAGTGGTGTTATATATAGTTTATTCTCTGTTTTCTTGACTCACTCTCTCTCTCCTCTCTCTTACACTAATTTCTACTCCAGTGTCATTTTTTCTTCTTTTCCATCGTTCTTTATTTCTTCTCTCAACCGCTGCATAAGTTAGGTTTATATATAAATCGGTCTTTCCACCTAATCATTCACACCATTCTCTTTCCTCTCTCATCTGCTGATACTAAACCACTTCCATAGAACTCTCTTTTCATACTTTCTAAGAAAGAACAATTCAATACACTCACTTTCTTCTTCCTAAACATATCACCTCTGTGTCCAATACTTGAAACTATAAAACTCCATCAGAAGCATATAGAGTAAATTGGAAACAATATCTGGGTTAACTAAATCTGTACATTGTGATCAAACTGGAATTTTCTGAATAGAAAGTGTTTGATTTTAAAGTGTAAAGGAATTATAAGGGGATCTGATAGCATTGTACTACAGGAGCAACATAAGGCTTTAAGGTAAAATCAAAATAGTCAAGGTCCCACAGTGCAGGAAGAAAAGACACACAAGCAATATGAAGAAACAAGGGAATAAAGTGACACAAACAAATCAATATACCTCCTCAGTAGATTCCATGGCAAGCACTGTGGGTGAAATGCCAGAGATGGAATTTAGAAATTACATATTCCAAATGTTTGCGGAACTTAATAATGAACTAAAAAATGAGATGAGGGAGCAAATACAGGTGGTAAAATATCATTTTGTCAAAGAACTCCATAAACAAATACAGGAAGTAAAAGATTACTTCAATAGGGAGATAGAGGCTCTAAAAAGAAACCAAACAGAAATTCCGGAAATGAAAGAAACAATAAACCAAAATAAAAGCTCAATCAAAAGTATCACCAACAGAGTAGATCAATTGGAAGAACCTCAGACAATGAAGACAAAATATATATCCTAGAGAAAAATCTAGATTACACAGCAAAAATGATAAGAAACCAAGAATAGAACATTCAAGAATTATGGGACAACATAAAAAGACCAAACTTAAGAGTGATTGGGGTAGAGGAGGGGGCAGAGTTTCAAGCCAAAGGAATGAGTAATTTATTTAATGAAATAATTACAGAAAATTTTCCAAACTTGAGGAATGAATGGGAAAACCAAGTTCAAGAGGCTTACCGAACACCAAACATACAAAATCACAACAGATCCACACCAAGGTACATTATAATGAAAATGCCTAATATACTGATCAAGGAGAGAATATTAAAAGCCACAAGAGAAAGGAAGCAGATTACATATAGGGGGAAACCAATCAGACTACGTTCAGATTTTTCAACCCAGACCTTAAAAGCAAGAAGATACTTGAATAGCATATTTCAAGCTCTGAAAGAAAAGGGATGTCAACCAAGAATCTTATATCCAGCAAAATTGAGCTTCAGATTCGAAGATGAAATAAAAACCTTCCACGACAAGCAAAAGTTAGAAGATTTCGCAACTCGAAAGCCAGCACTTCTGAACATCCTGGGCAAAATTTTTCATGAAGAAGAAGAGAAAAATAAGAACGAAAATCAACAAAGGGAGATATTAAACTAAGGGAAATACCAACCAGAAGAGAAACCAAATCAAGCTAAAGACCATAATACAAATAAAAATGGATGGGAATAAAAATCACATCTCATTAACAACCCTGAATATTAATGGCCTAAACTCGCCATTCAAAAGACATAGATTATCAGAATGGATTAAAAGAAATGACCCAACAATTTGCTGTCTCCAAGAAACACACCTCGTAGAAAAAGACATCAATAGACTGAAGGTGAAAGGCTGGGAAAAGTCTTATCACTCATATGGCCTGCGGAAGAAAGCAGGGGTTTCCATTCTCATTTCAAATAAGGCAGACTTCAAACCAAAGTTAATCAAAAGGGACAAAGATGGATATTTCTTACTACTTAAGGGAACCATTCATCAACAGGATATAACGATCATAAATCTATATGCCCCAAATAATGGAGCACCTACATTCATCAAACAAGCTCTTCTCAAGTTCAAGAGTAAAATAGTTATTCTAGGGGACTTCAACACACCTCTCTCACCAATGGATAGATCATCCAAACAAAAGCTAAACAAAGAAACTTTAGGCCTCCTTAAAACAATTAATAACTTAGATCTAACGGACATATATAGAATATTTCATCCCTCAGTAAATGAATACACTTTTTTCTCAGCAGTACATGGCTCCTTCTCCAAAATACACCATATATTATGTCACAAGGCAACTCTCAGCAAATATAAAAAAATAGAGATACTACCCTGCATTCTATCAGACCATAAAGGGATGAAATTGGAAATCAACAACAAAACAAGGAATAAGAAAACTACTCCAACAACTGGAAGCTAAACAACATGCTACTAAATGAACAAGGGGTTGAAGAAGACATCAAAGAGGAGATTAAAAAATTCCTAGCGGTAAATGAGAACACAGATACATGTTATAGAAATCTCTGGGACACTATGAAGGCAGTATTAAGAGGAGAATTCATTGGACTGAGTTCATTCCTTAAAAGGAAAAAAACCCAACAAATAAATGACTTAACATCACACCTCAAAGCACTAGAAAAAGAAGAACAGATCAACACCAATAGCAGTAGAAGACAGGAAATAATTAAAATCAGAGCAGAAATTAAGAAATTGAGACTAAGGAAACAATTCAAAGAATTGACAAAACTAAAAGTTGGTTCTTTGAAAAAATAAACAAAATTGACAGACCCTTAGCGATGCTAATGAAAAGAAGAAGAGAAAAAAATTACTAACATGCGTGATGAAAAAGGGAATATCACAACAAACACCTCAGATATACAGAAGATAATTAGAAATTACTTTGAAAACTCTAATAAAATAGAAAGTACTGAAAGCACTGACAGATTTCTAGAGTTGTATGATTTGCCTAAACTGGATCTGGAGGCTATACACAATTTAAACAGATCGATTACAAGCGAAGAAATAGAAGATGTCATAAAAAAGCTACCAACAAAGAAAAGTCCAGGACCTGATGGGTTTACAGCCGAGTTCTACAAGACTTTCAAAGAAGAACTAATACCAATGCTCTTCAAACTATTTCAAGAAATAGAAAAAGAGGGAGCTCTTCCAGACTCTATGAGGCCAATATTACATTAATTCCAAAGCCAGGCAAAAAACACATCCAAAAAAGGAAACTTCAGGCCAATATCTTTAATGAACATAGATGCAAAAATCCTCAACAAAATTCTGGCAAATAGGATACAAAAACATATCAAAAAGATAGTGCACCACGATCAAGTGGGGTTTATTCCAGGGATGCAAGGCTGGTTCAACATTCGGAAACCAATAAACATAATACGTCACATCAATAGACTTAAAGATAAAAATCATATGATCATCTCAATAGACGCAGAAAAAGCATTTGACAAAATACAACACCCCTTTATGTTCAAAACACTGGAAAAACTAGGAATATCAGGAACATATCTCAACATTATAAAAGCTATTTATGCAAGGCCCCGAGCTAACATTATCTTAAATGGAGAAAAATTGAAAGCATTCCCTCTAAAAACTGGAACAAGACAGGGATGCCCCCTTTCACCACTGCTATTTAACATAGTACTGGAAACTCTGGCCAGAGCAATTAGACATATGAAAGAAATTAAAGGGATCCAGATAGGAAAAGAAGAGCTCAAATTAGCACTATTTGCTGATGATGTGATAATATACCTAGAAGACCCAAAAAAATCTTATCAGAAAACTTTTACAACTATTAAATGAATTCGGCAAAGTTGCAGGATACAAAATCAATACCCATAAGTCAAAGGCATTTTTGTACATCAGTGACAAAGCCTCTGAAAGGGAAATGATGAAAACTACCCGATTTACAATAGCATCAGAAAAAAAAACAAAAAAACAACAACCTGGGAATCAACTTAACGAAAGAGGTGAAAGACCTCTATAAGGAAAATTATAGAATACTAAATAAAGAAATCATAGAAGAACTCAGAAGATGGAAAGACCTACCTTGCTCTTGGATAGGTAGAGTCAATAATTTCAAAATGTCCATACTACCAAAAGCATTATACAGATTTAATGCAATTCCAATCAAAATCCCAATGTCATTCTTAAAAGAAATAGAAAAAGCAGTCATGAAATTCATCTGGAAAAATAAGAGACCCAGAATAGCCAAAGTAATCCTGAGCAAGAAAAGTGAAGCAGGGTGCATCACCATACCAGACTTTAAATTATACTATAGAGCAATAGTAACAAAAACAGCATGGTATTGGCACCAAAACAGACTGGTGGACTAATAGTACAGAATTGAGAACACAGAGACTAATACATATAATTTCAGCTATCTTATATTAGACAAAGGTGCCAAAAATGTACAGTGTAGAAAGGATAGCCTCTTCAACAAATGGTGCTGGGAAAACTGGAAATCCATATGCAACAAAATGAAATTAAACCCTTATCTCTCATCATGCACAAAACTCAATTCAAAGTGGATCAAGGACCTAGGAATTAGACCAGAGACAATATGTCTAATAGAAGAAAAAGTAAGCTCCAATTTCCAACATGTTGGATTAGGTCCCAAGTTCCTTAATAAGAATCCTGTAGCTCAAGAATTATTACCAAGAATTAATGAATGGGATACATTTAAACTAAAAAGCTTCTTCTCAGCAAAAGAAACAATCAGTGAGGTGAATAGAGAGCCAACTAATTGGGAACAAATATTTAATATGTGCACATCAGACAGAGCACTAATTTCTAAAATATATAAAGAACTCAAAAAACTTAACACCAAAAAAAAAAAAAAACAAATAACCCAATCAATAAATGGGCTAAGGAATTGAAAAGACACTTCTCAGAAGAAGATACACAATTAGTGAACAAATACATGAAAAAATGCTCAACATCGCTGGCAATTAGAGAAATGCAAATCAAAACTACTCTAAGATTTCATTTCACTCCAGTCAGAATGGCAGCTATCAAGAACACAAGCAACAATAAATGTTGGAGAGGATGTTGGGGAAAAAGGCACACTCATACATTGCTGGTGGGACTGCAAAATGGTGCAACTGCTATGGAAAGCAGTATAGAGATTTCTTGGAAAACTGTGAATGGAACCACCCTATGACCTGGCTATCCAAATCCTGGGTCTATTCCCAAAGGAGTTAAAAACAGCATATTACAGTGACACAGCCACTTCAATGTTTATAGCAGCACAATTCACAATAGGTAGGTTGTGGAACCAACCTAGATGTCCCTCAGTAGATGAGTGGATAAAGAAAATGTGGTATATATACAAAATGGAATTTTACTCAGCAATAAAAGAGAATAAAATAATGGCATTTGCAGGTAAATGGATGAAGTTGGAGAATATAATGCTAAGTGAAATTAGTCAATCTCAAAAATCCAAATACTGAATGTTTTGTCTGATATAAGGAGGCTAGTTCACAGTGTTGTTGGATGGGGGTACATAGGAGGAATAGAGGAACACTAGAATAGTCAAAAGAAAGGGAGGGGAAGGGAGGGAGCAAGGGGGGAGGGAGGGGGGAAATTAAAAAGAAAAGGTGGTTGAATGAGATGGATATCATTATCCTAAATGCATGATTGAAGACCTGAATGGTACTTATATACTTTGTATACAAACAGTTGTATGTAAAAAGATGCTATATATGTGCATTATGAATTGTAATACATACTACTATTATAAAAAAAAAAAAAAAAAAGAAATGATTCATGTCCAAGGAGGACACACAAGATTCCATCACACTACTCAGAAAAGCAATTTAATGCATATGAACTGTTTATTTCTGTTATTTGTCATTTAATATTTTTGAACCATGTGGGTAACTGAAACATGGAAAACAAAACTTCAAATAAAAGTGGGAAGAAACTGCTTAATATAAAGAAAAAAGCACACATTCTGGAGTCCAAGAGATCTAAATTCATACACAAAGCTCTGAAACTTCAGACAAGTTAGTTAATCTGTCTTAATTTACCTATACTTTAAAAGGAAAATGTTATTTCTTTACCTCTCAGGGTTAGGAGTAAATGAGATAAAATAGATAAAATGCCTGTTATACAACAAGCATTAACAACTTCATAAGTTTGCTCTTCTGGGGCTGAGGCTGTAGCTCAGTGGCAGAATGCATGCTAGCATGTGTGAGGCACTGGGTTCAAGCCTCAGCACCACATAAAAACAAATAAAGGCATTCTGTCCATCTATAACTACAAAAAAAAAAAAGTTTGCTCTTCTGTTGTCTCCTCCAACCTACTCTATAGTAAACAAAAGGTTCTCTGTCAAATTTTGGAATCTAAGACCTGACAGCTGAAGTGACTTTAAGATCTATAATAGAAAAAGTTTTATTTACTTAAAATGTAATTTTTCTAAGCATAGGGTACATATAAGAAAATTATAGATACATAAACTTACTTGTAGCATTTGGTCAAAATCTTGTTTTTCCAAATATGATCTTGTAACAACTCGTCCATCAAAATCTACTTCCGCCTTAAATCTTACTTTACCTAATCCCAGATCTGTGGCTTTAACATCATGAATTGCCCTGCAATCAATAACAATGCATACAAATTTATATACATATACATACATATACACATATATACTCTAATAGCAAAAAGTCTAGAATTCTTGATTTTTCCCTACCTGTGATGAATAAGGACTAAGATAGCTTCAGAGAATTCACCACTAAGTATCACTTACTAAATTTCACTAGATGTTTAGTTTTTTTTTTTGGTGCATATTCCATACATTCCATACATATATTTATATAAGGGTACAAATGTAACAAATATTGTTTTATTATTTCCATACACATAAGTTATAAAGCTTGTGTATTAAGAACATCAACTCTAAATTTTTTTCTAAAATGTTGCTGTTACCTCACAAACCTTTTGCTCCATATATCCATTTAGTCATTTCCTAAATACCATTTACAAAAAATGTGTTGCTGATAATGGTATTATGGAAAGTATACTAATCACTTTTTTTGTGTGTATGTGTGGTGCAGGGATCTAAACTAGGATCTTGCACATACTAGGCAAGTGTTCTACTACTGAGTTACACCCCAGCCCTACCAATAACTTTTATATTCACAAACTTCTTTAAAAGTCTGTACAACTCTGTGAAAAACTCTTAGAATGGGCTACTGGCACATAGGATTGATGAGGAGACTAATGAGCTAACACATGTATAAAATGCTTAACACAGTACCAACTATAAGGCATTTAATGAATGACTTTCCTAAAACATGTAAGGTGATATCCTCATTTTATAGATGATAAAATAGTCCCAGAGGGTCATAAGTGACTTGCTCAAGGTAAGTCAGCTAGTAAATAACAGAACAGGATTCCCCCATACTTTAGCTCTTTAGATACCCAAGCCTGAAGTCTTTATATTATACCATTCTGCCTCTCAGAAAGTAAAGTGGATGCTCAAGTATAACTACTTTTCATTCCTCCTGCCCTAACCCTTAAGAATTAAATCTTTCCTAGAAAACAGTTGAGAAATTTTCTTCTTCCAATGGTGATCACCATAATATCTTTTCTTTACAAGATATATAAGAAATAACAAAACACTCTGAATCTTGAGAACACAGAGATCTATTGGAGAAGAAGCTTAAGTGGGACTTCAAGCACTTCATACTTCACACTAATTTCTGAATGGTCTTGAGCAAGTTACTGTGTCCAAATTTTTTTTTTATCCAAATAAAGAAGCTGCATTTATCAACCATCTAGGGTGAAATAAGAATAAATAATTTATAAAGTCATATAAGCTCAAGTTAAAAATAAACGTTGTCCAGACTGGTAGGAAGTAATATGTAATTTATTCACTTACTTCAAAGGCACATCTACTTCAGTCCTCACAAAGTATTAATACATTTCATTATTTAGCTAAAACTTACATAGCATCTAATACATATATTCTGATTTCCCCCCATCATGTGGTTATTGTTGTTCTTTTTTTTTTTTTTTTTTCCCCTCTCAGTGCTAGGAATTAAACCCAGGGGTACTCTCCCACTGAGCTACATCACCATTCTCTCCTCTTTTAAATTTTTGAGACAGGGTCTTGTCAAAGTTGCTGAGGCTGGTCTTGAACTTGTGATTCTCTGGTTTTAGCTTCCTGAGTCATTGGTATTACAAGCATGCATCAAAGCACCCAATACATTTCTCATGTTCTTATACATAACTAACTGCAGATAGAAAAGTGGGTCAGGTATTTCTGAGATGCTCCCCAATGATAGAACCCCACCTCCTGTATCCTGTGTGATCGCCCTCTCCTTAAATGTGGGTTAGACCTAATGATTTGCTTCTAACAAAGAGAATATGGCAAAGTGATGAGATTTCATTTCCAATAGCTGACTAATCTGTGACTTTTTTTTTTTTGGTTCACATTCAATTCCTACTGCCTTATCGGCCTGCATGTAGTGCTTAAGCAAGCTGCCATGTTGGGGAGGTCCATGTGGCAAAGAACTCAATCTTGCCCACAATCCTAAGTTAAATAAGCTTAGAAGTAGCTCCTTCCCCAGGACATGACACTTTGGTTATAGTCTGAAAAAGTCTGAAGTAGAGAACCCATACAAGCAGGGCCTTAATTCTTGACTCACAGAAACAGATTGTTCAAACAGGTTGTTCAAACCACTAAGTTTTGAGTTAATTTGTCACACAGCATCAGTAAGTAGTATTTTAAAAATTGCATGAATTTTCTGCATTACTTTTATTTTTTCAAATAATTTAATCCACAGATTTCCATTCTTGCAGAAATTTTCAGATTTGCCAATCTTTCAGTTTATAGTCTTTTAGACATTAATTGTAAATAGCATATGAAAAATTATAAATGCATATCTATCAAACAATAGGGCACCAAAGTAAATGAAACAAAAACAGAAATGAAGGAAAAAACAAAAAATTCAATAATAATAGCTAGAGACTTCAAGGTCCTACTTCTAATGGATAGAACAAGTCAGGAAGACCAACAGGAAAACTAAAGTCTTGAACACTATAAACCAAATAAACCTAACATACATCTATATATTAATTTTTCAAGTGCACACAGAATATGATCCAAGATAGAATATACATAGGCCATAAAATAAGCCTCAGTAAACTTAAAAGGACAGAAATAATATGAAGTATATTCTCTGATGACAACTGAATAAAATAAGAAATCAGTAATGGAATATTTGGGAAACTCACAAATACTTAGAAATTCAATAACACACTCCTAAATAGCCCCCCCCTAAAAAAAAAAACACAAAAGGAAAAGCAGTATGTTGAAGAGATAACAGCACCTCCATGCTTATAGCAGCACTGTTCAAACAGTCAAGATATGGAATCAACTTAGGCATCAATCAATAAATAAACGAAGAAAATGTGGTATGCATACATAGCGGAAAATAAGTAAAATAAGGACAAATAAAACCCTCATTTTCTCACTTGTAAACTAAAAAGGTTGATTTTATAGAAACACAGTAGAGTAGTGATTACTAAATGCTGAGAAGTAGGGAGGGATGGAGAGAGAATGACCAATTGGTACAGAGGTGTAGTTTGATACAAAATAATTTCTAATGTTATAGCACAGTAGAGTATCTGTAATTGCCAACAATTAACTGTATACTTCAAAATAGCTAATGGGTGTAGAAATAGAAGGAAATATCATACTGTGTTCCATAAATATATATAATTATTATGTGTCAATTAAAAACAAAAATACAGCCAGGCACAGTGGTGCATGCCTGGAATCCAGTAGCTCGGGAGGCTGAGGCAGGAGGATTATGAGTTCAAAGCCAGCTTCAGCAATGGTGAGATGCTAAGCAACTCAGTGAGACCCTGTCTCTAAATAAACAATACAAAATAGGGCTGGGGATGTGGCTCAGTGGTTGAGTGCCCCCGAGTTCAGTCCTTAGTACCTAAAAACATAAAAATAAATGTATTAAGAAAAAAAAAGTCAATTTTAAAAAAGGGAAATAAGAAAGTATTTTGAGATGAATCAAAACAATGCAACATACCAAAATTTTTGGGATAAAGAGAAAGCAGTGTTTAAAGGAAATTTTATATTTAGAAATGTCTATATTAAAAAAAGAAGTAACATATCAAATTAAAAATTTAACCTACCGCCTTAAGACACTGGGCAGGGGGATAACAAATTAAACCTGGTGGTACTGGATATTGAACTCAGGCCTCAAGAATACTAGGCAAATGCTCTAAGTGAGCTATACCCCAAGCTCCCAAAATTAAGATTTTAAAGTTTCAGTTTTCCACTTCATTATGAAACCACACTGCTGCTAAATTTTACTGAAAAACACCATAAGAATGCTATTATTTCTTCTGCTGGTTATCTCCTAAATCTTCAGTTCTTTAGTTAGTTTTACACAATTTAAAAGACAGGGACTGGGGGAAAGCTCACTAGTAGACCACTTGCCTAGTAATGTGTGAGGCCCTGTGTTCAATATCTACCAATATAAAAGAAATAACAATAAAATAAATAAGTAAATAAAAATATAAAGAGTATGAGGAAAAAATTTAAATACATTAAAAGTTCATTTTCAAAACCAATATAAATTACATTTACTTTGGTAATTATTTCCCCATGAATAAAAATTATTTTACATTTAATATATCCAATTTGTAATTACAATACAAATATAAGGCAAATATAAATATAAAGGTTTGACATTAAGTAGTTCCACATTAAGGATCCAACTACTTTGCAAAACTTCTATTCTCATTATATCATCTAACTGTGCCTTATTTTAATAAAGATAATACAAAATTTAAAAGGAACCTAAATGTTCTTGCTTCCTTCCAAGATAATAACTCTGAAAAGTAATAGATTAGAAAATTCCAAAGGTTAGGAATCCAAAACTTCCTCTGGAACCAAACATTCCAGTTTTTCAATGTTTTTACAAGCCCCAACAACATTACTAGAATAAGGCTGACCTTACTGATGGGTCATTCTCCAGGAGTTCAGTAAGCCGCTGAACTTGCTCTGGTTGTATGGATCGTCCCAAGAGTGCTTCTGTGTTGGTATAGATGAGGAATGCTGAGACCACGCCTAATAAGGTGCCCACACCCAAAGAACCTAGGCTGTCATACAATGGATTGCCTAAATAAAGCATATAAGAAATCAGTGGATTAATGTTTTCTATTATTTCAATGAACTTTAGAGAGCAAACAATCACAATTAATAAATAAAGGGATATGAAATACATTCCTAATTCCTTTAGTCACCTCATTTAATGACTCCTAATAGTTTTACTACAAAATGGGAAATCGTACAACCTCCTTTATATTACCCAAGAGTATTATGTACTTAATTATCTGATCATTATATAGGTCATGGTTCAGAGTATTTCCACAAGAGATACCATATACATAATAATATAATTAAGAGTCAATTACTTTTAGATATACAGGTAGCACTCTGAAAAAACTGTTGTGGAATCAAAATCTGAAAGAAATAGAAACTCCTTGAGTCTTCTTCCTATAAAAATTCTGTGAGAAAATTAAGATCCAAAGAATATGTCATGGGGCTGGGGTTGTGGCACGTGCACGGCCCGGGTTTGATCCT
The DNA here is from genome assembly GCA_025594165.1 of Tamias sibiricus. NCBI lineage: Eukaryota > Metazoa > Chordata > Mammalia > Rodentia > Sciuridae > Tamias > Tamias sibiricus. The sequence goes on along the minus strand of CM046665.1, from coordinate 35,907,787 downwards.
CAGCACCACGTACAAATAAACGCGTCGTGTACAACTAAAGCAAATAAATAAATATTAAAAAAAAAAAAAAAGAATATGTCATGGGTGGCCTTTTTCTTATTCAACCAAGGATGATAATTATCTAGTACCACAAAGTGGTGGTTCTCAAAGTTTGGTTCCTGTAACAGGAGTATCAGAAACACTTGAAAATTCGTTAGAAATGAAAATTCTCAGATGTCATCCCAAACCTTCTGAATCAAAAATTCTGAAGGTGAGGTTCAGCATTTTATGTTTCCCCAAGCCCTCCAGTGTTTTTTTTTTTTTTGAGGGGGGCAGCATTGGAGATTGAACCCAGGAGTGCTGAAGATGGCCTTGAACTTGCCATCCTCCTGCCTCAGCCTCCTGAGCTGCTGGAATTACAAGCATGCATCATTACATTACTAGCATGCCAAGCTACAGTTTAAATTTTTATACAAATTTTACCAAAAAAAAAAAAAATTATTTTACCCACATGGCTTTTATAATTAGAAGTCTTTTTACTCCAGAAATAAAATGTCATCAATATTTAACTTTTAATGCTTGATAAAACATATTTCACTATAAATCTGAATTTATACACTAGTTTTATAAACATGTAGCCAAAATATGACATTAAAAAATAAACTCATCTCTACTAAGTGTCTGATCCATGTGTAAAATATAACCTATTGAGGTTTGTAATTATAGAACTTAAGATCAAATATGCTCTTTAGAACTCCAAATGTAAGGGGTTGGGGTTGTGGCTCATCAGTAGAGCACTTTCCTACCACACGTGAGGCCCTGGGTTCGATCCTCAGCACCACATAAAAATAAATAAATAAAGGCATTGTAAACTACAACTAAAAAATAAACATTAAAAAAAATCCAAACTTAAATAATTTTTTACTAATAATTTATGTTCAAAAAAAGGTCCAAAACTATAGGTCAACCAGAAAAATAATCAACACTTTTAGAAATACTTCAGATCACATGAATATAAGAAGATGCTTCTTTAGTCTCAAAAGGTGCATTCAAAATGAGAAAGAACAATCTGTATTTCAGACTACTTCAAGAAACATTGCAAAACTGGAAGCTAATCATCTAAAAATTATTTTTTAAATGCAAGAACAACAGGGGAAAGAGTGGAAGAAGCTCCATTCCAAGAGAATTCCAACTCCACATATTAAGCCTTTCATACCAACTCAGAGTAACCTGAACACTTTTATTGCCCAAATATCTTACTTAAATAATTGTTCAGTATGGAATTAATATTTAACAATTAGTTTAAAATCATTCAATGATGTAAGGAAAAAAATCCCATACATTTGAGAAGTAGTACAAATAAAAATATCTGTAATTTAAGAAATATTTACCTGTTATAGAAGTAAGGCCCATGCAAGTGGCTGCTATTGTCACTCCCAAGACTGCTGCAGTATCCTCCAATAATATAACATTTGTACTAGGATCACGAGTTTCCATTACTTAATCATTAAGAGAGAGAGATAAGAAAATTTGTGAAATCTAACTTGATACTATCAGAGGACATTTTAGTAAGTATCTATTTAAAATCAAATTATAAAGTAAGATAAAAAAAGACCATAATTTAAAAAATTCTGTTTAATGTAAACATAATTTATTGGCTTAAATGTCAACAATAAATGACATATAAAGTCAAATTACTTTTTCAGGTTATGTAAGCATATACAGAAATACAGTAGTTCACTTAAGTCAAATCCAAACAGAAAGTACCCTTATGCTCCAACAGCACATTTCTCCAAATAGGGAAAACACTGAGATATATTTCATATCCATCTAAGTGGCACAATGCAATAGCACTAGATCATTTTAAGCAAATAAACAAGGGGGCACTGATATCTGGCTTCCAAAACACATACCATATTTATAAAATGACATTCCTTTGGCCTGAGCACTCCTACGAAGTTCATTTATGGCAACAAGAAGTGTCGCTGAAAGAAAAGCACTCATATCAGCAAGGAAGAAGTTTCACACCTCCAAACTTTAAAGATGCCATCTCAAAAGACAAATTAATAATAAGCACAACACTTTAATGGCAGGGTTGGCAACAAGGAAAAGTTCTATATTAACTCATTATCAAGACTCCAATTAATCATTATAATAAAATGAATCATCTATTTCTAAACCATAATCATTAAATGAGTATAAGAGGCTTAATTTACTGCACAGTCACTATTTGGCAGGCACCACCTAAGCACAGTCACTTTTTTGTTGTTGTTACCGGGGACTTAATTCATGGGCACCTATCCCAAGGCACATCCCCAGCCCTGTTTTGTATTTTATTTAGAGACAGGGTCTCACTGAGTTGCTTAGTGCCTCTCTGAGCCATTGGGATTACAGGCATGTGCCACCATGCCCGGCAGCACAGCAACTTTTGATCCTCCCAGTCTTTTGAAGCAGATGATATTATCACCATTTTATAGTCCATCAAAGATGAGGGGCCTCATAAGTACATATAAATATGAACTGTCAATTAAAAATTATATCATTTAAAAACCAGACAAAGGGAATGCCACGCATACAAAGTGATAATGCTTCGGGGGTATAGCAGTGAATTAAGAAATTTGATTTTGTATTAGCAGTTCTATGTCATAATACTATTATAGTTGTGTATTTCTGAAGTTTTAAAAGCTAAGTGTTTAAAACTCCAGTGTTATTATGTTTTTACATTCTACTTCAAATGTTTTGTGCATTACGTAGTACTGAAGAACAAAACATATTTTCCCTTTGTCACATCCATTACAGTACATTATACAAAGACTTTTTTTTCCTAAAAATAGACAAAAGCTTAGATTCCTATTTCACAGTTTTCTTTAATCAACAGAACTTAAACTATAGCAATGGAATGCTGAATATATAACACTAAATTGAGAATGTACAACACTAATATATATATTATATATATAAAATATATAACACTAAAGTGAGACTTTGTGATGGCACATACCTCCTTCAGATACCAATGATCCTGCTAAAATACAATATGCCTAGAAAATAAATATTAAAACATAAATTCAGTATTTCACTCAAGAATCACAATTTTTCATGTATAAAGTTTGTCATATCTAAAACAGAAAAATTCAAATCCAAGCTAGATGGTAAGGATCTTGCTAGGAAAATTCAAACAAGGGGAATGACAAGCACAAACACTAGAAATGTGCGGTTATGGCCACCAGATGTAGGTAAGATCCACACCCATATTCAAGTAACTTCTGGATTTTGTTTGAATGTCCAGTATGAAAAGACTCCTGATCCAAAAAGGCAAGTAGTTATAAAAGATAATTAATTATTTCTTTTGGTAGCGGTACTTCTTTGCAGTCCCAGGACATGCTTAAATTTTCTTAAAATATTTTTCTGAAATTTAAACCAAACACCTATTGAATTTTCAACATACTTTTCTAGATACCTAGGCTTTCCTGAAACAGAGGTTTTAAAAGTTTCAAACCTGGCCCAAACCCTTATAATTCTGTTGTAGAAACTGGGATTTTCCAAAATTCAGAGACTTGATTGAGTATAAAGAAAATGATAGAATAAGAACTAGAACACAGGCCTTCCAGTGACAGATATAGGCTATTTCCACTGAATCTGATCGCCAATTTGAAATTAATTACTGCTACTATGGTTAAAATTGTAGCTAAACTTCTTAATAACTCTTTTTAATCCTTTCACCTTTTTCTTGATTTATTATTACCTAATAAAATGAGAAAGCATATATCAGAGATAAGGATCCGAAAATAATACCTAATAAACTGGTTTATGATATATGGAATCTATTATTTATTTAACAAAGGGCCATAGTCTAACTCAACCCTGTTTGGTTACTGAGAGACACATAAGTTATCAGAAATTTAAAATTTATAAACAATTAAAAATTTATCTCATGACTCTCTAACTTCAAAGGCTAATTTGCCTCTATATAGTGATGATGTACAAATTAGATATTAAGACAAAGAGGCACTGTATCCATAAAGTGGCCAAACCTTTGGAGGAGATACATGTTTGTTTACTTTCACTATATGAAATGTATGATGGTAAGAAACTGACCAATAAAAACTGTTGGAAACTAGTCAATAACAAATGTGAATAAGCCTAGTTTAATAGGCTTGCTATTACATACATGTTTAATAGGCATGTTATTACATGCATGTAATAAGATGTTAAATTGGGACTCTATCCTAGTCTATGACCCAAAATAGAAAACAAAATAGGTTACAGTACACCTACATTCTAAAATGAAGTACTGTTAGCACCTCCAGGCTTTGCACAGGATGAACCCAATCTGGGATCTCTATTCTCCAGACTACACCCTACCCCAGCTCTATACCTACTTGACCATTTCAAAAGAGCTGGAGATTAAGGATATCAAAAGTCAAGATTTCTTCAGTGCAAGCTGTTGGAATGTTGAGATTGCTCAGAAATCTTGATGTGTTCCCAGGAGTCTGGAGATAGCAAATTATATCTGAAGCTCACTTGAAAAAGAAACCTGAAGGCAAGACTACTAATTGAAATTGGCTGTTTCAGCAGAGTAGGCGATTACCCTTGGGGAAAATTTAACTCCCACATAAGGTGTGTTAAAAGATGTATAGCTGGGTGTGGTGGAGTATGCCTGTAATCCCAGTAATTCAGGAGGCTGAGGCAGGAGGATCACAGGTTCAAAGCCAGCCTCAGCAACTTAGTGAGACCCTGTCTCTAAATAAAACAATAAAAAGGGCTGTGGGGAAGAAGCTCAGTGGTAAAGTGCCCCTAGGTTCAATCCCCAGTACAAAAAAAAAAAAAAAAAAAAAAAAAAAAAAATCTAAACATAGGACCCAGACATGTAGCGCCCTGGAAAAAGATAAACTGCAACAAAGGTATTCTTGCCAAGTACAGGGCAACCTCAAGTATGTCTGAGTTAGAAAGAGTGCTACGTAATCTGTGCTTGTCAGGGGAGCTAGTCAGAGCAGCCAATTATAATCTCCAGGAAATGCTCATGAAAGAAAAAGAAGGCTTTAAGCATCTACAAAGGCCATGGGAAATCAAAGCAAAATAAAACGGTTGTGTCAGTACGTTTCTGTCCCTTATCACAACCTTGGAGCTGCCTTTAGGGAAGAGGAGAAGGGAAGGAGACATAGGTAGGGCAATACAGAAGGTGACCATCCTTCTATTTTTCCAATCCCTCAGTGCAGGCAGGCTTCCTACTGAGAAAAGGAGATGCTTTAACTTTTAAATGCAGTTCCAACTTATGACTAGTAACATGAGAGTGGATATTTTAATTATTGACATGAGACTATTCAACAAGGTCAGGCTTAAAAATTTTCCATATAGGGGCTGGGGTTGTGGCTCAGTGGTAGAGCCCTTACCTAGCACATGTGAGGCACTGGGTTTGATCCTCAGCACCAGATAAAAATAAACAAATAAAATAAAGATATTATGTACATCTATAACTAAAAAAAAAAAAAAAAAAAAAAAGAGTTTATAAAAAACCAACTTTCCATTTAGAGGTGCTTCTGTTTAATATCACTAACTAGCATATAGATTTAGATGTCTTACTCTAAGAAAACACAGCTACAGATCTATTACCCTCCATCATACAGTCAAGAAAGTATGTTATCCCTGTTCTTTAATACCTATATGACAAAGGCATTCTACTGTGCTCAAGTCATTATGCCACAGTACTTCAAAAATGAGGGGAAAAAAGAAAAGAGGATTACCCATAGAAGGGATTCCATCGGTTGAGGATGAAGCAATCCCATAACTCCATGGTACCAAGAGAGTCCTGCACCCATCATGAAAATACCAACACCACTAATAAGTGAAGAAATATACCGCATATTTGAAAATCCATACCTGAAAAATTAAAAGAATACAGTTTGTGGAACTAAAAGTGGTTTCCTTTCAAAACATGTGTTTAATAGGTTTTTAAAAAACAAAATTCTTAGAACATCAAAATGTTAAAGTTTTATATTTAAACAAAATGTAAGTGCCAAATGCAAAACAGAAGAGCTAAATATAAAATGGAAAAAAACCCTGCAAGATCTTTGTAAACAATATAAAAGTAAAGAGAATGTCATTTAAATTGGGTATTTTCTAATCCCTTTTCCATATAGTGTATTTTGATTTACTAGGACTTCTTTACTATTATGTTATCAAAATTAATTTTCCAAAAAGACATTCAGATGTTTAATGAATGGGATGGCATTTAAATATCTTTGTAATACAGCTTCTAATAGAATATTTTGGTCTTGTGATGCAGCAACCTGTGATTTATATTACCTGTAATTTGATGCTCAAAATTAAACAGTTTGGTATATATACAATTTATCGCTGATTCTGAATAGTTTAGTATACAGCAATTGTCAACTATTACTAGAACCAAGAGTTTCCGTTTTCTGGGTGGTTCCATGGCTAATTTCTTAAAATTGGAATTATTTTTCCAAGCATTTTGTTTAAAATGCACATTAATTTGCATTAGTGTTAAGTATCAATACAAGGAAGTTAAAAATATATGAGAAAAAGAATCACTTCTTCATAAGAATAATTCCTGGGAAGTTTACCCCAAAACCCAAATTCTCCTGTAGCCTTTTGGCATATGCAAATTCAAACAGGAATTCTTAATCAAAACTACCCTTTTCTTTGGTAAAGATGTAATCATGCCACAGAAAAATTCCTAGTTTTACCAGTTTGATTTAGAAAAATTTACTTCTAAAGTTTCCTACAAAGCAATATAGTATATACATATTTATTTAAATTAAAATAAATCAGGATCTAAATTAAATGGCAGAACTTTGTTTTTTCCTTTGGTACCAGGGATTGCACCCAGAGGTGCTTAACCACTGAGCCACATCCCCAGCTCTTTTTTATATTTTATATAGAGACAGGGTCACAGTGAGTTGCTTAGGGCCTTACTAAATTGCTGAGCCTGGCTTTGAACTTGAGATCCTCCTGCTGCAGCCTCTCAAGCCACTGGGATTACAGGCCTGTGCCACCATGACTGGCTAAATGGCATAATTTCATTTCAGTTGTTTTCAAGAAATTTTAGGCTCTTATTGAAAAATTTATCATGTAGATTTGTACTGTCCAATGTGCTAAGTCACTAGCCACATTGTGGCTATTCAAATTTAAATTAAAACTCAATATAGATCAAAATTTAGTTATTCATTAGCACTGGTCTCATTTCCAGTGCTCAATAGTCACAAGTAGTGGACAGATATAAAATATTTTTATTATTGTAGAAAATTCTATTGGGCAGCACTAAAGTAGATTATTAAAAATAGCCTAAGAAGAAATTTTGGCAACATAAAAATTTAAAATTTTTTACTTTCTGGGGCTGGGATTGTGGCTCAGCGGTAGAGCACTCGCCTAGCACGTGCGCGGCCCAGGTTCGATCCTCAGCACCACGTACAAAGAAAAAAAAAAACCCATTGTGTACAACTAAAGCAAATAAATAAATATTTAAAAAAAAACTTTTTTTTTTTTACTTTCTGATTTTAAATCTTTGGCATATAACAATGGTCAGAAAAATTTTTTTGGAGATATTAAAACATAATGATGTGCAATTAGCAGATTAGAGAACTAGTTGTTCTCTACATTAGCTTATTGATAATTATAGTATATTCAAAATGTTATTATTTATAACAGGAGTGCTTTGCTTTCAAGTAAGGAAAGGCATTTATAAAGCATAGACACAGACACCTTCACAAAAATAAAAGTGCATTGTAGTGGGTACTGGGAATTGAACTCAGGGGTACTTGGCCACTGAGCCATATACCCAGCCCCATTTTGTATTTTATTTAGAGATTGGGTCTCACTGAGTTGCTTAGTGCCTTGCTTTTGCAGAGGCTGGCTTTGAACTCACAATCCCCCTGCCTCAGCCTCCTGAGCTGCTGGGATTACAGGCGAGTGCCACCGTGCCCAACCAAAGTACATTTTTTCCAATCTAAGATTGATCAAATTCTATTAATAAAACTAGTTAACATAATGATACATATAAAATCCAAACGTTTTAGATAGTTGTTAGAAGCAAAAGGAAAAACTATCAAATAAATGATGATTCAAAATAATATATTCTAAAATGCACACTCATTACAAATATATAATTTTGAAATATTAACAAAATATTTAAAAATAACAATAAAAAGATTAAATAAGTATATATTTAATGAAAGTTATCAGCAAAACTTTAGACTAGGCAGCTCATTAGTCTACATTTGAACTATGCTTCCTGGACCAAAATAAAACAGAACTCTAAGGCCCAAATATGTGCTTTGTTATTATCAAATGTGAAGAAGAAAAGATCTTCATGCTGTGTTTCAAAGCATAAAATAATCTAAATTTCATGGTCAAATTATACCTTAAATTTACTTAGGCATAACAGTGAGTCCTGCATTTTAGATACTACAGTGGAAGAAATGACCAGATCTTTCACAAACTGCAGATACATAAATTGCAGGAGGTTTCTGAAATTCAGTTCCTTTGATTTCAACAACTTGTCGCCAAAAAAAAAAAAAAAAAGAAACGAAAATATCCTTACGGATGAGTAGGATCTGGTGTTTGAATAGACTTACTGATGCCCAATGCTAGTAAACCCTGTGGAGAAGAAGGAAAAAGGATAAATAATCATTAACATGATGGAAAATATTATATGATTAAGCCAAATTTGACAACAAGAAAACTCCCATAACATATGTCCAATGGCCCAGCAATTTTAGTTTTCAGTACTCAGAAAAATAAATGAACTCAAAAGTGTTCAAAACAACATCATTTATAAAGATGAAAAACATGAAAGCAACTTTAAAATCCATCAGTTTGGGAAAACAAGTAATAAACCTTAAATTACTTTTATAACACTTTAAAAGAATGTGGATGGGGCAGAGCTTTTTATACTGACATGGAAAAAGCTCCTAGACATACCACAAAGTGAAAGGGGGTAGAAAAGCATGTTAGGCAGTACGTAGAGTATAAAACAACTCATGTTCTATAATTTTTTTTTTTTTTTTAAAGTACTGGGGATTGAACTCAGGGGCCCTCGACCACTGGGCCACATCCCCAGCCATTTTTTGTATTTTATTAGAGACAGGGTCTCACTGAGTTGCTAAGTGCCTCGCCATTGCTGAGGCTGGCTTTGAACTTGCAATCCTCCTGCCTCAGCCTCCCAAGTGCTGGGATTACAGGCGTGAGCCACCGTGCCCAGCTGTCAAATATTTTTTGTGACTAATTTTCTCCCAGTCTATGGCTTGCCTTTTTAGTTTCTTTTTTTTTTAGTTTATAGATGAACACAATATCTGTATTTTATTTATTTATTTTTATGTGGTGCTGAGGATCAAACCCAGTGCCTCACACGTACAAGGCAAGCACTCCACCACTGAGCTACAATCCTAGGCTGCCTTTTAGTTTAAGAGTGTCTTTTAGGGCTGGGATTGTGGCTCAGCGGTAGAGCGCTCGCCTAGCACGTGCGCGGCCCGGGTTCGATCCTCAGCACCACGTACAAATAAAACGCATTGTGTACAACTAAAGCAAATAAATAAATATTAAAAAAAAAAGAGTGTCTTTTAATAATAAAAGGTTAGGTTTTGAATTTTCATGAAGTTAACTTGTAAACAACTTTTATGGTATAGTTTATTTCCTATTTACAAAGTCTATGCTTACCCAAGAGTCTAGAAGATATTTTCTTAAGTTTTCTTCTAGAATCTTCAGTTTAGCTTTTATATTTGAACCTATGACCCCCTTCAGATTTGCACACAGTATATGGGTCAAGGTTCCTTTTGTCCCCATATGGATATCTAAATTTTCTAGTTTTCCTTTCTTTACTGAACTACATTGTTACCTCCCTCAAAAGTCAGCTAGTGCTGGGTGTTATAGCACACACCTATAATCCTAGCAATTTAGGAAGCTGAGGTGGGAGGATCACAAGTTCAAGGCCAGCCTCAGCAACTGAGTGTGACCCTAAACAACTTAGGGAGACCATTTCTCACAATTTTATAAACTGGGGGCAGGGGGTAGGGATGATGCACCCCTGGGTTCAATCCCCAGTAATCCCATCCCCTGAAAAAAAAAAAAAAAAGAGGTCAACTGCTGATGTAAATGTGGATCTATTGGTAGAGTCTCTATTCTGTTCTATTTGTCAATTCTTTCTGTTCCCCTCCCCTAGTAGTGGGTACTGAACCTATGAGAGGTTTATCAGTGAGCTATATTCCCAGCCCTTTTTTGAGACAAGAGTCTTGCTAAATTGCACAGGCTCACCTATATTTGTGATACTTCTGCCTGAGGCTCCCTAACTGATGGAATGTCAGGCCTGTGACACTGTGGATGGCCACCTGTTTGTCAATTCATATACCAATACTTCACTGTCCTAATTATTAAGCTTTATATGACTTGAAGTCCTCTGAATTTCTTTTTAAGAATGCTTTACATATTCTAGATTCTTTGCATTTCTAAATAAAATTTTAAAATTCATTCAGTTTGTCAATTTGTATAAAAAGCCTATAGGGATTATAACTAGGATTGCACTAAATCTACAGATTACTTTAGGGAAATTTGACATGGCATCCAGTCCATGTGAACACAGTATTATCTCTCCATGTCTTGAAATATTTTTAAATTTCTCCCAATTATAATTATCAGTGTAAAGATCTTGTACATTTTTTTATTAAATTTCTTATTTAATATTTTGTGATACTACTAATGGAAAATTTTAAAAGTCTGGTATTTCCCTCATTGATTTTCTGGTAGTAGAAATGCATTGATAGCTGCATATTAACCTTCTAAACTTACTGACAATAAATATTAAACCAACCTTACATTCCTGGAATTACAGTCACTAGATTATATTTATTTTTACAGAGTGTCAGATTTAATTTGACTGTATTTTAAAGATTTTTGAATGCATGTTCATGAGGATCCTGGTCTCTCTATTTTTCTTTCCTTTGTAATGACTTTGTAAAGTTTTTTTTTTTTTTTTGTTACCAGGGATTGAACTCAGGGGCACTCGACCACTGGTCACATCCCCAGCCCTTTTTTGTATTTTTATTTAGAGACAGGGTCTCACTGAGTTGCTAAGTGCCTCGCCATTGATGACTTTGTAAAGTTCTGATACCAGTTATGTCAGCTTCATTAAAGAAGTTAAAAAGCATTTCCTTCTCCATTTCTGGAAATCTATGTACTATTATTATTTCTTCCTTAAAAGTTGATCAAGTTCTCTTGATACTATCCCATAGGTTACAGTGGATTTCTCCTTCATCTTTTCCAGTTTTTTTTTTATCTCTGGTTTTAGTATGTTTACTACTGTTACAAATTCAAGACTAATTATTTTCTCTGCAGTATCTCATCTGCTATTAATTCTATACAGTGAATATTTTCTGACATTTTTCTTTTTAGCTCTAAAAGCTCCATTCAGTTATTTATCCATACCTTCCCTTTCTCTTCTCATTATATTCACATTTCCTTTCAATGCAAAAACATAGGTATATAACTGTTTAATACCCTTGTCTGCTAATTCTATCATCCATCAAATAGACTGTTTTATTCACTGATTTTTTTTTTTCTTGATTATGAGTCAAATTTTCCTGCTCCTTGGATCATCTAGTAGGTTTAAAAAAAAAAAGTGTATGCTAAACACTGTGCATGTAATACATGTTATACGGAATGTTAGGATTTCCCTATCTTCCTTAAAGAGTGTAGGGCTTTGTTCTGGCAAGTTATTAGATTGTCTGCATATCAGTTTGATCCCTTAGAGCGTCCAGGGAGGTCTGTTAGGAAAAGTTCTATTAAAATAGCCTTTACAACTAAGGATAATTTATCTCCACTATTATGGTATGAGCCTTTTGTTGACCTGGGTATCAATGGGGACTCTCTTATCTCACCTATCAGAACTTGAATGTATTTCAGTCCTGTGTGAGCTCTGGGATTTACTCAGCTTACTGCTGCTCCATGATGGTTTCTTGCCCACACTAATGTCTATACCTTACACATATGTGACTTAACATTCAGCAAAGACTCAACTCAAGGAAATCCTTATATAGACTTCCACAGAATTTTGTCTATTTATTTCCTTTCTCTACTGAACTCTGCTTTGTAATGAAGCCACTTCAGATTCCCCCAAACATTCATTTCTGTCTTCTTAATTCAATGGGACTGTTATTTCCCACTATTTTATATCTTTATTCAAAAAACTTAATTTATTGACTCTTACAGTCATTAAGAACTCATTTAGACACCAAATTTCTACTCAATGTAAGAATCTCTTCTCGGAAAACCTGAAACCACTTAGTAATTGATAGTCATACTTCACATTCCATTGTTGAACGTTCTCAGAGCCTAATGATCTGCTTTAAAATATGATGACCCTCAGTATTATTGGGGAATTAATTCCAAGACACCTCAAGGATAATAAAATCCTTGGATGCTCAAGTCCCTTATATAAAATAGTATAATTTGCATACAACTTATAAACATCTTCTCATTTAAAAAATCATTTCTATATTATTATATTACTTATACCTAATACAGTGTAAATGCTATGCATATAATTAATGAACTATTTAGGAAACGACAAAGAAAAAAGTCTAGACATGTTCAGTACAGACACAATTTTTTTTCCTCAGTATTTTTGGTTGAATCTTAAGATATGGAACTCATGGATGTAAAACCCACAGATACAGAAGGCCAACTGTACTTAATCACTCAAAGGTAAAACAATTTTCTTTTTCTAACATAAACCAAACATAGGACTCACAATTTCTAAACATACTTTCAGACTAAAGCTTAAAAATGTACTTTAAAATTAGTAAGAAAAAAGCTTTCATCCTCACCTGGTTACAAGTATCAGATAATGAGTGTATAGCTTCTGAAAACATACTTGCTGAACCCGTATAAATCCAGGCAAGAAATTTAAAGAAGCAGTTTAAACCATTGCTAGGAGAGAGAGAGAACAATTTAGCATAGGTTTAGATTAAAAATTCCCACCAAAAGCTTATTTAATTGACTAGATCCCGTTAAAAGTAAATTTAAAAGAAATTATTACCATTCACATAACAAGAGTACAAATCTGAAAAATATAGTTTATGGTGCCATTAAGTACTCACATAAAGAGGCACAATATATGTAAGCAATTACTTAAATGTATTTTGAGAAGGTGAGAGAAAAGAGGGTGTATTCTCTGTTTGGTCAAGGTGAAACTTAAAAGGAAATTTAGTGTTTTAGGTAGGTAAAAGAGAATCTGCATTTGATATTGTCCAGTAGACCAGCATCAAAGACAAGACTTTGGTAAGCCTCTATTGAGAAGAGAGATGCCAGAATTGAGGACAAACCTAGATTATGTAGCTTGGAGTCATACTAGAAGACCCAGATGCTCAAAAACATGATTACCTCAGAGAAAACTAGGGGCTCAGATTCCAATAGAAATGACTAGCATGACTGATCTCAGCACTCTGCTTGTCATCTACCATGCTATATTATAACTCCATAATGCAAATATTAACACTCCCATTTTATAAATAAGGAAATTGTACATCTCCAGTTATCCTTTCCCCTTCCCCCTCTCCTTTACTTCAGATAACTTTTTTGGGGGAGGGTTTGGGGGGAGAATAGTGGGGGTTGAACACAGGAGCACTCTACCACTGAACTAAATCTCTAGGCCTTTTTATTTTGAGACAAGTTCTTGCTAAGTAGCTTAGGCTGACTTCAAACTTTTGATGATTACAATTTTTTTTTTGTGGTACCGGGGATTGAACTCAGGGGCACTTGACCACTGGGTCACATCCCCAGCCCTTTTTTGTATTTTATTTAGAGACAGGGTCTCACTGAGTTGCTAAGTGCCTCGCCATTGCTGAGGCTGGCTTTGAACTCGCGATCCTCCTGCCTCAGCCTCCCAAAGTGCTGGAATTACAGGCGTGCGCCACCGCGCCCGGCTACTTCAAACTTTTGATCCTCCTGTCTAAGTCTCCGAAGTAGCTGGGATTACAGGCAGAGGCCACCACTCTGGGCAGATAACTTATTGGGGAAAAAAAAAAAATCTGATCTATTCCTATGGTCTCATTTCCTCACTTTATACTAAGTCTCTGATTCACTAAGTAATGTCTCTTGCCTTCAACATCCTGTTAGATTGCTCCTATCAATACCAGCATCTATTCCTTGTTATTAAAGTCCTAGAAACAGTTCAGTACTTTGCTTAACCTCTATTTTGATACTCCTGGCTTTCCTCCTACCCTGCACCTCATTGTTTCTCTCTCCTTGCAGGCTCTTTTTCTTTTACTTTTTTTTCCCTTCCCTTTTCTATGTGGGGTGACTCATCTTAAGCCCATGGGGAATGAACTGCCCCCAGACTTCTCCAAATCCACATTTCTTTACCTCCAATTCTTATGTGTCCGAAGATTGGGAACCAAAGACACACCTTTGTGGGGTTGGGGGTGGGGTTCTTTCACCTATTTCTTAAATGTCAGCATTCTTCAAGGATTTTTCATGGAGGCTTTTCTTCACCCTATATGTAATGTTCCCCATGTGATCTCAAGTACTCCTGTGGCTTTAATTATCATATGAATACTAATAATTTTTTACTCTAAATATCTAACCTAGTTCTCCCTCCTGAGCTTAGACATTAACAATAATAATTATTAAGTATATTTTATGCACCAGGTACTATGCTAACCAGGTTATAGATATTATATATATTCCTCCAACAGGAGAGCTATAATTACTATCACTAATTACTAGCAAAAAGAACTAGTCCAGGCTGGGGCTGTAGCTCAGTGGCAGAGCACTTGCCTAGCATGCGTAAGGCACTGCATTTGATCCTCAGCACCACATAAAAATAAAAAAAAAAAAAAAAATAAAGGCATTCTGTCCATCTACAACTACAAAAAACAGACAAAAAAAAAAAAAAAAAAACCTAGTACTGTTGACCACCTACACCTGGCCTACAGATACCTAAAACTAAAACATTTTCTCTGTCCCTACTGTGCCCTCCTTCTAGCATTTCTCTCAGTGAATGGAACAATATTTATGCAACTGCCTAAGAGAGAAACTTGGGTACCATCTTTGACCATATCTTCTATGTACCTACTGAACCTGTGTCTCTCCATGCGCCCAATCATGACATCATCATCCCTTGTTTACATTATTGTAAATGCCTTCCTCTAGTATAGTGCCCCTCCAAATCTTAAAGAATCATGCATTATATCTTTATGTGTCCAGGTATTCTCATAGTTTCTGATACATATTTTTAAGAAATAAAAGAACTAGTGAATTATAGAATTAATTAATGCTTTTAAGTTGCTTAGGGCCTTGCTAAAATGCTGAAGCTGGTCTGGAATTTGCGAGCCTCCTGTCTCAGCCTCCACAGCCAGTGGGATTATGCCACTGTGTATGCCACTGTGCCTGGCTATACAGTTTAAAATAGATTGAATAGCTGGGCATGGTGGTGTATGTTTGTAATCTCAGCGACTTGGGAGGCTGAGACAGGAGGGTCACAAGTTTGAGGCCTGTCTCAGCAATTTAGTGAGGCCTTAAGCAACTTAGTGAGATCCTGTCTCAAAATAAAAAATAAAAAGGGCTGGGAATGTAGCTCAGTGATAGAAGTGCCCCTGGGTTAAATCCTAGTACCAAAAAAAAAAAAAAAAAAAAAAAGTGATCAGCAAAATGGATAAAAGGTAAACAATGTAACAGGAATCAAGAAGACAAAAAAAAAAAAAAAAAAAAAAAAAAAAAAAAAAGAAAAAAGAAAAAAACATTAATAATTATGTTCTTCCAGGTAAATGGGAGAAAACAAGCACAAATATATTCTTTTGTATCTGTAGCCTAGGTTGGTCCAGTTATTCAAAAAATAAGGTTGGCTGATTTAATGTTTTAAAAAAGAGTCTACCAATTCCAGTGAAAATAAACATTTTCAGGTAGCAACTCAGATCTTAACAATATCAAAAGTACACAGAGCACAAGCATGAGTGCTTGTGGACTCCTACTCTTCTCCTACTGCTTTACTAACAATACAGGCTTATTCGATTCCTCCTAAAACAACATGAACCTCTAACTCTAGCTTACTACCAAGTAATAACTTTATATATTCAAGCATACATACACTTAAAAACACTTTCTATCTTTACAAGTTTATTTTTTAGTACTTACATGCAAATGGCAACCATCACCACTTTTCCTGGTCCCTTCAAGAACACTGATGCTGTTCTGGAGCGTGGCTATAAAAACAAAAACAAAACCCCTCCAAAATCTCCCACAAAAGCACTATAATTGGTAACTCTGACACAGTAGAAAATTTGTCTTCTATCAAAACCTCTCAACAATAGGCTTTACTTATTTCTTTTCCACCAGAATTTCCTCTTCAAAAATGGACAGATGAAAATTAAAAATGCAGCTGGAAAAGGACTTTAATTGTTTTCCCTGTAATTCATGTCATGCCTACTTCCAGAAAGGATCTGAGTGGGCTACACACATAACTAGTAATAAGGTGATAAAAATATATTAAACTGAAATCCATATACTCTACAAATTTTGTATTTCTTAAGCAACTTCAAAAAGGAACAGCCAAAGTCAATGACTCTGCTGTTCTACTTCAACTCCTGACTGTTCTCTCAAAACAAAAGACCTCAACTGAAAATAGTGTGTTTAATTCCAGAACATAACAAAACAAAGAAAACAAAGCAGGTAGGACATTGAGGGGAACCATTTTCTTGAGCTGAATTTACTTTTGCTATTTTTTTTTTTTTTTTTTTTTGCCTTTCCTTGAATATATACTTCCTTGTGTTTTCTCTCAAACTTTTTCCTCCTCCTGGAATGTTATCTACTGCAATTTATTCTTTTCCATGTCTAGCCAAGTGTCACCTTTCTTCCTAAAGCCTTCCTTGATAATCAACACAGAAACACTCTGCTACAAATTTATAATTGTACTTTACCTTATTAAAGTATTTCATATGTTTTCCCTTACACCATTTACTCCGGAAATACTTAATGTGCAACTACTCTATGCCTGGTACAGTTCTAGATGCTGGAACATGACAGCAAACAAGACAGGAGTTCCTGCCTTCACAAATCTCATAGATCACAAATGCCTAACATCAAATAGTAATGAATATAATAAAGCAAATTAAAGAGAAGTAATATGGCAATGGGTGGGGAACAGTTGTTTTAGCTAAAGAGGCTCAATTATGAGATGAGAAAAACTGTGAAAAGATCTGGGGGGAAAATGTTTGAGCAGAATATGCAACAAGTCCAAAGACTGGAACAGAAATAAGCTTGGTTTGTACAAAGGACAAAAATAAGGACAAGGTGACTGAAGCATGGAAAGCAAGGAAAATGGTAGGAACTGGGGCCAGAGAGACAGGCAGGAGTTTATATCCCACTGGACTCTGGATACTATTGTAAGGAGTTTGAATTTTATTCTAATGGCAAAACAAAGCAAAACAAAACATATACACACAAACAAAAACAACCCACTGAATAATGTTAAGCAGAGACTTGACATAGTCTGATGTATGGGCTGGGGTTGTGGCTTAGCGGCAGAGCGCTTGCCTAGCACGTGTGCGGCCTGGGTTCGATCCTCAGCACCACGTAAACATAAATGCATTGCATTGTGTACAACTAAAGTAAATAAATAAACATTAAAAAAAAAAAAGATAGGGTTTATGATGTGGACAAAAAAGCAAAAGGTAGAGAGATTAATTAGAAAGATGTTCCAGGTAGGAGAGGAGAATGGTTTAGACTAGGGTTTCAACAAAGGACACAGTAAGAGGCAGTTACACTAGGAATGTGTTTTAGAGAAAATGACAATGGGACTTGCTAATGGATCTAAAATATAAAAAGGCCCTTGATGAATCTCTAATGTTAGGAGCTTGGATAAAGAAGAAGAGTTCTCTACAAAAGAAAACGAGAAAGAGGGATTAATAAAGTAGGAAAAAAATGGTGGAGAGGGCTGTGGTTGTGGCTCAGTGGTAGAGTGCTCGCCTAGCACATGTGCAGCCCTGGGTTCAATTCTCAGCACCATGTAAAAATAAATAAATAAATAAATAAAATAAATGTATTGTGTCCAACTACAACTGAAAAATAAATATAAAAAGAAATGCTGGAGAAAGGTTGTCTTGGGATTTTTTTTTAATATTTATTTATTTGATTTAGTTGTACACAATGCATGTACGTGGTGCTGAGGATCGAACCCGGGCCAAGCACGTGTTAGGTGAGCGCTCTACCGCTGAGCCACAATCCCAGCCCCTGTCTTGGGATTCTTGAAACAAGGTATTCCAAGGAAGAATACCTGCTAGTGGTATTTGGTACTTCCTTAACTTCTCTGATTTCCATGAAGAGGGATTCCCCCTATTCCCATATTGTTGGCATCATACACTCCCCTCCTCCTACTGGCCTCCTGAGAATGAGGTATGTAAACTGATAAACTTGAGACAGAAAGCTGGACATGCATAATTCTCTCCTTTACGTTAGGATTTGGTATACATTCTGTTCTGTTCTTTCCCAGCTCCACCCAAGAAGTAGGGGAGTGGAGAGCTGGCTACAACTTACTGGATAAGTCCAAGTTAGAAAAGTCCTTAAAATCTAATATACTGTGGCTTGGATCCTTGAGAAAAACAAATAGGGGGCGAAATTTGAGATTTTTAGTGGGGTCATGCTAAGTGAAACTTGGTTCTTGATAAGTTACCATAACTTATGGCAATTTTGTCCCCTGCAGGCAGGCCCCAACAGGTCTTAAATAGAAGGACTGGACCTCAATGAAACAGAGGTCCTGGAGAGCAGACTTAAATTCTATAGATGCAAGTTGGCCTGACATTGCAGAAAAAACAGAAAAGATTCTGATTCAGGCATTAGGGAAGAAAAATGTTTTTGTTCTGGAGGGTGTGTATTTGTTTGTTTTGTACTTTTATGGTGTTTTCACCCAGTTCTGCAAGCCAGGATTTTAAAGAGTATTTCCTAAATTCCATATGAACACCAGAACAAAAGGCCTTGCCCTGAAAAACAGTGTTAACTGTCTACACTTTATGAAAAATATGTAGTATTCACCTATGACAGGTAGAGTTTACTATTTTACGAGGCTATTTACTACTTTGCAATGCATCCACTTAAGACAAGTTTGATGCTGCTATTTCCATTGTATCATGAGCACAGGCGCCACATTATGTAAGTGTGCAGAGATGCGGAACATGAAAATTGCTCCCTATGGCTTATGGAGTTATTTAATTAATTTTATGGTAGGGCTAGTATAGATACCTTTATTAACAATTGTGTGCTGTTCAAACAACAAAGATTCAATGACTCTGTTTTGAAGGATGTTTTCTCTATTAATGGTAAAATATATGAAGAAGTGAAGTCTTAATTAAATGGCAATCACTGGACTCAAGACTATGTTTTATCGTGTTTTATCACATCACCATTAAGCATGTTATCCAGAAACCATTAACTGGTTGCACAGCATTGTGTGAGCCAATGTACGTGTTGAATTCACTGTCATTCCTTTTATATACCACTACTTGGCAACAGTATTCCCAGCTTTAACATTCTGTGAGTCTTAGAAACTTGACTCTAGAATGGCAAGATAATGTTAAATGCAGAAGGTTTGATTTCATTTATAAGTGGTGCAAGAGTTCAACATTTAATTAAAAATACCTTTACACACACATTCTCTCCTCTTTTTTAACAAAGTTTTAACATTAGAACTTTTCTCTGAGGGAAAAAATACTTCAGGGCTTGACTTTTGTATAAATATTAACTGTAAAATACAGATTTATCTTGTATCTGTTCATGAAAATGTGGGGGGAGGAGATCAGTAGAGGAAAGGGCCTATGGGATAGAAGGAGGGGAAGGAGGGGCATAATATTTGCCAAATTATACTGTTATATTGTGTATTGTGCGCATGTATGAATATATAACAACAAATCCCATTAGTATGTACAACTATAATGCAACAACAAAAATCGTGGGAAGAAAAAATTAAATTAAATTTAAAAAATAAAAAGAAACAGAAAAAAAAAAGTGAAGTCAGGTACTCCTAGTTCTGTACTTCAAGACTAAGAGAAGGAATTACACAAAACAAAACTTGTCCGTGGGATTTCAACTTGCACTTAGATCTATAAGCTATAAACTCTGACCATGGATCTAGATTTCTAAGTTCTACTGCTTATTGATAAATGCAGAGTGTGTGTGTTTTATTATAACAAGAATGTGTTGTATCCTTTGGTCAAGTAGGGCGACTAGTAAAGAATGAGTACAAATAACAAAAACATGCTACCTAAAGTAGAAGATAAATATTTCTTTAGAAGAAAGGTTTGAGAATTTAAGGGAGGGAAAAGAACCAAGAAGAATGGGAAATGAGATCTTTAAGATCAGAATAGAACGCTATAATAAGGAAAAATGAGATTTGCTGAGCTAAAGAAGATTGTAGAAAAGGGGAAAATGTTGGTAGTAATAAGGTCAGAAAGAATAACAGGAAAGGAAATCTAATAGGAGAATCAAAATCTGAAAAAATAAAAGATCACAGGGAGCCAGGATTCACAACACTCTTTAGAAGCATCCTGTAAAAGCTACCTATAAATTCCATAATAAAAGCAGCTGGAGCTGGGTGTGACACATGCCTGTAATCCCAGTGATTCAGAAAGCCATTTGGCAGGAGTATTGCAAGTTCAAGGCCAGTCTCTGCAACCTAGCAAGACCCTGTCTCAAACAAACAAACAAACAAACAAATAAAAAGGATGGAGGATATAGCTCAGTGATAAGGTGCCCCTGGAGTCAATCCCCAGTACCAAAAAAAAAAAAAAAAAAAAAAAAGAGAGAATTGTCCCTTTTTAAAGATCAAGATTACAAAATGGTGATAATTATTGAATATCTAATATCTATTTTTTCCATTTTTGTTTATATTTGAAAAATTTTACAATTAACAAGTTTCTTTTGTATTGAGACAAGTATAGAAAATAAGGACAGATATCAGAGAGGACTAACAGGAAATGTAGCACAAATTACTCAACATGCTATTGGTTCATTTCAAGTGATAAAATCTACTACTGTGGAGATAAATATTTAAGCTGGAGATAAAGGTAATTCCAGTGTTTTGAAGGACTAACCTAAGAAATTCACAGAATTAGGATCCAAGGGAAAGCACAAGAAAGTAGAACATATTAAAGGGAAAATGAGCTGGGCACAGTGGCACACACCTGTAATCCCAGTAGCCTGGGAGGCTGAGGCAGGAGGATTGTGAGTTCAAAGCCAGCCTCAGCAACTTAGTGAGGTTCTAAGCAACTTAGCGAGACCCTGTCTCTAAATAAAATATAAAAAAAGGGCTGTGGCTCAGTGGTTGAGCATCCCTGGGTTCAATCACTGATACCCAAAATTTTTTTTTTTAATTTTAAAATGTTTTAAATGGACAATATGAAACTGGATTATCAGAGGGTTAGTTATTGTTCTGGTAAGAGAATACTTTTTGGCTGACCCAGAACATTGTGACTTTATATATCTCACTCTTGAAATTACTGTGAGACAAAGAATAATATAATGGAAAAAGAAGTGTCTGGGACAGAAATTAAAAAAGTAAAGAGGTGTTTAATTCTAGCAAATAGAACTAGCCTTATATGTTTTAGAGAAGGAAAACAACAACCTTCACTGTGAGAGTGAACATTTCTAAAAGGAACAGGGGAACCATTGAGGGAATTGGTTGTACTAGTTTTATCCACTTACCACACTCAAAGGTGTGGGGGATATAACTGAAATAAATTCGATTCAAAACCTGGCATATTCAAATACTGAGGCATATTAAGTCTTCAAAAGGCCTCTGGTGACACAAAAGTCAACAGCTACTTTAAAAAAAATATGGTGAGGATGATAGTCCATGTGAAACAGGCATAAGGATAGAAGTCACTTCCCAGGAGGTAGGTGTCTCTGGCTTAAATTATTTATTTCACAACAGAGAGGCAGTGGCAGCAGCCCTCGAAGCACAGGAATGACAATGCTGGCTCACAGACACACAAAGGCTCTACAACAAAAGAAAATCCATACCCTCATTGAATCACTGGGATGCCAGAAAAACAGGGTTCAAAGGGGAAACAGACTCTTCCAGACTCTTTCTATGAGGCCAATATTACATTAATTCCAAAGCCAGGCAAAGACACATCCAAAAAAGAAAACTTCAGGCCCATATCTTTAATGAACATAGACGCAAAAATCCTCAACAAAATCCTGGCAAATCGGATACAAAAACATATCAAAAAGATAGTGCACCACGATCAAGTGGGGTTTATTCCAGGGATGCAAGGCTGGTTCAACATTCGGAAATCAATAAACATAATACATCACATCAATAGACTTAAAGACAAAAATCATATGATCATCTCAATTGACGCAGAAAAAGCATTTGACAAAATACAACACCCCTTTATGTTCAAAACACTGGAAAAACTAGGAATATCAGGAACATATCTTAACATTATAAAAGCTATTTATGCAAGGCCCCGAGCTAACATTATCTTAAATGGAGAAAAATTGAAAGCATTCCCTCTAAAAACTGGAACAAGACAGGGATGCCCCCTTTCACCACTGCTATTTAACATAGTACTGGAAACTCTGGCCAGAGCAATTAGACAGACGAAAGAAATTAAAGGGATCAAGATAGGAAAAGAAGAGCTCAAATTAGCACTATTTGCTGATGACATGATAATCTACCTAGAAGACCCAAAAAACTCTACCAGAAAACTTTTACAACTAATAAACGAATTTGGCAAAGTTGCAGGATACAAAATCAATACACATAAGTCAAAGGCATTTGTGTACATCAGCAACAAAGACTCTGAAAGGGAAATGTTGAAAAAATACCCCATTTGCAATAGCATCAAAAAAAAAATAAAATACCTGGGAATCAACCTAACGAAAGAGGTGAAAGACCTCTATAACGAAAATTATAGAACACTAAAGAAAGAAATTATAGATGAACTCAGAAGATGGAAAGACCTACCTTGCTCTTGGATAGGTAGAAGTCAATAATTTCAAAATGTCCATACTACCAAAAGCATTATACAGATTTAATGCAATTCCAATCAAAATCCCAATGTCATTCTTCAAAGAAATTGAAATAGCAGTCATGAAATTCATCTGGAAAAATAAGAGACCCAGAATAGCCAAAGCAATCCTGAGCAAGAAAAGTGAAGCAGGGGGCATCACCATACCAGACTTTAAATTATACTATAGAGCAATAGTAACAAAAACAGCATGGTATTGGCACCAAAATAGACTGCTGGACCAATGGTACAGAATTGAGGATACAGAGACTAATACATATAATTACAGCTATCTTATATTAGACAAAGGTGCCAAAAATGTACAGTGGAGAAAGGATAGCCTCTTCAACAAATGGTGCTGGGAAAACTGGAAATCCATATGCAACAAAATGAAATTAAACCTTTATCTCTCACCACGCACAAAACTCAATTCAAAGTGGATCAAGGACCTAGGAATTAGACCAGAGACAATACACCTAATAGAAGAAAAAGTAAGCTCCAATTTCCAACATGTTGGATTAGGCCCCAAGTTCCTTAATAAGAATCCTGTAGTGCAAGAATTACTACCAAGAATTAATGAATGGGATACATTTAAACTAAAAAGCTTCTTCTCAGCAAAAGAAACAATCAGTGAGGTGAATAGAGAGCCAACTAATTGGGAACAAATTTTTAATACATGCACATCAGATAGAGCACTAATCTCTAGAATATATAAAGAACTCAAAAAACTTTACACAAAAAAAAACAAATAACCCAATCAATAAATGGGCTAAGGAATTGAGAAGACACCTCTCAGAAGAAGATACACGATTAATCAACAAATACATGAAAAAATGTTCAACATCGCTGGCAATTAGAGAAATGCAAATCAAAACTACTCTAAGATTTCACTTCACTCCAGTCAGAATGGCAGCCATCAAGAACACAAGCAACAATAAATGTTGGAGAGGATGTGGGGAAAAAGGCACACTCATACATTGCTGGTGGGACTGCAAAATGGTGTAACCGTTATGGAAAGCAGTATGGAGATTTCTTGGAAAACTGGGAATGGAACCATCCTATGACCCAGCCATCCCACTCCTGGGTCTATTCCCAAAGGACCTAAAAACAGCATATTACAGTGACACAGCTATCTCAATGTTTGTAGCTGCACAATTCACAATAGCTAGGTTGTGGAACCAACCTAGATGTCCCTCAGTAAATGAGTGGATTAAGAAAATGTGGTATATACGCACAATGGAATTTTACTCAGCAATAAAAGAAAACAAATTAATGGCATTTGCAGCTAAATGGATGAAGTTGGAAGACATAATGCTAAGTGAAGTTAGTCAGTCTCAAAAATCCAAGTACCAAATGTTCTCTCTTATATAAGGAGGCTATTTCAAAGTATTGTTGGATGGGGGTACATAGGATGATTAGAGGAACACTAGAATGGTCAAGGGAAGGGAGGGTAAGGGAGGGAGCAAGAGGGGAGGGAGGGGGAGGAAAAAAAAGGTGTTTGAATGAGACGGATATCATTTTCCTTAATGCATGATTGAAGACCTGAATTGTACGAATATACTTTGTATACAAACAGTTGTATGTAAAAAGATACTAAATATATGCACTATGAGTTGTACATATTAAAAATTATAAAAATAAAATTTAAAAAAAAAAGGGAAACAGAAATTAAGAGGTCTTGAATATAATGTTTAGAAAAGAAGAGCAGATCAAATAAGATTTAACTAGAATTCTCATCATTGTTAAATTATAAATTTTGCAAAAAGGGAGCAGTATCTCAAATGCCATCAAGAAAGAAGACAATTTACACATGCAGCCTTTTCCCGGATCTGGCATTAACTTCTTGACAGGAGATCCTTTCCAGCTAAGTTTAAATGGAAAGTCAGCTCTGGGCAAAGACTGTGTGGCATCTTGGTGACTTTGGAAAGAGCCAGCCATTTCAGTGGAGTGATGGGAAAAGAGTCCAATTAGATTGAGTTCAGGACAGAGAAAGAAGCAGGATAAGAAAGGCATACTTCCTAAACTTGTTCCAATATTACTTCCTTCTAATAGGAAGGAAAGCTTGATATTTTGACACAGGTATAGATAAGTCAGTAAATTTGGTGATGAAAAAGTGAGGTACTTTGCCGAGTGTGATGGCACAAACTTCAGCAACTCAGAAGGCAGAGACGGGAGGACTGCAAGTTCAAGGCTAGCTTCAGCAATTTGGAAGACTCTTTCACAAAATAAAAATGTCTGTGGGTATAGCTCAGGGTAGAATCTCTCTGGGTTAAATTCCCAGTTTAAAAAAATGATATATTTTTATTAATTTTCAGATGTTCTTTGATTATGATGGGGTCAATTCCTGATAAACCCACTGAAAGTATAAAATAAGTTGCAAATAATGTGACACACCTACCTGACTGAACATCACAGCTTAGCCTAGCCCACCTTAATGTGTTAGCACACAGTTGAGCAAAATCATCTAACACAAGGCCTATTTTATAATGAAGATCTGCATATCTCATAAAATTTACTGAATAATGTACTGAAAGATAAAAACAGAATGGTTATATAGGTATGCTTCTACACCATCATAAAAATCAAAAAATTGTAAACTGCACCATGGTCAAAAGCTTAAGAATGAAGAGTAAGGCTATAGGAAGTTTGAGGAGAGAAAAAGGTATGCAGTAGGTATGTCATACAGTAGAAGAGTGTATGTACTATGAAAGTTTAGTAAGATTGTTAAATAATATTGAGATCCACTGATTTTGCATAGTCAAATAATAAAGAAAGAACAATCAAACTGGCTGAGTAATTTTCTCCTCCAAGGACTGAGATTCTTGGGCAAAAGCAGAGAGTTGACAGTCTGACTGTTCAACCAGAATTAGGAGTAAAAAAACAGACAAAAGAAATTAAGGGTGCATCTGAGATATAAATCTTGTTACTATCTGAGAAAATAAAGTCTCTTTTGTCTACATTTGCATGCTTAGAAAACTTATGTCCAAATTTAATTTTTTTTAAAGTTCAAGAAAATAAGCCAGAAACGAATAGTTATTAAATTACAATGTGCTCAAGAAAATCTTGGATTAAGATTACAGACATGCTAAAACTTCATAATGGGCTAATATTACGATTTTATGGTGCAATACACACATACATATCATTGGAAAAAGAAAATAACAAAAATATTTTTATCCTTACCTTGGTGTTTCCCAAGAAATCTCTATATTCTTTTAATATCTTTTGGTTTCTAAACAGCCCTGAAGGAATTAAGAAAATAAATTTAGGTCATGCATATTTTACCAGTTTAGATTAACACAACTATTGACTATGTTAAATATGCTATGTTAAATACTAGCTGCTGGCAATAATATCAAGTTATCATAAGAAATCTGAATTTAAAACCTGATTAAAAATTGGACAATGGACTAGCAGACATTTCTCCAAGGATGACATACAAACAGCCAACAAAAAGATGAAAAGATATTCAACATCACCAAATATCAGAGAGATACAAATGAAAACACAATGAGAGATCATCTTATATCTATCTAATAGGATGGCTACAATTAAAACAACAATAGGAAACAAGCACTGGCAAGAATACCCAGAAACTGGAACCCTTAGACACTGTTGGTGGGAATGTAAAACACCCCTCTGGAAAACAATGTGGATGTTCCTCAAAAACTTAAAAACAATCATGCCACAAAGCAAGTCTTACCAAATACAAAAAGAAAAATAGAGATACTATTTTCTATTTGACCATAATGGAATAAAATTAGAATTCAATGATAAAATAAAAGATAGAAGCTACTGTAACACCTGGAAACTAAATAATATGCTACTGAAGGATGCATGGATAATAGAAGACATCATGGAGAAGATAAAAAAATTCTTAGAGGTAAATGAGAATTCCTATACAACTTATCAAAATCTCTGGGACACTATGAAAGCAATGCTAAGAGGAAATTTCATTGCATTAAGCTCATTCATTAAAAGAAGAAAAAGTCAACAAATAAATGACCTGACATTACATCTCAAAGCCCTAGAAAATGAACAAATCAACAGCAAAACTAGTAGAAGACAGGAAATAATAATTAAAATCAGGGTGGAAAACAATGAAATTGAAACAAAAGAAACAATTTAAAAAACTGACAAAACAAAAACTGGTTTTATGAAAAAAAAATAAATAAATAACAAACCCTGAGCCACCTTAATGAAAAGGAGAAAGAAAACTCAAATTGCTAAAATTCGTGATGAAAACGGAAAATATCATAATAAACATTACTGAAATACAATTAGAAACTATTTTGAAAATTTATACTCCAGTAAAACAGAAAACATTGAAGACACTGACAAATTTCTAGAGAAATCTGATCAACCCAAACTGAGTCAAGAGGACATACACAATTTAAGCAGATCAATTTCAATCAAGAAAACAGAGGACATCATCAAAAGCCTACCAACCAAGAAAACCCTGGGACTAGATGGATTCATAGCTGAGTTCTATAAGACCTACAAGAAAGAATTAATACCAATACTCTTCAAATAATTCCATGACATAGAAAAGGAGGGCACCCTTTCAAACTCATTCTATGAAGCTAGCATCCTCCTGATACCAAAACCAGGCAGAGATACATCAAGGAAAGAAAATTTCAAACCAATATCCCTGATGAACATAGACGCAAAAATTCTCAATAAAATTCTGGCAAATCGCATTCAAAAACATATTTAAAAAATAGTGCACCAGCAGGGCGCGGTGGCGCATGCCTGTAATCCCAGCACTTTGGGAGGCTGAGGCAGGAGGATCGCGAGTTCAAAGCCAGCCTCGGCAATGGCGAGGCACTTAGCAACTCAGTGAGACCCTGTCTCTAAATAAAATTTAAAAAAAGGGCTGGGGATGTGGCCCAGTGGTCGAGTGCCCCTGAGTTCAATCCCCGGTACCACAAAAAAAAAAAAAAAAAAAAAAAAAATAGTGCACCATAATCAAGTGGGTTTCATTCCAGGGATGCAAGGTTGGTTCAACATTTGGAAATCAATAAACGTAATTCATCACATCAATAGACTTAAAGATAAGAATCATATGGTTATATCAATTGATGCAGAAAAGGCATTTGACAAAATATAGCACCCTTTCATGTTCAAAACACTAGAAAACTTAAGGATAGTAGGAACATACCTCAACATTGTAATAGCTATCTATGCTAAACTCAAGGCCAACATCATTCTCAATGGAGAAAAATTGGAAGCATTCCCTCTAAAACCTGGAACAAGACAGGGATGCCCTCTTTCACCATTTCTGTTCAACATAGCCCTGGAAACTCTAGCCAGAGCAATTAGACAGACAAAAGAAATTAAAAGGATACAAATAGGAAAAGAAGAACTCAAACTATCATTATTTGCTGACAACATGATTCTGTACTTAGAGGATCCAAAAAACTCCACCTGAAAACTTCTAGAATTAATAAATAAATTCAGCAAAGTAGCAGGCTATAAAATCAATACCCATAAATCAAATGCATTTCTATATATCAGTGATGAATCCTCTGAAAGAGAAATTAGGAAAACTACCCCATTCACAATAGCCTCAACAACAAAACAAAAAACTTCGGGAATCAATTTAACAAAAGAGGTGAAACACCTCTACAATAAAAACTACAGAACATTAAAGAAAGAAACTGAAGATGACCTTAGAAGATAGAAAGATCTCCCATGCACTTGGATAGGCAAAATTAATACTGTCAAAATGGCCATACTACCCAAAGGGCTATACAGATTCAATGAGATTCCAATTAAAATCCCAATGTCATTCCTTATAGAAATAGAAAAAGCAATCGTGAAATTCATTTAGAAAAGTAAGAGACCCAGAATAGCCAAAGCAATCCTTAATAAGAAGAATGAAGCAGGAGGCATCACAATATGAGAACTTAAACTATACAACAAAGCTACAGTAACAAAAACATCATGGTATTGGCACCAAAATAGACATATAGACCAATGGTACAAAATAGAAGACACAGAGACAAACTCACATAAACACAGTTATTTCATATTAGACAAAGATGCCAAAAACATACAATGGTGAAAAGATAGCCTCTTTAACAAATGGTGCTGGGAAAACTGTAAATCTATATGCAGCAAAATGAAACTAAACTCCTATCTCTCACCATGCACAAAATTCAACTCAAAGTGGATCAAGGACCTAGGAATTAGACCAAAGACTCTTCGACTAATAGAAGAAAAAGTAGGCCCAAAACTTCATCGTGCCAGATTAGGCCCTGACTTCCTTAATAAGACTCCTAAAGCGCAAGAATTAATAAATGGGATGGATTCAAACTAAAAAGCTTTTCTCAGCAAAAGAAACAATCAATGAGGTAAAGGGAGAGCCTACATTTTGGGAGCAAATTTTTGCCACAGATTTTTGTCAGATAGAGCACTAATCTCTGGATATATAAAGGACTCAAAAAACTTAAAACAACAAAAAAACCAAACAACCCAATCAATAGATGGGCTAAGGAGCTGAACAGACACTTCTTAGAAGAAGATATACAACTGATTGACAAATATATGAAAAAATGTTCAACTTATCTAGTAATTAGAGAAATGCAAATCAAAACTAAGATTTCATCTCACTCCAGTGAGAATGGCAATTATCAAGAATACAAACAACAATAAGGGTTGGTGAGGATGTGGGGGAAAAAGGCACACTTATACATTGCTAGTGGGACTGCAAATTGGTGCAACCAATCTGGAAAGCAGTATGGAGATTCCTCAAAAAACTTGGAATGGTGCCACCATTTGAACCAGCTATCCCACTCCTTGGTCTATACCCAAAAAACTTAAAATCCGCATACTATAGTAACATAGCCACATCAATGTTTATAGCAGCTCAATTCACAAGAGCTAAACTGTGGAACCAACCTACATGCCCTTCAACAGATGAATGGATAGAAGAAACTGTGAAATACATACACAATGGAATATTACTCAGCATTAAGAGAATAAAATTATGGCAATTGCAGGCAAATAGACAGAGTTGGAGAATATCATGCTAAGTGAAGTAAGCCAATCCCCAAAAAACAGAGGCCAAATGTTCTCTCTGATAAGTGGATGCTGATCCATAATGAGGGGGGATGGGAAAAAATGGAGGAACTGTGATTGGACAAATGTGGGGAGGTAAGGAGGTATGAGGACAAGAAAGATGGTGTAATGAGATGGCCATCATTACCCTAGGTACATGTATGAGGGCACATATGGTGTAACACTACATCATGTACAACCAGAGAAAAGAAAAGTTGTGCTGCAATTGTGCACAATGAATAAAAATGCATTCTGTTGTCATATATACCTAATTAGAATAAATAAATTAATTAAGATTTTAAAAAAGGAGAAAAAAGTTATTTGAAATAATTCTATTTTCCTTTGTTATATAATCAATTTAATATAGTTAGATTTGTTTCTTTACTGCAAAAAAAAAAAAAAAAAAAAAAAAAAAAAAAAAAAACCCAGACAAAAAAACTTAACAACAGTTGGGTATAGTGGCGCATACTTATAATCCCTGTGACTTGAGAGGCTGAGACAGTCCAGATCACAAGTTTGAGGCTAGCCTCAGCAACTCAGTGAGGTTCTAAGCAACTAAGCAAGAACCTATCTTAAAAATAAATAAATAAATAAATAAATAAATAAACAAATAAAAGGGTTGAAGATGTAACTAAGAGTGAAGGACCCCCTGGTTTCAACCTCCAGTATCAATCAATCAATAGGATTACCATATAATCCAGAAATCCCACCTCTGGGAATATATATAACAGAATACTAAGCAAGGCTTTGATGAGCAAATGAACAAGCATGTTCATAACAGCATACTAGTTACAATTCCCAAGGAGAAAAAAACCCAAAATGTCCATCAGTGTACCATCAGATATTATTCTACTTATATGATGTATCTAAATTAGTTAAATTCATAGAAACAGAAAGTAGAATGATTGTCAGGACTTGGGAGAGGGGAAAAGGAGTAGCGGTTATTTAATAGGTACAGAGTTTGTTTTGCAAGATAAAAAAAGCGATAAAAAGGTAATATTTTACAATAATGTGAATATATTCAATACTTCTGAACTGTACACTGAAAAATGGTTAAGATGGCAAATTTTATGTTTTTTACTATAATAAAAAAAGGGAGTGGGGGACTCTGGAATTGCAACAAACAACATAAAGACACTTTTATAAAATTCTCTTCTAAATATTACCTAAAAAATATAAGTTACTTAAGCCCAACATAAACAAAATTCAAAAGTCTTCACTTTTACCTTAATATTTCACACTTCAATAAAAAAGAAATATTCTTTCTCAAAATTTTGTACTCTAAATATATCCTTTAATATAAATACAAGGCTATTTATGGTATCATTCTTTTAATAGTCAAAGACTAGAAAAGACCTATGGGGAAATAATTGAATTAATTATAATACACCCACAAAATAGAGAGTTAAAAAGATCTTGAAGCCAGACATGGTGGCACATGCCTATAATGCCAGATACTTGGGAGGCTGAGGCAGGAGGATTCTAAGTTCAAGGCTGGCCTCAGCAACTTAGTGAGACCCTGTCTCAAAATTTTAAGGGCGGGGGCTGTGTAGCTTGGCGGAGCGCCTCTGGGTTCAATCCCCAATATTTAAAAAGAAAAAGGATTGGAGTTGTGCCTCAGTGGTACAGCACTTGCCTAGGATATGTGAGGCACTGGGTTCAATCCTCAGCATCACATAAAAATAGATAAATAAAATAAAGGTATTTTTTAAAAAAGAAAAAAAAACTTTAAAAATGGGCTAGCTCAATTATAGAGTACCCATCTACCATGTGCAAGGCCCTGAGTTTAATCCCAGCACTCCAAATAAACAAAGAAATAAAAAAGGTCTCTACACTCTGAGACATACTGCCAAGGAAAAAAGCAAGAGCAGAAAGTACTTATAGTATGCTTTATCTGTGTGTGTGTGGGGGGGGTGTTAATATGTATATTTTATTTTTAAAAAGGTGAAAATAATTATTCAAAAATTAAAAATTTAAAAATGGTTACCTATGTAATAGGGAGGAAATAAAGTAGATAGGACAGGGATGAAGCTTGATTTCTCTATAATATTTTCCTCTGTAGATTTGACTCTGGAACCATGTAAACATTTTACACAATTATAAAACAAAAACAAGGGCTGGGGTTGTGACTCAGCGGTAGAGCACTTGCCTAGCATGTGCAAGGTCCTGGGTTCGATCCTCAGCACCACATAAAAATAAATGAATGAAATAAAGATATTGTGTCCAATTACCACTAGAAAATAAAAAAATAAATAAAATAACCTCTAAAAACTGAAAGCAAAAAGAAATAAATGAGCATAATTTTGTATCTAATTGATAATATATTCATATAGAGAGAAATTTCAAGTGACTTTAAAACTGACTACACATCCCTAGTGGGATATATACTAAAGAAAGAAATGCAAACATCATAACTCACTCTGAAAGAAATATTACTATTATTTTGAAACTGTATTATACTCTGGGTGTAAATATACATTGTAGAATAAATCAAATATAATTACTACAATTATGTTAATAAATTAGGAAATAGTATTTTTAGTACAAAAGATAAAAGTTAAAGGAAAAAAAAAACAGTAAGTTTATTCTTTTCCAATTAATACAAAAACTTCAATTGTATTCTCCTGTAAAGGTGAAAGTGGTTCCTTTTAGAAATGGGTGATTCCTAATCTGGGAAAGGAAATATACCGATGAGCCTGAAATATCATATTGTAACTGAAAATAAGGATGTCATGGTACAAAAGTTATGACAAAAGGACTTCACATGTCAACTTGAGGTGCTTCCACTGACCAACAATGGGACAATTCAAACACTGCTACTTTGCCTCCTTTGTTTTTCCTTGCATGTCATCTCTCTTTCCTTCTCCTTGATCTCCTTCCAGTTAAACTGCCCCCTCCCTTAATAATAAACTCCCACATTCTCAAGAAACTTTTCCCCTTTTCTTTTTATTTCATTTTATTTTTAACTGGTTCTTTTTAAATATGATACATGATAGTAGAGTGTATTTTGACATGTTATACATACATGGAGTATAACTTATTCTAATTACGCTCCCATTCTTGCAGCTGTACACGGTGTGGAGTTTCATTGATCATGTATTCATACATGAACATAGGAAAATTATGTCCAACTCATTCTACTATCTTTTCTTTTTTTAAAATATTTATTTATTTGCTTTAGTTGTACACAATGCAATGCATATATGTTTACGTGGTGCTGAGGATCGAACCCGGGCTGCGCACGTGCAAGACGAGCGCTCTAACGCTGAGCCACAACCCCAGCCCTCTACTATCTTTTCTATTCCCCATCTCCCCTCCCTTCCTTTCATTCCCCATCTCCCCTCCCTTCCTTTCATTCCCCTTTGTCTAATCCAATGAACTTCTATTCTCCCTGCAAAACTTATTGTGTGTTAGCACCCACATATCACAAAGAACATTCAGCCTTTGGTTTTAGGGGATTAGCTTATTTTACTTAGCATGATAGTCTATTAATTCCATACATTTATCAGCAAAAGTCAGAAGTCAATTTTTATGGCTGAGTAATATTCCATTGTGTATATATACCACATTTTCTCTATCCATTCATATGATGAAGGGCTCTCACCTAGGTTGGTTCCATAGTTTAGCTATTGTGAATTGACCTACTATAAACACTGATGTGGCTGTGTCACTGTAGTACACTGATTTTAAGTCCTTCAGGTATGTATCAAGGAGTGGAATAAATGGGTCCAATGGTGGTTCCATTTCAAGTTTTTTGAGGAATATCCATACTGCTTTCCAGAGTGGATGCACCAACTTTCAAGCAACGTGTGAGTGAACCTTTTTCCCCACATCCTTGCCAACACTTATTGTTACTTATATTTTTGATAATTGCCATTCTGACTGGAGTGAGATGGAATCTCAGTATAGTTTTAATTTGCATTTCTCCAATTGCTAGAGATGTCCCCTTTTCTTCTAATCATATCATAATTATTTCATAATTTCCACTTAGAAATTCTGCCAGCTCATCTGGGGAATGAAATATTGTCATTTTTGAAGCCTCGGTTCTATGTAGAAATGTAGTCAAAGAATGTAGAATCCTCCTAAATATTCTGTGTACCTTCCAATTTTATCCTCTTATCATGTTACTCCTTCAAAAGCACAAAAACAAAGCGGGCTAGAATTCTAATGAAACCATTTTTTTAAAAAATTTATTTGTTCTTTTTTTAAGTTGTACACAATGTATTTATTCGTTACGTGGTGCTGAGGATCGAACCCGGGCCGCACACGTGCTAGGCGAGCGCTCTACTGCTAAGCCACAATCCCAGCCCTCTAATGAAACTATTTAAATGGAGTTGGTACACTTTTTTCTATAAAGGGGTAGATAGCAAATATTTTGTGCTCTGGAGGTCAAGAGGCAATGTAAGGGTTGGCGTTGTACTTCAGTGGTAGAGTGCTTGCCTAGTACAGGTGAGGCCCTGTGTTCAATCCTCAGCACCACATAAAAATAAATACATAAACAAGCAAACAAATAAATAAAGTTGTAAAAAAAGAGGCAATGCAAAAGATATCATAAAGATAATTATAGAATAAGAAAATAAATTTCCACTAATTTTTTTACATAAATGTTTGATGCTGTTTTTCTTTTTTTTACCTTTATTTTATTTTGCTTATTTTTATGTGGTGCCGGGGATGAACCCAAAGCCTCACGCATATTAGGCAAGCACTCTACCACTAAGCCTCAACCCCAGCCCCTTCACTAATTTTTTGACAAAAATTTAAAATAAAAACATATGAGTACAAATTTTTTTCCTTTTTTTAATACAAGGTCTACTAATGAGATGGGATAGGAGTGAGATAACATTTTGCTTAAATGGGATTTAAAAAGTTAATGTATATAGAGCTAGATATATAGCTCAGTGGTAAAACACATGCTTAGCATGCACAAAGAACAGAGCCCTGGGCTTGATCCACAGCACCAAAAAGGAAAAAAAAAAAAAAAAAAAGTTAGTACTCCTTATCAGTTCCTTATCACCCAAGTTGGTTGCAAATGTTCGTGTGTAATAATGATCTGAGATTTTACATATTTCATATGAAATATGAAAAAAATGATATCAATCCATAAGCATAAAAATTTTTAAAATCAACCATTACCAGCTGCTCACCTACCAAAATATTATGCTTCCAAAATCTCTTGATGTGGATTCTGCATAAAGAACAGAGTTGCCCTACATGTTCCAATCATGACAGAAGCCCTTTTTAAAGCATATGGTTTTAAATGAGCATATTCATTGCTTTGAAAGCACTTACAGAATTTTATTAAATTCCTTGATATTTGCCTTTTAGCATGTCATTATACAGCAGTTCAATCACTTCCAATTAAAGGTTAGGTGGAAGCTCTTCAAATGCACAATTCAATGGATTCTGAAATATGGAAATCTCCTTCGTACTTCCAACAAATAAGAACTGAAAAACATTTCTGGAACTATAGGTTGGGCTTGGAAATTTTAACCACTACACATTTCTTTTAGCTTTGAACACTATAGAAGTCCATAAACTAGGTTAACATTACATATAATTCAAACAATGAATCTGTTGTGAAATAACTTTACTAACAAATAAGTTTCATATTTGAACATTGTTTTACTGTAATGCATTTACAATGAATTCATTAAGAAACCTCAAGACTGTAGCAAAGCTAATTTTCAAAGTTGTTCAGTGATTGGTAATAGTGGTGGATGGGTGGGTTTTCTTTTATTTTCTTTTGGGTGGGCTTTTTTTATTTAGAAAAATTTCAATCTTGAATATTTAATCCCAAACTCAAAAACTTGAAGTTAATCTGACAAGCCGCTGAAATGCCAAGGGTAGGGGTAAATCAGGATAATGAGTTGATGTGATGAAAAATTCACAGAAGAATAGCTAAGATCATAAGAGTGAATGAAATTCACATTTGATACTGCTGGCCTAATAACAGATGAAAGATTTAGGTATTTTCCGCAAAGTACATACTGATGACAAATACTTTATGCAAACCATCTAATGACAAATGTAAATTGGTCTAACTAAGGCTTTTCTTGCTCCACACAAATTTTTATCAACATCATCTATACATATCTTAGCACGTTCTACTTCAGGTTTACAGAATTGGTATTTTAACATCTTTGAAAATAGTAATGCCTGTAGTTCCACCAGATTATTTATAGATAATTCTTCAGTTGCACTGACTTAGTATTGACTCCTTAAATAACAACAAAGGCTAAGCAGCACCTGTAACCATCTATAACATCTGTCAACTTATCAGGAGATAAGGAACTCCACTCAAAGTCATTTATTTGCCTTGTTTTTTAAACTATTATTGATGTTGTTCCCAACGTCTAACAACATTTGATCATATCCCATGTTAGCTCAGTATTGAGAAAAGAGTTAAGAGATGTCAAGATGGTGGAGATGGGGGTACAAGAAAAGTGCTGGGTGGAGTATTAGACCAGATGAGTCATCATGACCCTGTTTTAGATATGTCCCATTACCATGACAACTCCCTGCCAGTGAGGGCTTATTCCCATGGCAATTCCTGCAACAGGTTCTATATTGTAATTAGGTGAAACTAAAGTAACCAAAGGGAACAAATTGGACAAGTACTTCAACCAGGTCTGTATGAAGAGGAGCTAGAAGCACAGCTCAGGATATAAGACAAGACTTGCCCAAATATTGGGGTCTTGAGCCAGTCTCTGGCTGAGCCCACTCTACTCACTTTATGGAATGTTATTTTTACTTTCACAAAATCTATGCTCTGCCTGTTACTTCTGCAGACTTGCTCAGTTCTTTGTCCAGGATGCCAAGAACCTGGACCCCCAACTAGACAGTATCAGTACTACCTATTAAAAATAATCCCAATAACTGAAGAGTATATCAAAATTTCTGGGACTATCTGACCCCAGTATGTATTTCTTCCACTGAAATTAAGTGTTTCACTTCTGTGACTGTTAGGTGCAGCATACCTATGGATAAAGATAGTCAACAACTGTTTGCTTCTTCTGAGACACCAAAAGCCCTTAGATACTAGGATTTGCTTACTCCTTTAATACTTTTCAAAATGCCAAATGAATGACTTAAAGGACTTGGATTTTTCAAGAAAATCTACATGTATTCACTATGTAGATAAATGACTACTACATATTCCAGGCCACAAGTATCTCACATATATTCCTGATTCCTCCCAACTGGACTGGCTAAAATGATACATAAATGTTTTCAATTTAGTCAAGAAAAGAAATCAGCTGCAGAAGCTCACTCACTTTCTTTGCCAGAATTAAAGCTATGAGAGTACCTTGGAACTTCAACCAAGGGCCAACTGAGAAGATTATTAAGACTGACAGGTTATTGAAGGCAGTGGGTAACCTTTCTAAAACAGTTCAACCATTTCCATCACACAAAGTGACTAAAACCAATACCCAGAACTTGAGTTATATACTAAAATATTACAGATGAAAAAATACAGTTTCTGGCTTGGTTTGAAAGTAATCTAGTAAGATGAGAGTTAATAAGAGAGAAACCAAGTTGGGCATGTGTTGATAACTATAAAGCTAGGTTCTTAATACTCTAAGGGTCACTATACTTTTCTCTGTACTTCTGAATATTTTTGAAATTTCCTCATTAAAAAGGGAAAGGCAAAACAAAATTTGAAGTCAGAATGTTTCATATTTAGAACATTTATAACTGTGTTAAAAGCCACCAAAGTTCCCTAAAAAGATTTTTAGAAGACACATGATCTAATAGATAAGTGAAAAGAAGATGTAAACAGATTAGGAAAAACCAATGAGCATGTTAAAAGATAATCAACCTTAACAGTGATCAGAGAAATTCAAAATTAAACAAGCATCATCTGCTACCAATCAAATACACAGAAAATTAAAACACTGTTAGTATGTAGCATTGGCAAGGGTACAACAGGCACCCTCACACTCTATCAGTGTAGATGTAAACTGAAGAATAATTCTTCAGGATCAATCAAATTTTAAAATATCCATGCCACTGGACCCTAAAATTCTGTTATTAACAGTTCTACATAAATATTCACAATAGTCTTGTGTAAGAAAGAAAGTGGAACTTGGGGGAGATAGATAGGCTAAGGATATAGCTCAAGTGGTAGTGCACTTGCCTAGCATGTGTGAGACACTGGGTTCAATTCCCAGCACCACAAAAAAAGAAAAAAAAAAAAAAGTCAGATGACATTCAATAATTCACCAGTGTATTCTTCTTCTATTTTTTTTTTTTTTTGGTACCAGGGATTGAACCTAGGGGTGCTTAACACTGAGCCATGTCCCCAGTACCTCCCCCGACCACCTTTTTGTTTTGAGATAGGGTTTCAATAAGTTGCTTAGGACTGGGCTGGGGCTGGGGCTCAGTGGGAGAGTGCTTGCCTAGCATGTGTGAAGCACTGGGTTAGGGCACAAGGTTCCATCCTCAGTACCACATAAAAATAAATAAATAAAGGTATTGTGTCCATCTACAACTAAAAAAAAATATTAAAAAAAAAAAAAAGTTGCCACGACAATTACAGTTGTGTACTACAACACCTGGCCACCAATGCCTTCTTTATAAAGTAAAACAAAACAAAACAAAACAACAACAACAACAACAAAAAAGGTAGAACATGAATCCCACTCAGCTTTTTAAAGAGAATAATGTATATTTCTAAATATAGATATGGAAAAAATAGTTATTACATTGATGTCTATAAAGAATAAAATGCACAAGCATAAGTATATATAAATTTTAAAATGCAATGGAAATATTCTGAAAGGATATACACCAAACTGTCAACAACAGTCATCTCCAGGAAGGAAAACAAAAGAATATTACAGAAAATGAAAGGAGACCTTTCATCCTTTTTGTTTCTATATTCATTTTTAATCATACTCATGTCCCTTTTGTCATTAGTAATACATATTTATGTAAATTAATCAATTCTCTAAAACATGTTTTACCTATCCTAAATCTAAACTCTAATGTTACTTTTTTATTAAACTACTAAATTGTTAAGTAACCTCAGAGTCTTATCTGCATCTGTATCTCAAGCACCAAGCACAGCTTCTTGCAGTGGGTGTTTGATAAGTATCTACTGAATGAATTTATTAATGTGATAGTTGAATTAATAGGCCTTTCTGTAAGAAAGCAAGTATCTTCTGTCTTCTATAACAAATATAATTTTTAAATCAGGTAAGTTTTAACAGTCATTTAACTTATGAAAACCACAAAGTGTGGCTTCTCTTCCTCTCATAATCTTTAAAAAGCTATCAAGGAAAAAAACAAAAAAATAGATCTGATTTTTTATAAATTAAAACCCAAAAGGAAAACTGGTGTTTGCTGGGCCCAACAAAGCTGAAGACCCAAGGTATAACATCACTAAAGAGTGCATAGTAGCCGGTGCGGTGGCGCATGCCTGTAATCCCAGTACTTTGGGAGGCTGAGGCAGGAGGATCGCAAGTTCAAAGCCAGCCTCAGCAATGGTGAGGCACTTAGCAACTCAGTGAGACCCTGTCTCTAATAAAAATACAAAAAAGGGCTGGGAGCCGGGCGCGGTGGCGCACGCCTGTAATCCCAGCACTTTGGGAGGCTGAGGCAGGAGGATCGCGAGTTCAAAGCCAGCCTCAGCAATGGCGAGGCACTTAGCAACTCAGTGAGACCCTGTCTCTAATAAAAACCAAAAAAGGGGCTGGGGATGTGGCCCAGTGGTCGAGTGCCTCTGAGTTCAATCCCTGGTACAAAAAAAAAAAAAAAAAAAAAAAAAAAAAAAAAAAGGGCTGGGGATGTGACCCAGTGGTCGAGTGCCCCTGAGTTCACTCCCCAGTACCAAAAAAAAAAAAAAAAAAAAAGAGTGCACAGTTATCACAAACATGCTTCTTACCAATAAATTACTTTAAAAAAATTTTTTTGTCTTTGTAGATGGACACAATGACTTTATTTTTTTATTCATTTACTTTTATGTGGTGCTGAGGATTGAACCCAGTGCCTCACACGTGCTAGGCAAATGCTCTACCATTGAGTTATAAACTCAGCCCCCCAAATTACTTTTTATTAACTTAGCTTTAAGTTGAATATACTTAACGTTCTCTGTATTCGATTTCTGCTTCCTTACGCAGTTTCTTCTCTCTGGCAAGAGCTTCAGGGCTTCCCCAAACTTCCAAGGATCTGTATATAGACACATGGTCATCACCAATGAACTATTTTAATGACTTTTGTAATTATATTTAAATCTAAATATAACTATGAGAATCTTACAACAATGCATAATGTCTTTTTGGAAAAATACATACTTCAGAAACTTTTCTAAATTAATTCTAAACAATAAGAGTAACCTCAACAACAAATTTTCTTATGAATTCTGTCATATATTTAGATAACTAGTACATACTAGTACAAATTTTGCAAATATAAAATTCTATTTCAAAATGTTATTTAAAAAATTCTGAATCTATCTGAAATGTGTTTTTATTAATTCTAAAGTTGGCTTGCATTTTTATTCTAAAAGACATATGATCTTACTTTGCCTCCACATCTGATCTCAAGAATACAGTAAAGGACTCGGTATCTTCATGGGGACTTCGTCTTCTGATTTTTCGGAGCTGTTCTAGATCACTGGAGAAAGGAACATGTTGAATTTATTTAAAGTGCATATAGTGTATAGATTAAAAGGATTACTATGTGTTCTCTCATATGCGGAAGCTAAAGTGAAATAAAGGAAAGGGGGAGGAAAGAATAAGATTACATAAAGGACCAATCAAAGGAAGTCTAGTAGAGAAAGGAGAAAGGGAAGCAGTGGGGAGGGCAGGAGATAAAAGGGGGATCATGAACTGAAGCTGATTTCTATGTATGTATGAGTTTGTCTAGATGAACCCAACTACTATGTATAACCATAAAGCTCTAATTTAAACAAATAAATAAAGGGAGGGAGAAAAGAATTACTAAGGGCAGATAAAAACAACTATATTGTTCCTCATCTTAAAAGAATATACTAGGTAGCTTTAAAGACGGGTTTAAAATGGATTTTTAGACAGTGAAAAGAAAAAAGAATCAGAATTATTCTTGATGGTCAATATAGACGTCAGAGCATAATACGTAGAGATTCATTTCCATTATAGGTGATTGTATTTTTTCTTTTATGGGTACAACATTGCTAATCTTTAATGTATGAAAAAAAGTCAAAAGTGAAAAGAAGCTGGGCGTGGTGGCGCACGCCTGTAATCCCAGCAGTTGGGAGGCTGAGGCAGGAGGATCACGTGTTCAAAGCCAGCCTCAGCATTAGCTAGGCACTCAGCAACTCAGCCAGACCCTGTCTCTAATAAAATTAAAAAAAAAAAAGCGCTGGGTATGTGGCCCAGTGGTCGTATGCCCCAGAGTCCAATCCCCAGTAGCAAAAAAAAAAAGTGAAAAAGCTTATGGATTAGAGTATTATCCTTCTATTTAAGAATTTAAATTAAAAATTTACAAGTACAAATTTACTTGATGAAATTTACATGTTCATCAAGTCACTGTTAAATATTTTATATTTAATCATTTTTCTTCCTAAGGAAATTTTTTATAGTAATGGAAAGACCTACAAGTAAAAATCGGTGACTAGGGAATGTCATTACATTCTAGAAATTAAATCTAGATGTAAAACAAATCAATAGCCACAACATGTTAGTAAAAATGTTTGGGCCAGACATTGAACACTCTCTGTTACTGATTCACTCTCTGTTACTGATTCACTAAATAAGCTTAGTCTAGAATGTGTGATAGCAATACTTGATTCACTTAAGTCACAAAAATTTTGTAGAACCAAACGAAATATTCTATGTGAAAAAATATAGTTTTACATCAATGTCATAATCAGTTATTTTAATGGTTATGAAAGTTATAAAATGTATTATAGGAATACTTATTTCTTGATATACTATTCCACAGGGATGTGATTATGAAGGAAAAGGGATACATTATCCTAATTCTCCAAATGGCCCTCAAAGGAGGGAGAAATTTTGAAATCTGTGACAAATACAATTTCAACAAACCATAACAACAACAGAACTCCTAAGATTCTTTGGTGATACAGAGGTTCTGAAAAACTTGCCTTTGTGAATTTAAGAAGCTAAGAAACACTGAATTTGCTTATGCTAGGGCAGAATTCAGTTTAGTAAGTTAATAATTTTAACTTTTTTTGTTGTTTTTGGTACTAGAGATTGAGCCCAGTGGTGCTTAACCACTGAGCCACACCTCAGCCCTTTTTATTTTTTATTTTGAGACAGGTCTCGCTAAGTTGCTTAGGGCCTCACTAAGTTGCTAAGCCTGGCTTTGAACTTGCAATCCTCCTGCCTCAGCCTGCTGGGCTGGGATTATAGGTGTGCACCACTACACCTGGCACTAGTAATTTTAACATTTTTCAAGCAAAAATATTTTTTCAATTTAGGAAGGAACCAAGGGCAAATTTTCCACATATTGATAGTAGCAGGTAACACACACTATAAAAAAAAAAATGGCTAGATTGTTTAGATAGGGCACAATACTACATTAAAAAAAATTAATATACCTGGGCTTAAGGCAGAACTCATTCATTGCTCTGACTC
This sequence comes from Tamias sibiricus, assembly GCA_025594165.1. Taxonomy (NCBI): domain Eukaryota; kingdom Metazoa; phylum Chordata; class Mammalia; order Rodentia; family Sciuridae; genus Tamias; species Tamias sibiricus. The sequence goes on along the minus strand of CM046665.1, from coordinate 35,865,150 downwards.
CAGTGATGAAATTATTCTGAGTGTATTTTGATCCATATTCCCTTTTCTTAAGAACTGCTTTGACTAAATCAAAAACATAGAAAAATATGTAAGTATGCACACATTGAAAGTCATATTTGAAGAATACATGCTGATACTTAAGTGCCTTCACTAATGAATTCCATAGGAAGTTATCTTTTTCCTGATGTACAAAATGGTATCAGGAAAAAAAATTATCCAAGTGCAGAATAGGATAGAATGGCACCTGCAGCCATCCAGCTTTTATCTCCATAGTTCATCTGTAATTTATGTTCAAATGCCCACCTTTTGTCTAATGGATACCTTGTATCTACATAACTAAACTGTTTAAAACACTGAAACAAGTTATTTAGTTAGGATCTAACTAAAAATAAAGTTTCAATTGAAAAAACTACAGGCTACTTCAGTGTTTTTCAAACTGTGGGGCAAACCAACATTTATTATAAAGTCAAAATAGAAAGTAATTGAAGAATATTTAATAAAGAATAAGTACTTTTGTGAAGTTTGATTCAGTTATGTATAAAAATCTGTCTTCTAGGTTAAGGAGTAGTTCTCATGACTTGCAGTCAAAAAAAGTTTAAAGCCACTGGACTATTTCACATATTGTAAACTGTGAAAACTGAAGCCAATTAAGGAACAATTTTATCAATTAAAATTTATGGTAAATTTCCTATTGTCAAGTATTAAAACTACCATAACAAGTAAAAAATGGCCAGAAACATCAATAACAAGATCCCAATCTGGCATTAACTATGTGTGGTTGTTGAGTTAAAAATTACACATTCTTCTAAGTTAGCAAGTCCTTAGAAATCAAGACTTTTACAGACATGTGACAAAGATAAATAACTTAAGCAAACATCTAAAAAGCAAGAACAATACAACAAAAACTCCTCATAAGCTCCATTTCAAATTGTCACCTATTTAGTTGATATTCTATGCTCTTATCTAGTGATTCCTAGTTTTCTGTTCTACTTCCAAATCGAAAGAACAAAATTAAACCTAAAATTATCCATCACTTCAGTGGGCAAAAACACTCTTGTAATAATCCATTAACTACTAAAATTAATTTAAAAAATAAGAATATTTAAAAAACAAACAAAAAAATAAAACCCAGAACCTTACCTGAAAAAAGCATATAAGGAAATTTAGACTTCTTTTTGCCTAAGTTTCAGGTGTCTAAACTGTGTTACTCTAGTAACCATAAAACTCAAAATTATATCTCACTTTAAAAAGATTGGTTTCTTTTTTCATTTAAGTTTTTTCTAAATTCCTTTAAAATATCTAGAAATTCCTCTTGTTTATCATGGCCCAAATTACTGCTAATGGGAATCTTGATACCATACCATGCAGGACATGATTATGAGGGAGGAGAAAAGGGACACATCATCCCATTGGGATACTGCTATTCTGATACTGATTATTCCTAATAGTAACCATCTGCTATATATAAGCATCTTCCCAAGTTACCCTAAAAAAGAGGTCTCATTTTTACTTTATTTACTTATTTTTTCTGATACTGGGGATTAAATCCAGGCGCATTTTATCACTGAACCTACATTCCCAGCCTTTTTTTTGTTTGTTTGTTTCTATTTTAAGCCAGGGTCTCACTGAGTTACAGAGCTGGCTTCAAATTTGACTCAGCCACTCAAGTTGCTGGGATTACAGGCAAGTGCCACCATGCTCAGCCAGAGTGCTCTCTCTCTCTCTCTCTCTCTCTAGGTCCTGGGGACTGAATTCAGGGGCACTTGACCTCTAAGCCATATCCCCAGCCCTGTTTTGTATTTTATCTAGAGACAAGGTCTCACTGAGTTGCTTAGCACCTCGCTTTTGTTGAGGCTGGCTCTGAACTCTCAATCCTCCTGCCTCAGCCTCCGGAACTGCAGGGATTACAGGCGTGCACCATTGCACTCGGCTTAGAAGTCTCATTTTTTATTGCCATCTTATAGGAGGGAAAACTAAGGCTCAGATAAGTCAAGCTGCCGAAAGTCAAATAACTAATAAACTCAAGAGTTACAAACTGAACCCAGTTTTGTTTGACACCAAAGCCACAGTGCTCCTAACCACAAAGAGTTACCTCCACAAAACAGCTGCTTTGGAGATGGGAACCAACAGTCTGTTTCACATAACAGAGCTGCAAACAAATTCCTCAGAACTCAATTAATTGTAGAAAAGACAGACAACAATGGCCAAACTCTACCAGGATTTGAAAAAGATGTAGCTGAAGGTGTTGGCCAACATGCAAAATAAACTTCAGTAGAAAATTAGCTTATAAACAGAATAAATTCTTATGGTCAATCTATTTAAATAAAAGCAAAATAGAATTACTTTAGAATAATATAACTATAAAAAATCTCCATAAGTTAATATTATATGTTTAATTAAAATCATCAATAAAATAAAAATATAGAATAAAATACATTTACCTCTTACTTGGAGAGGTTCTTGCTTAAGTGGGGCTTTGAGTTCTGCGCCAATATTTTCTGCTGTAAAGTTTATTAAACAAGTTTACATTAAAGGTACTTTCATATACAAATCTATAAGCATAATTAATATTAGCTCAATGAATCTGAATCTGGCAATATATAAAAAAGAAAAATATCTTAGACTGTGTTGGATTTATTCTAAGAATGTAAGAGTAGTTAAACATTAAAAAGCTATTTACTCCCCTCATTAACAAGATTAAAGAAGAAAAACTATGAAATCATCTCACGAACTAAAGAAAAAGCATTTAATAAAATTCAGTATCATGCAAATATCAAACCCTATTAAAAAATTAGGACAAAAGCAATTTGTTTCATGGGAAAAACAAACCTATAACACTGTATTCAATGATGAAAGTTTAGATGCATTCCTATAAAATAAGAAACAAAACAAGGATACAGAGTCTTTCCACTTAAAGCAGTTCTAGAGACACTATTCAATGTAGAAAGGATGACTATAAAGTATTATTGAGACAACTGTTTAATCCTCCATCACTCACACAAAACATTAAATGAAACTGGAATCCCACCATAAACAAAAGGAAATTCCAGGTAAATTAATTACTTAAATATTAGTGCATTTATAGCCTCATGGTGACAATAGAGAATATTTTTATCATAAAGGAAGATTACCCCCAAATGAAAACATACTGTTAAATTAAAATTCAGAAATCTACTCATCAATGCATTCCATTGAAAATAAGAAAAAAGAAAGAAAACAAACTCAAGCTGGAAGAAGATATTTCCAACAAATACAACTGACAAAAGATTAGAATAAAGAATGTTTAAAGGACATACTGAGATCAATAAGACAGCACAGTAGACAAAATGTGAATAAACTTGCATAGAATAGGAAATACAAACAACTAGTAAATTTATGAAAATCTGAGTGCTTCATTGTTAATAGAATCCAAGTGACACCACAGAATGCCATTTTACAACCACAGATAAGGAAAAGTAAAAACATGACCATTAAGATTTAGAGATAAGATATTCCCCCCAAAAGCTCCTGTTGATGCAAGAGGTGAAACAATTAGATTAAAAGAGCTATAACTTAACTAATGATTGGACTAATCCATTTAATCAATTAGTAATTTGAAAGGACTACTGTATTGGGTGGTAACTGTAGGTGGATGGGGCATGGTTGGAAAAAATGTGTGTTTGGGGATGTGCCTTTGGAGATTATAACCTGTCCTCCCAGATACTTCCTGTCTCTCTCTGCTTCCTGGCTGCAATGACCTGACAGCTTTCCTCTACCAAACTCTTTTGCCTTGATGTTCTGCCTCAGCTTGAACCCAGAACAAAGGAGCTGACTGACCAGAAACTGAACCTCTGAAAGTATGAGCCCATAATAAATTTTTCCTCCTCTAAGGTGTTCTGGTGAGGTATTCTGGTCACAGAGCAATGAAAACCTAAGTAACACAATGATACTACCTAATGTGAGTAAAGGTAGGAGGAAACAGAAACCCATACACTGCTGGTGGATTTATAGGCACAATTACCTTGGTTTAAAAAAAAAAAAAAAAAAGTTGGCATTATCTAATATGGTTGAACATAAGCATTAGTTATAACACACCAATTCTTTGCACAAGGGTACAAAAGAGGTATGTGAATGTACAGAGGGGTACTCTTTTCTGTGTTACAAGCTACAAACAGCCCAAATTCTCATCTATAAGAGAATACACAAACAAATCATGTTATATATATCACTTTTATAGCAGTGAAAAATAATAAACATAATTATGGTTGTCTTTCTTCAGGCCCTTACTATATGCCAAACACTAAGCACTTTACAAATACAACTCATTTAATTCACACAATGTACCTGAACAGTGCATGCTATAACCATCTCCATGAAAATGAATAAACCACACATATACACCAATAGTTAGGATAAATCTTAGCAAATTTTAATGAAAAAAAATCACAAAAATTACATACAATAAGTTATCATAACCAAGTCAAAAACAGACAAAACTAAACAGTTTGGCATGCATACAAATATGCAAAGCTATATTCCCTGCCTTTTTTTTTTTAATGTTTTTTTAGTTGTAGATGGACACATTACCTTTATTTATTTATTTATTTTAATGTGGTGCTGAAGGAGCCCTAATTAGGAAGGGCTGTTGCAGCTAGCTGGAAGCCATAGTTCCACCTGATATGTATGTGACGCACCTGTAGGCACCCGAAAACCTGAAGGTATATAACCGGGTGAAAGCGGTCCGAGTTAGGAGAACGGAGAATTCAGTCAGCCGGGCAGTCACTCGGTCGGTCAGAAGAATCAGAGTGGCCAGAACATAGGCAGAGCGGTTACAGAAGAGAAACCAGATAGAAGACAGAAGAGAAACCAGATAGAAGAAGTAATGACTGGTCAGAGTTAGGCCGAGACTCCTGAGGAAGACAGAAGACAGAAGAAAGAAGAAGGAAGAAAGAAGAGAGAAGAAAGAAGCTCTAATCTTTCTCTAAGCTAAGCTCTATCTTTCTTTCTCTCTAAGACTCTAACTCTAAGCTAAGAAGACAAGAAGAAAAGCTCGCTTTAATCTTTCTCTCTAAAAATCTTTCTTTCCCTCTCTAAGCTCTAAGAAAGTAGAAGTAAAAGTAGTAAAAGCTTAACTCTGCCTCCGAGAGTTTTTCCTCCCGGTTTTCGGTACCAGGCAGCTTACATGGTGCTGAGGATCAAATCCAGTGCTTCACACGTGAGAGGCAGGCGCTCTACCACTGACTACAGCCCTAGCCCCCAGCCCCCTCCCCACTTTTTTTTGATCAAGGGACTGAAACACAGGAATCAGGATGGCACAGGATACACAGGACAAATAGAGATATGAGAAGAATGTGATCAAATAGCACACGCCTGTAATCCCAGTGCCTCAGGAGATTAAGGCAGCAGGGAGCAACTCAGCAAGACCCTATCTCTAAATAGAATATAAAAATGGGCTGGGAAGCCGGGCACAGTGGCACACGTCTATAATCCCAGCACTTGGGAGGCTGAGGCAGGAGGATCTTGAGTTCAAAGCCAGCCTCAGCAATGGCAAAGCACTTAGAAACTCAGTGAGACCCTGACTCTAATAAAAATACAAAAAAAAAAAAAAAAAAAAAAAAAAAAAAAGGGCTGGGAATGTAGCTCAGTGGTCGAGTGTCCCCGAGTTCAATCCTCGGTACCAAAAAAAAGAAGGGCTGAGGATATGGCTCAGTGGTTAAGCATCTTTGCGTTCAATCACCCATACCAAAAAAAAAAAAGGAAAGTTGTTAGGCTGAGCAATAAATCCTAAGATACTGATTTTATTTTGACTTACAAATAAAATGATATCATAGTATACCTGTATCAAATATTATACCTATAAAAAATCTTACATTTTCCCTTATTAAAATTTATATCTTTACGACGGGAATATAGATCAATATTAGAGCACTTGCCTAGCATGTGTAAGGCCCTGGGTTTGATTCCCAGTACTGCAAAGTAAAATAAAATGGCTAAAGTTATATCCTTATTCAATAATAAAAACAATTTTAGCGTTTAATCACAGATAACATTTACTCAGCATGTAACATGTGTCATGTGTTGTCCTGTGTGTTTTATGTGTATTTCATTTAATCAGAAGAAAATCACTTTGATATGTCATAAATCAAGAGATAAGTCTTGTGAAGAAACCAAAGCACAGAGAGGTCAAAACTTACCCCCAAAGTCAAACATCTAGTACTTCAAACATAAGACACAGTCAGTCAAAAACCAAGACATTTTGATTAGATTATGCTCTTATCCACTTTCCTATATTTGTTTAAAATAATATTTGATTTAAGCTGGTGTAGTGGTACATGACTGTAATATTAGCTATTTGGGAAGCTGAAGCAGAAGGATTTTTAAGTTGGATGCTAGTCTGAGCAATTTAGAAAGGCTCTAGGGATTTACTCAGTGGTAGCCACCTACCTAGCATGTGTGAGGCCCTGGGTTTGTTCCCCAGTACTAAATAAATAGATTTATGAGTAGGTATTTGTTTACTTTTCTCATGGGAAAAAAAAAAAAAGAGGTTAGAAGCTGGGGTCATGGTAGAGCTCAGTGGTAGAGCACTTGCCTAGTATGTATGAGGCACTGGGTTCAACCCTCAGCACCCCATAAAATAAACAAACAAATAAGTAAAAAGGTATAGAAAATCTATTTAAAAAAAAAGAAGAGGTTAGAAGTGAATCATTTTAATAGCAACACGAAGATCACTGGAACCTTTTAATAAGAGCAGTTCCCTTGGAAGAGTAGGAATAGAAGAAGTATCTGGACTTTCAACAGGAAGAGAGGAAAAAAGCAATCAAGATAAGGTTGATTATATTTGATGTACAGGTGGAAATGATGGAGTATAGAGGGATAAATGTTGGTTTATATAATACATTAAGAAGATAATCACACATGAACAAAGTCCTTGAGCAGATGAGATAACATGGGATCCAGAATATAAAGGAAGTCTCTGAAAACATGTAACAAAATAAAAATTAACTCTGTTATGGTTTGGATAGGAGGTATCCTCCAAGAGCTCATGTGTTAATGTGGGAATAATCTGAGATTAAATAATTAGATTGATAGCTGTAATCTAATCAGCATATCAATAATTTGAAATCACTACTATACTGGATGGTTAACTACAGGCAGATGGTGTATGGCTGAAGGCAACTGAGGTCTCTGGGGGCATATTCCTGGGGATCATATATTGCCTCCTGGCTGCTTACTCTCTTCTGCATCCTTGCAGTCATGAGATGAGCAGCTTTCCTCTTTCCGCCTGGCCTCAGGCTCAGAGTATCAGTGTCCACCAACATGGACTGAGACCTCTGAAACCATGAGTCCAAAATAAGCTTTTCCTCCCTGAAGTTGCTCTTGTTGGGTATTTTGATTTCAGTGACCAAAAGCTGACTGAAACTGTGTTCCTACATTTTAATAACATGAGTGCATTTAAATGATACGGAACACCATCAAGTCTGATATACCACTTGATTGTGGTATATCTGTACTTCTACCATCTTACTATTTTCAGTTTACCGTTCATTTTCCTTTGCTTTTATTTTTATTTCACCTTTTGCCATTTGTTAGACTGATCAAATTTTCAATACCTTCCTCCCACCCTATCCCCACAGTTGCTGGTTTGGAATTTAGAAGATTATATCACTACTATTTAATTGAACATATTTTCTAAGCAAATATATAGTTTATTCAGTATCTCTAGCTTCCTCTGAAACAAGAAAAAGAACTTACCGTTGGACACTTCTTTCATCTTACAACTTAAAAAAATTTTTTTTCATAGTTATATATGGACAGAATGCCTTTATTTTTATGAGGTGCTAAGGATTGAACCCAGTGTCTCACACATGCTAAGCAAACGCTCTGCCACTGAGCTATAGCTCCAGCCCTGTCTTACTACTCTTGATTAAAATTTTGGTATTTAATATTAAAAGAACATTTATTATTTCTATTATCAATAATTAACCTTATTAACACATTTTATCCATTTCTTGTTCTTCACTGTTTTATATTTCATGCCTTCTTTCTTCCCCCTGGGTTTATTCCACCTCTTATAGACATACATACTTTAAGTTTTCTTTTCTAATGTGGGTGGGTTGATAAGTGACATTCATCTTTATATGTGTGATAACATGTTGATTTTTGCTTTCACTCTAGGATGATTATTTAGATCATTATAAAATTCTATAATAGCATTCATTTTTCCTCTCTTTCATGGATAATACTTCAAATCATTCTCCCTCTTTTGTTTGCTGCATATTGTTGCACATGAAAAAAATACTTCAAAAGAGCAACACTGGGGGTGAAAAAGAGCAACTATACTCACGGCACTCTCAACTTTTCTCTTTGGCAGCTTTTGTTTTGTTTCTTTCTTTTTTTTTTGGGGGGGGGGGTACCGGGGATTGAACTCAGGGGCACTCGACCCCTGGGCCACATCCCCAGCCCTTTTTTATATTTTATTAGAGACAGGGTTTCACTGAGTTGCTAAGTGCCTCACCATTGCTGAGGCTGGCTTTGAACTCACGGTCCTCCTGCCTCAGCCTCCCAAGTGCTGGGATTACAGGCGTGCGCCACCGCGCCCGGCTTTTGTTTTGTTTCTTGTTTGGGTTTTTAAGTTGTGGTTTTTCTATAAGGTGTCTAGTGTGTATTTCTTTTTACTCATCCTACTTAATATTCAAAACGTACTTTTGGCCAGGCATGGTAGTGCATGCCTGTAATCTCAGTGACTTGAGAAACTAAGCCAGGAAGATCACAAGTTTGAGGCCAGCCTCAGCAACTTAGTGAGACCCTATTTAAAAATAAATAAATAAATAAATATAAAGAAAAAATAAAAAGGGTTGGGGATGTGGCTCAGGATAAAGTGCCCCTGGGTTTAATGCCACTACCAAACACACGTAGGTATGTATGTATATGTTTATATAGATATATACATACACACATGTATTTTTGATTAAGGATTTCTGTTATTCCCAAATTTACAAAAATTTTCATCCATTGTCTCCTTGTATATTACATCTCTACCATTCCTATTCTTTCTCTGAAATGCCTATGAAATATACACTAGAGTTTCATGTTTTTTTTTTTTTTTTTAACAGATGGACAGAATACTTTTATTTATTTTTATGTGGTGCTGAGGATTGAAGCCAGTGCCTCACACATGCTAGGCAAGCACTCTACCACTGAGCCACAATCCCAGCCCCTCATGCTTCTTAAGTGCTCTTATTTTTTTGAAAATCTTTCTGTTTTTCCCTGCACCTTCAAAGTCAATTTCAATTTACTAATTCTTCTATTGACAATAACTATCTAATCCACTAACTTTTTATTTTAGTAACTATGTTTTCATTCCTAAAATTTATAGCTATCTCTTATTCATATTTACTTGTTCTGGTTTTACTTTGACCAGTTGGTGTATCAAAACTTCTCATTCTTTTTGTTGTTTTTTTTTTTAATGTTTTTTTTAGTTGTAGTTGGACACAATACCTTTATTTTATTTATTTGTTTTTATGTGGTGCTGAGGATCGAACCCAGCACCTCACACGTGCTAGGCAAGTGCTCTACCGCTGAGCCACATCCCAGCCCCACTTCTCATTCTTTTTAATGAATGAATTCTTCATTTATACTGAGGATATTAAGTTATTTTAAAGCAATTCAGGCTATTATTTTAAAAAAATTTTTTTAGTTGTAGATACACACAATACCTTTATTTATTTATTTCTGTGTGGTGCTGAGGATCGAACCCAGGGCCTCACATGTGCTAGGCAAGCGCTCTACCACTGAGCTACAGCCCTAACCCCTGCCATTATTTTTATTTCATCTAGAATTAGTATATATCTGTTCACTCTCCTCTTCATGCTGTCACGCTCAGAACTCAATCTGATCCCTCTCTCTAGAACCAGATCCCATTATCGCCTGTTTGAAATTTTTACTCCTGGGCCAGACCAGCAGTGGATAAGAAGGTACACTGGAGCACTTGACTAGCATTTGTGAGATCTTTGGTTCAATCCCCAGCACTGGGGGGTGTCCTACCCTTCAATTCAGTCTCCATGCCAGTAAATAGCAGATTTCAGTTACTAGTCTTCTTCCTGCCTCCCTAGACCTATATCTTTTGATATCACACAGCCTCTGTGGTAGCAAATGGAACAGCCTCCTTGTATAGGAATGCATGGGTAAGTTCAAACAGTAAGTGTGACACCAGTAACTGGCTATTTATGCAGCACTTGTAGATCCATCACCTTAAACAAATCAAACTCCTAGCTACCACTGCCTGCTTTACAGACCCAGACCCCAGATGCTTCTGTTCAACTTCTTGGATATAGCATGGGGTTTTTGCTGTTTCTTTTTGGCACAGATATAGCTTCCATTTTCTATTTTGTAATATTTTACCTAGCATTCTAGTGAGAAATAGGATGTGTGCCTCAAAGCATGTATTCATATTTTCATCAGAAGTTCTACCGATCCACTGACTTACCTTCTTTCAAGGTTTATATGAAGGAATTAACAGACTAAGCACTAACAAAGGCAAAACTCTGAAATAAAAGAAAAATTTTTACATGTAATTTTTGGTATATTTCGTGGCAATTATTTTTCAGTAAAAATCATGGGGAGAAAATGACTGTATGTAATATGTTTCAATTACTAAAGCATGTACAAAAAAAAAAAAATCTAAAAAGGTTTTAACTACTGACCAAATCTTAAACAGGTATGATGGCCTATTTGATTAATTAAAATAGGCTTATGGGCTGGGATTGTGGCTCAGAGGGAGAATGCTTGCCTTGCATGTGTGAGGCACTGGATTTGATCCTCAGCACCACATAAAAATAAAATAAAGATATTGTGTCCACCTACAACTAAAAAAAATAAATATTTTTAAAAACTAAAATAAAATAGGCTTAAAAACACTCCTACTTATTTAATAACTACAGCCCATAGCATTTGACATTGAAGAATTAAGTAATTATTATTGTTGTGGCATTTTCTATAAAGCCTTCTCCTTTTTCATGAAAGATATCATGGTGTTGAAAGAGTTAACTTTGACTTCTACTTGCTGTTCAGTTCTTTATTCACATATATGGCCACCAGGTATCACTATTTCAATTATTTAGATCCAGACTAACTCTGTACATTTATCTTTTTTTAAAAAGAGTAACACAAACCTTTTTCTATAAGTACTTAATTTCTAGTTAATAAGCTTTAAGAGTCTTTTTGTGATTAAAAATAAATTTCTCTTACTTTTAAAGTAGATATAAATCCCTTAGAGCAAAAAGTTCTTCATGAGCTAACATTCAGCCTTGCCTCCCTCTTTTCCCTGCTTCTAGGTTTTATAAACAACTGCTATAAAAGAAAAATAATGCTTTGGAATCCCAGACAGAGAAAGTTGACTTTTATCAGACAGCCTAAATAGTGTGCAGAGAAAACAGTTTCAGGGAATCCGTGAGAGATAAATTTTCACCCAAACTAATTAGATTAATAATGACAAAATTATAATATGCCTAGGCAGTCACGTACAGGGCCTTGAAAAGGTGCAAGTGACCTCAAAACCTTGTGAAATATATATATAATAAGAAATTTAATATGTCTAAAAATTAAGTCATGTCTGTAATAAAATCACCAAAGAAAGTATAAACAATCTGTACTGCCAAAAATTGTGCTTAAAACCTACAACAAAGTGAAAGTAAAGAGAGAAGATTCCACAGCCTGACTCGTGTTTCAGTGTGTTACTTTCCCCATCGCTGCTTCTCTGCCTTCGTACTTCGTTGAGCGCTCGCGTTGTACCCCCTGGCTGGGGCTGGCCCCCAGCATATTATGACTGTTATTGTTATAAAGCTATAAATGTCTAAATAAAGCATCTTTCTCTACAGAATCTACTTATCAATTTTTTTAAAATTTGCTTTGTGAACAGAGAGCAAGGCAGAGACAAGTAGAGGGAAGGGGTAGAGTAGTAAGTTTTCAATACACTGGTGCCTGAAAAACTGAAGTCTATCATCAAAGGTTTCAGAAACAGTCCTCCTTTTCACAATAATCATTTAACCAAATCACATGAGTTGCTCTAAGATGGATACTTCTGAATATTGTTCTCACTACAAACTGTCTAGATCTTACTAAATATATAGTGTTGTGAAGCACAAACAAGAATGTTTTAGTAAATGGCTCAAACACAGGTATGAATAGTTATTTTGTACACAACCATCTTAATAAGCTTATGCTGTATCACTAGAGTAGAATCTTTATGATTTCAATAAGTAACCAGATATTCTATCCACGACTGTCTCCAGACATTTGTTTTAAGCTCAAATCCTGGCTGTTTGCCACACATCTGCTGTCATTAGGAAAATTAAAACTAATTTTACTAAAATTTAAAACATCTCAATGCTCCTTAAAAATTTAAGGATGCCTTAGCAGGTCTCTGCTTCTTAATGAGCTGTTTCTGACTTTACCATGTGCTTTGAATTATTCAAAAATCAATCTCAAACCCTTAAATATACAAATTATCTTTCAATCAAGCAATTACTTGGTGCCTGTGTGATGGCTAACAAGGTCTAATTTTGCCTAAGCAAAGCTTGAAAAATAGAGCCACAAATATAACCATCAATAAACAATTTATTTCTAATATAAGAAAATAATCTAACATTTTTATTCCAGTGAGCAGAATAAAAGGTAAACTAGTTGTTGATGTCAATTTTAAAGATTCTGTACAAAGGAACCAACATTTAATATTTTTGCCTGAGTCTGTTTACCCAAGAAGAGCATTATATTTTACCTCTAATTATATTATTTCATCATCTGTTTCTTCTTTCTTCACTGTTTTCTAACTACTTAATTCTAGAACTTAAGAGACTCATTATATTCTCTACTCCTTCATCTTATAATATCCAACTCTCAATGAATATTTATCCCAACAGTTCTGTATCGCAAAAGAAAGAAGAAACTGGCTGAAAGTGCACAATTAAACTCAAAGGGAATTTTCCCCTATCATAGTACTTACCATACAATATCTTTCTGCTCAGTTTTCTGCTTTAGTAATAAAGAACATATAAACTCAGAGTTACTTCATTTGTTGCCATATAAGAGGTACTCAATAAATATTTCTTGAGCTGGGCGTGGTGGCGCACGCCTGTAATCCCAGCACTTGGGAGGCTGAGGCAGGAGGACCGTGAGTTCAAAGCCAGCCTCAGCAATGGCAAGGCACTTAGCAACTCACTGAGACCCTGTCTCTAATAAAATACAAAAAAGGGCTGGGGATGTGGCCCAGTGGTCGAGTGCCCCTGAGTTCAATCCCTGGTACAAAAAATAAATAAATAAAATGAATAAATATTTCTTGAGTGAATTAATGAATAAACAATAAACAAAGTACTTTCTTTTAATGTTGCATGGCAGACTACATACCTGGAACAAAACTTTTTTAAATGAATCACTAATCTAGCAAAAAATAATCCAGAAAAGACAAAAATGAAATGAAAGCAAGACCTCTACAGAATAAATGAGTACACCAAAACTAGCCTTTCCCCTGATTTCTACTGAATCTTGTATTCTTTGGGCTCTTTTTTTTTTTTAATATTTATTTATTTGCTTTAGTTGTACACGATGCGTTTATTTTTACGTGGTGCTGAGGATCGAACTCGGGCCGCGCACGTGCTAGGTGAGCGCTCTATCACTGAGCCACGACTCCAGCCCCTTCTTTGAGCTCTTACAGTCATCATTGTAGAAGGAATGCAGAGGGCCAGAGAATAAGACTAAGTTCTGATGAAGATGGGTTGGGGTGCTGGGTACAGTGGCACACACCTGTAATCCCATGGACTCTGGGAGGGTGAGGAAAGAGGATCACAAATTTGAGGCCAGTCTCAGCAACTTGTGAGGCCCTAAGCAACTTGGCAAAACTTGTCTCAAAGCAAAAATTAAAAAGGGTTGGGGATAGAGCTCAGCAGTAAAGCAGTCCTGAATTCAAGTTCCGGTACCCCAAAAAAAAAAAAAAGAAAAGGATGGAGGTGGGGATCAAACAGGAGACACCCAGATATAAAGCTACATACATGGTTTAACTTCAAACTAGAAATATACAACACTCACCCATGCTGAAAATAATAATAATTAGGCTTATCTCTACTTTGGTGTTAAGTAGTATGGAAGGAAAAAACAAAAACTCCCCTGAAAATCCTAAGAACAAGTCAACCCTAAACCTTCACATGTGCAGTCTGAATCTGTGCCACTAATGGGGTCTAAAAACTCTAAAGCAGAGAGTCTAACTTAATGTTGTCCCAAGTTGTGTCCCCAGCAGCAAACAGAAGCAGAAGCAAAAGTAAACATTCTGGGCAAAGACAGCATCTTCTATCCAGGTAAACATCAAATATTGTTTCAAGATACAATAACTGTATGGTAAATAAGCACATTACAGTTACAAAACAGATACGAAATGAAAGCAAGATAGAGAGGAAAATGACAATATGGTAAGAATCAGAAAGAATTTTACATAGAAATTTTCAGTCACATTTGATGAAGTAATAAAGAGAGAAACTTGAGAACATAGGAATAACAGATTGAGCATGGTGAAAAACTTTTTTCTAGAAATGAAATACATAGTCATTGAAATTGGAAACCTAATATACATAACTAACCAGTAGATTAGAAGCAAATAAAGAGGAAATCAGCCTCGTGCAATGGCACACACCTGTAATCCCAGTGGCTTGGGAGGCTAAGGCAGGAGATCAAGATTTCAAAGCCAGTCTCAGCAACTTAGTGAGGCACTTAGCAACTCAGTGAAGCCCTGTCCCTAATAAAAATATTATAAAAAGGGCTAAAGGTGTGGCGCAGGGGTTAAGCACCCCTGGGTTCAATTCCCAGTACCAAAAAATAAAAAATAAAATAAAGAGGAAACCAGTGTGGGGCTGGGATGTGGCTCAGCGGTAGGGCGCTCGCCTAGCATGTGCGTGACCCGGGTTCTATCAAATATTAAAAAAAAAAAAAAGAGGAAACCAGTGAACTAAGTAGACCTGAGGAAATAATCTAGAATGCAGATCAAAAGATAAAGAAACAGAAAATATGAACAGAAGTTTAGAGACATGGAAAACAAAGTATGAAAATCTAACTTTTTTTTTTTTCCTTTTGCAATACTGGGGTTTGAACCCAGTACCACTACCATTGAGCCATACCCCTAGTCTCTTGTTTTAAAACAGGGTCTTGTTAAGTTGCCCAGGCTGGCCTCAAACTTGTGATCCTCCTGCCTCAACCTCCCCAATCACTGGGATTACGTGCATTGTTCCACTATACTTCCTCCAGAAAATCTATCATATTTCTAATTGGAGTTCCAGAGAGATAATAGAGAAATGGGAAGAAATAGTATCTGTCAAAACTTGTAGGACGTGTTATGGTTTATGTGCCTACTTGAGAAAGGGGAGGCTCATTACTAATGAGCAAAGTATTTAACTGATAGTTAATAAAAGAATGATAGAATAAACCTAAAGCAAGCAAAAAGGAGGCTATAACTAAAGAATAAAATTATGAAATAAGAAATAAATATGCAGGGCTGGGGTTGTGGCTCAGTGGTGGTATGCTTGCCTTGTATGTATGGGGCACTACGTTTGATTCTCAGCACCACATAAATAAATAAAATATTGTGTCCTACAATTAAAAATAAAGAAATAAAGCCGGGCGCGGTGGTGCATGCCTGTAATCCCAGCACTTTGGGAGGCTGAGGCAGGAGGATAGCGAGTTCAAAGCCAGCCTCAGCAATGGTGAGGCATTTAGCAACTCAGTGAGACCCTGTCTCCAAATAAAATACAAAAAAGGGCTGGGGATGTGGCCCAGTGGTCGAGTGCCCCTGAGTTCAATCCCCGGTACTACAAAAAAATAAAATAAAATTAAAAATAAAGAAATAAATATGCAATATGTTGGTTCAGAGTAAAAGAATTAATACTTGAAAAATAATTTTAAAAAGCTACGGCACAATTTATTTAAAAATTAGATAATATAAATGAAAAAAGAACATATATCTGTGTAACTGAAGATAAAAATATTATGAACTTTATGCCAATATATTAAAAATTTAGTTTAAATGGAAAAATTCCTAGAAAAAATATAACTTACCCAAACTGAATAAAAAAGAAATAGAAAAACTGAAGAAATTAACCAATAGTTTAATAGCTCCCACAAAGAAAATACCAGTCTGGGTACTTTTACAAACTCTATCAAATATTCAAGGGGCATATAATTTTACACAAACCATTCAAGCATACAGGAAAAAAAAAAAAGATCTAAAAGTTTATACATACCTGTTTCATCAAATGATGGTACTTTTTCCACTCTGAGAGTTTGTGATCCCTGTCCTTCTTTCTGAACATTTGTAGAGTACAACTTTGCTTGACTCAGTGCACAAATATGCGGGTGACTATAGGGACCCATGTATGCAAAACTTCCAGCTGTCACTAAATTCTGCCATTCTAAAAGAAAAAAATATATATCTTAATTTCAAACCAACTCCCAGGTGCACAATTAACAAGCTACCTTCACTGGAGGTATCTCCCTAGGTATACAGGCACATTTTGTAAAGAAAAAAATACATTTAGCCGGGCGCGGTGGCGCACGCCTGTAACCCCAGCACTTTGGGAGGCTGAGGCAGGAGGATCGCGAGTTCAAAGCCAGCCTCAGCAATGGCGAGGCACTTAGCAACTCAGTGAGACCCTGTCTCTAAATAAAATACAAAAAAGGGCTGGGGATGTGACCCAGTGGTTGAGTGCCCCTGAGTTCAATCCCTGGTACCAAAAAAAAAAAAAAAAAAAAAAAACATTTAAATTTTTTTCCTCTAATTTGTAAATTTATGTGGCAACTTTAAAAAACACTTAAAATCAAAATATTCATATTTGAGTATTCTGGGAAAAGTATCTATCTAGACAGATACTCTTTTTTTGTATGCTGGTTGCATACTAAAAAAAAGTTGGCATAAAGTTTTTTTCAAAATAGAGGACTACAGAGGGGGGCAGGGGGGCAGGAGGGCTTCCTACTCAAAATTATTCCCTGCCCTCTTTTCACCTGCTGGAGATTTATTCATTTTTCATTTCAAAATTGATAAGTAAGTTACATTAATTAATTATATACATTAATTAATTCAGTCACTTATTTCTAATCAGATAATTAGATCAACATTTGGTGAGATGTCTCTGTACATGGAAATTTTAATTGAGGAAAGAATAGAAGACTAATTATGAAGCGCTTCAATTGCTGCAACTGGGTTGACTGTGGGCTTTGCAGGGCTAAAGGAGAATATATTCTAAAGTTATAGAAAAGTAATGTCTTTACATTCCAGCGACTCTCTTTTTTACTATGAGTACTTAAAATTCCCCTTTTAGAAACAACTCAAAAATTCTGTCTAGATACAATTCATATTTTTTGAAGTTTTAGATAAAATCAAACTGTAATATAGATAATCTAGTTTTTCTAAGTGGAGGGTTGAACATTTCAGAATTGAAATTTTTCTAACTTCTTAATAATAATCATCTAAAAATCTTAATTCATGTATATGTTTATGCAAATATATGCCTTCTGAAATAAATAAAAACTTTTTCTTAAAAGCACAGAGAGTACATTAGAAATACAGCTTATTGTGAATGCTGAAGATAATTTAAAGAGCACAAGAGACATAAGGCAACATTATTGACTCAAGTTTTAGGCTTGGAATTTATTTTCTTGGAAATTTATTGGCAAATTGCTAAAGGTCCAGTATATTTTTAGCCATTTGCATCTATTTCTTAAACAATGAGTAAAGAAAATATAACTATGGAAGATTCCTGCACAAAGACATGTAACCAGCTAGCAAAATTAACTAGTGAAGCAAGAGCTAAAGAAATCTCCTAAGAAACCCAAACTCTAGGAAAGCATCTTCTTCACTGGGGATGCTGGCATTCTGACTTTTCAGTCCTACTCAAAATAACTGTTCATCAATAAGGACTATATGGCCCCAACACTTTTTCTCATCCATTAATGAAATACTTTATAGAGAGTTTGTGCTAAGGTGTTTAAAGAGGGATTACTCCACAGCCTAAAAAAAATCCTTCCTCAGAAGATGACTTTTTTTCTATGACTTGATACTAGAGTTTTTCAATATTAGTTTTTAAAACATTTTGTTAAAGTCCAAACATACACAAAGATAATAAAAACAGTACAATAAACTTTCCCATACTTGTTACCTACTTTCAACAATTATCAACTCATGGACAATCTTGCCACATGTCTAATTGCACCAATATCTACATACTACCATATTAAATTGAAGCAAATTTCAAATAGCAAATAATTTCATTCATAAATACATATATATATATATGAGGCATATTAAGATGTCTTTTAATTATCTTTAAAGTTGCAGAATGTCCTTTTTTTTTGCGGGGGGGGGGGCAGGGATTGAATTTAGGGGCACTTGGCCACTGAGCCACATATCCAGCCCTGTTTTGCATTTTTAGAGACAGTGTCTCACTGAGTTGCTTGTCACCTCACTTTTGCTGAGGCTGGCTTTGAACTTGCTATCCTCCTGTCTCAGCCTTTTGAGCCACTGGAATTACACTGTAGGAGTACGCCATGGCGCCCAGTAGAATGTTTTTTTTTTTTTTTTTTAACTGAACTTTTTTATGTTGAACCAGTTGTCTTTGATTTTTGTCCTGGTAGTTTCTTAGAATTCAGATCTTGGTGACTGAACTCCTAAGGTGGTGTTTAACTTATTCAATATATTTTAATCCATTTCAATCATTATTGGGAGTAATGCTAAAATTGTCCCATCCTTGGCCAGTAGGGGTCTCTTCAAATCTTTTTTTAAACTAGTAATCTTAACTTCCTAATGAACTGTTCTGAAAGTTCTTAATTTTACCCTCAGTAGAAATTCATCAACCTTAAAAGTATACATTTGGCATCAAGACACAAAACTGCTTATATTTTATAAAACTATACAGGACCATATAAGACTCAAGTTAGTAAGTAAACAGCAGCAGCAGCAGAAACAATCATTTGTTGAAAGAATTATGAATTCATTAATTCTAGCAGGCAGTAATGTAGTGAAAAATACAACCCACTATTATTGCCCTTTCTTCAAGGTGACATCTAAAATAAGCTACGCATGGAATATCAGTCCTTAGTTTGGCACTTAGTATTCTACCAACCTGGACAAGGCCTTTCTTATTGCTGTATTGTAAGGGCTGTTTTTCATAAAGATTGTGAAATATCAGTCTAGTCACAAACATCACTGGTCATTCACAACAATTCTCTGCTTTTATTTTACTATTATCTCATCCATAGCTCCTGATGACTACTGCTACTAATCACCAGTTGTCCTCTCTTTCCAGTCTGGTTTATCACCCATCAATTACTACAGCTTTCAGAAAAAAATCTGGCCTTTGTGTTAGACTGCAAACAACAACAAAAAGAAAGTCCTTTTATCCCAAACTGACAATCTATGGTATATGTTGATTCTGCAGAGACACTTGCTAAAAACAAACAAAAAGATTGCTTGGTGTTTGAGCTTATTTCTGGCTAATTTCAAGACAAGAATCAAGCTTGTAGCCTATTTGTTTTCCAGATGACAATCTCCTTACTGAAGAAAACTGGTTCAGTAGTTTTTTTTACCCAAAATTTTGAAAGCACTGACATATAAAAGTTAAATAACTGTTATAATTATTATTAAAGAGGTTACTAATTGTGAATTTAAAATACACACAGAATGCAAAGACTATTCTTCATGGTATTATTTATCAGAGAAAAGAAACAGAAACAACTTAAATGTTCCCTAGCAGAAGAATGATCACATTATGGCAGGTCCCTGTATTTTCATTAAAAACTTCTAATAAGAAGGAAAAAAAGCAAGAGACTAACACACTATGATTTTGACTACTAAAGATGTGACGAGTAAAATATCTTGATTATGTATAACTTTTACTTTATACCTTCTACTTTTCTGTACTGAAAAAATGTCTACAGTAATAAACTAAAAATATATCCATTACTAAATTATCTAGAACTTCTTCAAAGTCTTAATAACAACATCATAACATTTTTTTGTTTTGGTACCGGGGATTGAATTCAGGGGCACTTGACCACTGAACCACATCCCCAGCCCTTTTTTGTATTTTATTACAGACAGGGTCTCACTGAGTTGCTAAGTGCCTTGCCATTGCTGAGCCTGGCTTTGAACTCATGATCCTCCTGCCTCAGGCTCCCAAGTGCTGGGATTACAGGTGTGCGCCACCGCGCCTGGCTGATCATCATAACATAATACAGTCTATGTAATATTAACACACTGACTGTCTCTATTTTACTTTTGTCCTTTCAGCTAGCCAAAACTGCAAAAAACTCCTGCTTACTCACCCAGCAAACAAAACTGTGACCTTAGAGCAGTTCAGTCTTGAGGACTGACTGATGTGAGTTCTCTAGGACAGAGTAAGGAACAGGTCATCTTTTTTTTGAGTAAGGAAACAACACATGATGCTAACAAATTCCTGCACTGCATCTTGGCATGCATTGCTATTACCTTGCTTAATTCTTATTGACATTTGCTTAGAAAAAGTAAAAACAATAAAAAGCATCTAACATTGAAGATTTACCAAGTACCATACATTGTGCTAAAGGCTTTTTAACATACTATTAATTTAATTTTTCAAAACATATCTCAAATCTATTTCTCTCCATCTTCATTGCTAACTAGCATGGTCCTAATATAACCCTGCTTGCCTCAATAACTTAATAGTCCCCTAATCATCTCTATCCATACTCCTTCTTTTCCAATCCATTCTTCACCCAGTAGTCACAGTGTATTTTTATAACATTGCCTTTTGTTTTTAAACCCGTGGCCTAAAAGGGTCTAACAACTCTCGAATTTCATTTCATCCCACCTACCTTACCCCAGGCACAGCAGATTTCTTTTTGCTCCAGAATACTACTCATAGTTCCACCACTTTGCTTTCTGGGCTGCTCACTCCCCTAGATCTTAACCTGGCTTGCTCATTTTCATCTTTCATGAAATGAAAAGTCTAAGGTCAGCACTAATGAAATGGCCCCTCCTGGCTACTTTCTAGTACATCACTCTGCTTTTTTTCTTTTACAGCACTTTAGATATGACTTCTTATTTTGGGTATTTGACCAATAAAGATGGAAATTGTCTGTCTTGTTCAGGACTAAACTACCTACAACAACAATGCCTGGCATCTCTCTGCAGAATGATCCCCACTCACAAATACCCTACAGGGCACATACTAGAGTGTTTCACTTTATATCTAAGAAACTTGTCCTACAGAGAATTGCAGGAGCCCTGTTTGGGGATTGACTTGAATTGCAGTTGACTATGAGCCGTGGAGATTTGGCCATTGTCGCCACCCGTAGTCTCACGGGATTTGTTGCGGGATCTCGAGTGACTTGGCCGAAATTGCTGATCGGGTCAGCGCCATTTATATCTTTACATAGTTGTATATATACGGAAAGATCCTTTTTAGTTCTCCATGGCCTGATGGCTGCTTGGCACCATTTATTTGCATTTTCATAAGCTAATTGAACAACTAATGGCATAGCTTGGTCAACATCTGCAAACACACTACCTGCAGTTCTCAAAAGTCGATCAGCAAAGTCGGCATACGGCTCATTAGGTCCTTGAATCACTTTTGACAAGCTAC
The DNA here is from genome assembly GCA_025594165.1 of Tamias sibiricus. NCBI lineage: Eukaryota > Metazoa > Chordata > Mammalia > Rodentia > Sciuridae > Tamias > Tamias sibiricus. The sequence goes on along the minus strand of CM046665.1, from coordinate 35,843,521 downwards.
CTTGTAGATCCCCAGGTCCTTGTACAGTTTTCCATGCCTCTAAGGCAGCTGCATTTATCTGAGCATATATATCTGGGTCATAATCTGTTTGAGCCTGTAAGTCTGCGAATTGCCCTTCTCCTGTGAGCATGTCTATATTATAGTTTTCAAACCCTGCAGCCGCGTTTCTTTTAGCCGTTTCTATACAAAGTTCTTGGAATTGCGATCGCCAAACCAAGAATTGCCCCCCGCTTAATGTTGCTTTACATAGACTTTTCCAGTCTGAGGGGGTTAAGCTAAAGGTGTTAAGGGACTCCAGCATACTCAACGTGAAAGGAGCTTGGGGCCCATAAGTCATTACTGCCTCTTTGAGATTTTTTTATTGTTTTGAAATCTACTGACTGATGGACACTCTGTCCATTTTTCTTTTCAAACGCTGGCGGTTCCCAATGTATCTGTGAGTTGTCCTCGAGAGCGCATAAGCGATCAGAAAGACTTTTTATTTCTGTTTCTAGGGTATGCAAATGCCTAGTAATACCCTTCATATTTTCTGTAATGGATTCCACCCATGGGGGAGTAGAGGACACAAGTGACTCCTCTGCCTGACGGACCTTTTTCTCGGTCTTTTTAAATTTCTTTTTCCTCATTTTCTCAGGATCACTTTTACTAGATTCCTCACCACTGCTAATTTCACTGACAGCAATATCCTGAGGCCCAGGTTCCAGTGAGAGCAAGTATCCTTCAGCTTTCGCCAATAACTCCCGAATAGCTTTAATAGCTTGGATTTTTGTCATTTTTGGGTCTTTTCTAATACTCTCTTTACTGGTCTCAGTTGGCCCAGTGGAATCTACACTTTTTTGATCACTTTCACTTTTGTCTATATACTCCTCACTGAGAACAGAGTCAGGTATATCAAGGAGTCTTTGCATAGCCTCTATCACTTGGGATTCAGTTATATTCGAACCCATCTTTAGAGACCTTTCAGTTCTTACCTGTCCGCTCCGAAGTTCCCCGTACGGGCCGCCACCTGTTGCTGCCTGAAGCGCTTGGAGCAACGGAGCCGCGGGAAAAACTTCAGAAGCAAACTGGAGACAAACAGCTTTTTATTCTGATAACTTTTCTCTCTGGTTCTAACAACGACTAACACACGCCAAAACACACCCTAAAAATGGCGCTGACCCGATCAGCAATTTCGGCCAAGTCACTCGAGATCCCGCAACAAATCCCGTGAGACTACGGGTGGCGACAATGGCCAAATCTCCACGGCTCATAGTCAACTGCAATTCAAGTCAATCCCCAAACAGGGCTCCTGCAGAGAATCATGCTGTAAGCCTGTCAAAATGGACTTTTATAACTATAAACATTCTCAGTTATTTAAAGAGGCTGAGGATAAAGGATGAAATTTAAATTCTCAAACTACTTTTCTTTGGAAACGAATACCAGCAGATTAGAAATGGAAAACATGCAAAGGTTTAATTACTATTTTTTTACTTTAAAATTACATTTTTATTAATCTCAGATTTAAGTAAAACTATATTTCTATTAATTTGATACACAGTAAAGAAGCATCTTCCCATCTCAATTTTTTTGTCAATAAGGCAAGGTATAAACAGGTGTAAGAATAAATATGTGGGGGCTGTAGCTCAGTGGCAGAGCACTTGCCTAGCATGTGTGATGCACTAGGTTTGATCCTTAGCACCACATAAACAACTAAAATAAAGGCATTCTGTCCATCTACAACTACAAAAAAAATTTTTAAAGAAAGGATAAATATGTGCTTTGTATAATGCCAAAGGAACTTTTCTTTTAAAAAAGATTTTTTTAATTTTTACAGAAAATAAGTAACAGTTTTATTATTTAGAAGTATATGTTTACTGTAGATCAAATGAAAAAAAGACGACAAAAGTATTTTTTGGAGAAACTCACTGTTAGTATTGTAGTATATATTTGTACTGTATTTTTTTCCTACAGCTTTACCTATTAATATATCCCCCCCTGTTTTTGGTACCAAGGATTGAACCCAGGGGCATTTAACCACTGAGCAACATCCCCAGCCCTTTTTTATATTTAAAAATTAGGAATAGGGTCTCACTGAGTTGCTTAGGGGCTCACTAGGTTGCTGAGGCTGGCTTTAAACTTACCATCCTCCTGCCTCAGCCTCCCAAGCCACTGAAACTATAAGTGTGTGCCACCACACCCAGCCATGTTGCTTTTTTAAAAAAGAATGGTTGCATATATGACCAGCCTATCATAAAATGCACCATAACATATTTGAGTTTTCAACTTTTCCTTTTTTTGAAGAACTTGGGATTGAACCCAGGGTCTCATGCATGCTAGGCCAGTGCTATACCGCAGGTATACCTCCAACCTTCCAACTCAATTCTTAACACTGAGTAAGTTACCATTTATTATTACAACAATGAACTTCTGTGCACATTTTAACATGTATCTGAGTTTTAAAAAACAACTTAGTTCCATACATGAATTTACTTTATGGTATAAACCCAGGGGAGTATGCTAGTCAAGTGCCCTATCACTGAGACACATCCCCAGTCCTGTATTCTTTAGATCTTTTAAAGTAGGAATAGCTTGGGTAGAGGGCACAGACCTTTTTATACAAAAAATAAACACTATTCAACTATATGTTGCCAATCCAGTATTAAGAGAGCTCCTATTTCATCACATCTTCAGTATGGGCTATCATTATGAAAAAAAGCTTAGCCAATAAAAGATAACTAGTAAGTAGTAAATTCTTCAAAGGTATATGTCTACATTTTTCAGTGTATGGAGCATTTGTGCATTCCTATTGGCCAATGAAACTTTTCTACTGATTTATTATTTCCTTTGACCATTTTTTTTTTATTGGAATGTTCACAAGTTTCCTTTCTTTTCTTTTCTTTTCTTTTGGAACCAGGGATTAAACTCAGGGGTGCTTAACCACTGAACCACATCCCCAGTCCTTTTTATTTTTAATTTTGAGACAGGGTCTTACTAAGTTGCTGAGGATGGCTTTGAACTTGTGGATCCTCCAGCATTAGCCTCCCAAGCAGCTGGGATTAAAAGTGTGCACCACCATGCTCAGCTGTAAAAAATTCTTATAAATTAGGGATATTAACTCAAGAACTACACTATAACAATAGTCTCTGTGTATTGAGCATTTAAAGTGTTTTTGGATTCCCCCACCACCCCCTAAAAAAAAAAGATTCTTCAAATAGTCTATTCTTCTCACAGTCATCCAATTCAAATAGTACTTTTTCCCAACGGTTTTTAAATTTGATTATAATTATGGTTCCCTTTTTAAAAATGTTTCAGTATTAAACTAAATTCCCACAAACATGGTTTTAAAATCCAGTGTTTTCAACACACTTTAATTGTTGTTGTAGTAATAAACATTTCAAACAACTTTGCAAAGTCATCATCTTAACTAGTTAGAGAGGTAATTATTATCTGTGTTTTGCAGATGGATGAGACAAAGCGCGCACATAATTACCAGCTAAAGAGAACAGGGATTTCGAATTACACTATTTCAATTTTTTACCAACACTAAGTTTAGACTAAATTTAACAACCAGTAAATGTAATTTCATTGTAAAATGCCAAAACTGTTTGATTAATAGAAACAATTACTTGAGGATTTTTGGAGTATAGTGTATATATAACCAGATGATTCATTATGTTCATTAGAGAGTCATCTATATTGTCACTATGGAAAAACTCAATAGTTACACTTTTCTATCACAACCAAGATGCACCAAGAACAATACTGTTAAATTAAATCCGTTTAAGGGCTAGGGCTGTAGCTCAGTGGTGGAGCGCTTGCCTAGCATGTGTGAGGTACTGGGTTCGATCTCCAGAACCACATAAAAATAAATACATTATAAAGCATTCTGTCCATCTACAACTACAAAATAATCAAAATAAATAAGTAAATCCGTTTAAGATTTTAAGAACCAGGTTTTACATTTATTACAAATACAAGACAAATACATTCTAATTTATTTGCACAGCATACAACTTACGCCAATTAAGAACCTGAATTATTGCGACTTCCACCTTCTATTAGAAGGTCTCAAGCATACTATCTATTTATCAAACATGATTTTTTAAAAGTGTTTTTGTAAATAATCCTTGCATTCCTAAGTATCTGGAGAAATCTATTAGGGACAAATTTAGTTCTATCTTCTCCCTCAGGGATCCCATCTGTTCCTGGTATCAAGCTACTGTAAAACAGGGTATGCCTGATTGATCACAAGCTCAATGTTCTTTTGAAACCTCTCTTAACAACTTAAATTTCAGTCAGGAAAAAATCTGAACCACCTTTTCCTTCTCCTGGGTTACTGCTCCAGGAAACACTTCACCAATGGGACTGTTCGATGAACTAAGAGTTCTTTTGTTTTGCGGTCCAAAACGGGATTCATTCAATGCCTGTGGGATGCCCTCATACTTAGTCCGTAATGTTGTGTGACACCCCCCACTTCTCTTTCAGGAAATTTAAGAAAACAAGTTGAGAGCAGCGAAAGAAATCTCTCAGTCAAAAGTGCTAAGGGAAGGGGAGTTCGTAGCTCAAAAAGCTCAGGAACTCTGCGGATCCGCCATTTCCGACTGACTAAGGGCTCATCGCCCAACACCACGAAGCAGCGCACGTTAAGGTTTTGTTTAGTACAAAGTGGTCAGCTTCAGGGGCGTAACCCCGCCGGCCTGGGCTGCAGGCAGCACCGGGATCAGGGGTACCAGTCATGACCCTTGCGGGATGGGCAGGCTGACCCGTAAAGGCGGAGTCCGGAAAGGAAGGTTCTGGGGTTGGGAAAGGGCAAGGTGACCATTGCCCCAAGTGACGCGCAGAGCGCTAAGTCCGGTCCGGCCCGCGGAACCAGCAGCCAGCGCGGGACACTCACCCTGGCGGTCGCTGGAGCCGCGGGCCGCTGCTGTGCAGCGCAGATGAAGCCGGCCGAAGGAGGGCCAGCTACATCTGTAGGCCGCAGCGGCGGCGGCCAAGCCCGGTAACATCCTGGCGGGGCAGAGGCCCCTACTCGGACACCGCCTCCTGCCTCCGCGCCGCCGCCAGCACCAACTGCCTCCATAGACTGGATACCAGCAAACACGGATGCCTGCGCCGCCAAAGGCGGCCTCAACGACCCGGAAATTGTAAAGCTATTTAGTGACGCCTGCTGTGGAGACAGCGGAAGTGATGTAACGCGCTAAGCGCGAATCGCGAGCCTTCCCTGTGTAAACCCCGCGGGGGAGGGCGTGGCGGTCGGTGGAAGTGGGCGTCGCCCTGTCTTCTCGCACCAGTACTTTTGCTTGCACTGGGCTGGAAAACATCCCTCCGCTTGTTTGTGTTTTGGTGGCCTCGACAACCCTGGGAGAAGTAACGGCCTTTGGGAACGATGCCTACTTCTTTCTTCAACTTTTTTTTTTTTTTTAATCTGGGCTTTGAAGTCTGAGCCATGGCGTTGGAAACGGGAGGAAAGGTGCGAAGACCTCAGTACTGCCCTCAGAAGTCCTCGACTTAATGGTACTTCGTTCTCCTTGTAAAACCATATGTAACCAACCTATAACTGGTGTCATTATTCTCTACTCGTTGCCAAGTGTACTTTTCTTCAAAACGCTTACCACTATTTGAAATTATGTGTTTATTATTTTGCTTTCTGTCTCCTAGAATAGAAAATAAGCACCATGATACTGGAATTCTTTATCCTACATTGCTGATTCCAAGCGGCTAAAACAGTGCCTGGCACAAATTGAATGGAATGCATGACGGTTTGTTTTAATCTGAGTGGCTCAACTTATTACTACAAAATAACTACTTAGAGAGGAAATTAATATGTTCCTAGTTTGAAGAGAATCAACATAGTCTTTTATACGAATTAAGTATGACCAGGTGAATGAGTAAATCATTACAAGAATGGAAAGCAAATATAACAAGAAATTCAACTTTATAACCTGTGTGTGGCCCACCCCTATAACTCCAACAACTCGGGAAGCTGAGACAGGATGATCACAAGTTCGAGGTCAGCCTCAGCAATTTAGAGGGGCCCGGTCTCAAAGTAAAATAAATAAATAAATAAAAAGGGCTGGGGATGTAGTTCACTGGTAAGTGCCCCTGGGCTAAATCCTCGATACAAAAAAAAATTATTTTTCAACTTTATGATAAAAAAAAATACACAAAGGCTTCTAACTTTAATGTATGTAAAATATTCATTAACACTTATGAATAATTCTTTCTGAACAAAACTAACCTAATGCTTTGCATTGTTAAAGTGGTCCTGGTTTCCACTGCCATTTTAATGATCAAAGTAAATGCTTAAGTTTTGTGCAATGGGATTTTTATTCTTTTTAATCTAGTTTCTAATCTTAGAGGAATATTCTTACTTTTGTGATAAGAAACTTTTAAAATACATTTTGTGTAGGTGCTAAAATAATTTTAATAATGGCCATGTGATGTGAATAACATAATGTTGATATATAGTAAATTTTCACCATGTGTTTTTTCCTACCCTCTTTTTTTTTTTTTTTTTTTTTTTTTTTTTGTACCAGTGATTGAACTTAGGTGCACTCAACCACTGAGCCACATTCCCAGGCCTATTTTGTATTTTTTTTAATTCTAATTTGTTATACATGTTTGCAGAGTACATTTCATTTCATATTACATATACAGCACAATTTTTCAAGTTGCTGGCTTTATATAAAGTATTTTTACAACAATTGTGTCTTCATACATGTATTTAGGGTAATCATGGATAACTCAGTCTGCTATTATTCTGATCCCCTTGTGCCCCCCCCCCCCGCTTTGTTCTATTGAAAGTTCTTTCATTCCTCTCATCCCCACTCCCTTGCCTTTATAAGTTAGTATCTTCATATCAAAGAGATCATTGGACCTTTGGTTTTTTGGGATTGGCTAACTTCACTTAGCATCATTTTCTCCAACTCCATCCATTTACCTGCAAATGCCATGATCTTTTAGTCCTATTTTGTATTTTATTTAGAGACAGGGTCTCACTGAATTGCTTAGTGTGTGGCCACTGATGAGGCTGGCTTTGAACTTGGAATCCTGCCTCAGCTTCCTGAGCTGCTGGGATTTTAGGCATACGCCACCACACCAGGCTTCACCCTCCTTTTTCAGGCAGGTGTAACTTGATGTAGACAATCTTTACAAACCTCCAATAGCCTTGATTTGCCAAATAAGTTTGAAAAATAATGGATCATGTTGTTATCTTGTTTAACCCTCCACAAGGCTGGATTGAAATGCTTCTATATTGCTCTTTATACCCACATCATCATATACTTGTTCTGATGGATAGCCTTCAAAATTTTCCCAAGTGTTGAAAATTAATGGCAGTTTGAGAGTTCCTTAGGAAATTTTCCTTTTAATTCTTTGAGAAATCCCATCCTAAGATATTTTACTTTTATGCTCCCTGACACACATTCAGCAGTTGTCTAGATGTATTAAACAGGTAAGATTCCAGCATCATAGAGCTTATTTTCTGTTGGAGGAGGAAACAAGTTTTTTTTTTTTTTTGTTTTGGGGGGGGATAATAGGGATTGAACCCAGGGGTGCATAACCACTGAGCTACATCCCCAGCCCTTCACTTTTTTGAGAAAGGGTCTCACTAAGTCCTTAGGGCCTTGCTAAGTTCCTGAGGTTGGCTTTGAACTTGCAATCTTCCTGCCTCAGTCTCCCAAGCCTCTGGAATTACAGGCTGTGCCACTGTGCCCAGCTGATACAGAAAATTTAAACACATATTTTAAAATAATGACAGTAATAGCAACATTAATTATTTACTGATTGCTTGATCCTTTAGGTCCATTACACTCTTTCTAATACTTTATCAAATTCTTGATGAAGAAACTAAATCACAAAGATCCTTCTCGTAAGCACCACTCTACTTTAGAGTCAGTGGGTACTGTTCTTTCAAAAATTTGAATGACAATGTGGTCTCATTTTTTTTCTAGAATGTAGATGAAGAGTGAGAATTTCCCCAGATTCTCTTAAACATCATTTTATGTGTGATCAATGTAATTTTAGTTTGTATGAGTTTCATGAAGATTCCTGATATAAATAGATGCCTAAATATAGGCAACTGTTATATCAGATAAAAGGAAACAGATGCAGGAAAGAGATCAAGTGTCATTTTGATTTCCATACACCATAACTCCTGCAAAGTTCTCCATTAACTCTCAAGTCCCAACATTTTTCAGAAACTTGCTTCTAAAAGTTGACTATTCCTTGGTTTCATCCTGTTGATAGCTTTGGGGAAATGTTGACTCACATCATGAGACGAACTTGGCTAGTAACCTGGAAAACTGACTTAGATATCCATTATAAAATAAATCCAGTGGCTCTATCCTACGGCACATCAAGAACACAAGTTTAACTTTAACACAGATATATTAGTTGCCATCATGTTCTTTTTCCTCAGGCAAAAGAAGGAGCTGTCCCATGAGAACACCTTTATTCAAAACATGTGGATAAAAATGATAATCATCTGGCCACACCAAGAGTGTCACACTCTGCTGTGTAATCATGGTCAGAAATAAAGTGGATATGCACAGACACATTTTGCACATATAGGCAAACCTCTCCTGCATAAATAAAGGAAGTAAAATTTGGAGTTGATATGGTTTCAGACCAGGTTGCTAATCCTACCTTTCATTTTCCAGAAGTTGAGATATTTTTTCCCCTATTTCATTAAGCAAGAATGTGATAGGGGAAAAAAAAAAAAAAAAAGAAGAAGAAGAAGAAGAAGAAGAAGGTTCTCCACCTCTGTTCTAAGTTGCTTGTGGGGTTTTTTTTTTGGTCACAATTTTTTATGTGAAATACACACACACACACACACACACACACACTTTGTTCAGAAGTTAGTGAATAAGATTGGCATTACAGTTGGGAAAAGAGTTACTAAATACTCTTGGGGGCAAAAGAAACTGAACAGTTGGGTAATATTTATCTTCATGAGAAACAAAGCTGGGGACAGAACATGGAGATTTGGTACTTCCCTAGAAGGCAATATTTGTGGAGTCATTTCCTTCTCTGAAACCACAATCAGGAACACCAAGAGAAATTCTAATTCAATGTTTTTTATAATTTAATTTTTTGTCGAGGTATATGCAAAAGATGCAATTCTTTTTTATATATTTTATTTATTTGCTTTAGTTGTACACAATGCATTTATTTGTATGTGGTGCTGAGGATCGAACCCGGGGCGTGCACATGCTAGGCGAGCATTCTACTGCTGAGCCACAACCCCAGCCCAAAAGATGCAATTCTCAAGGGCACACATTTTCACTAGTGAACAAAACTATGAGGAACACTAGAATGGCCAATGGGGAAGGAGGGGAAGGGAGGAGGGCAAAAGGGTGAATGAAAAAAAAAAAAAAGATGGTAGAATGAGATGGATATCATTATCCTAAGTGCATGTATGAAGTCACGAATGGTGTGAATATACTTTGCATACAACCAGAGATTTGTAAAAAAGTGTTCTATATGTGTAATATGAAATGTAATGCATTCTGCTGTCATTTATAACATCTTAGAATAATAAATAAATAAATAAAACTATGAAACCAGTACCCAGCATTGCCAGCTTCCCAGAAGCCTTTCTGGCAATCATTGTCTCCTACCCTGAAAGCATACCATTAATTCTGCTTCTAACAGATTAATTCTGCCTATTTGTGGACTTCGTATGCATGAATTGTATTCTACATACACTCTGGGTTTGGCTTCTTTGTCTCAACATTGGGTTTGTGGGATTCATCTATATTGTGTTTTTTATTTTTGCTAGAATAGGATTCCATTCTATGAATATCCTACAATTTGTCCATTCTACCACTGATGAGCATTTTGGTGATTTCCAATTTAGGGCCATTAACAAATTATGTTGCATTTCTTCTAATGGATACATTCTTAGAACCATAATTACTGGATCACAGAGAAATTCACACTTCTAGCTTTAGCAGTTACTAACAGTTTTCCAGAGTGCTTTTATCTGTTCATACTCCCAACAGCAAATTCTGAAAGTTCTGTTTGCTCACAAATGCATCAACATTTGTTAGACTTTCTTATTTTAATTACTGTGGTGAATTTGTAATGACATGGTATTGTGATTTTAATTTGCATTTCCCTGATGATAAATGAAGTTGGACACCTTTTAAAAAACAAATATTGGCCTTTTGGATCTCCTCTTCATATTCTAGTCAAGACTCTTGCCCACATTTCTTTTTGGTGTGTTGTTCACCTTAAGGGCTCTTTATGTATTCTAAAAGCAAGTTCTTCATTGGATATATGTATCACAACATCTCTTTACTCTGGATGATGGTTTTTGTTTGTTTGCAGAACTGAGAATGGAACGCAGGGCCTCATGCAAGCTAAACTAGTGCTTTACCACCGAGCTACACCCCAGCCCTCTGAATAGTCTTAAAAAAAGAAGTGCTTAGTGTTAAATTTTCATTAATAGTTAATACTTTCTGTTTTGTTTACAATATTTATAACTATCACATGGTACTAGTAGAGTTTTTATATCTTCAAGACAAAAAGACTGGTGTCAGGTGTGTTGGCTCCTGTCTGTAATCCCAGGAACTCAGGAGGTAGAGGCAGGAGGATCCCAAGTTCAAAGCCAGCCTCAGCAACTCAGTGATATCCTGTCTCAAAAAATAAAAATTTTAATTTTTTTAAAAAAGCTGGGGTGGGAATGTGGCATAGTGGTTAAGCACCCCTGAGTCCAATCCCTGGTACCTAAAAAAAAAAACAAGAAAGAAACTTGCAAGCCTGCCCCTATGCTATGAATCTGGAGGGATTTTTTTGAGCACTGGGGAGAAATAAGACTAAAGAGAATTTCTATGGTATACCAACTATGGATCCTACCTGATCCTACAGATCTCAACTGGGATCAGAGAATAAATAAGACTGAGGCCTACAGTCTTGCTATAGAACAAAGCACAGGGCCAGAGGTGTGTATGTATCAGAAGAATAATGTTCACTACTGCCAGTAAGGAGTCAGCTGACAGATACAAGTCTTGTAAGGGGGCTGCTTTGGGTTTGAGTTTCTCCTCATGAAGCCTGCTAGGATACCCATGCCTCTTCACTAGAGTTAAACTAAATAAGCTACAATGACCTACACAAAGGGGACAGCCACCTTATCACAGTCGGGTCCTTAAGGTATTATTGCCTGTTTTCCTTCCTGAGCCTCCTGACCTCACCATTAAAAGAGCAGGCATGTGAAAGAGAGGTGTGTGCAAAGGAAGCTGGAACACAGATCCAGTTTTCCCCAGATGGTAGTTGAAATTTTTTTTAACTAAATATGAGATTGTTTTAAATGATTAAGACTAAATTTCAATACCTGAAATGAAAGTTATAGTAACTTAAGGAGGCTGATATCCAGAGGTACTGAAATTGTAAAAAGTTCCAACTATTTAAAACAGATTATGCTTTTTTGAGGGGGAGGCAGGTTTGGGGATTGAACTCAGGGGCACTCGACCACTGAGCAGCATCCTCAGCCCTATTTTGTATTTTACTTAGAGGTAGGGTCTCACTGAATTGCTTAACAACTTTCTTTTGCTGAGGTTGGCTTTGAACTTGCGATCCTCCTGACTCAGCCTCCAGAGCCACTGGGACTACAGTTGCGCCAGCTCATGCTTATGCCTTTATATTTATTTTTTAGTTTTAGGTGGACACATCTTTATTTTTATGTGGTGCTGAGGATCGAAGCCAGTGCCTCATGCATGCTAGGCAAATACTCTACCACTGAGTCACAACCCCAACCTCTGCTTATGCTTTTTTGAATGATTAGGACTTTACTGAGATTTTCAGTAAAACTTGCTACAAATTTTTGTTTTGCCTAACATACAGTAAATACCTTTAGATAGGGATTGTTTCTTCACCTTTTTTAGTTTTCAGTGTATATTATATTGTATATTGTATTGTATATTATATTGTATTGTATATTGTATGATGTATGCAAATGATGGAAGGAATAAAAATTCTAAGAACTACGTAAATGTTTGCACTCTCCTTCACTGAGAGGGATAGGGGTTAAATTTACTTTTGTAACATCAATCCAGCTTCTACTTTAGATAAAAAGACAGCTTCCAAGGCACTTCCACTTCTTTTTCTGATCAACTCTTTTTCCCTCTCAGTAAATATATAAAATTTTTAGGAGAAATTATCTATCCCCTTAAATATTACGACTTCTGACCTACATTCCTGAAAGACTCTCAGCCTCTTACGATCCTTTCCTTTTCTTTTAGGAATCTACACACTCTGTCCCAGCATTCCATTCAGTTTCCTCACCTACCATCTCCTTCCATTTCTCTACAGGTATCCTTACAACCCTCACACTTCTGCCCCTCAGCCTTTCCAGCCTCCCTGCCCCAACTCAAGGCCCCACATCCCCCATGCCCAAACACAGGTTGCTTCTTCAGCAGTGATTCTCAACAAGGGGCAACTTCTGGCAATGTCTGGAGACATTTTTTATTGTCATAGCTGGATGCTACTGGCTTCTAGTGGATAGAGCCCAGAGATACTGCTCAACAGCCTTCAATGCATAGGGCAGCCTCTCACAACAAAGAATTATGTCCCCCAAAATGTCAAGGAGTGCCACTATTGAGAAACCATAACAGTTTGGCACTATTGATCATCAGCTTCCACCAAATGCGTTTGTATATGTGTTTTAGATTTCTGAATCTTCATGTGTATATCTTAATACAGTTTTTCCCACACACCAGCTCTCTCCATGTCTAAAGCCACTTCCCAATATCAGCATCACTGCTGGGAATCAATGAGAAAGGAATAGGAGACAGTATTCCTCATAATTTTTTGTCAAATATTTATCTATACAAGAGGAGGGAGGATAGGAAGGTAAAAAGATAAACAGGGCTAGATTCTTAAGTCTATTCTATTCTTACACTCTTCCAAAGTCATCCTAAAACAAAATCCATCTTCCAGATATTTCAACAGCATGGACACACATCATTACAGCTTCTTTGTTCACGTCAATTTTACTACACTTTTATCCCAATACTTCCAACATTTCTTTTCTTTTCTTTGGGTAGCTTGCCGAAAATACTTTTATCTGACATCAGTCAAAATATAAAAAGATTTCTGTGAATTTTGACACCATTTGCTCTAAAAAATACCTAGGTCTTTAACTTTTTTTGTCTTCTTTTCAAAAAAGTCAAATTGAGGGCTGGGGATATAGCTTACTTGGTATAGTGCTTGCCTCACATGCACAGGCCCTGGGTTCAATCCCCAGCACCACAAAAAAAAAAAAAAAAAAAAAAAGTTGAATTGAGTCAATTCTGGTATTAATTTTAGCTATGTCATATCTACCTTTGGACACAAGCAACTATACAGAAATTTGAATGGGAAGAAAATCTTGTCCCTGCCTTGTTATCTGATTAGGAAGAAGCTAAGCTTGGAAAAGGGAGGCCAAAGCATGGTTTTTAACAAGCAGAAAATATGCCCTTAAAAGTTGAGACAGTCCAATATTTTATAAGCTTTAACACATTTTCTGACAATAGGCTCACACCCTGATTCCCTTTTCATGAATAAAGCATGCGGTTTTTTGTTCATCCCATCCTAGCCAAGGCCTACCAGTCACAATGGAAACTATACTCTAGGCAGTGGGTTTGGGCTTATTACTTACTAAGAGGTCAAATGAATATATGAAACTAGTAGAGAATAAAAGCAAGGTCAAGAATAAAGAAAATAAAAAGGATTAGGGATATAGCTCCAATGGTAGAGTGTTTGCCTAGCAGATGTGAGGTCCTGCCTGAGTTCAATCCCCAGTACGGCCAAAACTGCCAACTAAAAATGGAAAAAAAAATTTTTTTTGAAAGAAGGAATTGGGCACAATAGTTATAGAGGCTTGGTTGGGTCAGGGGAGGCTGAGGCAGGAAGATCACTTGAGCCCAGGAGTTGGAGGCCACCCTGGGCAACACAGGGAGACACTGTCTTTAAAAAAAAAAAAAAGAAAAAAAAAAAAGACATTTTTGAACTATTGTTGCTGTTGGAAACAAATTCTGAATTATGTTTAGTCCTCGAGCTGCAAGTTTTATTTTTAATGATAGAACTTGGTGCCATGGAGGGCATTTATCAGATTTCAGGCCTGCCCAGCATATTTTGAACATACTTTCAATATCTGGAAAATTTCCTACATTCCCCCACAAGGTAGAATGCTGGATCTTGCTTTCCGGGCTCCTCTGCAGCTAGGGCCCATGCATGTGACAGAGGCTCCAACCAACTATCAGAACATCTTTGAGAGGTTTTAATTTGAAAGTAATGAAAAAGCAAGGCATCTCATGGAATATATTCTGGTGAAGGGTTATGAAGCAAATTATACCCAGGTGTCAGGGATGGTAAGGACAGAAGTCTAGGGGAGTGCCCCAGCAACAGCAATGACTGTTCCCAATGGAAACTCAACCATTCTCAGTTATAGCTTCCAAGCCTGATGCTACACTCCTTCCAACATTTAACCACCCAATATCTTTCTAAGAATTCCTCTTATTGAACTGACAGGGAGGGGTTTCAAACATTCAGCTTGTATTTAGTGCCTAATGCGTTCTAGGGAGTGGTTTTTTATAATGAGGTAAACAAAATGATTCTTACCCTAATGAACATTGGTCTGGTGAGAAAGACATGATATTAAAAAAAAAAAAAAAGTATGATAATGCTGATATCTGCTAAGTACTGTAAGACAAGTACTAGAGGAAAAAAAAATAACACAGGGAAGAAAGGCCAGTGTAGAGGTGGAAATGATATGTTTACACAGTGCAGTCCAGAAAGATCTCACCAGGTGACATTATTTTGAATAAATATCTGAAAGAGGTAAAGGAATGAGTCAAATGGATATCAAGGACAACATTCTAGGTTGGAGGAATTGTGTGCCAAAGCAGGAGTCTACTTGGCTTATTCAGAGCACAGCAAGAAACCAGTGTGGCTAGAATGAGAGGGAAAATAGGAGATGATCAAGAGGTGCTTGGAGAGGTGGGGATTGAATTCAGTGCTTTCCTAGCATGTGTATGGCCCTGAATTTGAACCCTGGGGGCACATATAGGGCCACTGCAAGGACTGTGAGAGTAGAAGCCATTGGAAGTTGTTGCTGTTTTCCTTCAGGAGACAGATTCTGGTGTGTGATTTGACAGAATAATTGTGGTTGCTACAACAAACATAGAAACTAGGAAGGGGGGGTGCAAAATCAGAAGAAAGGGTAAAATAAGGAAGCTGTTGCAATACTCTAGGTGAGAAATGAAGATAGTTTGCTCCATGGTGGGAACTAAAGCAGGTGAAAACAGTCTAATACTGAATATATTTTGAAGGTGTAACTGACACAATTTGTAAACAGACTGATTTTGAGACATTCTGATGACTTAATGCTTCTGACAACTAGATTAGCATACATGTTCTCCCTCAGTAATGATAGAAATCCTCTTAAAAGCTCACACTCTCAGATGCATGTAATAAAATATATCATCACTGTGATGAAATCACTTAAAAATATTTTTAGTGCCTACTATGTGCAAGTCATGGTAATGTGGCAACATCAAACATTTTATTTTTTAATGGAACAATGGATGACCTGCTTTATCATCCTAATTCTTTTTTTTTTTTTTTTTTTTTTGGTATTGGGGATTGAACTCTGGTACTCAACCACTGGGCTACATCCCCAGCCCTTTTGCGTATTTTATTAGAGACAGGGTCTCACTGAGTGGCTAAGTGCCTCGCCATTGCCGAGGCTTTGAACTCGCGATCCTCCTGCCTCAGCCTCCCAAGTGCTGGGATTACACCGCGCCCGGCTCTTTTTTTATATTTATTTATGTGGTGCTGAGGATTGAACCCAGTGCTTCAAACATGCAAGGTGAGCGCTCTACCACTGAGCCATAGTTCCAGCCACAAACATTTTAAGTAGCAAGTTTAGAAAGCACTTTAATATTCATTATTTAACTCACAACAACCCTGAGCTTAAGTATAGCCTTTTATAGAAAAGGAGGCTGAGAGCCACAGAAGTAGGTAATTTGCCTCAAGTCACTTACTAGTGAGTAGAAGAGCCAGGCTTGAACACCACTAGACCCTTTAATTCACAGATCAAAGTACCATTTACCACAGATACACTGTAAAGCAGCATTCCATTATCTCCTAAATTTCTCTTTTTTTCTAGTTATATTTTCTACACGTCTATATATGAACACTAAAGTTCATGCTATAGGCTGAATTATGTACACACCCCCCCCAAAGTATAAATTGGAACCCTAACCAATATGACTGTATACAAGATTGAGTCTTTAGGATAAATCAGATTATAATGGTGTCTTAAACCAACAAGAAAAAAACAATCTCTCTCCATGCACATTCACTAAGAAAAGGTCACATGAGCATATAATGAGATGGTAGCTGCCTGCAAACTAAGAAGCCTCAAAATGAAACGTCTCTCACTACCCCCTTGATCTTGTATTTCCCAGGTTCCAGACTGAGGGAGAATAAATTTGTTGTTTAAGTCACCTAGGCTGTGGGATTTTGTTATGGTACCACAAAATGGAAGAGAAAGGTAGTTTAATCGACAGCAAAACAGTCTTATTTTGGCCAAATAAATATACACACATGTGACATCTTCCTTGTGACAAGTGAGCAAAGCTCCTTGTCTGATAAAATAGGGAGAGAAAGCAAGGCATCTTTCCCTCTTCTAGGGAATGATGTAACACAAAAATGGCGCCACAACGGTTAATTTTATCTCCCTATTCTTACTGTGTTTCTGTGTGACCACTAGGGGCTCATAAGTTAGCTATTAAGCATAAATCTGACCATACAAATTTACACTATGGAATCGAGCCAGGAGCTCTATAGCAAATTCTTTAGTACACGAGTAAAACGGGTTTATAATTAGACATTAGGCTTGTAAGTAATGATTAAACTTGTGGCTCTTGCTGTGCCCCATAGTAAAGACTTTTCTAAGTTATAGTTATAAGGCTTTCTTGTGATTGATAAGGATTCTTTTATTTTAAGTAAGTTTAGGATATTAGTTTAAGATATATTGATATAAGTTTTCCATGGTAGAGACCCTTTATATCTGACACTTGATCAAGGGAAAAACACCTGTTAGCCTGACTTCTAAATAATAACTATACTTCCTTCTTTCTAGTTCAAAACAAAGTTATTATAGGAAACAATAGTAAGTTGAGTTCAGTTAAGGTTTAGCTATGATATATTGGAGCAATCTAGCTGTCAGAAATTATGAGTGGACTTACGGGGTTACAGGAATAGGTTTAAGTAAAAGCATGTTTTGTATTACTATACGATTGATCAATGTATGCTTTTTCCTATGTCTTTAGATAGGATTAATCAGTAATATGTACTTAGAACAATATCCTGTTTCCCTCAGAATGTATAACTCTGAAATTCTTTAATGTAACCTCAAAAGCTGTAATGTAAAAGACTGTGCTGTCTGGGCTATAAAAACTCTGGTAAAAAAAGTAAAGTTAGAGTTAAGCCTCCAGACCTGTGTGCTGTGTGGTTTCTCTCTCATCATTTCACCAACTGCTTCCCCCTCCTTACCAGAGCTGCACTCTGGCACACACAAAATCCCTAGACTGTTTAATAATTTCACTTTCAGGTTGTATCATTCAAACCACACAAAGTCCACCAGCCAGTGAGATTAAGTCACTTTTTAATCTATTCAACTTGTTCTAAATGCTATTTACAGCCATGAATGGAACTTAGTTCTAGGCTCTGGGAAGCAATAAGTGGTGGTTATACCATGCTCACCAGATAATCACTGATGACTTCTTTCATATGTGATGTGCTGTAAAAATAAAATATGTGCCAGATTTCAAAGACCATACTAAAAAAAAAATACATTAATAACTTATATACTAATTGCTGTTGAAAATAATATTTTGAGTTACATCTCCAGTCCCTTTTTTACTGTTTTTAATCTGGCTACTAGAGAATTTTAAATCTCATAGGTGGCTGGCATTTGTGCTTTGCATTATATTCCCACTGGACAGTGCTGCCACACAGTCTCTTGGTCCTTTTAATATACTCTTTTCCTTAAAATGTCAGTCCAACTCTCCTTGGATCTTGCCTCCAAAGGATGCTGTCTATCTTTTTGTGCTCCATCTGGTTGACATAGGGGAGGTTTCAAAACTTGCCAAATGTGCCATGAGGCAGAGGGGGAAAGTCCTCACGGGATCTGACTACTTGGTAAAATATCTAATGCAATTAGATTTCTCATTACACTGATATCTTAGGTAACATTTAAAAAACATCCTTCTATTAAGGTAGTCTTCAGAGATTCAACATTTTAGAAAATGGGAGTGGCACGGAAGAAAACCCCATTCCCATCATCCATACCATTAATGATTTGGGACCTGTATCTCCCTATTTTCCAAGTGAAAGCAGATGTTCCTAGCAGTTAAAACATGTTACCCCAGGTCACAGACTCTACATAGTTACTACTGAAGTCTGAGTGCTGATCCTTATTTAATGCTCTTACCATTACATCACAATATCTTGTATGTAACCTCTAAAATTTTAAACTTTCTCTGACAATTCAAAAGTTTAAAACTCCTGGATATAGAGTAACATGATGGGCTGTCATCATTGCAAGTATCAATTATTACTATACATCATTTGGAGAATCACTGTACTTGTTTTCTCTTTGGGACATGAGGACATGGGAAATTATATTACTCAATGGAGCAATCCACAGAACTGTTCTAAATTGGTAATGATGATGATGATAGCCAGAATGCACTGAGTCCTTATATGCAAAACACTATGATAATACTTATCTTAGGTCATTTTATACAAGGTGCTGGTATTATGTCATTTTACAGAGGAGAAACAGACCACAAAACTAAAAAACAACTGAAGCTAGGCCTGTCAGACTTCAGAGCCCTAGAGACAGGCCAGTTTATACTGCCTTAGATGATAAGGTTTTATCTGTGCTTCCTAGAAGCTTCATTTAGGATAAGAATCAGGGAACTCTCAATTTCTAGCATAATTCTCTAATGAAGACAGAATTGTAATTCTGGGCCATATTCTTTACACATTACAGATAAATTGAGCTTTGAGTATTTCATAGACTATTTTTGCCTCCTTATGTATTAATTTGGGATAGTTTAAAGAGTATATTTTGGAGAGGACTTCTTAATCATTTGCTGATCTTGAAGATGTACTTCTGGAGAAAACTTAAAATTATAGAGGTGGATCTGATTTTGCTAAGTAACAGCACTTTTATTTGTCCCCTGCATAAGCTCTGGAATTGTAATGATAAGAAAATCCAAATGTTGACATAAGGTTTTGTACTTAAATGGGAGAAAAAAAAAATTGTATTG
The DNA here is from genome assembly GCA_025594165.1 of Tamias sibiricus. NCBI lineage: Eukaryota > Metazoa > Chordata > Mammalia > Rodentia > Sciuridae > Tamias > Tamias sibiricus. The sequence continues at coordinate 35,824,217 of CM046665.1, read as the reverse complement.
ATAGGTCCAAAGTTTCATTTCTTTGTTTCTGTACGTAGGGGTGCTTAACCACTGAGATCCATCCCCAGCCCTTTTCATCTTTTGAGACAGGGTCTTGCTAAGATACTTAGGGCCTAAGTTGCTGAGGATAGCTTTGAACTTGGTGATCCTCCTGCCTGAGCCTCCCTAGCCTCTGGGATTACAGGCAAGCACCACCAGGCCAGGCTCATTTTTTTGTGTGTGTGTGTGTTGAGGATTGAACCCAGGGCCCCTTACACAATTAACATAAACTTTACCACTAAACTACATCCCCAAGCTTCAATGTTTTCATTCTTTCTCAGAAAGGTATTGACTTATAACGTAGTGTCACAAAATTTAACTGACACTGACATTAAGTATGACTATGGGAGCAGTTCTTTAAAATTTCAAGAGTCCCAGAATCTCTAAAGGTAAAATGAGAACCATAAAAGAATGTAAATTGGGACTGAGGTTGTGGCTCAGTGGTAGAGCACTTGCCTAGCATGTGTGAGGCACTGGGTTCGATTCTCAGCATCACATATAATTAAATAAATAAATAACGGTTCATCGACAACTAAAAATTTTTTTAAAAGAGAATGTAAATTTAGCTTTTAGTGTACAAATACTTTCACATACACTACCTCAAACAAATTGCAGTATAGTTTTCTATGGGCTACATTCTACAAATAAGGAAATTGAGGTCCACGGACATAAAAGAATGTCCAAATACTGGAACTACTATTTGTGGACTTCTGGTGTTATTCCTGATGCTATATACATTTTTAACTCCTTGATAATGTTAATATTTGGGTCATTAATTAGGTCCACAGTGTGTGATTGGCAATGTTAAAAAAAAAAAAAAAAAAAAAAAACTGGGGAGGAGGGGTTGCTGGGGATTTAACCCAGGACCTTGTGCATGCTAAGTACTCTCTCTACCCTCAGCTCTAAAATTTTTTAAATTAAAATGCCTTTATAATAATGAAGTACTTTCCAGTTCAGTCTTTCCAATATTTTTAAGTGCTTTCACTGGCTCATTAACTTATTTTTGGTAGGGCCCCTAAATTCATCTGTATGACATTACCCTTTAGGTTTACTTTCCCTGGGTAATAGTAAATACCTAGTTAAAAACTTGGTCATCTGTTCAAGAGCCTTGATCAACATTCAATAGCAATTTTTAGAAATCTTCAAAAGATTCTGTGTGACTTTATATGTTGACTTACAAGATTTATTAAGTATTTGATTATGGTAACCCTAGCTTGTTTTGCACCCTTTAGATGGCCTTTTTTTGGGGGAGGGGGGTAGTGGATAACTGGGGATTGAACCCAGAGGCACTTTACCACCAAGCCACATCCCTAGCCCTATTTTATTTTGAAACAGGGTCTTGCTAAATTGCTGGGGCTTGCCTTGAACTTGCAATCCTCCTGCTGGGATTATAGGTGTGTGCTGTTGCACATGGCCCTAGTTTGTGTATACACACACACACACACACACACACACACACACACACATTTTTGTACCAGGGATTGAACCCAGGGGTGCTTAATCACTGAGCCACCTCCCCAGCCTTTTTAACTTTTTATCTTGAGACAAGGTCTTGTTTGCCAAGTTGCCTAGGGCCTAAGTACCAGGGCTGGCTTTTTGAACTTGTGATCCTCCTGCTTTAGCCTGCTGAGAAAGAAGCCCCCCCTTTTTTCATATTTTGTTGTAGATGAACACAGAACTCTTATTTACTTATTTATTGTTATGTGGTGTTGAGAATTGAACCCAGTGCCTCAGATGTGCTAAGTCAAGCGCCCTACCACTGAGCCACAACCCTAGCCCAAGAAGCCCTTCTTAACACTGATTAGGTGATTTAATGTAAAAAAAACAACTGGAAATAATATGAATTTGAGCTATGTGTCTTCCCACTGTTCCTGTTTTTTATTATATACAAAATGAATTACTAGGATTGCTTTTCAGAAAACTTGCCACCAGAATGCAGTTTATTTATAATTAAAATACGATTCTACTGTTTTAAAGTTTGAAAAAGAGATAACTATTAATATACAGAAAATAATGATTTTATAAACCTCCTTCAAGCTCTTTTCTGCACTTTAATATAAAGGGTTAAAAGACTTTGTTTCTGAAAGCGTATCAGTTATATATAAGTGTAGCTGCCACAAAACAATTTTAAAGCAAGTATAATAAACATTAAAATAAAAAATAAACCACTCAAGAGTCCTAATAAGTCTCCTAAAAGAAACTGACTTTGATGCAATATTAATAGGCAAAGAAAAAAAAACCCCTCTGGTAAATTATGGGAGATATGTCTAATTGCTTTGAGGAAACTATTTTTATTTCTAGCCATATAACTAAAAATATAAAAGAGCCAAAATAAAATGTTTCCTAAAAATTGTTTCAAATTTTCTTTAAGAAGTTTTTCTTTTTTCTTTTTTTTGCTTTTATTTTGAAATTGAAGACTACCGTCAGGAAATGAACAAATAACATTAATTCAAAAATAAGTAAAATAGCTTGAAAATGAGTTTAGCCTTCTAGCGAAAGTGGTAAAACAGTACTTTCTAAATATTTCAGTAGATTAACTACAATAAACAATGTTTATTACTATACTTAACTGCTAAATATGAACCTGATACTTCAAAATATCAAGAACTACTATTTCAGATCATAGAATCCCTACTACATGATTGTGTCTTTCATGAGTTAATGGTAAAAGACAGACCTATTTTATTCTAGATCACTGCCAGTTTTATTTGTTCTGAGAGACTGTGGTAAGTTACTTCAACGAAATAGTGTTACTATTAGAACTCTAGATAGTAACAATTGTAGAGCTTCAAAGAATTCAAAGAAAAATTAATTCTACAAATTGTTTTTTTAAAAAAGGAAACACATTTAAAAAGTAAAATTGGTAATAAATTTGCCTAAATTCTGCAATCTAATAATTTGAAAATACTTGTTTTAAAGACAATTTAATTTAATGAGAATAATGATTCTAATACTAAATCCTTAAATTTAGTGGCAGAGCCCCCAATTACCCCCCTTGTTTGGTTAACAGCACTCCTTCCTTTTGCAGAACTGACCTGCTCCTTATTGTATTTTTAGTGAGACTGCAAATCAAAACTCCATATTCACACGTTTTCAAGGAAAAGTAACTGGATATTCTGTCTCCTTTAGAATCAAAATGGGCCCGGTACAGTGGTGCATGCCTGTAATCACAGCAACTCAAGAGGCTGAGGCAGGAGTATCCCAAGTTCAAAGCTAGCTTCAGCAATTTAACAAGGCTCTAAGCAACTTAGCAAGACCTTGTCTCAAAATAAAAAGGGCTATGGATGTAGTTCAGTGGTAAAGTACTTCTGGGTTCAATCACTGGTATCAAAATAAGAGGTATTAAAATGGAAAAACAGAATCTCCCTACTACTTCCCCAGACGAGTAGAACTATTGGTCTGTGTCCTCCTCTGAGGCTAGTAATATAGGGAAGTCCTCCCTTTACTAAAATGTATTATTATTTTCCCTTTCCGTCCTAATATACTTATTGTTATAAAGTCACATAAACCTTCTATAAAGATATTACTCTTAATCACTTCTAGTCAACTAGCCTAAAAGGCATGTTGATTATTTATTAATTTTTTATACTGATCTTAAAAAGGATCCTTCTCTTTTAGAGACACACATAAGGGAATTTTACTGATAAACAATGTAAAATGTGAAATGACTTAAACTAGGAGAAGAGAAAGTGAATGGAGATGAGAATGAAATCCCCCCCACAGTTTCGTTTTATACCTTATTTTTCCAGTTTCTTGTTAGACCTCAAAATCACAGCATTTCTATTATTGGTAATGGACTGAGGATAAAAGTGCTCAAATTCATCTATTCTAACAGTAAGGCAATTAGGCTCAAAGGAAAGCTGAATTCTAACTGTAAATGTATTTTCGCAACATAACATTTTAAAATCTGCTTAAATCCAGAGAGATTTTTATTATACAATTTGATTTTTACATCAATAAAATCTTAGATATAACAATATAGGTGAAGAAACAATTTAATTTGTACTGAAATAAATATTAGACATACAAAGCACACACAGTGAAAACGGGTCACAATATATTACAAGTGGAGACATTACTTGGCTCAATCACCAAAGAAAGCCCTTGATACTTCCAATTTCACACCATCAAATTTATCATTCTTGCTGATTTAAGCAGAACACAAAACAAATATGGATCCCAGGGCTTACTTTCACAGGTACCAGCATGGATAATTTACTACAGTGATCCAATTTGGAAATCAGTAGGGACCAGTAAATCGCTGCATAAAAGAAAGAGTGAATGAGGTCCTTTTTCCTTAGTGTCAGCAGGCTATGATTATTATGTTTATTAGATTTTCTTGAAAGGACTTCACATTTTCTCAAATATGCAGGAGAACTATATTTCCCCTCTGAGCCCTACATTAGCATTATGTGTTTTGGTCCTGAATACAGGGGAATGATGAATTTTTCAATTTATTTTATAAATTTATATAGTGTGGATAGTATTGGCCTGAAGAGTTTAACTCTCCAACCTGTGCAATATTAGATATTAAAAGTAGATTCAAGAAGTTACTAAGAAATGCTGACATACTATATATACAAAAATTTAGTTCCACATATCCCATTATATAGAGCACCAACAGTAATGCATTTATAAATCAAGCAGTTTTTTGTGACTGTTTCTAACTTTCATGACCCTTTCACATTTGTTCTAATATAAACACATCATAAATGTTACCTGTCCAAGACTTTGCTCATTTGGTCTCCAACTTACAAACACATGTAGGCAAAAATTAATGTCAAAAGGAATTGTTCTATCTTAAAAGTTACAAAGGAAAATAGTAACAATGTAGAATTAAGCTATCATGAAGAAAGAAAAGAAAAAAAATGGTTAGTTTCAAAGTGCTGAACATATCAAAAAGTGGCTATAGATGGCTATGAAATCGAAAGTAAAATGATTCATGGGCCCTTCTTTCTCCGACAACATGAGAGAATTCCAGCAAAAAACGTCAATCTGTAACTTTTTCTTATTGTTTTCTAAGAAAAACAATTGGCTTTAGATTAAAAAATACTGTACTTTTTTTTCTCGTCATATCAATTCAAACTCAATGCAGATCAATTTTCTTATATGAACTGTACAAGAGGGGAAAGACTATAGATAAAATAACTCACATGGGAACATGTTCCTCTGAACTATTATAAAAATTTCCTAGATTAATTTCTACCAAAAAGCTTCCTAAACTAAGCAGCTCCTTTTTTATCTTTAATATCAGATCTAATAACTACACACCCAGAATATAAAAGAGGAATGCTCACTAAAACAATCTCTAGAAATAACTCCTGGATTTTTAAGGTATGCCTTTGGTATGCTATCTGTTGAACTATAGTATCATATAGTCCCACTGGAATTCTCCAGGATTAGAATTTCAGTGAAGTGCTACAAAAAACTAGTAATGTCTCTACAACCCACACTTACTTTTCAAATCTAGGTACCATTCCTGATATAATATCCCATAAATTCAATGTTTTTATATTACAATGAAAAGTCTCAATTTTAAGAGGTTAAACTAGCTGGATCTAAGTGTACCTACAAAATGGCAATGAAAAAATTTTAAGTAGCATATTTCTACACATCTGAAAATGAAGAACAATTTTATAACTGATGTGTTTAGGTGATTTAGGCACTTTGAATGGAAAAAAGAAAGAAAGAAAAGAGAGACATAGATTTGTATGCTACTTCCAATTGTGGCCTATTTTCCTAAAAAGCACATGTTGACAGGGTTCTTCTGACATTTCAGTATTTAAAAATGTTCGCATAGGCTCAATGACAGAACATGAGGCTCTGGGTTTAAGAACCAGCACTTAAAGTACTCATGGTAAATGCTTACTAAGTATTCGTTCAATATCGAATTAAAACACATTAAAAAGGGCCATGGAATTCAGATCCTTAGTTTTATGGCTGACTCAGCACTCTTCCAGTGGCATTTAACCTTCCAATATAGCAAGTGAAAAAGGGAGGCAGCTTTAGGAAAGAGTGACACCTACTGATTATAAATATAACTGTTTGTGGCTACTTTCTCCCTTGAGGTTTTCATTCTATGAAAACTGAGTGACAGCTCTGAGGCTTTCGAATAGCTGTTGTATTAATCAAAATTAATTCCTTAGCATTAAGTTAAGGGTGTTTACCACAATCCCTTAAAATTAATTTTACCCATTGTCATCTGAATGCTTTAAAAACTGAATCTCTCAGTTCCATTTGTCTTATTACATACATACTCATTTTTTCCAGAATAAATAATATTCATGCCCTAAATTTACAGACCTAATCTGAATGTATAATCCTGATCCTTACAAAGAAAAGTACTGACAGTTTTGCAATTCTTACTTAGATGACAGAATGTGTTAATCTTTCATAACTTCTGGTTTATTATTAGCGTGGCCTGATGTTCTCTGTAAGGGACATTCTTAAATATCCAAATTTAATAATAATAAAAAAAAGTTAGCTTGCTTTCTTGCTTCCTTCCAGAAGAACTAACCTTGGTGAATTTTATTCCAAGAAAATTTAAATATAAATATACCTAAGACTTTTCTCTTTGATGTTAAATATGGTTTAAATTAATGAGAAACTAAGTATACAAAACAAATGTAATATAGAATACTTGCTAGAATATTGTACGTTTTGTATGAGGTGTCCACCTGTCCAAGAGGTTCTAATAAATAATGGCACTATATAATTTCCTAAACAATGAGATATTCTGGATGTTAAATCAACTTCTTTTATACCTGTAAGAAAAAATTAGTTCAGTTATGCAGTAAGAGTTAATTTTCCTACTGCATTCATTCTATACACTGGTTTTAGATTTTCTTAATTTTATAGGTATACGTACACATAACACTATAATTTCAGATACCAAATAAGCTATACTTGTACACATTCATAATGCAGAATTTCTAACTACAATTTCAAGCAAATTAAACATCTGGTAATGCTCAAACTGTAAAATTAAGTTTCTCATAAATTTGACTATTATTTATATATTAAGTCTTCCTTTAAGAAATAAATCTATTATTTCCATTCAAACACAAGCATATCAGAAATATTATAATCCTACTATGTGATTTAAAACCCTTGATTTAAAGCACAAGTATCTGAAATTACAGAAGTTCTAAGGTTAAAAATTTTTAAAACCAGTGTGGATCACTTCCTTTAGGGACATCTTTTTGACCACTGGTAATTTTAAAAATAAAGAAGAAAAATTCAAAATTTATCACTTATAGACATTTAAAAGTAAAAGATAATCAAGGTAAAAATAGAATTGCAAGCACACAACAAATGGAAAAACTGGTGCAATCCAAATAAGTTTTGAACATTAGTTAACAATGTTCCAGGGTTAATTTCTTACTTTGAATAAATGTTCTACTAGTTACATAAGATGCTGACATAAGAGGAAGCTAAGTAATGGGTATAAAGGAACTCTCAGAGCACTACTTTGCAAATGCTTCTACAAACCTAAAATTATCTCAAGATTAATTTAAAAAAAAATAAGGGAAAAAAATTTTTAAATAAACATGCCTTCAGCTGCCAAAATTTCTTAATTAGATAATATTTTAAAACACATTAGAAATCAGTGTGTTTACTTAACATTATAGTCACTTTATTGCTCTAGAAAGTTAGTTTTCAAAACCATCAGATTACACATACAGTGATGAGGCTAGTCGCATACACACAAAATCAACTGTATATTATGAGGTTGCTTCTCCAACATAGTGGATAAATATTACAAAAATACAAAAATAGCTGGTTACAGTTAAGCTATCAAAGTAGAATTTTTCTGGCAATCTAGCCTAAGAATTTCACCTTTCTACAGATTAGAAAGTTGAACAAAAGGAAAACTGATATTACTGATAAGTCACTAATGAATGTATTTGAGAAATCCATACTACATGCAGACAGAAGAAAACTAAATACAGAAACAATTATATTACTCACTACTAAAATCGTGCTGCGTTTTGAACATTCCCAATCATGCAACAATAATAAGGATCAGAATGAATTTTATAAGGTAGTTGATGGGAGTTCAATGAACAGGATTTAACACATTATACAACTCAAATCACAGTTGCATAATACAGCCAATTTCCACAAATATATCTATGCATTATAAGACTGAAATGCATACTATTCCCCGCTTCCTCCCCCAGCCCCATTCCATATTACCTTACCTATAAACCTTTCCATTTAACCTTTCAAATCAGATTGGTTGGTTAAATATGTAATCTACAGGATATTCTTCATTATTATTTCAGAACAGACATGAGTATAGCCATATGCTCAATCTTCAGTTATATTCCTTTCAAAAGGCATTTGACTGCTGCAATTTTCTAGGAAAATTCAAGCCTAAGAAACCAAGAAAACTGAAGTCAAGAATCTTAACTAGGTAATTTTACAAACTATAATACTAATAAACCTATCTGTCCACATTTGTAAAAGGATTTCCTATTTAAGAAACATTACTCAATGGGTCTCTGAAAGGAAAGTTGTGTCACTACTACTTTCTGATATAAAGTGGTTATGTGACCCCAAATATTTATTAAATTGACTAACAGGCTTACAGATGAGTTAAAAAAAAAATCAAAGCCACAGAATTCTTATGGAAATAAAATTTTAGAAGCTCCTAGCATAAGACATAGATTGCCTCTTATAAAGGTACATCCAAAATAAATCTGTCCTAGCAAAGTAGCACAAAATCAATAAGAATTTGAAATAGAATTACAGTGCTTCTGTTAAAATCATCAACCAAAATTACTGAATGGCAAAAGAATACTGTCTTAAAATATACTAAATTCACATGTTAGTACCATAATGAACTCATGCCAGATATAAATTTAGGTTACAAATTAGGTAGAATCAAATTTCAGAACTATTTTTACAAAAAATAAATGTACTTCATGATACAGGTACAGCAGCATCTAAAAAAAACTTGGTACTAGATACAAACTTCCTTAACCATTAGCAACAGAGCACATAAAATTTTCTCATAAACTTTAGAAAAGGCTTGATTTAACATGCCAGGAAAATGATTATTTTTCCATTGAGATGCATAAATGTAAATTATGTAAGTTGAATTGAGGTCAGTGTTAACACCTGGAATTTAGGATACCCTAGCAGAAGTACCAACTGCTAATGACGCTTATATTATATACATAGCTTAACTAGATGTTAAACTACGCAACTGTTGGTGCCAGTCTGCTTATAAAGGCAATGCTCTGGAGACAAAGTCTTCTCACGAACAGTGGGCAAGCAGGCTTCATTATTATGTGTTCAACAACAATTCTCAGTTCATTAAACAAGTTCCTGCAAGATAAAATAGTTTTCTTTCAAAAACACAAGGAAAAAGCAATATAAGAGTTACAAAATGCTGATGAAGGTGTTACCCCAGTCAACAAAGAATTTGAGGAATGATTAACATAGAATGCATTGTAGAGAACACACAAAATATATATATTGCCAGGGTGGCATGTAACTGTCGTCCACCACTCAGGGAGGACTGCTTGAACCAAGGAATTCAAGACCAATTGTGGTAACATAGTGAGACCCATCTCAAAAAAACAAAAACACATCCACAAAAAAAACAAAACAAGCCGGGCGCGGTGGCTCACGCCTGTAATCCCAGCACTTTGGGAGGCTGAGGCAGGAGGATCGCGAGTTCAAAGCCAGCCTCAGCAATGGCGAGGCACTTAGCAGCTCAGTGAGACCCTGTCTCTAAATAAAATACAAAAAAGGGCTGGGGATGTGACCCAGTGGTCGAGTGCCCCTGAGTTCAATCCCTGGTAACCACAAAAAAAAAAAAAAAAAAAAAAAAAAAAACCAAACATATACACACACAATGAAATTCTCAAAATCTTCACCCATATCTTTTCTTGGTGAAAAAGTTCAAATAACCAAAGTATTCTAAAAAATAGCTATCTCAGGCTGGGGATATAGCTCAGTTAGTAGAACGCTTCCCTATACACACAAGGCCCTGGGTTCAATCCCCAGCACCACCAAAATAAAAACTATCTCTGAGGACTCAGATTAGGGAAGACTTACATTCTTTTCTTTGGTAGAGTCATGAAATATTCACATTTAACTTAGGCAAATTCAACTTGTTCTTAAAAAGAGCAAGAAAAATTATATAGTATGGGTAATTCACACACTACTTTCTTAATGAACATACTTTCTCAGAGCTTTCCTCTTCTGTAAATTAAAAGCACATACTTAACAGAGTTGTAGAGAAGTTTAAATGAGACAACATAGATGGTCAATAGAGTTTACTTCCCAGTGCTTCCTTCTACTGATAAAACTGGCTCTTTACATTCAGACTAAAGCCCATACAATACCCCACACGATCTTGTCTCAATCTAACTATGGCTCATCTCCTGCCACAACTTCTGATTGAGCTATGCTGCACAGCTATGCCTCAAACACAGTGTGGACTTTGCCTTTGCCCCAACTGTGCTCACTGCCTACAAAGTACCCTTTATTACACGTGTTACATGTATATTATTTGGCTAGTATACACAAAATCACATATATAGTAAAATTTGTAAATGATTTGAAAGAGTATTTTACTATTTGTGAGTTTGACCTTATATGCTGACTCATCCTGCATAAAGATGCAAAGTCCTGTTTTATCTTTCTGTATCCTTTTTGTTACATTTATGGTTTGAACTTATTTTTAAAAAGTATTTTTCAATTATTTTTTTAAAGTATGCTCTCACACAAAGACAGGAATACAATTTGCAAAGATGCACATACAACCAAATGCCAGTATTTTCCTTGTTATAGCACCATTAGTCACAGTCTGTGACTACCAGACTCAAAACCTGGAGATGGAGGTATTCTATCTCATTCTTCTTCCCACACCCTAAGATGCTACATCCTAAGTATCTTTCTAGTATGTTAGCCTTTCCACTAGTTCAGGCTCTATACTACTCTGATGGGTCTGCACAGGTCATCTTCTTTTTTTTTTTTTTTTTTTTTTTTTTTTTTTTGGTACCAGGGATTTAACTCAGGGGCACTCAACCACTGGGCCACATCCCCAGCCCTTTTTTGTATTTTATTAGAGACAGGGTCTCACTGAGTTGCTAAGTGCCTCGCCATTGCTGAGGCTGTCTTTGAACTAGTGATCCTCCTGCCTCAGCCTCCCAAAGTGCTGGGATTACAGGCGTGCACCACTGCGCCTGGCCATCTTCTCTTCTTGATAAGTTTGTAATACCTCTTCTGAAATATCTCTAAATCAGGGGCTGAGGGCTGTGGCTCAGTGGCAGAGTGCTTGCCTAGCATATGTAAGGCACTTGGTTCAATCATTAGCACCACAGACAAAAATAAGTAAGTAAAATAAAGGCATGCTGTCCATCTAAATAAACTACAAATGCATATATGTGTGTGTGTGTGCAAAAATCAGATCTAATGGTTGTTCCCAACCCTTCCATGTACAACACTCAAAGGCTCCCCCACCACGAAATAAAATCCACACCTTTTCATGATCTAGTCCTTTCTACCATCTATTGTTCTGTGCACAGACCTTTACCACTTCCCTAAGTATCTTTCTACCATCTATTGTTCTGTGCACAGACCTTTACCACTTCCCTAAGTATCTCCTGAGCTCATACATTAACTGTTGGTATGCCGAGCACTTTCAGGCATGCTTGTGCCAGAACTCAGGTTCACTGTTATTTTTTTAAAAATATTTTTTAGTTGTACATGATACCTTTATTTAATTTATTTATTTGTGTGTGGTGCTGAGGATTGAACCCAGGTACTTGCACGTGCTAGGCGAGGGCTCTACCGCTGAGCCATAACCCCAGCCCAGGTTCATTCTTTAATAAAAGACTTGGTTTACAATCCCACTTCCTCAGTGAATTCTCGTCTCCTACTCTCTATGCTTTCATAGCACCATACTAACATAGGTGTTTAATTAACTCATCAGTAAGTCCCACAAATGCAGATATTTGATTCTACATACACCTGTTATAATCATACACTATCAATGTTTTCTGAATGATTCAGTCAAGTGAATAAACCTAGAAAGTACCCTGAAAAATGCTGTGGTCATAAAAAAGAAAGAAAAGAGTCATGGCATTCAGCAGAACTCTCAGTGACGATGAAAATGCCAGGTATCTGTGCTGTCCAATACAGTGGCCACCAGTAACATATGGTTTTTGAGTACCTGAATGAGAGTTTATCATTACTCAAGAACTGAGTTTAAAATTTTATGAATAACAAATATCATGACAGGTAAAAATGGTATTAACCGTCAGTACAGACAGTCTCAAAACCCTTAACAAAAAATAGTGTAGTACAGAAAATGTAGTTTTATTGCATTTTTTATTGATATTTTCCATTACTTTTCCACTGTTATAATTAAAATGTGTGCTTATAGGCAATCTTTGAAGACATTTAGTAGCACGTATTTGTCGTAGCTTGACCCACTGCTCTCTTTTCATTTTTATTTACTGAAACATTCTCAATTTCTAGATGTACTAATATGACTTAAGGGTATATGAAGAAAACAGGGTATAAAGAAACAAAGAAAAACAAATCTGCTAATGAAAAATGGAGGTCAGCACAGGGAACTGGAAGATAATATCTGAAATGAATGCATGGACCAGAAAGAAAAGGAAAAGACTCAGGGAATCGGGGGCTGGGATTGTGGCTCAGCAGTAGAGCACTCGCCTAGCACGTGTGCGGCCTGGGTTCGATCCTCAGCACCACGTATAAATAAACACATTGTGTTACAACTAAAGCAAACAAATAAAATTAAAAAAAAAAAAAAAAGACTCAGGGAATCAATAAAAATGAAGACATATTTTATTAAGGGACTCATTAGGAACCTATCTCTAAAACAAGTAAGCTCTACTTCAGAAAATATTATAAAAGGACATTGTCTAAAAAAGCATAAAAAGCCCCTGGAAAGGAAAAATCAGCTCATAGAATAAGGAAGATATTTATTAAGAACCTAAAAGATAATAAGAGTCTAAGCCCTTACTTTTTAAAGACAAGATCTCAATATGTTGCACAAGCTGGCTTGAATTATTGGAATCATGGGATCCTACTACCTCACCAACCTACTGAATAGCAGAGACTAAAGGCACATGTCAGAATAGTCTAAGTACTTTCAAAATATGATTCATTTCACCCTTAGGAGGAGATTTTCCCCTCTACCAATGAAGAAATTTAAATAACTTGCCTATGGTCACACACCTGGTAAATGATGGGTCAGCATTCAAATTCAGTTCTTTTAAGTGTACTTGTGATGGTATTATAGAGTTAATCATAATACACTGATTGAATTTCCAGCTGAATTCTACTACATTATTTTAAGCATGAAAATAAAAGCTGTGTTAAACATTACCAAATTACATTTTAAAATCTACTAAATGCAGTTATTCATTTTATTTCTAATTTCAACTTTGAGAATAGAATACATAATTTAGTGCATATTAAACTTCCATTCCTGAAAACTAATTTCCTAAAACACTTCTCTGCTTCCCCATTATTCTCCTCCAAACCATTCCGTAAAATATCAGAATAATATTCTGAGCATGTCAAAATCATCATTCCCACACATGTAACAGACTTTAAATTTGATATTGAAACTCAAGGAGTTTTTATGACATGACTCCAATATACCTTCTCAATCTGTTTCAGCAACTTGTCATTCTGAAATTGCATTATAGTCAAACTGGTTTACTCAATGCCCCTTCAAACATGGCCTGCACTTTTTTCCTCTGAACTCGTGTCCCTAATACCTGCCTACCTAAAATGCTTTAATGTTTTAATCCTTCCAGATCAAATTTAAATCTCTAATTTGGGAAATGTTCCTACGCTTGTCTATCTTCCAGTCCAATGACCCTCCCACTTCTGTGGATTGTAGATAATACTGACAGAAAAAAGCAACCATATGGCAATTCATTATATATTATCCCTGCCTTATCCGAGAGAGATATGTTCCAAGACCCACCATTGTATATCTGAAACTGCAGATAGTACTGAACCCTATAATACTGTTTTTTTTCTATACATATATACCTATGATAAACCTTTATTTATAAATTAGACATTATACATCATGGATATGCTGGACAGAGGGATATTCACATCCCAGGTGGGAAGGAGCAGGACAGCACAAGATTTCATTATTCAGACCTATGCACAACTTAAAACTTGTGACTTATTTATTTATGGAATTCTCCACTTTTGGATGACATGAAACAAGAAAAAGTAAAACTGTGGATGAAGTGGGACTACTGTATATTGACTTATGAATATTTTATCCTCAACTATTGTTTATTACTATTCAGGACATGTTTTCATTTCAACTAGGAAAGCTCCCTGAGAATGGGACTTTTGTCTTACACATCTTTAAATTACCTAACCATAGCAGTGTTTTAAAGGCAGTCAAGATAACCCCAGTTGTAATTTCTAAAAAGAATACAGATGTTTCCAGACTAAGACAGTTTGACTTAGTTTTTTGATTTTATGATGGTGAAATAGTGACACATTCAACAGAAACCATACTTTTAGTTTTAATATTTTCTAAGACTAAAAATATGCTGAATGATACTCTTAATTGTTATACTGTGCAACAGCAGAAAGCTGCAACCCCAGTTAGCCACTTAATCATGACAGTGAACAACTGACACAGTGTGCTGTTTACTAAGCTGTGATGTTTGGTGGGTAGGTGTATTAAATACATTCTTGACTTAATATTTTCAACTTAAGATGAATTTATAATTATATAACACTATCATAAGTCAAGAAGCACCTGTACAAATACCTCAATAACCCCAGCTAGTTCTAATACCTAATACTTAAATTTACACTACCACCAGCATGGTGGTGCATACTTGTAATCCCAGCAGCTTGGGAGTCTAAGACAGGAGGATCACGAGTTCAAAACCAGCCTCAGCAAAAGGTAAGCAACTCAGTGAAACCTGTCTCTAAGTAAAATACAAAATAGGGCTGCAAAAATGTCTCTTCCAAGTTCTAAATTGTTAGTCAAATTACTTTTACAAGTTAAAAATACTATACGTCGACAATTCTCTAAAAAATAGAACAGATTTAAACTTATCATCAGCTTACCGACAATATGGATTTCTTCTGGAGGAATATCGAAGAGTTAGAAATCTATAGTAGATAAAAGGCTGGAGCAAACTTCCTTGGCCACTGAAATAAAGAAATACAGGGTGATAAACATACATTATCAATTCATACATATACTTTCAAAAGGCAATAGGCAATTCAAGTGGAGAATGTGTGTTTTTGTTCGAATGATCATTAGTATCTAATATATCAAAACCCAAGTTATTTTTTTAAATATTTTTTTAGTGTAGGTGGACGCAATACCTTTATTTTATTTATGTGGTGCTGAGGATCGAACCCAGGGCCTCACACATGCAAGACGAGTGCTTTACTGCTGAGCCATAGGCCCAGCCCCAAAACCCAAGTTATTTTTAAAAAGGAAATAAAAGAATGTAGATGAAGGTAAAGAGTAAAATGTTATTGCTTAAACTTTTATAAACATAATCTATAAATACTACCTATTTTGTTTTGGTGGTACTAGGGATTGAACCCAGAGGTGCTCTATTACTGAGCTACAGTCCCAGTGCTTTTTATTTTTTATTTTCAGATAGGGTCTTGCTAAGTTGCTCAAGCTGACTTCAAACTTATGATCCTCCTGCCTCAGCCTCCCAAATTACTGGGCTTAAAGGCGTGCACCACCACAACTGGCCATGTATTACTTTTGAAATTTTTATTTTCTATGCTGGGATTGAACCCAGGGCCACTCTACCACTGGGCAATATCCCCATCCCTTTTTATTTTATTTTGAGATATGGTCTCACTAAATTGCTGAGGTTGGCCTCAAATCCTACTGCTTTAGCCTCCTAAGGAGCTGGGATTTTGGGTGTGGGCCACTGCACCCAGCTAAAATTATAAAATACTAAATAAATCAGTAAGTTACATAAGCACTTCCATAATTACCACTGATGAAATCAAGTTTTAAGACTTAACACATATTCATATAAAAAGTGCTTATTTAATATAAACCAACAAAAACTCAAAACTATACCAGCAGTGCTGGAGTTGAGGCTCAGTGGTATAGCGCTTGCCTGGTAAGAGTGAGGCACTGGATTTAATCCTCAGTACCACATAAAGTAAATAAATAAAATAAAGGTACTGTGTCCATCTACAACTTAAAAAAAAAAAAACAAACTACATTGGCCAACTAGCAAATTTACACAGCCTATACTAATTAGTGTTCTTGGTTAAAAAACACAATTAAATACCTCAAGAAAGATATGTATATACATGTAGATATAAATATATGTTATGTCTGTCTGTCTGTAGTTACAGATAGGTTTTTGAAACTCCAAGTCTGGAATTCTTCCTAGAAAACTTCATCTGGATTAAAACTTTCATGGAAATAACTAATAAAACATAGCAATGGGGCTGAGGATGTGGCTCCAGTACTGATAGAGTACTTGCCTAGCAAGAGCAAGATCCTGGGTTCAATCCCTAGTACTGCAAAAATAAATAAAGAAAAAATAAGCTGGGCATGGTGGGGCATGCCTATTATCCCAGCTACTCCTGAAACAGGAGACTCAAAAGTTAGAGGTCACCCTGGACAAGACCCTGCTCAAAATAAAATTAAAAAGGGCCAGAGATGTAGCTCAGTGTTAGAGTACTTCCCTAAGCATATAAAAGGTCCTGGGTTCAATCCCTAGTACCACAAAAAAAGAGAAAAAAACACAACACAAACCTATAGTAGACAGGAAGGTAGTAGGGTCACATAAGTTTATATAACACTATTATGTTTATTTAATGGATTTAGTATGCAACTACTTACAATCTTTGTTATGAAAACTATATAGCAACTTTGAAAAAAGAAGAATATAAATCTATACATATTATTACAACTCTATCTTGAAACTTAATTTGGAGGAAATACATTAAGATGCTAAAGGTGGTTTCTTATGATAATTTTTTAGTCTTTTAAGTTGCATGATATTATTGGAAGGGGGTACTGGATTGAACTCAGGGGCACTTGACCACTGAGACACATCCCCAGTCCTATTCCGTATTTTATTTAGAGACAGGGTGTCACTGAGTTGCTTAGCACCTCACTGTTGCTGAGGCTGGCTTTGAACTCATTGATTCTCCTGCCTCAACCACCCAAGCTGCTGGGACTACGGGCATGCTCCACTGTGCACAGCATATGATATTACTTTTATAGCAAAAGTACAAACTTATAAACAATATCACTAAATTAAATGTTATATCCATTTTCTAACAATTTGACAAATTAACTTTCTAAGTTGAAAAAGTAGGGCTGGGGTTGTAGCTCAGTGATAGAGCACTTGCTTAACATGTGTGAGGCACTAGGTTCAATTCTCCGCATTGCAAATAAAAAATAAATAAACTAAAGGTCCATTGACAACTAAAATTTTAAAAAATTAAAAATAAAAAAAATAAATAAATAGGGGCTGGGGTTGTGGCTCAGTGGCAGAACACCTGCCTCACACGTGTGAGGCAATGGGTTTGATCCTCGGCACCACATAAAAATAAATAAAGATATTGTGTTCATCTGTAACTAAAAAATATTTTTAAAAATAAGTACATAAATTGAAAAAGTAATGCAAACAACACAGAAAATTTACATAGAAAATACTCTCTGAAAAACACCTTTCCCCTCATCCAAATTAGCCCTTTCTCAAAGTCTTAGCAATCTCAAATATACTTCTAGAAATTTATGTACTCAAGTATACAAAATGACTAATACTAACAGTGCACAGTTAGTAATTATTTACTGAATCCATTTAACAACTCTAGAAGGTAAATTGTTATTACCACTCCTAAAAAACTGAGACAGAAACACATACACGTCCTTGTGCACATGCACCCCAAAATACAGGGATAACACCCCATACTACTGTTAACCAACTTATTATACCTTGGAAAGCATCCCATATTACAATATAAAAATTACTTTGTTCTTTTTATAGTTTCAAGCACTCCTTCTTATACGTACTTGTACCATTATGTAACAAGCTTCCTAGTAATGAATATTTAGGATAGCTCCAGTTTACAATAAGGAATAAGATTATAATGATCATCTGTTTACCCGTCTTTGCATACATGTAAATATGTGTAAGACAACTCAAATTATAAGTAAGTTCATTTTTAAATATAGTTTTCTAATACTGACTTGTGTGTCTACCAGGAAAGGTAGCATATAAAGTATAGTCATTATTTATGATTGTTTTAAATGCTATAGTTTGGGTACATTCAAGTTACATATTTAAAAGCATTAGTAGCTTTTCCTTTTAGAAACAGAGGCCTGGGGATATAACTCAGTGGTACAGCCCTTGTCTAGCATATGCAATGCCTTGGATTTGATCCCCAGGCACTAAAAACAAACAAAAGAAATGGAATATAACTTTATAAATGAATTTTATTTCTTTAAAATAAAGTAACAGAAATCACAAAACACTGAAAGAAGAAATTAAAGAAACAAAACCCAGAAAAATCTCCCTTGTTCATGAACTGAAAGACTATTGTTGCTGGGCGTGACAGTGCATGCCTGTAATCTCAGCAACTCAGGAGACCAAGGTAGGAGGATTGCAAGTTTGAGGCCAGCCTGGTTAATTTAGTAATACTTTGACTCATAAATAAAAAATAAAGGCATAAGCCAGTGACAGTTACATAAGCCAGTAGTAGAGCACCCCTGGGTTCAATCCTCAGTATAGCTAAGTAATATTTATATTGTTAAAATGCCCGTACCCAAAATAATTTACAGATTCAATGTAATCACTATCAAAATGCCAACTTCACAGAAATAGGAAAAAAATCCTAAAATTCATATGGAACAAGACTCGAAAAGCCAAAGCAATTTTGAGCAAAAAAACCCCAAACTGGAAGCATCATACTACCTGTTCTTACATACTAAAGGAACATAGTAACCAAGACAACATGATACTTGCATAAAAACCAACACACAGACCAAGAGAACAGAAGAGATCCTATGAATATAGCCAACTAATTTTCAAAAGGTGTCAAAAACATACACAGGAAAACAAAAACGTACACTGGAAAAAGGATAGACTCTATGATGGTGCTGAAAAAACTGGATATCTACAGGCAAAATGGAACTATGTCTCTCTCTCACCATATACTAAAGTCAACTCAAAATGGTCAAAGACCTAAATGTAAGACTTGAAACTATCAAACTACTAGAATAAATCATAGGGGGAACACTTCAAAACATTGGAATAAGCAAATGACTTTTCTATGTAAGACCCCAAAGGCAGTCAATAAAAGCAAAAATGGACAAATACGATTATATAAAACTAAGAAGTTTTTGCACAGCAAAGAAAACATCAACAATGAAAAAGCAACCTGGGAGAAAATAATTGCAAACTATTTAACTGACAAGATAGTAATATACACAATATACATAATAGACTCAAAAAACTTAAATAATAATCTGAATAGGTGTTTTTCAAAAAAATATACAAATGAACAAGAAAAAACACTCAACACTACTAGCCATCTGGGAAATGCAAATCAAAAACCACAATGAGATCATCTCACTCATCAGAATGGCTACGATGAAAAATATCAAAAAATAACATGCTTGGTGAAGATGCAGAGAAAAAGCAACTTTTCAACTCTGTGGGTGAGAATGTAAATTAGTACAACCATTATGGAGAAAAAGTATGGAGTTCACTCAAAAAACTAATAAAATAAAGTAAAAAAATTTTTTAAATATTTATTTGTTTTAGTTGTACACAATGTCTTTATCTTTACGTGGTGTTGAGGATTGAACCCGGGCCGCGCACGTGCTAGGCAAGTGCTCTACCGCTGAGCCTAGCACCAAATAAAGTAAAATTTAAAAAAAGAACTACCCTATGATTCAGCTATATCCCACTCTTCTGGGCATATAGCTAAAGTAAATGAAATCAACATATCAAAGGGAGACCTACACTCCCATGTTTGTTGCCTCACTATTCACAATACCAAAGATGTGAAAATCAACTGAGGAATCCATCAGCAGAAGAATGGATAGAGAAAATGTGGCATATATATCCAAGTATATACACACAATAATTATTTAGCCATATTAAAAAATATATATATTGTCATTTAGCCGGGCGCGGTGGCGCACGCCTGTAATCCCAGCACTTGGGAGGCTGAGGCAGGAGGATCACGAGTTCAAAGCCAGCCTCAGCCATGGCGAGGCACTTAGCAACTCAGTGAGACCCTGTCTCTACTAAAATACAAAAAAGGGCTGGGGATGTGGCCCAGTGGTCGAGTGCCCCTGAGTTCAATCCCCGGTACCAAAAAAAAAAAAAAAAAAAAATATATATATATATATATATATATATATTGTCATTTATGGCAAAAATGGAAGGAACTGGAGGACATTATAAAGTGATAAACCCAGCACAGAAAGGCAAAAATTGTATGTTCTCACTCATATGTACAAGCTAAAAAAAAATGATATCAAAGAAGACAGTGAAATAGTGATTACTAGAGGTTAGGAAGGGATGAGGGAAGGGGAATACAGGAAAGTTGGACAACTGATACCAAAATACAGTTTCATTACAAGAGTGAAGAAAACAATAAAGCCATTTTCTCTTTAAATGTTTCTGGTAAATTCTCATCTCCTTTACAATAATGTGAAAACTAAGATGTATTTGTACATAGTAAGTATTTAAATAAAATCTTTAAGGAGCACAATTGAATTAATCTACCAATGAAATCACAATCTGATGCTTAAAGAAAAGTGAGGTATTTCTCTAAGTTGCATTGTAGCATTTCATTACAATTATTGTAGTCGTTTTGTGTGTGTATGTGTTGCTGGGGATTGGAACCAGGGCCTCACAAATGCTAGACAAGTACACTACTACTGAGTTGAAGAGAAACAAACTAATTTTGCTTATTAAACAGAATTTGGAGGTTTCAGAATATAGACATCATTTATATCCATATATAATAAAAAAATGTCATCTACTATTTTTACTTTCAGCTATTTACAGGACACAAATGACAGAACCTGGTATTCCTCAAGACCAAGATTAGACAACCCAAGAAAAATGAGTAAGAAAGTAAGGAGGCAAAAAGTTCCTTTTACTAATTAAAGTGTTTAAATGGTCAAGATCACAAAAGAAAGAGGTGAAAATAAGACCTATAAATCATGGGGAAAATACTGAAATTTTTATCTTATCCCTCTCTTTTTCCTTTGACCTAGATTACCTTAATCTTTTATGTACCTTCAGTTGTTAGGATAAAACTTAACTGAAATTTGGGATGAAAGTTTTAAAGTTGAATAATTTCCAAATACAGCTGCATCAAATTCTATATTCAGCTTTCATGCAGATGGAAGAATTTGCAACATTATCTATTGCAATTAACTTTTTTTTTTTTTTTTTTTTTTTTTTTAATGCAGTGCCAGAGTCTCACACATGCTGGGTAATACTACTACTTTTTAATTTTTTTTCATTTGCACTAGTGGGGATTTAATCTAAGACCAAGACTACATTTTCAATAAGGAAATTCAAGGCTCAGAATATAAGTTAATGGTCAAATCAACTAGAATCCACATCCATAACATACAGTAAGAAATCTTGGGCTGAGGCTGTAGCTCAGTAGCAGAGCACTTGCCCAGCATGTGTGAGGCACTGGGTTTGATTCTCGGCATGACATAAAAATAAATAAAATGAAATATTGTGTCCAACTACAATAAATAAATAAATAAAAATCTTCATTTGCATCATTCTAGAACTCTATCTAGTTGGACCCATAACTTAAGCAACGTGGGGTGACCCTAGAGTTTTCAGAGAAATGCATTACTTAAAAAAAAGGAAAAGATGCATTTAAAGAAATCTATAAAACATTTGAAGAGAGACTGCTAAAGAAAGAAGTAACTGTCGGGTATATACAAACATCATTAGTTTTTCAAGGCAATAAATATTGAAATTATAAAATACAAATTTATAACCAATAATAATAGTTTATTACAAATCAACAAGATTAGGAAAAACAAGATATGCAGACATTTTACAGGACATTTTGGTATTTCTATTAAACACAAAATGAATTTAGCTTATAATAAGACAAAATGAATTCTGATATTTAAAGAAAACACTGACACCTAAGTTAAGCAGAAAAAGATGTATACTATATCAATATGTGGAAAAGAAAAAAATGTGGAAACAAAATGTCCACCAATAAAGGAATGGGTAATAAAACAGCACACTAATATAATACTATACAACCATTAAATGAAACAAACCATAACTATATGTTAATATAAACAGGTTATAAAATCATTCAAGTAGGAAAAAGCAAGGGAGAGACAACTAATAAATTATGATACCCATGAAATAAAATAAAAATTCAACAAATAAAGAAAACCTGACACCCACAATATAATAAAATGTATTTACTACAGACTTGTGCATTATTAAAGGACTCTTTACATGCACATCAAACTTTTCACCTATGAGAAAGAGAAAACAAAACTGCAACTAAGAGCTGGGGTTGTAGCTCAGTGGTAGAGTGCTTGCCTCACATGTGTGAGGCACTGGGTTTGATTCTCAGCACCACATATATGTAAATAAAATAAAGGTCCATCAACAACTGAAAATTTTTTTAAAAATTAAAAAAGAAACTGCAACCAAGACCTATAATCAAATAGTATTTTAACTTTTATCTATAATATCTTATTCCTTATAAAACTAAAATTGAAAAAAGAATCATCCAGGTAGACATATGCCCTATTTTAAAACTTAAATGCAAGACATCAACAGAGAGATCAATGATATTTTAATGTTTCATCTTTCAAAAGGAAAGCTTTCTTTATTCATGAATTACTTTCCATACCTAGGGTACAAAGTAAGGAGGTAATCATATAAAACTATTACTATAAGACCATAATTTCAAGCAACACGAAACTTAATATCTTTATTTGTTCATTTAGTTATTAGCCTTCCAAAACAAATGTATTTTTATTCTTACCTAAAAAGCATAAAAACTGTAGCAGGCATCAAGAAAATTTCATTACAAGCAATGAATTTCAGAATATTTTGTTGATTACCACTTAATTTATCCAAGACAGATCTCAACAAAGGTAAACTATTTGAACCCTTTGCCTAAAACAAAAAGAAAATAAACATTAGAGACAATGAAGCATTTTTGATGACTCAATTACAGTCACCCCTCAGGAAACATGGAGGATTTGTTTCAGGATACCTCTCAGATCCCAAAATTTGCAGATACTAAAGATCCTTATTTAAATAGCATAGTATTTGCATATAACCTATACACATCCTCTCTTATACCTTAATGTTTCTCTAGATTGCTTATAATTTCCAATACAACATAAACGCTATATAAATAGTTATTGTATTATTTAGGGAAAGAAAGTCTATACCTGCTTAGTACAGACACAAACTTTTTTTTGCAAATATTTCTGATCTGCAATCAGTTAAATCCACAGATGTAGAACCAAGGGATACCAAGAGCTGACTGTATTTTCTTTCTTTATAGATAAATAGCACATCTAATAGGCAACAGAACCATAAGTTAGTTATATGAAAATGACTGTGAAAGTTTACAAACTATTTAAAAATGAACAATGTATTTTCTTGCTTTATGTGCTTGAAGACAAAAACATTAATGAAAATATTTTTCATTCTTAGATGCTTTTCTTAAAAAAAAAAAAAAAAGGTTAAATTATTTTACCAAAAATGGTGTGATTATTTCTCTCCAATCTTAACAAAATCTGACTATTCAGTAATACAGTTAAAATATCTGTGATATCTTAGCTAATAAATGATAGAAATTATGAAGTCCTGGGCTGTGGTTGTAGCTTAGAGGTAGAGTGCTTGCCTAGCACATGTGAGGCACTGGGTTCGATCCCCAGCACCACATAAAATAAATAAATAAAATAAAGGTATTGTGTCCCTCTACGACAAAAAAAAAAAAAAAAAAAAAAAAAAAGAAAGAAAGAAAGAAAGAAGGAAGAAATTATAAAATTAGCTGTTATGATCAAAGTCTGATTTAAGGCACAAATTTGGATATTTTAACTCAAATTTCAGTGTACATGGAGTAAATCCACCTGGCACACTTATGTTAGGCTTAATGTTCCAATTCAGCAATGAAATAATTTCAGGAAAACAGCAGTTCTTAATATTAGTAAAAGAGATTTGGTATAGTCTACCTGGTATGTTAAAATTATACAGTGAATGAACAAGAAATCTCCCACAACTCATCAAACTTTTTTTTTTTGGGGGGGGGGGGACTGGGGATTTGAACCCAGGGGTACTTTACCACTGAGTTACATCCCTAATCCTTTTTATTTTTTTATTTTGAGACAGGGCCTGACTAAGTTGCTGAGGCTGCCTTTGAACTTGTGATATTCCTGCCTCAGCCTCCTGAGCCACTGGAATAACAGGCAAGTGCCATTGCACCTAGCAACTCATCAAACTTAAAAGTAAGATTTTTTAAAAAATGAAGAGATGGAAATTTCTCTGAGAACCAGGGGATAATTTTAAGTGCAATCCTCTATCTACAAAATGTACTATTTTTTGTTTTGTTTTTGTTGCTGGGGATCGAATCCAGGGCCTTCTGCATGCAAGGCAAGCACTCTACCAACTGAGTTATATCCCCAGCCCCAAAATGTACTATTTGTGACACCTCAATAAAAAGTTCTGAACTCAAATCTATCAAATCACTAAATAATTTATAACAAGTATATAAGAGAACAGAAGAACTTTCTTGTGACAAATGCCAGAGTGTCTTAGAACTCAAACTCACGTCAACTATAATCCAGGAATCAAAGAAATAGCATTATTTTACTTACATCAAGAACCTTTTTCGTGTATGTGGCCGCGTGAAGCAAAGAGAATAACAAGACTGGGAAAATACTCACTGAAGAAAACAATTAAGGAAAACACAAAATCATCAAGTACTTTGCAAAACAAGCCATGTATTAAGTTCAAATATACAGATCTGAAACAACACCTGCAAAATGAGTTCAGCGAAATAGCTATTGGTTTACTAATACATTTTGAATCAAATGAAGTTTTTGGTTTTTTATAAAAAAAAAAAAAAAGTAAACTATTTCACTTTCTAAAACACACCATTATTTTTATGAAGAAAACTAATAGTGAAAAGTTTTTTCATTTATTTTTATTGGTTGGTTAATAAAATATTGCAAATATTTGCTAAATTAAATTAAAATCTAGGCTATCTCAAAGTTTTTGAGGTAATAATACATTGCAAATATTTGCTAAGTTAAATTAAAATCTAGGCTACTCAGCAGTTTTTAACCCCACAATGGCCATCCTGGCCACTTAAGTTAGTTTTCAAACACAGAGATAGTCTTTTACAGTGCTTTCACAGATCTCACCCTGTGAAGACAGTTTGAGGCAATGGTTTAAGGAGTAATCTCCAAATTTTTCTCAATTGAAGATGGTTTTATTATTTCCTTCCTACAAAGACCCCATTATTTTAAGATACCATACCTATAAAGCTATTATAACAATGCTCTCAATTTTTAAGAATAAAAGATAGTGTATATCTGGGGTGGTATATAATCCAGTGAAAGTCTCATAAGTTTAATTACAGACATAAACAGGGAATCGTTACATTTAAAACCACTGGTTTGGCTTTGTTCCCCGGGGTAAATATACAATTTTTATTCAACATTTTGAAAAACAGAAATTGCTCAGAAGACTCCATTCTCCACCCCAATTTTTGCTGGGCTTATAATAAAAACAAACAAACAAAACCCCAAAACTTGTCATTTCCATGAAATGAGAGAGACCATTAGTCAATCATGACTGGCAAAAAATACTACCCCTAAAAACATAAGCAGTTTCTAAAAAATGAATCATTGTTTTTCTATACTAGCTGAAGGCTTGACATGGATGGGAAGTGGTGATGCTCTAACAATCTGAGTCTCAAATTCATTACATTCTCATTTAGGACCCAAAGGTTCCAATTTCCAATTGGTATGCACCTTCAACTCAAGTATTAGAAGAACCCAATCTTCTTAATACAGCAGTTCTCCAAATTAATACTCTCACCAATTCTTTCTTGCCACTCACAAGTATTAAAATGTCAATTATCCAAATAGAGATCACACACAATCTCACACACACACACACACACACACACACACACACACAGTTTTTGTCAATGGACTTTTTTTATTTATTTATCTATATGCGGAGCTGAGAATCAAAACCAGTGCCTCACACATGCTAGGCAAGCGCTCTACCACTGAGCCACCACTCCAGTCCCAGTTTTAAACTTTTTAATGAATAATAAACCCCTTTGAAACTGATGAAAGGTATAATCCTCTCTTCTTTAAGGCCCCTGTGAAACTGTTTTGGCTTAAATAATACAATTTAAACTTTGACATTTATGCAGACTTGAAGATCAATTCAATAAGAAGTAGTATCAGGAAATGAAAACAGAACCCTGAATTGGGAGTCAAGACACCTGCCTTCTAGTCCTGGTTCAATCACAAACCTCATTTTCCTTATCCTCTGGCACACAACAAGAAATCAAAGCCAGAGACTTCTTGTGATTCTTTTATTGCTAATGTTCTAGAGTTCATAAATCCTTTTTTCCCTCCTTAGTACTGGGGATTGAACCCAGGTGTACACTACCTCTGAGCTACATCCCAGCACACTTAACTTTTTACTTATAGACAGGGTCTCACTAAATTGCCTAGGCTGACCTCTAACTTGTGAGTCTCTTATCTTATCCTCCCATGTAGCTGGGATAATAGGCATGTAGCACAAAGCTTGGGAATAAACTGTTAATAACATATTCATAATCTTAGCTCTCAATGTCACTTTTAAATTATTTAGAAAAGATAAGGGATGAAAAGTTTACAATTTTACCCTAATCACTGATAGAGCAAGGGCAATATATCACCTTTATAAGAACAAAGATCAGAATATGTTTATGGTAATACTTTTGACCACCTTTATTATCATAATGCCCAACTTCCTTAAGAATCAGATTAGTATTCCTTGACAATTACTAGTTTGTTATTCTCACTGCTCCCTTTCCTCTCCCATAAGAATTTAGGAAAAAGAAATCCTTAGACTTCAACATTCCCTTGAGAAATGGGTTATGAATAACCAACTGCACATAAAAGACAGAGGTTGTCTTCCTAGTCATGGGTCTCATTTGGCGACCTCATGATTCACTCAACAAAACTTACTAAGCACCTGACCTGTGTCAGGCACTGAGCTATACTTCACTTCCATCCCCTTTTAAGTAGTGAGCAAATGGAAATTTATTTTGCCAGTATTTAGGTGTTGGAGACCATGTATGAATTATGGGTTTGTTTGAGCCATCACAAGGCTAGAGGTTGCTTTTCTGGGAACTTGGAGAATGCCCAAATTATGCTGACACCCTGCCTTATCTCAAAGCCCTAGGTACAAATGCAGGAGGTGGGTACAACCTGCTAAGCTCCAAACAAGTTGTTTCTGCCACCTCCTTCCTGTTTCCTCAGGAAGTTCTTTACACTGAATCCCACTGATGTTCCCACTCATTTAAATGAAGCCCAGGGACTTCATTTAGGGGAGATAGACCCAGTCTCCATCAGAGCTGGTCCCCATCGGATCCCACTTTTCACTTATTTTTGTGTCTTATTTCTTAAACTTCTCATACCTTTAATATTTCTAATCTGACTCACTGCCCTAGCTTGGGGAAACTGAATAAACATCACACAGGTCTTGACATATAGGTAGAGTGTGTGCTTGGCATACACAAGGCCCTGGGTTCAATCCCCAGAATGACAACAACAAAAACTATTTAAAAATGATAATTCACAATATAGGTATCATCTAAATGGATATTTAGTCTTAGATAAATATTTTATTGTGTTTTCCACTATATATAGTTGTATCATAAATATTCAAAAGCTCTTAGGCTGGGTTTGGTGGTGCACACCTGCAATTCCAGCAGCTTGGGAGGCTGAGGCAGGAGGACTGCAAATTCAAAGCCAGCTTCAGCAACTTAGCAAGGCCCTAAACAATTTAGTGAGACCCCATTTCAAAATATAAAAAAGGGCTGGGGATGTGGCTCAGTGGCTACACACACCTGGGTTCAATCCCTGGCACCAAATACAGCAAACGAAACAAACAAAAAAAAAAAACCCAAACTCTTAGACCAGCACTTCTCAAAACACTAAATAACTTCCTAATGGATGATCTATACAAAAAATGTTTAAGAAACATTAATCTCACAATGCACAAAGGTCCTATAACAAAGAATCCTATTTCAAAATGTGCTTCCCAAACACACTGAACTGTAGAACTTCTCTCCTTTTTGGAATAATACCCATTATCATCCCACAATATTTTTGAAATTATGAAAGCATACAAATTCCAAATGAATTATTAATTCTCAATAGCTACATGGATTATCCATATGTATCTATATGTTGTTTCCATACATGTTATCCATGTTTCTACTATAATAAACATTATTTTAAATTTACTAATTATTTCTTAATAAATTTTCATTTGTTCCTAGGTCACTAGAAGTTAAAAAAGGAAGTAGGTGATGATCTGCCTGCCTTTTTTTTTTTTTTTTTTTTTTTTTTTTGGTACCAGGGATTGAACTCAGGGGCACTCGACCACTGGGCCACATCCCCAGCCCTTTTTTGTATTTTATTAGAGACAGGGTCTCACTGAGTTGCTAAGTGCCTCGCCACGGCTGAGGCTGGCTTTGAACTCGCGATCCTCCTGCCTCAGCCTCCCAAGTGCTGGGATTACAGGCGTGCGCCACCGCGCCCAGCTGATCTGCCTTTTTAAAAGCAAAACATCTAGATACTTTCTAAAAGAAGCTATGAATTAAATGAAAGAAAAAAATCTTTTTGATACCGGGGCTTGATCTCAGGGCTTTTTTTACACCTGAGCTACATCTCCAGCCTTATTTATATATTAATTTACTGAGAGACAGGGTCTCACTAAGTTGCTTAGGGCCTCGCTAAGTTTCTGAGACTGATCTTGAATTTGGGATCCTCCTGCCTCAGCTTCCTGAATCATTGGGATTATAGGACTGCACCACCACATATGCCCAGTTAAATGAAAGAATATTTTAAGTATTCATAAGTCCGATACAAGTTTATGCTTTGAATCTGAATTTTAAAATATCCATTGCTAATCAAGAAATTTACAAGAGAGAACTATAGACAAAAGTTTAAAATTCCCAAATCAGCTCTTCAAATTTTACATTTCAAACTTTAGGGTCTGAAATTATTAAAACAAACATACCTTTTTCATATAAATGAAGTGCCAAAAAGCAAAAACCTTAGGTTTCATTGAATGCCCTTGTTACCAATCTTCCCTATATCAAAAAATAATCAAGAGATCCCCTACATATTTAGTTGGTCATTTCACTGTCAAAAAAAGTAGAAAAGGATACTTGTAACAGGGTAGGAATTGACAAAGATGAGTGAATATAACAGGTAGTGGCAGCTGTCCTCTAATAAAGCCTGGGCCAGAAATGCTCTGCTTAACTGAAAGTGCGGCAATCTTTGATGCAGCCTCAGAGCACTGGTAAGAGCATTTGCCAGCAAAGCACGTTGGTAAAAGCTTGCTGCTTCATGCAACCTGTAAATTACCAGAGGAGAAGTTATCATGAGACATAAACAACTACCATGTCTCTTCCTCCCTTGTGAATTGCATCATAATTGCACAACACCTAAATCATTTAACTGTCAATAGAAAAAACTCTTGAACTTGTTCTACCTTCTTAGAAGCATCATTTCATATACATTACGTCCAACTAAATTTTATAAAGCTGTGATTCTTCCCATCAAGATAAAAAGGTCAAAAATGCAAAAATCATGAACTTGTCTTAACCCTGCATCTTCATTTTCCCTCAGATTTTCACTATGCTTAGTTTCACAAATCATAAATCCTTCCAACTGTGTTTTATCTGTCCCTGAACCTTTTACAATTTAACAATTCTTACACCTAAAAGGTATTTCATAAAAAACTGAACAATTATCAAAGCCAGAAATATGTATAATACATACCCAAGAAGAGGCAGAACAAACAAAGCAGAGCAGTACACTGTGAACAAACGAGAAAGCCACATTGCTGTGTCCAGTTTATTGGTCATCATGAATTGCTGTATTTAAAAAGAAAAATATGGTAGTAAATTAAACCTGCAAATTATGTTAAGAATATAGTTTTATTCATATTCAAAATATTTCAACAACCTTAAAATATTTGTTTTTTACATCATTAAGTAAAAACTGTCAAGGCAATTAACTGTTTAACATATATGCTCAATGACAAATTTAAAAATTCTGTAGTGTTGTTTTTGGAAAGCACAGGAACGTGGACAGAAATTTAACTACAGTTGTCTGTGTTCTTTCAACACTTGTAATACTGGCTTCATCTATTTAAAAAGAACATTAAATAAGAACTAATTGCTCTCAAGAGAACCAAATGCCTATTCTTAGCAAAATCTCAAACCCAAATAGTAGGCCTCAGAGCTGAGTAAAAAGGCATCACACAAACCCAGTTTGAATTAAATAAACTTTTGAAAGGACAAAGTAAAAATCAAGATTATCAGTCTGTTACGGTTGAACTCATTACTCAGTGGATGATCTGCCTAACATAGTGGATGTGCTCAAAATACCAACTATTAGCTATTAAATATCACCTGCTTCTCTGATTATATGACTCTCTGCATCCCCTTAAGGCTCCCCTACAAGTTTTTAGATGGGATTTGTGTTTTATTTGCCCCTATAAGTTTCAGTGACACTAGATTAAACTTCCACATACAATTTTCTTCTTCATTTTTCCTTATTCTTTTCCTTTGCTGCTTTTCTTTCTCCTGTATGTGTTCATTAGCACTAAAGCAAGAACCTAAAAATCTGTTTTATCATTAAGATGTATTTTAGCCAGGTGTGGTGGCAAATGCCTGTATTCCCAGCACTTGGGAGGCTGAGGCAGGAGGATCACGAGTTCAAAGCCAGTCTCATCAATGGCGAGGCACTTAGCAACTCAGTGAGACCCTGTTTCTAAATAAAATACAAAAAAGGGCTGGGGATGTGGCATAGTGGTCGACTGCCCCTGAGTTCAATCCCCGGTACCAAAAAAAAAAAAAAAAAAAAAAAAAAGATGTATTTTATATTTATATTTTAAAGAGAATTTTACATTTTTCAACTACAGTATACATAAATACTGTTGAGATTCAATACAAACATACATATGGAGTATAACAAAGTTTCACAAATAATACTTATTCTTACTACTTAAAAAAAAAAAAAAGCTTCCACAGAGATAATTTTGAAACTCACTAATGGGTCTACCTGAAGTTTCAGAACACTGCTATTAAGCAATTTAACTTCATTACCTTTTGGGAAAAAGATGTAAAAAAAAAAACCCTTTTTTAAAGAAAAATGCAAGAATATTTTAAAATTCAATGACATTTTATTGCATTCCTTCTTAAATGTCAGAAATATAAAATATGCCTTTGGTTGATTCTATCCTACCTACCATAACTCCCCTAAATTTAAATGATCAGGAATGGTCAAGCAGAAGGATAAATCTAGCTTTTCTGTGCTCAGTTCCTCTACATATGTCCAAGCTCTACATCACAATCTGAAATTTTATCTTGGGATATTTTCTTTAAAATCTATTTGTGTAGGGTATTCATTTTGCCATAAATCGCTGAGCTGTGCATTTCATTTTATCACACAATAAAAGAAAAGTCAAAAGGGCATATTTGGGTTTAGATTTTTAAGAATGACTAGCCTTGGTGACACACATCTATAATCTCAGCTACTTGGGAGACTGAGTCAGGAAGGATCACTTGGGCCCATCAAGAGTTCAAGACCAGGGCTGGGATTGTGGCTCAGCGGTAGAGCAATCGCCTAGCGCGTGGGCGACCAGGGTTCGATCCTCAGCACCACGTACAAATAAAATGCATTGTGTACAACTAAAGCAAATAAATAAAAAATATAAAAAAAAAAAAAAAAAAAAAAGAGTTCAAGACCAGCCCAGGCAACAAATAAGACCATATTTCAAAACAAAACAAAAGAGTGACCTGGCCAACCACCAACTAACAGTAAATAGTTCAGGCAAAAAAACAGTAATGGATCTTCAGGTAAAAAACTATTGAAGAACAAGATACAGAGTCTCAAAAATAATCTTTTAATTACAAAGGGTAAAAAAGGCATCTTTACAATGGAGAATCCAGTGGACACCATCAAACTAAAGAATCAAACTTAAAATTCCCCAACAATGGAATAAATCAATATGAAATGCTTCCTGATATATAATGCACAGAGAAGAACAAAATAATCACTCATGTAACTCCAGTTTGAGAAGCATTGTACAGGATATGTCTGGGTCCTAGAAAATCACTAATCTTAGTGCTGGGGATGTAGTTCAGTTGGTAGAGTGCTTGCCTAGCACGCACAAGGTTCAATCCCCAGAGCCACCAAAAAAACAAAAAACAAAAAAACAATGCCAATCTTGAAAGACAAAAAAGGGAGGGAAGCAGAGAACTCTTCTAAAGAGATCAAGGAGCTATGATCAGTAAATGCAATGCATGCTTTCTGGCTGCACCAAGGAGGAAAAAGCAGCAGCTTTAGAAGACTAATAAAGAAACTTGAACATGAATTGCATATCAGTTATACCATCTATCAATGTTAAATTTCCCAGATGTGATAATTTAACTTGGTCATGTGGAAGAACAACGAAATATTTGTGGGTTAACAAACAAAACTTTTAAATGAACCTGCAAAATTTTAAAGTGTGTATGTAGAAATATTCGCAAAATGTTTACAAAAAGTAACACCCGAGTCACACACTTAGGGTTGAAAAATTAGAGGACAATAATGCTTCGGGTGCAAGTAACTAGGAAGTTGCAGACTGGCATCTTAAAAAAAAAAAAATACAAAAATTACAAAAGCGTGGTACTTCGTAAAGAAGTAAAAACAATGTTAAAGAACGAAAAAAAAAAAAAAAAGGGCATATTTGGGTTTAGATTTTTAAGAATGACTAGCCTTGGTGACACACATCTATAATCTCAGCTACTTGGGAGACTGAGTCAGGAAGGATCACTTGGGCCCATCAAGAGTTCAAGACCAGGGCTGGGATTGTGGCTCAGCGGTAGAGCAATCGCCTAGCGCGTGGGCGACCAGGGTTCGATCCTCAGCACGACGTACAAATAAAATGCATTGTGTACAACTAAAGCAAATAAATAAAAAATATTAAAAAAAAAAAAAAAAAAAAAGAGTTCAAGACCAGCCCAGGCAACAAATAAGACCATATTTCAAAACAAAACAAAAGAGTGACCTGGCCAACCACCAACTAACAGTAAATAGTTCAGGCAAAAAAACAGTAATGGATCTTCAGGTAAAAAACTATTGAAGAACAAGATACAGAGTCTCAAAAATAATCTTTTAATTACAAAGGGTAAAAAAGGCATCTTTACAATGGAGAATCCAGTGGACACCATCAAACTAAAGAATCAAACTTAAAATTCCCCAACAATGGAATAAATCAATATGAAATGCTTCCTGATATATAATGCACAGAGAAGAACAAAATAATCACTCATGTAACTCCAGTTTGAGAAGCATTGTACAGGATATGTCTGGGTCCTAGAAAATCACTAATCTTAGTGCTGGGGATGTAGTTCAGTTGGTAGAGTGCTTGCCTAGCACGCACAAGGTTCAATCCCCAGAGCCACCAAAAAAACAAAAAACAAAAAAACAATGCCAATCTTGAAAGACAAAAAAGGGAGGGAAGCAGAGAACTCTTCTAAAGAGATCAAGGAGCTATGATCAGTAAATGCAATGCATGCTTTCTGGCTGCACCAAGGAGGAAAAAGCAGCAGCTTTAGAAGACTAATAAAGAAACTTGAACATGAATTGCATATCAGTTATACCATCTATCAATGTTAAATTTCCCAGATGTGATAATTTAACTTGGTCATGTGGAAGAACAACGAAATATTTGTGGGTTAACAAACAAGACTTTTAAATGAACCTGCAAAATTTTAAAGTGTGTATGTAGAAATATTCGCAAAATGTTTACAAAAAGTAACACCCGAGTCACACACTTAGGGTTGAAAAATTAGAGGACAATAATGCTTCGGGTGCAAGTAACTAGGAAGTTGCAGACTGGCATCTTAAAAAAAAAAAAATACAAAAATTACAAAAGCGTGGTACTTCGTAAAGAAGTAAAAACAATGTTAAAGAACGAAAAAAAAAAAAAAAAAAGATGGTTCTCTGCGTTATTTCTATACAATGGCATAAAGTTGACACAAAGGTCTCCAGTCCCCCGGCAAGTGCGCCAGGAGGCTTGTGTCACGGCATACCCTTAGACGGCATCTTCAACCTCAGGGCCTAGGACAATTAGAGACTGAGGTGTGGGGAAAGGAAAGAAGGGCCAATTTCCAGGACACGCAGGTGACTGCCACCTGCTCCAAGCCAGCCAGTTGTGGTTTCAGAAGCAAACTTGTGGCTCACTCTGTAGCCTCCCTTCGGTTCTCCCCGCTCTCACTCACTAACCCTAGTCCAGAAATCTCTGCGCTTCTGGAACGCTCCGGGTCCTCGCAGTACTTCCTGCTCCTTCCTACCTCTGGCAAATCAACCAACACGACCCAGCCGGCTCACTTACCACAGCGCCCGCCCCTTGGGGGCCGTTTGGGGTCGTATCAGCCATGGGAGACACACAGGCACACGGGACGCTGCAATCGCGAAGAGAAAAGAAACAAGAAGCAAAACGTCAATGCCGGGGCCACGACCCAGGTAACCTGCTTCCCCGCCGGGTGCCAGAGGCCCGCCGCGCCCTGCCAGGCTCCGAGCCTCCCAGCCTCCCCAGGGAAAGAGCCGTGTCCGCCCGGCTGCAGTAGACGGCCCCAAAAGCACCCACAGCCGCGGGTAAATACCTGTCCCGCACCGCCGAAATCAAAGCGGGGTTTTCCAGAAAGACCGAAGCGAAGGCGGAGCTTCGGAGCAAAGCCCTAAAGGGCCGAACCAACGCCTCCGGCGCCCGGTTATCTCCGAACCCGGAAGTACTCTTTTTATTTCCGCAGGGTCGAGGCGTGACGACGAGGGCACACCGGAGGAAACCTGGAGCATGACGGGAAGTGTAGTTTTTTCTCTTCGTTTCGGCTCCACCTTTCTTTCTCTCCAGCAGGGCGAGGCAGAGGTATTAATTTTTGCCTCTTTCTCCCTGCTCTGCTCATGTCCAAACCACAGTATCTAGCTCCTCTTTAATATAGAGGTCTCAGGCACATCTTTGATCGCTCCCTCAAGGAGCTCACTCTATGGTTCAACTCCTAAAATTATTTCAGTAATTCTCATGAGGCCTGCTGTATGACAGTTTCCATGCTTGGCTCGCATGATAAACAGGTGATTATACCACGGACTGCAGGAGACACAAATAAGCTGAAATCACAGCATAAACTCGTATAATATGGGCAGAAACTGAGTTAATCTCAAAAAACACAGAGAAAGGTGCCTTAAATCAGAAGGGGACTGTGAGGTTTCCAGCAAATGGTAATTCTGATCCTAAATCTTGAAGCGGGCTGGAGAGGAGAAGAAGAAGTTGGGTCAAAGAGGAAGGGCATTACAGACAGAGGAACAGAAAGTGAATGAAATAACAGGAGAGTCAGAGGACAAGTCCAGAATGAGTGGACTGAAGGGGATTGTGAAACATTTGGGCTAGAGAGGCAGGCAGGGATGTGCTCATGAAAGGATCTAAACTTGATCCTGAAAACCAGAGGCCCATGGTAGAATTTTAAGCAGAAGTGTGACAGTTTAAAATTTAGAAATATCATTTCTGGGGTAAACAAGTGAGTGCCTACAAAGCTTGTTATTTTTGAAGGTGAACTAAGAAAGACCCCAAAGAATGTGGTAAGGAACATAAGGAAGAGGGAAACTATCCACTTCCCTTATCTCCAATCTTTATGTGGGTATCAAAGCAGGACGAACTTAGTTGTGAAGTCATGTGCTCATCAAACATTTGAAAAAACCTATATGTGTAGTTGATGTGCAATCTATCCTGTGCCTTGTTCCATTTGCCTGTAGGCATGGTGTAGCCCCCCGGTTTATCCCAGACTGTGGCACCAAGGGTCACCTGAATAATAAAATTCTCTGTTAAGTCCTCCAAGTTCTTTTTTGAGGATTGGAATATAGTATACTGGGGCCTTTGCAGCCCTGGGGTTAATCCATCACTCTGACAAGTAGGGTGAAGAACAATGAGGGGAAGCCAGGGGATTAGTTGGGAGGCCCATTACATACTTCTAGGGGAGAAAAGATGATATTCTATGTAGGAGCCTTGTTTGGGGAGATGGCTTAAATTGTGGTTGACTATGGGTCATGGAGATTTGGGCATTGTCGTCTTTTGTAGTCTCACGGGACTTGGCCCGGGATCTTGAGTGACTTGAGCCGAGATTGTTGATTGGGTTAGTGTCATTTTTTGGTGGTGTGTGGTGTATGTTAGTTGTTGTTAGAGCCAGAGAAAAAAGTTATCAAAATAAAAAGCTGTTTGTTTCCAGTTTGCCTCTGAACTTCTTCGCACGGCTTCGTTGCTCCAAGCAGCCATCGCTTCAGACAACAACAATTCTAGATTGAGGCACTGTTGTGGGGGAAGAGGAGGAAAGATGACTTGGAGGCTGCTCCCATGATTTGGTGACTGACTAGGTATAGGTATGCAGGAGAGGGAAGGTCATCTGCTGAGATCTAGAGAAGAGGGGTAGGGAAGAATGCAGTAGGTGAGCAGTGGATTGAGAATCAATCATTAAGGAAGTGGAGAGAAGGAGCTGACCAGAGACCTATAGGACAGCTGATCCCCCCCTGCCCCTGACCTGTCATGCTCCTGCTCCCTCAGATGTGTACTTATCCTCCAGGATCCATGGGGCAGTCCAGGTGCTGCTCAGTTACAATCCAGAAATCAAATGGCATCTCTTGAAATAGAGTGAACTTCTCTTTTTCTAAGGCCATTGCCCAAGTTCAGCCCTTAGGATCTGCAGCCTGGATTACCTGTTCTCCTACCTGAGCTAAAATGTTACTTCCTCTGCCTCCCCAGATATCATTTATTGCATGTTTCATAGTATGCGTTACTTCCTAATACTTCTTATAATTGTCTACCTGCCAGTGTGCCTGTGTTACTGATTTAAGAAATCCTATTATTAAAATATTAATATATTAAATGTTCCTTATTATAAATTCCATATAGCAAGTAAATTGTCATAGAATCCTTTTGAAAAAATTTGCTGAACTTTTGCATAGATAGCAATAAAAGATTATAATGAATGAGTATAATTCCATGAATGCTGCTTGATACTTTTGTTAATGAAGAAGATGAAAGTGAAACAACTAACACATTTATTAAAACTTTATTCTTTTGATAATAATGTGATTAACACATTTGCTGGATTGAACACTAGTTTTTTAATATCAGAACAACATTTACTCAATTTTTTGTGCTATTCACAATGTGACAGCTGCAGACATAAAACACTTATAAATTTAATCCATATTATTAACTTTTTCTGCATCACTTTTTTTAAAGTGTAGACAACCAACAAAACTAATCAAACTCTGATTTGTAGTGTTTGCTGATATTTTCATCACATAAATACTATCAAGATCTTCTTCAAACTACCAACATAATGTTTCTGAATGTTGGAGGTGGGAAGGTATGGGCATAACACACCAGTACATATTTCCATCATACAGTCATTGTACACACAAATAACCTCAAGAGCATAGATAATAACATGTAGTAATGTAACAGTGGTCCACTTCACCTTTTGAATATAGCCCTTGCTTCTTATTTTAAAAGGGACATGTTTTTCTTTTCCTCTTCTCCTTCTCTAACTTTAGGGCAGGAAACAAGATTACCTTGTGTTATCTGTGCTCCACAGGAAGGAGATGTCTGCCAGAGGATCTAGGAAGTAAGTATCTCCCAAATTAACAAGTGAATTCTAACACACCATCAAGGCACTCTGGGACCCCCTATCAGAGCACACCTAGTAGAGTTTCTTTAAAAGCCCCCTGTTCCTCCTGTTGGGCAGAATCACAGCCTCAGGGACAGGAGTCCCCTGTATTGCTCCTTTGCTAGCAAAGAAATAAAACTTCTTTTTCCTTTTTCTCAAAACCGTGTCCTCATTATTAAATTGGCATGAACTCGCAATGGGGACAAGGACTGAGATTTCGGTTACAAAATTGGCACTCCAGGTGGGACCAGAGAACAATCCTTGCTCTGGCTTTCTTGGGCAGACCTGGCACTCCAAGCAACCGCACTTCCATGCTGAGAATGTATGGTGAATTTTTTTTTTTTTTTTTTTTTTTTTTGGTACCAGGGATTGAACTCAGGGGCACTCAACCACTGGGCCACATCCCCAGCCCTTTTTTGTATTTTATTAGAGACAGGGTCTCACTGAGTTGCTAAGTGCCTTGCCATTGCTGAGGCTGGCTTTGAACTCGCGATCCTCCTGCCTCAGCCTCCCAAAGTGCTGGGATTACAGGCGTGTGCCACCGCGCCTGGCTTGTATGGTGAACTTTTTGAGAGCTGACTGCTGGCAAGTCAGGAGATGGTTGAGTGTGCTTCAGGTTGAACAAGAGGAGCTATGCCTGTGAGTGAAGGGAGGGACTGAGAGACTCCCAGCAGCTGCCCCTTTTGCTTCTGGGGAACTCTGCCCTCTTTCCCTGAACTTTATAGATTGCTCCATCTTGTTCTACATCAATAAAAAGGAAACTGAGTGCAGTGAAGACATGTTGGCCATTCAGTAAGCTCCCCTGGTGTGCATAAGGAGACTCTTGATTTTACACATCTGGTTCCCCTTTGTGGGAACATCCGGTCCCTCTTCATAGAAACATGTGTAGCACTGCTGGTGTAGAAGTCATGGTTCAGTAGGAGTTGGGAACTTAGGGGGATTTCCCCTATCTGTTCTGTTTAAAGGTTTCCGTCTGTCAGCCATGGTTTGGGGATCCTCTCTGTCTGTCTGTCTCTGTTTTCTGTTTGTATCTGTTTCTGACCCTTTAAGACATGGGCAATACTGGATTGATCCTATAGATTCTTTCTTGGGAAAGATCTTGGCGAAATGGGCCACCTATAGATATAAACCTGTCTAAGAAAAAGATGATGTTTTACTTGTTTTTTTATTTATTTTTGGTACCGGGGATTGAACTCAGGGGCACTTGACCACTGGGCCACATCCCCAGCCCTTTTTTGTATTTTAATAGAGACAGGGTCTCACTGAGTTGTTAAGTGCCTTGCCATTGCTGAGGCTGGCTTTGAACTCGTGATTCTCCTGCCTCAGCCTCCCAAGTGCTGAGATTACAGGCATGTGCCACCATGCTCGGCAGATGATGTTTTACCTATAACAATCTGGACTTTGAATGGTTTACTGAATTATTGTACAGTTTTGCAGTTGTGAGTTGACCTGTCAGAGATAAAATAAGTAAAAGATTCTGTGAGTATAGGCATGTATGCAATTACATAATAAGGAGTCTAAACAGTCAAAAACTTAGTTGAATGCAAAGAGGTGCTGCCTCTTAAGTATAGCAGGACACCAAAAGAGGATTTAAAAAAATTTTTTTTTCTGATCCCTTCAACCCAGTGCTGACCATCTGAGTACCTGTAAGGAACATCAGCCACAGGAATGCTTAGCAATGTCTGGACACAATTGATAAGGACCATCATCTAAAGACAGACAGAGCAACGCTTGAAGGTGATACCAATGAGCACTAATTTGGAACTGTATTTAAACTGCTTGTCCTGCCACATTGGAGAGCTTCACCCCGAAGACATTGATGAGACTGACCATGTTGGATTCCTGGCAGGAGACCGCGCCTCCCAGGCAGAAGGCCACACCTCCCAGGTACTTTGTAAAAAGACTACCTTTCCCAGGTGCCCTCGCTGCTGCCCCCTGACCTCCGGCAGCCTATGGAGACACTCGCCCCCAGGGGTCTGCCTGACCAGCAGTCTGCTATTTAAGCCAGCCCCAGACTGAAACTTCTCTCTGTTTGCGCCTGCCCCTGATCCCGTCCATCCCTTTTTCCCCCTTCCCTATCCCCCTTCCCTTCCCTTCCTTTCCCTACCCTTGCCCACGTGGCACCCCAATAAACCCTTTTATTTCACTAACACTGTGTTCCTGGCTAAGTTAACTTTGTTCAGCATTTTCTAACAAATTTGGTGCCAAAACCCGGGAAAAAAAAGCCCATCTCTAATCAAAGAACAAAGTTACAGGGCAGGAGAGTTTGAAGGCTCTTATAGGTTAGTCTTTAAATGGTGAGGAGAGGCAATAGTGACATGAGCACCAAATTCAGCTTCTTAGATTCCTGTAGAAGTAGGTAAGCAGCGGCCAGAGCCCGAAGACAGGGGGCCCACCCACGAACGGTGGGGTCAAGCTGTTTAGAAAGGTAGGCAAAGGTGGGGCCCTTGTATTGGCCTAGAACACTGAGAGCCAAACCCTTCATTTCATGGACATAAAGGGTGAATGGCTGAAGAAGGTCTGGGAGATGAAGAGCTGGGGCCTGTGACAGTGCCTGCTGCAGATGCTTAAACTCAGCCTGAATGTCTTCGGGGAGGAACTTTTCCTCAATCCATTTAGCTGCCTCATATAGGAGCTTTGCATAAAGAGAAAAATTGGGAATCCAGGCACGGAAATATCCTGCTAAGCCTAGGAAGGAAAGAATCTCTTCCTTTGTCTTGGGACATGGAAGGGCCTTGATGAGAGCCTTTCTGTCTATAGTGATGGCCCTCGACTGATGGGAAATTTGAACTCCTAGGTAAACCACCTGGGTTTGAGCAAGTTGCATCTTAGATGGGGAAACACGAGAGGAGAGAAAGTTTTAAAGAGTGCAAGAGTATTCACGAGCTGTGAAAAGGAAGGGCTGCAGAAAAGAAGGTAATATTATAAGGGGAATGGGTGGATCTGAGAAAACATTTCCGCAGAAGATCTGAGATAGCTCCCTGCAGGGAGGGGCAATTCCTGAGATGGGTTACCTTGGCAACAGGTTGGGGCAGGTTGTTAAGGGTGGAAGAAGGGCTCTGAGGGAATCAGCATTTCAATCCCTCAGGGGACAGTTTCCCAACTTCCCAAAATTGGCTCACTCAAATTGGCTTTCGACCTGACTCGATTTACCTATATATGCTGACTGCCTATGAGATTCTGGCTTCATTTCCCTTCTAATTTTAGGAACTCCTTACTACTGTAAGGGAATGGGACGATGACCGGATCTGGCTTCTTCCAGCTGAACAGGGGCGATGAGATGGGGACAAGTAGTTTGGAAGTCAGGCCAGATTGAAGATGGGGGAAGATTGTAAAGTCA
This sequence comes from Tamias sibiricus, assembly GCA_025594165.1. Taxonomy (NCBI): domain Eukaryota; kingdom Metazoa; phylum Chordata; class Mammalia; order Rodentia; family Sciuridae; genus Tamias; species Tamias sibiricus. The sequence goes on along the minus strand of CM046665.1, from coordinate 35,782,801 downwards.
TCAGGGACAGGAGCCTCTATGAGAGAAGCAAAAAACATGAGTACTGAAGAAATGTTGCAGCATCTGAAACGTCAATGTATACCATGAAGATGATAATTTCTCACCAGGAGGTGTGAGGGCTGAGAAGTTGTCCCTATAATAAGGCCAGAGTGGATATGGCCTTTATTTGGGAATATAAATCTTTAACATTCCCAGAATCATCAGGAATGTAAACACAACATTTAATATGGTAGTCAAGCTACTTACTGTCATCTGATCCTATAAAATCTTTTTATTGGTATGACCTCTGTCTAGTAGAGAACTCTTTATCTCTGTCACTTAGGGCTAGATAATCATACTGCTGAATATTAAGTCTACCTGTGTAGGTTAGGAAGATCTACAGGCCTTAAACTGACTAAAAACTTTTGACTTGGCAGTTACTTAGTTGTTAAACTGTTCATAAGTGTATATCTGAAGTTACATTCACTTTTAAAAAATGTCCAGGAATGGCTGCATTTTTGGTTTTAACTGTTTTTGCTAGGTGTTTAAAATGAAGTTAAGTCGAACTGACTTTTGCCTTTATCTATTGCTAAGAGTCAGTTGAATTCCCATGGGAGTAATTTTGGGGGGAACTCGAGAGCAGCTTTTCTGCTAGTGCCTTCCATGAGGATGGATCCAGGTCTTGCTTGACCATGTGGCTTCTCTTGGAAGCAGCAGGGATGTCTCCGTTTTTTAGGACCCTCCTCTTCAAAGCAAGGTCACTGTTTGGCTTACTCTCTCCCATAGGTCTCACAACCTCTCTGATCGGGAAGTTATGTGGCCCAGAGTTGCAAAGCTTTTTAGAGAACCTCCCTGTCTCCTGGATTCAGACTTGACTCTGAGGACAAGAACCAAATATTGGTTTTCTTGACCCTTTTAATTTAACTTAAAATCTTGATTTTAAACATCCAGCAAGCTAATCTTAAATTGAGAACACTGGGCTTTAACTTCAATGCTTATAAACTTACAGTCATTTAGCTGGGGTCTATGCTCCTTATCTGTCCTGTAGGTGATGGCTTAAACTAACTCAGGTTGTTTTCTTGAAGCAATACCTCTGCAAGACCTTAACATGCAGCTTTTGATCTAAAGGTCCCTGGTTCGATCCTGGGTTTCGGCACCAAATTTGTTAGAAAATGCTGAACAAAGTTAACTTAGCGGGGAACACAGTGTTAGTGAAATAAAAGGGTTTATTGGGGTGCCACGTGGGCAAGGGTAGGGAAAGGAAGGGAAGGGAAGGGGGATAGGGAAGGGGGAAAAGGGATGGACGGGATCAGGGGGCAGGCGCAAACAGAGAGAAGTTTCAGTCCGGGGGCTGGCTTAAATAGCAGACTGCTGGTCAGGCAGATCCCTGGGGGCGAGTGTCTCCATAGGCTGCCGGAGGTCAGGGGGCAGCAGCGAGGGCACCTGGGAAAGGTAGTCTTTTTACAAAGTACCTGGGAGGTGTGGCCTTCTGCCTGGGAGGCGCGGTCTCCTGCCAGGAATCCAATAGACCACCTTGCTGTCCATCCCTAGATCGACTAAAAAACTTTATCTGGGGTCCATTACGCTCATTGTCTGATGATTAACGGGCCTATCTTAATGAGGGTGGAAGATGAAAGCTGCCAGTCACAAGGAATGGCAATAGGCCCAGCACTATTAAATTATAACCTGGGGATAAAATAGTCTCCCCTTTTGAAGATCTGACAGGATGCCCTATTTGGCCTAAGGACTCTTCTAGGTGCAGCCCTGCCTGTTGCCCAAGAGCTAAAATAGAAGGGCCTCCCCGAATCTTCATGAATGCAAGTGCTTGTGTCTTGGCCCTGCTGATTTCTGCAGAGAGAAGTCCCTAACGATCTCTGTATGGTCAATATGACCTTCATTGGATCAAGTGTCGTAGATACATAGGTATATAAAGAGAGAGTCTCTGGGTACAAGTGATCGTGGGGAACTCATTTAAAGTTGATGGCATTTATGATGATGATAAGGGAGACTGGTCAAACAATACCCTGTGCTCCAACCCTTTGAGAGCAAACTGAAGGAAAAAAAATAAATAAATAAAAAAAAAAATATATATATATATATATATATTAAGGCACGTTTTTTTTTTTTTTTTCTTATATGCCAGACTGATCCCTCTCCTAGGGTAAAATTTGTTGTGTAAATTTAATGTAGAGTAACATTCTCACCCAAAAAGCAACAACTTCATTTGCAAGTGCCTTCCAGGAAAAGAAAATAGAGCCTGCTCTGCTGGAGGTCTATTAGAAGTGAGTGAGACATTCTAGGCCAAAAGGACCCTGAGAAAGGTGATCAGTGTTATCTTTTTTTTTTTTTTTTTTTTTTTTGGTACCGGGGATTGAACTCAGGGGCACTCAACCACTGGGCCACATCTTCAGCCCTTTTTTTGTATTTTATTAGAGACAGGATCTCACTGAGTTGCTAAGTGCCTCGCTATTGCTGAGTCTGGCTTTGAACTAGCGATCCTCTTGCCTCAGCCTCCCAAGTGCTGGGATTACAGGCGTGCACCACCACGCCCGGCTTGATCAGTGTTATCTTAACCAAGATTTTGTTTTAGGAGAAAATAACTTGCTTCAAGGGGGAAAGAAAATAACCCCTTAAAAAAAGGGGTCATTCATTCTCCTCTGGACAGTTGTTTAAAATGAGAATTGCCAGATATCCTACTCTGCCTGTTCTGCCTGTTAAAAAACCTCACTGATGAGTACCAACTTGTGCAAGACTTGAGAGCTATACAATATCAAAGTGTGATGTCTGTTACTTTTAGCATTTTTCTTTGCCAGAGAAACAGATGCCTTAAAATTTTGACCAGGCTTGATTTTCATGAATAACCTGAATTTATGAGACTATAGATATGTATGTATCTGAAACTAAATTTGTTTGTCTTAATCAATAAGTGCTGTCTTTTATACATTGCATCTGGCATAAAAGGGCCACATTGCCAATTGAAAAACTGGCTTATATCTACTGCTTTAAAAGTCTAGTTCTGATCATTAACACTGTTCCTAAATGAATAAGAGATTTAAGGTCATTCTTTTTTGGGGGGGGTACTGGGGATTGAACCCAGGGACACTCAACCACTGGGCCACATCCCCAGCACTGTTTTGTATTTTATTTAGAGACAGGGTCTTACAGAGTTACTTAGCACCTTGCTGAGGCTGGCTTTGAACTCGCAATCCTCCTGTCTCAGCCTCCCAAGCCACTGGGATTATAGGCATGGGCCACTGTGCCCAGCACTTAAGGCACTTGATTTTTGCTAGTAGTGCTAAACTCTACAAGTCTATAATTATCTGTGGATTCTGAATTTTACTGTGAAAATTGAACTTAGTTAAAATAAGGATATCTGTGTAATTATGATGCTAGCTATTAGTTCTTTTTATATTAAATATTCATGTTCTTCTAGTATACAAGTTTTAAAATATAAAGCTTAGGAGAGCATCTTACCAAGCTGGTGTTCTCTAAACTAAAGTTCTCTGAAGTGGTATCTTAAAAATTATAGAAATAACATTTTTATAAGTTTATATATATTAGAGATTTATTTATATCATTTAATGTTCTGCAGCTGGACCTGTTATCAATAAGATGTATGTAAAATTTTGTGTTACCTTTTACACTGGGATGGAAAATTAAATGTCTTTTTGAAAGATAATGAAAGCCTGACCTGTTTAAAGGTTAATAGTGTGAAACATGGAAGGATTCTGACACTTTTCCACAAAAAGAAAGTTAAAAGCTCTCTTAGCCTATCTTTGATTTATGTTTCAGATGTAATGTTATGTTGTGTTATTTGTGAACAGCCCCACCTTACCTGATATAATGTAAGAGCCTTTGATGAGGAAGTAGCTCTGAGATGGCGGCTGGCTGAGAGCCAAGAGGTGGAGCTTACTTGTTTGTCAGAAGCAAGGCTTTGTTTACTACAACTTACACCTGAATTGACTAAGAATTTTTCTGTGCTCGTGGGCACTGTGTGCTGCACCTGCAAGTCGAGCTTGTGAGACACGTGTATGCTTATTAAGAGAACTAATGCATCTGTGATGCTGTAGCATTAAGTTGAGCTTGTGATGAGACGCGGGTATGCTTATTAAGAGAACTAATGCATCTGTGATGGGTAAAGAGTATTTAACCAGATGGTAGAGAGGAACGGGGGCAGAATCAGAGAGAAGATAGTGAAAGGAGAAGAAGAAGGAACAATAAAGGAACCACTCATTCCCAGTCTGCCTCCGATTTCTTTCCCGCGGTCTCGTTGCTACAGGCAGCAACAATATAAGTCTTGTCTCCCACTGTTGCCGCCTTCAGCTATCGCTGCCTCCAGCAACAATACCGCGGGAAAGAATTCGGAAGCAGACTGGAAAATGAATAGGCTTTTTATTCTAACGTCTCTCTCCGGCTCCAACAACCTCTCCAACTCCAATCACCCCTCTGGCCAAGCTCACCCAGTTAAATACATTTTTGCCTTAACAAGTATACACGTGTCAAGAGCTCAAACTTACAGGTGCGTCACATAGTTTTCACGGGCATAGAAAGATTCTTAGATAAATGCATGAATATCAGGTGAAAATACTGAAACACCTCTTATGGCTCTCAGCTAGCCGCCATCTTAGCTATCTTCTTATTAGGGCTCTTACATTTCCCCCCTTTTATTTTAAAAGAGGGATAGCTCTAGGGCGTCTACATGTGCAACCAACATTCTTACCCGTCATCGGATAATCAAGGCTGTGCCCTTGACTCCTGTTTTAGGTTGATATGTCAGCCACATGAGACTTTCCCGTGGATGGGTGACGACCCTCACTACATCCGGATCGACTGTGCCTGTCTTAGGTTGTCCCCCTCTGGGGATCTTACCCGTCATTGACTACCAGCCGTCCAATTGAGCCAACCAAACATGAGGAGATGCTTCGGTTCTAAGGCTGCAAGCTTTGCGCTGATGAGACAAGTTCCATAGTGTATCAAGTTTTTTTTTTTTTTTTTAAATAAATCAGCTGCCCTAAGTTCCATTAAGTAACGCACTGAGTTCTCTAGACAAATACCCACAAGGCATTGTCCTGTGCAATGTCCAAAACATAGAAAGATTTATCAAAATGTCCATTTGCTAACACGTTGATCTAGGAGGCCTCATGCATGCAGAGCAGAAGCCACACTGCTGGTAAAGTTGTTTGATGCTTGAGCAGCAGGGATGCTTGTAGCGATTGTGATCCCTGCAGCTGTAGCAGCAGCACTCTTTTTTATGTCTAGACAATGCCACTGGCAAATCTTCAGGGCCTGCTACCTAGAAACTCAAGCATCAATCATTAGAGGAAAGGCAGTGCCATTCCAGCACTGAGTCAAGAAGCGAGTTGTCAAACTAAAAAATAGAATTATTAGATCAGGTAATTGAAGTTGACCTCTGCTCACACACATTGCTGCTTGAGCTCCCACAAACATAAGCTGGCAAAATATCACATTCAGAATGGATTAAAGAAAGACTGAGGGTATTTAGCTGACAAAATATTATATTTAAGATAAATTAAAGAAAAGAGAAAAATAGTTTGTTAGCTGGAACCCCTGAGCCTCTGCATACACAGCAACCTTCCATGAATATACCTGTTGAAACAATTTAAATTAATCAGCTATTTAACAAATAAAGTTAATTACAAATAAACAATCCCATGTCAAATACCAAAATATCAGGTTATATACTATTAGTTATATTCTTTGCTGAAGAGAAGTCCTAGGGACACCTATAAATTAAGATTGAAGGTACCTTCACTTTTTAATTGTTTACCCAATTTGAATACTCTTAACTTAAATGAATTAAAGTTATTTGGATCCATATATATATTTTTTTATATTATTCATTTTCATGAGCGCTCGGTTTTTGTTATTTTTGATGTCACATTGGACAGACACACAAACATAAAGACACATATTTGTGACGTCACATTCACATGAAATCTAGACAAGTGCACAGACATAAAGACATATGTGAAAAAGAAAAAATACAATTTGTGTGCACACTAAAGAGAGATCTTCTCGTCCCGGCCGGGAGGAATGAGACTTAAGTTGTGAATTTATTGAAGGACTCTTTTAAGGGAATCATTCCACGACAACTTCATCTTGGCCCTTTTGATTTTGTATTTGTTTTATTAATCTTGATTCCGCAACAACTTCATCTTGGTCCTTTTGATTTGGTACCTGTTTTATTAATCTTGATGGTATCCATACTGGGGAGGATTCGTGCTGTGGGAAAACACAAACAGATCCTCTTCCCCAAATTAATACTGGATCTGGGCCCTTCCATGTGCCTGAAAGAATATCCTTCCAGTAAACCAAAGGTTTATGTTGTTGGTGTGGATTCCAGTGTCTGTCTCCAGCCGAATATCCTTTAGAATCCAAAGTTAAAAAATTTAAAGTAAAAAGGGCAACGGCCAATCTGTCCCTAGGATTTGTCCAGTTTCCTTCTTTTTTTTTTTTTTTTTTTTTTTTGTGGTACCCGGGGATTGAACTCAGGGGCACTCGACCACTGGGTCACATCCCCAGCCCTTTTTTTTTTTTTTTTTGTATTTTATTTATTAGAGACAGTGTCTCACTGAGTTGCTAAGTGCCTCGACATTGCTGAGGCTGGCTTTGAACTCGCGATCCTCCTGCCTCAACCTCCCAAAGTGCTGGGATTACAGGCGTGCACCACTGCGCCCAGCGAGTTTCCTTCTTTTTGTTTCAAAAGCATAATTTTGAGTGGGCGATTAGCTCGTTCAATTATACCTTGGCCTTGAGGATTATACAGAATACCTGTCTTATGGAGTATACTGAATTTTGCGCAAAACTGTTTGAAAGATGAGGACGTATATGCAGGGCCATTGTCTGTTTTAAGCATTTTAGGAATGCCCAATGCAGCAAAAGCTTGTAGACAATGAGATGTAACATCTTTAACTTTTTCTCCAGCATGTAAGGAAGCAAAAATCATGCCTGAGCATGTATCTATGGTCACATGAATAAATCACAATTTTCCAAAACTTGGCTCATAAGTGACATCCATCTGCCACAAATGATTGGGCATTAATCCTCTTGGGTTAACCCCATAATGTGGATTGGGCAAATGTATCACACAAGATTGACAAGCCTTCACAATTGTTTGAGCTTGATCTTTAGTTATTTTGAACCTTTGTTATAAAGTAGTACTATTAAAATGAAATTGAGAATGGAATGAGGTAGCTTGTTGGACTGCTGAAAATATAAAGATTGTTTGAGTGAGGGCATTGGCCTTTTGATTACCTTCATGGAGAGGACCAGGCAAATTAGTATGAGCTCTGATATGTCCAATAAACAAAGGTTCTTTACGTTCCCATAGAAGGTTTTGAATTTGAAAAAACAATTTAAAGGCTGGAGTATGAAGTGCTATTGGACCTGCTAGTTCCAATTTAGGGACAGCATGTACAATATAGTGGCTGTCTGAAAAAATATTTATGGGCTGTTCTTTAAAACTTTCAAGAGCTATAATAATAGCTTCAAGTTCAACTAATTGAGCTGATTTATGGGCAGTAATATGAATCATATTTTCTTTTTGAGTGACTACTGCAGCAGTACTGTTAGAGGACCCATCTGTAAATACATTTAATGCCTTAGGAATAGGTTGATTTTTTATTACCTGTGGAAATATAATGGGATGATTGATACAAAAAGACAGTATAGGAGACTTAGGAAGATGGTTATCAAAATTTGCAGAAGTAGTGCATCTAGCTATAGCCCAATCATTATCATTGAAGCACAAATATTCAACCTGTGACGATGAATAGGGAGTAATAATAGTAGTGGGGTGAATGCCAAATATTTTTAGTAGAAGTCTTAAGTCCTTAAAGAATAAGTTTAGCCACCATGGAGGTATAAGACTCAATTGTACTTTTAGGAGAGATAGGCAAGTGTATCCATAATAAAGGCCACTGTTGCCAAAATACTCCTGTGGGTGTATATTGTGAAGAAATAATGATCAATATCAGTAGTCGAGCAAAATCAATTCTATCACAATGGGATCTTTCAATGGTCTTTTTACCAACTTTAAAGCTTCCCTAGCATCAGGAGTCAATGTTCACGGTGAAGATGGATCAGGGTTCCCACGAAGGATATCAAATAAGTGTTTTAATTGGCCAGTGGTGAGGCTTAGTATAGGGCGAAGCCAATTAATGTCTCCCAGCAATTTTTGGAAATCGTTAAGAGTGGCCAAATGTTCCTTATTTATTAAAATTTTTGAGGCCTAATAAAAGTATCCATAATTTGGAATCTAGATATAATATTGGAGATCTAGTTTGAACATTTTCTTCAGCAATGTTTAGTCCATATCGTTTCAAGTTTTCTGATATATCGCTAAATATGGTGAATAAGACTTCTTGATTAGGATGAGCAAGCAAAACATCATCCATATAATGGAGGCACATAAGCTTTGGGTATTTGTTCTTGATAGGCTGAATAACTTTATCTACATAGATTTGACATATACTGGGGCTATTAGCCATTCCCTGGGGTAAAACTTTCCATTGATATCTTTGATCAGGGCCATTATTATTAACAGAAGGAACTGAAAAAGCAAACCTTGGGGCATCCAGAGGATGTAGAGAAATAGAAAAGAAACAATCCTTTATATCAAGAGTTATAAGATGGAAATTTTTACGAATAGCTACAGGATTAGGAAGTCCAGGTTGGGTAGGGCCCATAATTTGCATGGTTTTATTGATTTCTCTAAGATCATGTAACAATCGGCATTTTCCTGATTTTTTCCTGATCACGAATATGGGGGAATTCCAGGGAGAGGTGGAAGGTTCTATATGTCCTGCTTCTAGTTGTTCTTGAACTAGTAGGTGGGCCACTTGTAATTTCTCTCTAGATAGGGGCCACTGAGGGACCCAAACTGGCTTATCAGAAAGCCATGGTATTTTCAAAATTGTTTTCTCAGTGGCCCCTAAAACAAAATATCCTTTATCTTTTCGGTGATGATTTCCTTTTGTAACACCTGTGGGCTTGGTTGTGAGATGTACTCCCATTTGTTGTAAAATATCTCTTCCCCATAAGGTAACTGGCAAGCTGGACAAAACATAAGGCTGAAATGGTCCTTGATGCCCTTCATCATCCTCCCATTTTAAAACTGTTGCACTTTGTTCTGGGGTATTAGAATATCCCAAGTCTCTCAAACTATTTGAAGCCTTCTGCAGAGGCCAGTGTTTGGGCCATTGTCGTACGTTGATAATGGAAGAGTCAGCCCCAGTGTCAATCAATCCCTCCATCTCTATACCTTGAATTTTTATTTTGCACACAGGCCTCTGTGAACAATCCTGAACCCAGCAAGCCATAGGTCCCGAGCCAGTGGAACCAAATCCTCTATTGTTCCTATTTTGAGGCATACTCTTAAATGAGTCATGTAAACTGGGAAGGAGAAGCAGCTGAGCAATTCTATCTCCTTGGTTAACAGAGCAAATGCCTCGAGGTGAACTAAGCATAATCTTAATTTCTCCTTGGTAGTCTGAGTCTATTACACCTGGAGTCACTTGAAAACCTGATAAGCTTTTATGGCTTCGCCCGAGGATAAGTCCTACAGTTCCTGAGGGAAGAGGTCCCCTGACTCCCGTGGGAATCAGTTGAACCCCCATTTCAGGTGTTAGCACTATCCGGGCGGTGGAACAGAGGTCTTGTCCTGCACTTCCTCTTGTTCCAACGAGGGAGTCAATGGGTAAGAGGGATTGTATCGAGGAATCATCTGGATGGATGTTTGAGGATACTCTTCCTCTAATGCCTCGTACATTTGTGGTCCCCAGGGCATTGGGCCCTGTGCCCGTTTTTTTGAATTCCTAGACAAAATGTTTCCATAAATATCGAATTTAGATCTGCACTTATTAGCCCAATGGTTTCCTTTTTTACACCTGGGGCATGATATGAGCTTGGTCTTATTTATCTTTGGGGATATTGTCTAGAATAACTTGATTGATTATAATAATTTTTAGGTTGAGCCCTTTTTGTGAAATTTTGAGGGGAAGCACCTCTCATTGCTGCTGCAATCACATTTCCTGTGACAAAGGCGTCATTTGCATAATCTTATATATACTGAAAGGTCCCTTTTAGATTTCCAAGGTCTGATAGCGTCTTGAAATATTTGTTGGCATTTTCATATGCCAGCTGAACAACTAATGGCATAGCTTGATCAATGTCTCCAAACACTCTACCTGCAGTTCGCAAAAGCCGATCAGCAAAGTCAGCATATGGCTCATTAGGTCCCTGAATTACTTTAGACAAGCTACCCTGTAAGTCACCAGTTCCTTGTAAAGTTTTCCATGCCTTAACAGCTGCGGCGTATATTTGAGCGTAAACTCCAGGATCATACTGAATTTGAATCTGTAAGTCAGCAAACTGCCCTTCTCCAGTTAACATGTCTATGTTACGGTCTGGAAATTCTGCAGTCGCATTTCTTCTAGCTGTTTCCACACAAAACTCCTGGAACTGTGACCTCCAAATCAAGTATTGTCCCCCGCTCAATACTGCCTTACATAAGCCTTTCCAGTCTGAGGGGGTTAAAGTTAAAGTGTTAAGGGACTCCAACATTCTCAACGTGAAAGGAGCTTGGGGGCCCATAGGTCATTATTGCTTCTTTGAAATTTTTTATTGCTTTGAAGTCTAGGGATTGGTGGTACCTCTGCCCATTTTCATTTTCAAATACTGGCAGACCCCAATGTCCTGCAGGTTTTGACATTCGAGGGCGTGTAAGTGCTCAGAAAGACCGTTAATCTCTGTTTCAAGGGCACGCAAGTGTTCAGAAAGGCCCCTCCTAGTTTCTGTAATTCATTCAACCCATGAGGGAGCAGAGGGCACAAGTGGTGCCTCTACTTGAGGGTCCTTTCTGGTCTTAACTGACTCAGCGGAGGAGGCTGTGCTTTCATGGTTATTTGACTCCTCCTCACTACTATTACTTTCACTAGTAGTAACATCCTGAGTCCCAGGTTCAATTGAGAGCATGTATTCCTCGGCTATCTCTAATAAATCTCGGATAGCTTTAGCAGCTCGGATCTTCATCATTTTTGAGTTCACATTAATACTATCCTTACTGTTCCTATCTGACTCAGCAGAGGCTATATTCTGGAAGCAGACTGGAAAATGAATAGGCTCTTTATTCTTGCTTCTTCTAACGTCTCTCTCCGGCTCCAACAACCTCTCCAACTCCAATCACCCCCTCTGGCCAAGCTCACCCAGTTAAATACTTTTTGCCTTAACAAGTATACACGTGTCAAGAGCTCAAACTTACAGGTGCGTCACATAGTTTTCACGGGCATAGAAAGATTCTTAGATAAATGCATGAATATCAGGTGAAAATACTGAAACACCTCTTATGGCTCTCAGCTAGCCGCCATCTTAGCTATCTTCTTATTAGGGCTCTTACATTTCCCCCCTTTTATTTTAAAAGAGGGATAGCTCTAGGGCGTCTACATGTGCAACCAACATTCTTACCCGTCATCGGATAATCAAGGCTGTGCCCTTGACTCCTGTTTTAGGTTGATATGTCAGCCACATGAGACTTTCCCGTGGATGGGTGACGACCCTCACTACATCCGGATCGACTGTGCCTGTCTTAGGTTGTCCCCCTCTGGGGATCTTACCCGTCATTGACTACCAGCCGTCCAATTGAGCCAACCAAACATGAGGAGATGCTTCGGTTCTAAGGCTGCAAGCTTTGCGCTGATGAGACAAGTTCCATAGTGTATCAAGTTTTTTTTTTTTTTTTTAAATAAATCAGCTGCCCTAAGTTCCATTAAGTAACGCACTGAGTTCTCTAGACAAATACCCACAAGGCATTGTCCTGTGCAATGTCCAAAACATAGAAAGATTTATCAAAATGTCCATTTGCTAACACGTTGATCTAGGAGGCCTCATGCATGCAGAGCAGAAGCCACACTGCTGGTAAAGTTGTTTGATGCTTGAGCAGCAGGGATGCTTGTAGCGATTGTGATCCCTGCAGCTGTAGCAGCAGCACTCTTTTTTATGTCTAGACAATGCCACTGGCAAATCTTCAGGGCCTGCTACCTAGAAACTCAAGCATCAATCATTAGAGGAAAGGCAGTGCCATTCCAGCACTGAGTCAAGAAGCGAGTTGTCAAACTAAAAAATAGAATTATTAGATCAGGTAATTGAAGTTGACCTCTGCTCACACACATTGCTGCTTGAGCTCCCACAAACATAAGCTGGCAAAATATCACATTCAGAATGGATTAAAGAAAGACTGAGGGTATTTAGCTGACAAAATATTATATTTAAGATAAATTAAAGAAAAGAGAAAAATAGTTTGTTAGCTGGAACCCCTGAGCCTCTGCATACACAGCAACCTTCCATGAATATACCTGTTGAAACAATTTAAATTAATCAGCTATTTAACAAATAAAGTTAATTACAAATAAACAATCCCATGTCAAATACCAAAATATCAGGTTATATACTATTAGTTATATTCTTTGCTGAAGAGAAGTCCTAGGGACACCTATAAATTAAGATTGAAGGTACCTTCACTTTTTAATTGTTTACCCAATTTGAATACTCTTAACTTAAATGAATTAAAGTTATTTGGATCCATATATATATTTTTTTATATTATTCATTTTCATGAGCGCTCGGTTTTTGTTATTTTTGATGTCACATTGGACAGACACACAAACATAAAGACACATATTTGTGACGTCACATTCACATGAAATCTAGACAAGTGCACAGACATAAAGACATATGTGAAAAAGAAAAAATACAATTGTGTGCACACTAAAGAGAGATCTTCTCGTCCCGGCCGGGAGGAATGAGACTTAAGTTGTGAATTTATTGAAGGACTCTTTTAAGGGAATCATTCCACGACAACTTCATCTTGGCCCTTTTGATTTTGTATTTGTTTTATTAATCTTGATTCCGCAACAACTTCATCTTGGTCCTTTTGATTTGGTACCTGTTTTATTAATCTTGATGGTATCCATACTGGGGAGGATTCGTGCTGTGGGAAAACACAAACAGATCCTCTTCCCCAAATTAATACTGGATCTGGGCCCTTCCATGTGCCTGAAAGAATATCCTTCCAGTAAACCAAAGGTTTATGTTGTTGGTGTGGATTCCAGTGTCTGTCTCCAGCCGAATATCCTTTAGAATCCAAAGTTAAAAAATTTAAAGTAAAAAGGGCAACGGCCAATCTGTCCCTAGGATTTGTCCAGTTTCCTTCTTTTTTTTTTTTTTTTTTTTTTTTTGTGGTACCGGGGATTGAACTCAGGGGCACTCGACCACTGGGTCACATCCCCAGCCCTTTTTTTTTTTTTTTTTTGTATTTTATTTATTAGAGACAGTGTCTCACTGAGTTGCTAAGTGCCTCGACATTGCTGAGGCTGGCTTTGAACTCGCGATCCTCCTGCCTCAACCTCCCAAAGTGCTGGGATTACAGGCGTGCACCACTGCGCCCAGCGAGTTTCCTTCTTTTTGTTTCAAAAGCATAATTTTTGAGTGGGCGATTAGCTCGTTCAATTATACCTTGGCCTTGAGGATTATACAGAATACCTGTCTTATGGAGTATACTGAATTTTGCGCAAAACTGTTTTGAAAGATGAGGACGTATATGCAGGGCCATTGTCTGTTTTAAGCATTTTAGGAATGCCCAATGCAGCAAAAGCTTGTAGACAATGAGATGTAACATCTTTAACTTTTTCTCCAGCATGTAAGGAAGCAAAAATCATGCCTGAGCATGTATCTATGGTCACATGAATAAATCACAATTTTCCAAAACTTGGCTCATAAGTGACATCCATCTGCCACAAATGATTGGGCATTAATCCTCTTGGGTTAACCCCATAATGTGGATTGGGCAAATGTATCACACAAGATTGACAAGCCTTCACAATTGTTTGAGCTTGATCTTTAGTTATTTTGAACCTTTGTTATAAAGTAGTACTATTAAAATGAAATTGAGAATGGAATGAGGTAGCTTGTTGGACTGCTGAAAATATAAAGATTGTTTGAGTGAGGGCATTGGCCTTTTGATTACCTTCATGGAGAGGACCAGGCAAATTAGTATGAGCTCTGATATGTCCAATAAACAAAGGTTCTTTACGTTCCCATAGAAGGTTTTGAATTTGAAAAAACAATTTAAAGGCTGGAGTATGAGGTGCTATTGGACCTGCTAGTTCCAATTTAGGGACAGCATGTACAATATAGTGGCTGTCTGAAAAAATATTTATGGGCTGTTCTTTAAAACTTTCAAGAGCTATAATAATAGCTTCAAGTTCAACTAATTGAGCTGATTTATGGGCAGTAATATGAATCATATTTTCTTTTTGAGTGACTACTGCAGCAGTACTGTTAGAGGACCCATCTGTAAATACATTTAATGCCTTAGGAATAGGTTGATTTTTTATTACCTGTGGAAATATAATGGGATGATTGATACAAAAAGACAGTATAGGAGACTTAGGAAGATGGTTATCAAAATTTGCAGAAGTAGTGCATCTAGCTATAGCCCAATCATTATCATTGAAGCACAAATATTCAACCTGTGACGATGAATAGGGAGTAATAATAGTAGTGGGGTGAATGCCAAATATTTTAGTAGAAGTCTTAAGTCCTTAAAGAATAAGTTTAGCCACCATGGAGGTATAAGACTCAATTGTACTTTTAGGAGAGATAGGCAAGTGTATCCATAATAAAGGCCACTGTTGCCAAAATACTCCTGTGGGTGTATATTGTGAAGAAATAATGATCAATATCAGTAGTCGAGCAAAATCAATTCTATCACAATGGGATCTTTCAATGGTCTTTTTACCAACTTTAAAGCTTCCCTAGCATCAGGAGTCAATGTTCACGGTGAAGATGGATCAGGGTTCCCACGAAGGATATCAAATAAGTGTTTTAATTGGCCAGTGGTGAGGCTTAGTATAGGGCGAAGCCAATTAATGTCTCCCAGCAATTTTTGGAAATCGTTAAGAGTGGCCAAATGTTCCTTATTTATTAAAAATTTTTGAGGCCTAATAAAAGTATCCATAATTTGGAATCTAGATATAATATTGGAGATCTAGTTTGAACATTTTCTTCAGCAATGTTTAGTCCATATCGTTTCAAGTTTTCTGATATATCGCTAAATATGGTGAATAAGACTTCTTGATTAGGATGAGCAAGCAAAACATCATCCATATAATGGAGGCACATAAGCTTTGGGTATTTGTTCTTGATAGGCTGAATAACTTTATCTACATAGATTTGACATATACTGGGGCTATTAGCCATTCCCTGGGGTAAAACTTTCCATTGATATCTTTGATCAGGGCCATTATTATTAACAGAAGGAACTGAAAAAGCAAACCTTGGGGCATCCAGAGGATGTAGAGAAATAGAAAAGAAACAATCCTTTATATCAAGAGTTATAAGATGGAAATTTTTACGAATAGCTACAGGATTAGGAAGTCCAGGTTGGGTAGGGCCCATAATTTGCATGGTTTTATTGATTTCTCTAAGATCATGTAACAATCGGCATTTTCCTGATTTTTTCCTGATCACGAATATGGGGGAATTCCAGGGAGAGGTGGAAGGTTCTATATGTCCTGCTTCTAGTTGTTCTTGAACTAGTAGGTGGGCCACTTGTAATTTCTCTCTAGATAGGGGCCACTGAGGGACCCAAACTGGCTTATCAGAAAGCCATGGTATTTTCAAAATTGTTTTCTCAGTGGCCCCTAAAACAAAATATCCTTTATCTTTTCGGTGATGATTTCCTTTTGTAACACCTGTGGGCTTGGTTGTGAGATGTACTCCCATTTGTTGTAAAATATCTCTTCCCCATAAGGTAACTGGCAAGCTGGACAAAACATAAGGCTGAAATGGTCCTTGATGCCCTTCATCATCCTCCCATTTTAAAACTGTTGCACTTTGTTCTGGGGTATTAGAATATCCCAAGTCTCTCAAACTATTTGAAGCCTTCTGCAGAGGCCAGTGTTTGGGCCATTGTCGTACGTTGATAATGGAAGAGTCAGCCCCAGTGTCAATCAATCCCTCCATCTCTATACCTTGAATTTTTATTTTGCACACAGGCCTCTGTGAACAATCCTGAACCCAGCAAGCCATAGGTCCCGAGCCAGTGGAACCAAATCCTCTATTGTTCCTATTTTGAGGCATACTCTTAAATGAGTCATGTAAACTGGGAAGGAGAAGCAGCTGAGCAATTCTATCTCCTTGGTTAACAGAGCAAATGCCTCGAGGTGAACTAAGCATAATCTTAATTTCTCCTTGGTAGTCTGAGTCTATTACACCTGGAGTCACTTGAAAACCTGATAAGCTTTTATGGCTTCGCCCGAGGATAAGTCCTACAGTTCCTGAGGGAAGAGGTCCCCTGACTCCCGTGGGAATCAGTTGAACCCCCATTTCAGGTGTTAGCACTATCCGGGCGGTGGAACAGAGGTCTTGTCCTGCACTTCCTCTTGTTCCAACGAGGGAGTCAATGGGTAAGAGGGATTGTATCGAGGAATCATCTGGATGGATGTTTGAGGATACTCTTCCTCTAATGCCTCGTACATTTGTGGTCCCCAGGGCATTGGGCCCTGTGCCCCGTTTTTTGAATTCCTAGACAAAATGTTTCCATAAATATCGAATTTAGATCTGCACTTATTAGCCCAATGGTTTCCTTTTTTACACCTGGGGCATGATATGAGCTTGGTCTTATTTATCTTTGGGGATATTGTCTAGAATAACTTGATTGATTATAATAATTTTTAGGTTGAGCCCTTTTTGTGAAATTTTGAGGGGAAGCACCTCTCATTGCTGCTGCAATCACATTTCCTGTGACAAAGGCGTCATTTGCATAATCTTATATATACTGAAAGGTCCCTTTTAGATTTCCAAGGTCTGATAGCGTCTTGACAATATTTGTTGGCATTTTCATATGCCAGCTGAACAACTAATGGCATAGCTTGATCAATGTCTCCAAACACTCTACCTGCAGTTCGCAAAAGCCGATCAGCAAAGTCAGCATATGGCTCATTAGGTCCCTGAATTACTTTAGACAAGCTACCCTGTAAGTCACCAGTTCCTTGTAAAGTTTTCCATGCCTTAACAGCTGCGGCGTATATTTGAGCGTAAACTCCAGGATCATACTGAATTTGAATCTGTAAGTCAGCAAACTGCCCTTCTCCAGTTAACATGTCTATGTTACGGTCTGGAAATTCTGCAGTCGCATTTCTTCTAGCTGTTTCCACACAAAACTCCTGGAACTGTGACCTCCAAATCAAGTATTGTCCCCCGCTCAATACTGCCTTACATAAGCCTTTCCAGTCTGAGGGGGTTAAAGTTAAAGTGTTAAGGGACTCCAACATTCTCAACGTGAAAGGAGCTTGGGGCCCATAGGTCATTATTGCTTCTTTGAAATTTTTTATTGCTTTGAAGTCTAGGGATTGGTGGTACCTCTGCCCATTTTCATTTTCAAATACTGGCAGACCCCAATGTCCTGCAGGTTTTGACATTCGAGGGCGTGTAAGTGCTCAGAAAGACCGTTAATCTCTGTTTCAAGGGCACGCAAGTGTTCAGAAAGGCCCCTCCTAGTTTCTGTAATTCATTCAACCCATGAGGGAGCAGAGGGCACAAGTGGTGCCTCTACTTGAGGGTCCTTTCTGGTCTTAACTGACTCAGCGGAGGAGGCTGTGCTTTCATGGTTATTTGACTCCTCCTCACTACTATTACTTTCACTAGTAGTAACATCCTGAGTCCCAGGTTCAATTGAGAGCATGTATTCCTCGGCTATCTCTAATAAATCTCGGATAGCTTTAGCAGCTCGGATCTTCATCATTTTTGAGTTCACATTAATACTATCCTTACTGTTCCTATCTGACTCAGCAGAGGCTATGCTTTCATGATCACTTTCCTCCTCACTATCAGGTATATCAAAGAATTCTTCCATAGCCTTTATCACTCAGGTTTTAGTTATTTTCACACCTATCTTTAGAGACTTCTCAGTTCTTACCTGCTGATTCTGGAAGCAGACTGGAAAATGAATAGGCTCTTTATTCTTGCTTCTTCTAACTTCTCTCTCCAGCTCCAACAACCTCTCCAACTCCAACCACCCCCTCTGGCCAACCTCACCCAGTTAAATACTTTTTGCCTTAACAAGTATACACGTGTCAACAGCTCAAACTTACAGGTGCGTCACATAGTTTTCACGGGCATAGAAAGATTCTTAGATAAATGCATGAATATCAGGTGAAAATACTGAAACAACTCTTATGGCTCTCAGCTAGCCGCCATCTTAGCTATCTCCTTATTAGGGCTCTTACATCCCACCTTATTCCATGTTTTTTGAAATGACTCCAAAATAGGCTAGATATCAGTTCATTTAAAGTTGTGTTCAAAAGATTGATTTTTGTTGTAAAGATTACTGTGATCTCAGAGAATATAATGTATAACTAAGTAAAGTTTCAAGATTACAAATGTCATTTTTCTTGGCCCATAGCTATTACACAAACTAAATGTTTGTGTGTGTGTGTGTGTGTGTGTGTGTGTGTGTGTGTGTGATATTGGGTATTGAACCCAGGGCCTTGTGCATGCAAGATAAGCACTCTACCAACTGAGCTATATCCCCAACCCCTCTAAATATGTTTTTGCTCTATTAATCTCATTTTGTATTTTCATTGTAAACATTATAACTGTTACCTGTTATTGTTTAAAGAGGTACTGCTTCTAAAAAAAATAAAATCTGGGTTAACTTGAGATAAGCCATCTAAGCCTATAGGACAGATAGTGTTACTGTTTAGATGTGAGATGTCACCCAAAGCTCACATGTGAGACAATGCAAGAAGGTTCAGAGGATAAATGATTAGGTTATAAGAGTCCTAACCCAATCCCCTCACAGGGATTAATTGAGTGAAGTGATAGGTTGTCACTGGAGGAGGTGGGAATTGGGGTAAAAACCAAATAAACATTTTTATTTGGAGAGTGGAGTTTTTCTCTCTCTGCTTTCTGATCATCATGTGAGCTGCTTCTCTCTGCCACACTCTTTTGCCATGATGTTCTGCCTCACCTTGAGCCCCAAGGAATGGAGTCAGCCTTCTATGAATTAAGACCTCTGAAACCATGAGTACTCAGATAAACTCTTCCTCCTCTACAGTTGTGCTGGTTGGGTCATTTAGCCAAAGCAGTGAAAAAGCTGACTAAAACAGAAAGTATAAATTGCTGACTTCTAGTACTAATACTAACTCCAATTAAATGAAAGGGGTAGTTGTAAAATTATATTGAAGTTATAACCTGTTACTCCCTTTTTAGGAATGTGAAACTGGCTTACTGGGTTTTAAAACCAAAAACTTGGGGCTGGGGATATAGCTCAGTTACTAGAGTGCTTTCCTCATATGCACAAGGCTCTGGGTTCAATTCCCAGTACCACAAAAAACAAACAAACAAGAAGACCCAAAACTTGGAGACCAAAGCCAAGGAAGTAAAAGGGTGAAGGAAAAAGCAGTTAACATTTTGGCTCTTGCAGGTCAGCCAGGACCTAGAGAACAATAGGGATGCCTCTCTGGGCCCTGCAACTCTGGTGAGTCACCCAATCTGCTGATAGGGAGATCAAAAGGAACCTAGAGAACAGGAAGCCAACCAGTGCACATTCTGCAAAGAGGAGGGTCATTGGAGATGGAAATGTCCCTGATGCTTCCAAGAGAAGCCACATGTGGTTATCCAGACCCTGACCAATTCTTGCAGGTGGCACCATTGGTAGAGGAAAACTAAAGGAGCCAGGAGGCTTCACACACATCCCCAAGAGTGATCTCTGAGGAATTTCAGCTGACTCTTTTTTTTTAATTAATCGATTTATTTTAATGAGGTATATATGACAGCAGAATGCATTTGGATTCATTGTACACAATTTCAGCACAACTTTTCATTTTCTCTGATAGGACACGATGTAGCATCGCACCATATGTGCAGTCATACATGTTCCTAGGGTAATAATGTCCATCACATTCCACCATCTTTCCTACCCCTGTACCCCTTCCCCTCTTCTCCCTCCCCTCTGCCCTATCAAAGTTCCTCCATTTCCCCCATGCCATCCCCCATTATGGATCTTTCAGCTGACTCTTAAGAATAGATAGGAACAAGGTCATTTTGACCAACTTGGTCTTAACACCTGGCAGGAAAGTATAGCCTGAGCACACTCCTACATGGACATTTGAAAGGAAAAACAATGTTTTTTTTTTTTTTTTAAATGTAACTGAATATGTACACTTGTGTCAGCCCTACCAAAAGTAAGTAAAGCTGGAGGCTGTCAAGGAAGGGTTCTTGTGGGAGTGCCTAATATTTAACTATTACAGAGGACTCTAGAGACACAAGCTTGTCCTGCTTTTCAGGCTAAAATATTAATTGCTTTTGTATTAGTTGTCTAAAAAAGTAATGCTTTGCAGTCTTATTTATTGTTGTCCTAGCATGAACCTTGCCCTCTATATACCTTTTTCAGTCACCTGCCAGCTGCCACCATGGACCTCTGGACTGCCATGATGCTGAATGCCCTTAACTGTCCATGCCCCACATATTAGAAAATAAGGACTTTTGGTCATTTCCCCCTAACTTTGCCCTCTCTCAGTAGGAGGAAGCATCTTGGAGATGTCATTGCTCATTTTATTCATAGAAATCGACAGTGGAGAAAGTAACAGTGGTTCACCTTGTGAATATAGCCCTCAGTTGCTCTGAGGCTTATTATTTAAAGAACATGTTTTTCTTTTCCTCTTCTCCCTCTCAGAGCCCTTCCCTAACCTGGGGGTGGGAAACAAGATTACCTTGAGTTATCAGTGCTCCACAGGAGGGAGATGTCTGCCAGAGGATCTAGGAAGGGAATCCTAACATACCATCAGAGGTCCCTGGGACCCCCTGTCTGGGCACCCCTGGAATGTAGCTTTTGAATAGCTTCTTTAAAAGCCCTCTGTTTTCCCTGATGGGCAGAATCACAGCCTTGGGGACAGGAGTTCCCTGTGTTTCTCCTTTGCTAGCAAAGCAATAAAACTTCTTTTTCCTTTTTTCAAAACTGTGTCCTCATTATTAAATTGACATGAATTGGCATTGGGGGCAAGGACCAAGCTTTTGGTTACAAGGGTACTTACGTCACAGATGTTAATCTTCTGCCATATTTGCTTTGTTTTTTAAAAATAAAATAATACTTAGACACAGTTAAAACCACCCATTCCATTTTCCCAAGCTGCTACTTCATTGAAGTTATTGTATTCTTTCTGTTTCTGTTTTTTTTTCTTTATTACATATTTATATACATGTACAATAAACAATATAAGGTATAATTTGTAGGCCTCAAATCCCTGGACTCAAGCAGTTCATCTACTTCAGCCTCCAGGATAACTTTTGCATTCTTCAGGGATATATCATACTTCATGTATACTCTGGCTACTGCTTTTTCTGTAAAGATTGTATTTTCAAGATGTATCCAGATTTATAAACATAGGTTTATTTTATATTAATTCTAAATATTCTATTTATGAATTACTAAAATGAATTTGTTCATTGTCTTAGTGATGACCATTTAGTTTTTCTCCTTTAAAAATCAATTCTATAATGAATAGGTATGCATGATAGCTTGTCTAGAGTAAATATTTAGAACTAGAATAGGTAGGTCATAGGGTATCTTCAACTTTGCATATTAAATAATTGCAAATGTACTCCCTTAAGATATTATAGAATGTGAGAATATCCCTAATCCCTGCCAACATTTGTTATTTTCATTTCAGACCAACTGTGTTAGTCTGTTTTCAATAGCTACAACAAAATACTAGAGTCTTGGAACTTTAAAAAGAAGTTTATTTAGAATTCACAGATTTGGAGTCTGAAAGTCCTTATTGGATGGCTCCATGGGTTTGGCCTCTGGGATATGTTACAACATGGCAGGGAAATGAGAAAGGAAACAGGAGGTCAAGCACATGGCTGTGGTTTTGCTTTATAACAACCTACCTAGTGAGAATTAACTCACTCTGCAAGAAGAGCATTAATCCCTTTTGAGAGCAGTGCCCCCACTGACCTAATCTCCCTTCAGTAAAAGTTACACCACCTCTTAATACCACCACATTGGGAAGCAAACCTCCAGCGCATAAATCCCTTGGGGAACAAACCACATCCAAATCATCACATCAGTCTTTTGCATATGGTATGCCATTATTGATTCAATTTGTGTTTGAGTGATAGTGAAGCTGGGCATCTTGTCATGAGATTATTGGTGACCAACATTATTGGTCACTTAGGTTTGCTCTCTGTTGACTCTTTTTCTATGGAGTTGTCTTTCCATTATTACTGATTGTTGAGTTCAAATATTTTTTTGTTAAAATTATGTTTTGACTCTAGTCCCTTGTTACACAAGTTGAAAAGTTTTCTTTCTTTCAAAAATGAATAAAAATACTAAATGAATATAGAGGGAGGGAAAAGGAACAGTTTGTCTTGTGACCTTAAACCCCAAACTGAGCCAGAAACTGGCTAGGCCACGGCTCTGTGAAACAACTAAATTAAGATAAATGAGAAAGGGGCACAAACTAGGTTGCTTTCCAAATGGCTCATGGTTTTTATGCCCAATGTATGAAAGATGATACTTTCCACTAAAACTCTTTTTAATAGGTTGACTTAGTTTTGCTGACTGAATCAACTTAATCATATTAATCTAATAATTGAGGTCTTTTGATTTCACCCTGCTTCTTCATTCTCATATGTGCTGAATATAGAATAAAAAGGACCACAGATATGGACCTCCATTGGAGATTCTCAAAAGCTTTTTAAGAAGAAATCATTTGTTTTGAACAGCTAAAGATGAGATAACAATGTATCAACTTGTACTAAAGTGCTACTTACATATGGTATTCACTTTAAGTTATAGCTACACTTTCTCCTTTTATATTCTCCTCCAGGGAACATATGCATTTCAAAGGCAGATGGAATTTTCTCCATTTCTGTGTCATTTCCCTAGCTTCAAATAAAACTATAAATGCTGATGTCAATTTCAGTACAGTTTCAGGCAATTTAGGGACCACATAAAGCATACTGAGGCTGTAGTACAAGAAGTTCAAGTTGCTTTGCAAAGAGATTTCAGTGGTTAGCTGCAACTATTGAATGAAGTAATATCTAGTATTTCCTCCTCTGCAAAAGTATCACAAATAATTTTGTGTTATGTTTGTGTTGTATTTATGGATAATATATGTAACATGTGAATGATATTCTCAATCTCCCCCAACTTTTTTTGTGTATTTTTAACAATTGACATCTATTTTCTTTTTTCCTATGTATTTTCCGACGTTCTTCCTTGATCCTTCTTTTTGATATTGAGACAATTTCTTAAATTGATGTGGTTGCCTTAGACTCTCCTGATTGCCAGTATAGCAGTCCCTCCTGTGAGGTTTTTCTTTCTACAGTTTCAATTATCTGCAGTCAACCATCGTCCAAAAATATTAAATTGAGCTGGGTACCATGGTCCATACCTATAATCCCAGTAACTCTGAAGGCTGAAGAGGGAAGATTACAAGTTTGAGGTCAGACTTAGCAACTTAGCAAGACCCTGTCCAAAATAAAAAATAGAAAGTGCTGGGGATGTAGCTTAGCAGTAAAGTGCCCTGGGTTAAATATATATAATTGAAAATTCCAGAAGAAATAAATAACTTGTAAGTTTAAAATTGTTCAATTTTGAGTAACACAAAGAAACCTCCTGCCATCCCATTTTGAAATGAGGCAGATGATCCTCCTTCTGACACTGTGTCACAGTGCATACATCATTCACCTTACTTCATCTCATCACATAGGCATTGTATAAACTCAAATCATTACAAGAAGGATGAGTAGAGTAACAATAAGATAGTTTGATAAGAAGACCACATTCCCATGACTTATACAGTATGTTGTTATAATCATTCTAGTTTATTATGTTATTGTTGTTAATCTCTTACTATGCCTAATTTTTAAATTAAGCTTTATCATAGGTATGTATATATCGGAAAAAAATGTAGGATATATAAGATTAGGTACTTCTTGAGGTTCCAGGAATCCACTGGGTGGCTTGGAATATGCCCCATGGATAAAGGGGGGATTACTGTAACAGAAAGGACTACCATAATAGAAATTAAGCCCACACAGATAAGTAGGGGATTAAAGGCAAAAAGGTATGACTGGATTCCATGACTGGATTCAAGAGTCCAAATGACATCAAAGAAATCTCTTCTCCCTCTTCCTCCCTCTGAGTTGACTTAATTGTCAACTGATTTTCCCTCCACATTAGCTCATGTTCTACCATATTAGCAAGACCAGACCATGGAACATGCCTCTGCCCAATACTTTCAAATAATAATCTAGGCTTGGGCTGGGGTTGTGGCTCAGTGGTAGAGCGCTCGCCTAGCACGTGCGCGGCCCGGGTTCGATCCTCAGCACCACATACAAATAAACACGTCGTGCACAACTAAAGCAAATAAATAAATATTTTTTAAAAATAATTTAAAAATAATCTAGGCTTGATTTCTATTAGGTCAAATTTGGTCCCATAAAAATTCTTAAACTAATTATTTGGTTTAAGAGACAGCACTCACTCTTTTTTTGCATGAAGGTTACTGAAGGGAATGTGTGTGGGATTAGCCACAACTAAAACTCTGTGTCACTATGAAAAGAACAAGGTATGAATGTCAGGGACAGCAAAAGCAATATAATTCTACCACAATCATCATTTTTAAATTGATGATTTTTAAATGTTTGCATTTTTTCAATGTCTGCCAATTAACTTCTACTTGAAAAAGTTTCCATAGAAGCAGGCAAATTCCTAAATGTTATGCAGCTTATTTTAATCGAAGGTAAGAACATCCTGAGGTAACATAATCCCAGAAGCTGAAGCAGTTGGCTACCAATAGGCCATTACTCCTTTTGGCTAGACGTTGGCTGAGGGAGCAAGAATTGATTCCTGAGTTATTGATGACTTGGCTCTCTCCAGTTTCCAAGGGGGATTCTCCTGAACCATCAAGTTATCAATTTGCTCGTTTCTGCTTCCAGCAGTGATTAATAATCCTGTGGTTGGCTAGAGCGTCTTTGTAATTGCTAAGTGCTGAGTCATTCATCTCATTAGGAGTGCATTCCTACTTTCATTTACTGTCTAAAAAGTAAGCTCTGTAAATTCAGTGGAGATAGCTCTTGAGTATGGGGTCTTACTTTCACTTTTCAAAATTGGTAATGTAAGTGAAACCGGTGAGGATCGGTCGGGTTCCCCTGGTGTTGAAGATTGAACACCTGGGAAACTCAGAGGCAAGTGCAAAGCAGGAATTTTATTTAAAGGATGGAACAGAGAGGGACTCCTCCAGAGAGGAGGTGGTCCAGAGCTGGTACCTGAGGGAGTAGGGGCGTTCTTCCCCTTTGTAGATATCAGGTTTCCTTTCTTCTAAAGCACCCTCTTCCCACCCTCTTTGGTAAAGGGCAGGAAGAGAGCCATCCAGTGTGCCTCATTAATAACTCCTTGCTGGAAAGAACAATTCCCTGCAGGCAGGTGACCTTGGCAACAGATGATGATGAGGAGGAAGTGTTCTGGAAGTATTAGCATTCCATTTCCTTTTGAACCAGCTCCTATCTTCCTGGCCCAACCGGATTATCTATCTACCCTAACTGCTTGTCCTTTTGTTATTATCTCATAAGGAAAAAAATTATGACTTTGGAATAAGCATACATTCAATGGAATGCTGAAGACTCTGGAGCTAAAGGACTTTGTCTTTGAGTAGGCTACGATTAAACTCTGGATAACTGATAGCAATGTCTCTAGTTCTTGTCTATTATGTTAATTTTCTATTTGTATTACAACAAATTATCACAAGTTTGGTGGTTTAAAACAACACACATTCATTATTTTATAGTTCTGGAAGTCAGAAGCACCATTCAGGTCTCAGTAGGCTGAGATCAAGGTATTGGCAGGGCTCCATTCCTTTCTGGAGGCTCTAGGTAGTTCGTTTCCTTGCCTTTTCCAGCTATCAGAGGCCATCCTTCCTATTCCTTGGATTTTTGGACCAATTTCTTCATCTTCAAAGCCAGCAATGTTGTTCACTGGTAGAGTACCATGGGTTCAATCCCCAGTACTAATGAAAGAGAGCTAGCTAACCGGAAGCTACCACGCTACCTCCAATCATTGACTCACATATGGCATTTTGCTAGATTGAAGGGAAATTTTTTTTTTATACTGGGGTTGACCCCAGGGGTGCTTTACCACCCAGCTACATCTCTAGCTTATTTTACTTTTTATTTTGAGACAAGGTCTTGCTAAGTTGCTCAGGACCTTGCTAAGTGGCTGAGGTGGGCCTTGAAATTGTGATCCTTCTGTCTCAGCTTCCTGAGTAGCTGGGATTACAGGACTGTACTACGACACTCAGCTGAAGGAAATTTTTAAGCATTTCTGCTTGAAACGACAAGGTATCCAATAACTCTTCACCAGGGAATATTGGCATTAGATCTGCCATTTTAGGTTGGGGGCCATTTTTATCTAGGGACTCTTAAGATTTTATTCAGGGATTCCCAGGTTTCAATTTAGGGGCCATTTTATCTAGAGATCCTGAGGCAATGCTGCTTAGCCTCCCATAAGAACATGTGCCTGCTAAAGGGTGGACCCTACCCAGCCCATGATTTAACCCTAAGCATGCTTGTGAAATTCCTCTTGTGGGCTACAAAGCTGCCCTGTGAGTTCCAATAGGGTGCTGCTCTCCTCAGAGGGACAGCCTTGTCAGTTTGTTCCATGCTCTGACAATAAATCTCTCGAGGGGGATTTCAGTGTGTGGTGAGGTCCTTGGACTTTGTGTGGACTTTGTGAGTATTCTTTCAAGGGAGAGTTCACTATTCTGGTGTAAAGCAATTACCGTAATGCTATTCTCTTTCACCTCAAACACTTCAATTCACCCTGACAGAATAATTTACTATAAACTTTACCCTACCTTTTAAAACACAATCACCAAATTAAAAAAAATTTCCAGTAGTGTGGAGCCAACAAGGAAGTAGGAGACAATGAACTTAACACTTAAATATTGCTAATCTCAAAACCTTTTAATTTGTTACTTTATCATGGATATGTGGACAATAACTATTGATCAAGATCACACTGTCTAGCTGTGCTTTAATTATAGCCAAATCCAAGCAAAGTTAAAATATAAATAAACAATAATAAGAAGAATATGAGCATTACATAATGGGATTTGTAGGCTTCTTAAAAGCTTGAAAAAGTCAGTTTGGGGTGCCAAATGATATTTGAATATATACTTTTGGTCAAAGTCCAGAGGAGTCATTTTTATACTTATTTTTCTATAATCTACATATTTTCTCTCTGCTAGTGAAGAAAATTATTAGTAGTTTTAAATAGTAGATTTACTATGTTTTGATATTTTTTATTATGAAAGTAGCATGTAAAAACAAAATTTGGAAAATTTTTAAAAAGAAGTCATTCACTCAGATATGTGGCTACTAACACACAATAAGGTGGGGAGGGAATTAAAGAATTAAAGTTCACTGGATTAGACAAAGGGGAATGAAGGTGTTGCTGCCTGAAGCGCTTGGAGCAACGGAGCCGCGGGAAAAACTTCAGAAGCAAACTGGAGACAAACAGCTTTTTATTCTGATAACTTTTCTCTCTGGTTCTAATAACGACTAACACACGCCAAAAACACACCCTAAAATGGCGCTGACTCGATCAGCAATTTCGGCCAAGTCACTCGAGATCCCGCAACAATCCCGTGAGACTACGGGTGGCGACAAAGGCCAAATCTCCACGGCTCATAGTCAACCACAATTCAAGCCAATCCCCAAACAGGGCTCCTGCATTTCCCCCTTTTTGTTTTAAAAGAGGTAATGCTCTAGGACGTCTATGTGCAACCAACATTCTTACCCGTCATCGGATAATCAAGGCTGTGCCCTTGACTCCTGTCTTAGGTTGATATGTCGGCCACATGAGACTGTCCCGTGCGACTGTGCCTGTCTTAGGTTGTCCCCCTCTGGGGATCTTACCCGTCATTGGCTAACCAGCCATCCAATGGAGCCCTTTAGGATCGACTATATATGATGACTAACAGCCGTCCAAATTGTGAGGAGATGTTGCGGCTTTAAGGCAACAAGCCTTTTGGTGATGAGCCAAATTGCATAGCATATCAAATTGTTTAAACAAATCAGCTGCCCTAAGTTCCATCAAGTAACACACTGAATTCTCTAGACAAATACCCGCAAGGCATTGTCCCGTAAAGTCCCAAACAATGAAAGATCAAAATGTCCATTTGTTATAACATGTTGATGTAGGAGGCCCCATGCATGTAGAGCAGAGGCCACACTGTTGGTGAGGTTGTTTGATGTTTGAGCAGCAGACGTCTTTTTTATGTTTAGACAATGCCACCGGCAAATCTTCAGGGCCCGCTACCTAGAAACTCAAGCATCAATTATTAAAGGAAAGGCAGTGCTATTGCAGCACTGAGTCAAGAGGCGAGTTGTCAAACTACAAAATAGAATAATTAGATTAGAAAATTAAAGTTGATTTTTGTTCACATACATCGCTGGTTGAGCTTTTACAAACATAAGTTGGAAAAATGTCATATTTAGAACAAAACAAAGAAAGACTGAGGGTAATTACTGCATTAAAGATAGATTAAAGAAAAGGTAAAGGCACTTGAGAGAAATAATTTGTTAGCTGGAACCCTTGAGTCTCTGTATACAGAGCAATTTTTTTACCTGTTGAGATAATTGAAATTAATGAGCTATTAAACAAATGAAGTTAATAACAATTAAACAATCTTAAGTCAAAACACCAAAATATCAGGTTATATAGCACTAGTCATATTTGTTTGCTAAAGAGAAGTCCCAGGGACACCTATAAATCAAAATTGAAAGTACCTTCATTTATAAAATTATTTACCTAAAATGAATACTCTTAACCTAAAATGAATTAAAGTTATTTGGATCCATATATATATATATTTTCTTTTTCATAAGCGCTTTGTTCTTTGTGACGTCACACTGGACAGACGAACAAGCATACAAACATATATTTGTGACGTCACATTAACATGAAATGTAGACAAATGTGCAGACATAAAGACATGTATAAAAAAAAAAAAAAAAAAAAACAATTGTGTGCACACTAAAGAGAGATCTCCTTGTCCCGGCCGGGAGAAATGACACTTAAGTTGTGAAATATTTTGAAAGACTCTTTTGAGGGAATCATTCTGTACCTTCATCTTGGTCCTCTTGATTTTGTACCTTTTTTATTAATCTTGATTCTTCAATAACTTCATCTTGATCATTTTGATGTGGTACCTGTTTTATTAATCTAGATGGTATCCATATTGGAGAGGATTCGTCTTTTGGAAAAACACAAACAGATCCTCTTCCCCAAATTAATACTGGATCTGGACCCTTCCATGTACCTGAAAGAACATCCTTCCAGTAAACCAAAGGTTTATGTTGTTGGTGTGGATTCCAATGTCTGTCTCCAGCAGAATAACCATTAGAGTCTAAAGTTAGAAAATTTAAGGTAAACAGGGCAACTGCCAATCTGTCCTTAGGACTTTTCCAATTTCCTTCTTTTTGTTTTAATAACATAATTTTCAGTGTTCGGTTTGCTCTTTCAATAATGCCCTGACCCTGAGGATTGTATGGGATGCCTGTTTTATGGGATATATTGAATTTTGCGCAAAACTGCTTGAAAGATGAGGACGTATATGCGGGGCCATTATCTGTTTTAAGCATTTTGGGGATGCCCAATGCAGCAAAAGCTTGCAAACAATGAGATGTAACATCTTTAACTTTTTCTCCAGAATGTAAGGAAGCAAAAATCATGCCTGAGCATGTATCTATAGTCACATGAATAAATCGCAATTTTCCAAAACTTGGCTCATGAGTAACATCCATCTGCCACAAATGATTGGGCATTAATCCTCTAGGGTTAACTCCGAAATGAGGATTGGGCAAATGTGTCATACAAGATTTACAATCTTTTACAATTGTTCTGGCTTGCTCCTTTGTGATTTTAAACCTACGTTGCAAGGTGGTGCTGTTGACATGAAACTGGGAATGAAATAAAGTAGCTTGTTGTAGCGCTGAAAGTATAAATACTGTTTTTGTAAGTTCATCAGCCTTTTGATTACCTTCATGGAGGGGACCAGGCAAATTAGTATGTGCTCTAATATGGCCTACGAATAGAGGTTCTTTTCTTGCCCACAAAAGTTTTTGTATTTGATAAAACAATTTAAAGGCTGGAGTATGAGGTGCTATTGGTCCTGCTAACTCTAATTTTGGGATGGCTTGTACAATATAGTGGCTATCTGAAAAAATGTTTACGGGCTGGTCCCTAAAATTTTCCAGAGCTCTTACCACAGCTTCCAGTTCCACTAGTTGAGCTGATTTGTGTGCAGTTATGTAAGTCATATTTTCTTTTTTTTAGTGACTACTGTAGCAGTACCATTTGAGGACCCATCTGTAAATACATTAAATGCCTTAGGAATAGGTTGATTTTTTATTACCTGTGGAAATATAATAGGATGATTAATACAAAAAGATAATATAGGGGACTTAGGAAGATGATTATCAAAATTTGCAGAAGTAGAGCATTTAGCTATAGCCCAATCATTATCATTGAAGCATAAGTATTCAATCTGTGATGATGAATAGGGAGTAATAATAGTAGCAGGGTGAATGCCAAATATTTTAGTAGAAGTCTTAAGTCCTTGAAGAATAAGTTTAGCCACCATGGAGGTATAAGATTCAATTATACTTTGAGGAGAGACGGGCAAATGTATCCATAATAAAGGCCCTTGTTGCCAAAATACTCCTGTGGGTGTATATTGTGAAGAAATAATAATCAACATCAGCGGTTGAGTTAAATCAAATCTATCACAATGAGCTCCTTCGATGGCTTTTTCTACTAATTTTAAAGCTTTCCTAGCATCAGGAGTCAATGTTCGTGGTGAAGATGGATCAGGATCTCCACGAAGGATGTCAAATAAAGGTTTTAGTTGGCCAGTAGTGAGATTTAGTGTAGGGCGAAGCCAATTAATGTCTCCCAGTAGTTTTTGGAAATCATTGAGGGTGGTCAGATGTTCTTTATTTATTACAATTTTTTGGGGTCTAACAAAAGTATCCATGATTTTAAATCCTAAATATAATATGGGAGATCTGGTTTGAACTTTTTCTTCTGCTATATATAATCCATATTTTTTTAAATTTTCTACCACATCACTGAATATATTAAATAAGATTTTTTGATTAGGGTGGGCCAATAAAATATCATCCATGTAATGTAGACACATGAGGCTTGGATATTTATTTTTAATGGGTTGGATAGCCTTGTCCACATATATTTGGCATATGGTGGGGCTATTAGCCATTCCCTGTGGTAAAACCTTCCATTGATATCTCTGATCAGGGCCATTATTGTTCATAGAAGGAACGGAAAAAGCAAACCTGGGGGCATCCAGAGGATGTAGGGGAATAGAAAAGAAGCAATCCTTTATATCAAGAGTAATAAGATGGAAATTTTTTGGAATAGCTACGGGACTAGGAAGTCCAGGTTGAGTAGGCCCCATAACTTGCATGGTTTTATTGATTTGTCTAAGATCATGTAACAATTGCCATTTTCCTGACTTTTTCTTGATCACAAATATGGGGGAATTCCAGGGAGAGGTGGAAGGTTCTATATGACCTGCTTCTAATTGTTCCTGAACTAATTGGTGGGCCGCTTGTAATTTCTCTTTAGATAGGGGCCACTGAGGGACCCACACTGG
Source organism: Tamias sibiricus (assembly GCA_025594165.1). NCBI lineage: Eukaryota > Metazoa > Chordata > Mammalia > Rodentia > Sciuridae > Tamias > Tamias sibiricus. The sequence continues at coordinate 35,751,059 of CM046665.1, read as the reverse complement.
CTTATCAGAAAGCCATGGTATTTTCAAAATTATTTTCTCAGTGGCCCCGAAAAAAAATATCTTTTTCCTTTATGACAATGATTACTTTTAGGGTTAAGATTACTCTGTACTTTTTGATAATGAGTTCTTTTATGGTTAAGATTACCCTGTAGGTTTTTCACATTTAACATCTGCAGGCTTGGTTGCAAGGTGTACTCCCATTTGTTGCAAAATATCTCTTCCCCATAAAGTAACCGGTAGATTAGGTAAAACATAAGGCTGAAATGTTCCTTTATGGCCTTCATCATCCTCCCATTTTAAAATTACTGCACTTTTATCTGGGAGGTTATTATATCCCAAGCCTCTTAAACTGGTTGAAGCTTTTTGCAGAGGCCAGTGCTTGGGCCATTGGCGTAAATTAATAATGGAAGAGTCAGCTCCAGTATCTATTAATCCCTCCATTTCTATTCCTTGGATTTTTATTTTACACATAGGCCTCCTTGAACAGTCTCGAACCCAGCAAGCCATGGGACTTGAGTCAGTGGAACAAAATCCTCTATTGTTCCCTTCTTGAGGCATACCCATTTTAAATGAATTATGTAAATTGGGAAGGAGAAGCAACTGAGCAATTCTATCTCCTTGATTAACAGAACTTACACTTTGGGGTGAGCTAAGCATTATTTTTATTTCCCCTTTGTAGTCTGAGTTTATTACACCTGGGGTCACTTGCAAACCTAATAAGCTTTTAGGACTACACCCGATAATAAGTCCTACAGTCCCTGAGGGAAGAGGTCCCCTGACTCCTGTGGGAATCAGTTGAACCCCCCATTTCAGGTGTTAACACTATTCGGGCGGTGGAACAGAGGTCTAATCCTGCATTTCCTCTTGTTCCTCTGGCGAGGGAGTGGATGGGTAGTAGGGATTGTGTCGGGGAAGCATCTGAGTGGATGCTTGAGGATACTCCTTCTGCAATGCCCCGTACATTTGTGGGCCCCGGGGTACTGGGCCCCGTGCCCCGTTTTTTGAATTCCTGAACAAAGGATTTCCATGGATGTCAAATTTTGAATAGCATTTATTGGCCCAATGATTTCCCTTTTTACACCTGGGGCAGCGGCCTGGGGCACGGTATGAGCTTGATCTTATTTCTCTTTTGGGATTTTGCCTAGAATTGCCTGATTGATTATGATAATTTTGCCTGGAATATCCTGATTGATTATAATGTCTACGTTTAGCCTTTGTGAAATTTCGAGAGGAAGCACCTCTCATTGAGGCTGCAATCACATTTCCTGTGACAAAGGCGCCATTTATATCTTTACATAGTTGTATATATACAGAAAGATCCTTTTTAGTTCTCCATGGCCTGATGGCTGCTTGGCACCATTTATTTGCATTTTCATAAGCTAATTGAACAACTAAAGGCATAGCTTGGTCAACATCTGCAAACACACTACCTGCAGTTCTCAAAAGTCGATCAGCAAAGTCGGCATACGGCTCATTAGGTCCTTGAATCACTTTTGACAAGCTACCTTGTAGATCCCCAGGTCCTTGTACAGTTTTCCATGCCTCTAAGGCAGCTGCATTTATCTGAGCATATATATCTGAGTCATAATCTGTTTGAGCCTGTAAGTCTGCGAATTGCCCTTCTCCTGTGAGCATGTCTATATTATAGTTTTCAAACCCTGCAGCCGCGTTTCTTTTAGCCGTTTCTATACAAAGTTCTTGGAATTGCGATCGCCAAACCAAGAATTGCCCCCCGCTTAAAAGTCATTACTCCATGTATGTTTATGTCAAAATACACTCTACTGTCATGTATATCTAAAAATATGATAGAAAGATGGAAAAAAGTCATAGTATAACCATCCAAAGACAATCATTAGTTTTGTTAATGCCCATGCTTTTGTTGCATTTATCTTACATTGTAAGAATCATCTATTTGCTTTTCACTAAATATAATAAATTTTATGTCATTGTAAATTTTTATTGGCTACATAGTATTTCACTGGCTAGGTTTTTCATAGTTTAAGTAACATTTGCATATTTGAAATCAAAGGAAAACCTGAATAAACATTCTAGACTTAAGTCATTGCACTTGTTTTAGTTACCTTCTTTTAGTTGACTTTAAAAATCACTAATTTTAGAGGTCACAAGCTGAGCAACTAGTTAGTCTCCTGCTAACTTTGTGTAGATGACACCTCTGATGTGTGGCTTGTGAAGTCTTTTGCCTAAGTTACCTTTTAGGGATCTGAAGTTTGCTTTAGTTGAAATCACCAAGCCTTTACTTGGGCCTGTTCAGGTGTGTGATGTGTGATTTCTTTGATGTCAGAAGATAAAACACTCCACCCTCAGATCATGCTGACATCACTATTTTCTGAACATGTGTCCTGTGAAGAGCATAGCCCTGGTTTGATAACATAGTGTTGTCTTTATGGATATAATAGGGATTCAACTATTATGGTGGTTTCATAGGTTTTTATTCAATTTTTATAAGTCACTAGAAGACTTGTGCATTGAATTATTCTGATAGCCTTAAAGGCCATTAGAAATTCTTCACATCAAAATGATCATTATCCATATTGTTATAATAATATACATGTATTTTTCACTTACTACCTGCTTGCTAAGAATAGCTTGTAAAAGTAGGCTTGATTCTCTTCAGTAAGCATGTAATAATAAAAACATATGGAAGTCAGTTTTAAGCCCCATTCCATTTCATTCATTTGGTTTTTCAATATTCCTTCATTTATTCATTAAGTACTGAAAGAGCTCTATGTGGGTACCAGATATTGGGAAAAGGATAGCTAATACCATAGATAAGGGTCCTGTCCTCTGGAAGCTTACATTCCACGGTCTAGGGGATCATTTCAAGCCTGTTAGGATGGTACTCAATGGTACTCAGATATGTGGCTACTAACACACAATAAGGTGAGGAGGGAAGAATAAAAGGTACTGCTCCTTTCTGAGCACTAGTCCTCACATGGTAACTAGTTAATGTGAACATGACTACCCCTAGGCCTGATGTTCTAAAGGGAAAAAGTTTTAAGGAAACTCAGGAATAGGAAGTCTTACAGAGACCATCTTGGCAGCAGTTGTAGGCTTCGGCCAGGAAGGCAGCCATTCTGCAACAACCATATAGGGAGGAAGCCAGGGGAAAATACTCAACCTACTTATTCCTGATCTCTTACGAGGGGGCCATATTGACCAAATCCAAATTGAAGCTAGAGAGCAAGTAAGTTCACCAGCATCCTGCCAGAGTCTATAAACAATATGCATGACTTACCTTAAGGTGTAGGTTAATGCTTCAGTATCACTTTTGGATGAAAGCAAAGAAGTATTTACTTTCTGCTGCGGTTTGTCCCTAAAGGGTTCATTCATTGGGAGCTTGATCCTCAGCATGGTGATGTTAGGAGGTGGTGGAAGCTGTAAGAGGTGGGCCTAGTGGGGGGTTGTTAGATCACTGGACACACTGCCTTCAGCAGGGATTAAGTTATCACTGGACCCTGCTTAGTTCTCCTGAGAGTGTTGTTATTAAAACAAAAAAAAAAAAAAAAAAAAAAAAAAAAAAACCCTAAACTCTCTCCAGTGTCTCTCTGACTTCCTCTCCTACCCTGTGATCTCCTTCTTTTCTATATATTTCCTCCATGACATCATCTTCCATGACATAATGTAGCCAGGGGGGCTCTTGCCAGAGCCAGTGCCATACTGTTTGGATGGTTTGTTTCAAAACTGTGAGCTAAATGAACCTCTTACTTTACAAATTACCCAGCTTCACAAAATGAAATTAAACCCGTATCTCTCATCATGCACAAAATTCAATCCAAAGTGGATCAAGGACTTAGGAATTAGACCAGAGACAATACACCTAATAGAAGAAAAAGTAAGCTACAATTTCCAACATGTCAGATTAGGCTCCGAGTTCCTCAATAAGAATCCGGTAGTGCAAGAATTAATACCAAGAATTAATGAATGGGATAGATTTAAGCTAAAAGCTTCTTCTCAGCAAAAGACACAATCAGTGAGGTGAATAGAGAGCCAACTAAGTGGGAACAAATATTTAATACATGCACATCGGATAGAGCACTAATTTCTAGAATATATAAAGAACTCAAAAAACTTGATACCAAAAATAAATAAATAAATAAATAACCCAATCAATAAATGGGCTAAGGAATTGAAAAGACACTTCTCAGAAGAAGATACACGATTAATCAACAAATACATGAAAAAATGCTAACATCGCTGGCAATTAGAGAAATGCAAATCAAAACTACTCTAAGATTTCATTTCACTCCAGTCCGAATGACAGCTATCAAGAACACAATAACAATAAATTTTGGAGAGGATGTGGGGGAAAAGGCACACTCATACATTGCTGGTGGGACTGCAAAATGGTGCAACCGCTATGGAAAGCAGTATGGAGATTTCTTGGGAAAATGGGAATGGAACCACCCTATGACCCAGCCATCCCACTCCTGGGTCTATTCCCAAAGGACTTAAAAACAGCATATTACAGTGACACAGCCACTTCAATGTTTATAGCAGCACAATTCACAATAGGTAGGTTGTGGAACCAACCTAGATGTCCCTCAGTAGATGAGTGGATAAAGAAAATGTGATATATATACACAATGGAATTTTACTCAGCAATAAAAGAGAATAAAATAATGGCATTTGCAGGTAAATGGATGAAGTTGGAGAATATAATGCTAAGTGAAATCAGTCAATCTCAAAAATCCAAATACCGAATGTTTCCTCTGATATAAGGAGGCTGGTTCACAGTATTGTTGGGTCAGGGTACATAGGAGGATTAGAGGAACAGTATAACGGTCAAAGGGAAGAGAGGGGAAGGGAGGGAGCAAGGGGGGAAGGGGGGAAAAATAAAAAGTGGTTGAATAAGATGGATATCATTATTCTAAATGCATGATTGAAGACTTGAATGCTACTAATATACTTTGTATACAAACTGTTTTGTGTAAAAAGATGCTCTATATGTGCAGTACAAATTGTAATACATACTACTACTATAAATAAAAATTAAAAAAAAAAAAACAAATTACCCAGCTTCAAATACTTCTATTTCAGAAACAGAAACTGACTGCTATACCTTCTTTCTTGGTGTAATAAATAGGAGTGTTTTACCTTGTAAACTCTGATGGATTTTTTTCTTTTTTCATGAAAAACAAAACAAAAAGAACAAAGCAAAAATCTAAGACTTATTTGCTTTTTCATTTTTTAAGTGTTCAATGTTAAATGAAGCTACACAGCAGATCACTTTGTTGATGTAACTCATAGCAGTACTTTGTAAGTAAGTCATGCTAAGTCCCTATTTTATTTATGTTTACTTCCTTAATGCTAACCACAGAGCTGGACACATAGCATGTATCCATAAATACTTGCTGAATTGAATTAAAGTTGACCATCTGGAAGCTTGTGGTATGTAGAACTGTCAGAGGGAGAGCAGACACTGGAGAAAGAAGGGGAGTTGGATTGGGCAAAGGGACTGACTCTCAACACAGAATAGCAAAAATCCCAAACATTCATGTCAAATGCTGAGATGACTTGAAAGGAATTTCAGGAATCCTAAATTTGAAAACAGATACTATGTAGTAATAAGAAAACCACTCATAGTCAACATAGTAGATTTGAAAAATATTTATACTAAAACACCATGTGCTTTATTTTGTAGATTCAAAGGACATTTCTCTTGGCCTGGTCTTTACTTAGAAGTGACTGTAACACTATCCCTTGCAGACACCCGTGCCTTCAGAAGCAGCCCAGTGATGTGAATGGTTGTAGTAAATCTCCAAGAAAAATGCAAATTACCCCATCCTTGTGTGTATTTCTTGTCTAATACCAAATCTCAGAAGGCTGAAACACATTATGCAGAAAAGAGAATGCAATTCAGATTCACCTACCTGTTCTCATGAACATTTAACTCATTAACAGTAGCAAGAGTTAAATGTTTAAAACTCACAGGAGCCAGGCATGGTGGTACATGCCTGTAATCCCAGAGGCTCAGGAGGCTGAGGCAGAAGGATGGTGAGTTCAAAGCCAGCACAGCAACTTAGTGAGGCCCTAAGCAACTCAGTGAGACCCTGTCTCTAAATAAAATACATAAAAGGGCTGGGATGTGGCTCAGTGGTTAAGTGCTCCTGGGTTCAATCTCCAATACCAACAAATCAAAACAAAACAAAAACAAAACAAAAAACCAAACAAAAAGCCTCACAGGATGTTTGAAATAAGTCTTCAAATGTCATCCAGCTCAATAACTTCCTTTTTATGAGGCGGGAGATTGAACCCAAGGCTTCACGTATGGTACGCAAGTCTGACACTGAGCTGCATCCCAGCTCAACCCTTTCCTTTTATGAATGGCCAAACTAAGGATGAGGGAAGATGAGTCCCACTTCAGTCTCATGATGCCATCTGACAATGGTGTCACAGCTCACTGTCAATAATACCCTTCCCACCCTCAGGGCTCCCTGAATCCATGATGGGACACATTCTTAAAATACAACTGGCATATCAAGATATTACCAAATACTCTTTTCCACACTTGTTCTAGAGTCACCAGTTATTAATAAACTACCAAGCACTGAATTAAGTATAATCCAAAGAGTTCAGGAACTGGGCTTTTAAAACATGGACATAAATTGTCATAAATATATGTGTGCTTACACACATATTTGTGAATATATATATTTATAAATATACACACCTTTACACATATATCAACTCATAAAGCAATATTATCAGTAGCTACATGACATAATAGCATACTTATATACAATATAACCACCATAAATGTATTGAGAAAAGAAAAATAAAGGCAAATTTTCTACTTATTAATGTTTTAGTGTGAAAAATTTATCACCCTTTGCTTCTGATACGTTCAGTTGTCAGTTCTTAAGACTTTATACCATGTGATAATAAGCATTAAGTCTGTTACATACTGAAAAAACATATGCCTGAAATGTTTGTTTAATGTGAGTAATCAAAACATATTTTTAGGGCTGTGGTAGCTCAGTGGTAGAGTGCTTGCCTAGCTTATGTGAGGTACTGTGTTTGAGTCTTAGCATCACATATAAATAAATAATTAAAATAAAGATCCATTGACAACTAAAAAAAATTAAACAAATATTTTAAAAACATGAACTTTTACTGAAATACATTTACAGAAATCATCTCCTGTCTAATATTAGTGATTTTTTTAAATTTGAGATTGAACCACAGAGGCAGCCCTTTACCAGTGAGCTATATCCCCAGTGCTTTTTATTTACTTTTTATATGGAGACATGGTCTCACTAAGTTGCTTAGGGTCTCACTCAGTTGCCCAGGCTGACCTTGAACTCATGATCCTCAACCTCTGGTGTCACTAGGATTACAAGTGTGTACCACCATACCCAGCAGCTTAACCATTTTAAAAGTATTTTCTTAATTGTAGATGGACACATTACCTTTATTTTATTTACTTTTTATGTGGTGCTGAGTATCGAACCCAGTGCTTCACAAGTGCTAGGTAAGCACTCTACCACTGAGCCACAACCCCAACCCAGCTTAACCATTTTTCAACAAGGGAAAGTGGGTGTGTTCATCACATTGATGTCCAAACAATAATTTGAGGTAGAGATCAGAAAATCAATTCCACATGAATTGGATCTGTTTTAGAGTAGTTGAATTATGATTTCTTTCTTTCTTTCTTTTTTTTTTTTTTTTTGTGGCACTGGGGTTTGAGCCCAGGGCCTTGTGCATGCATGGCTAGCACTCTACCAACTGAGCTATATCCACAGCCCCGAATTATGATGATTTCTAATGGATACATGTTTTTGGTCTTTGGGCTTCTGACTAACATACACAGATGCAGATACACAATGCATGGCTAATACACACATGAATGTTTGCATTATTACCAGAAAGAACCATATTACTAATGAAAAACATTGCTTAGTGATCATGGTTTAATTCTGGATTATGAAACTCTATGGTAGCATAACCAAGTGATTAAAAGCAGGGACTTGCGTTCTGTTACTTCCTAGCTGAACCAGGGAAAATTAGTTAGCCTCTTAGTGCTTCAGAATCAGAGCACCTACTTCTATAATTGCTAAGATTTGTGAAGTCCTTCGTACAGTGCTTAGTTCCCTGTAAGTGCTAAGTATGAATTTGTCATTATGATTACAAGTTTATCCTCTAGAAGGATTGATTGCCCATGATTGGCTCCAATTTTTTTGGATGGTGGGAAAAGGTATTGTCAAGTCATTGTATTCATGATCATTGAGCACATTCCTCTGTCCTCCCTACCTCTAACAAGTCCACGGATCTCTCTCCTTTACCATCATTCACATAAAGATGACCCTGGACTCTGATATTTGCATTGCTCGGTTATTTGAAAACAATTTTTTTTTTTTTTGTACTGGGGATTGAACTCAGGAGCACTCAACCACTGAGCCACATCCCCAGCCCTTTTTTGTATTTTACTTAGAGACAGGTTCTCTAAACTGAGTTGCTGAGGGCCTTGCTAAGTTGCTGAGACTGGCTTTGAACTTTTATCCTCCTGCCTCAGCCTCCCGAGACACTGGGATTACAGGCGTGCACCATCACACCTGGCTGAAAACAATATTTTCATACAAGATTTTATTGAGTGAATCTGATTTTGTATCAGCATCTTATTTAGTGTGACTTAAACTTAATATATATATATATATATATATATATATATATATATATAATAGCAGAAGTTTATTTTCTCACCATTCTAGAGACTGGACATCCAAGACTGGGGTACCAGCATGGTTAGGGTCTGGTAAGGCCTCTCTTCTGTAATGCAGGTGGTCACATATTGTTGTGACTTCATATGGTGAAGAGAGAGAAGAAGCTCATTAGTGTCCCTTCTTATTAGGGCATTAATCCCATCATGGGCATCCCACTATCAGGGTCTCATTTAAATGTGAGTACCTTACAAAGCCCAAATGCCATTACATTGAGGGTTAGGATTTCAATATATAAGTTTTGGGAGAACACAGTTCAGTCCATGGTGATCATGAAACCCACATGCCCAGATTTTTCCTTCTTCCAAATGTTTGTAGATGATGACAGCATCACAAAAAGAAAAGGAGAAAAGTGAAAAGTGTGTCCTACATCTCTGCTCTTTTTTTTTTTTTCTTTCTGTTTTCTTTTTTTCAGTAATGGGGATTAAACTCAGATTATCTACCACTGAGCTATAGTCCCAGGCCACTTTTTTTTTTTTTAATTTAAATTTTGAGACAGGGTCTCAGTAAGTTGCTTAGTGCCTCGCTAAATTGCTGAGTTTGGCTTTGAACTTGCAATCCTCCTGCCTCAGCCTCCCGAGTAGCTGGGATTACAGGCCTGTGTCACTGCTCCCAGTTTTTCTGCTCTTCTCGATGTTTTGATTAACATGTCTCTTTTGTGGAGTTTACTGAATCATATTCAAGCTTTCCTCTCAAATTACTTGATAGAAGGAATACTTTCAGTAATTGGAGTTAACTGTACTACATATAGTATTTTTTTTTTTTTTTTTTTTTTTTGGTACTGGGGATTGAACTCATGGGCACTTGACCACTGGGCCACATCCCCAGCCCTTTTTTGTATTTTATTAGAAGCAGGGTCTCACTGAGTTACTAAGTGCCTGGCCATTGCTGAGGCTGGCTTTGAACTCGCGATCCTCCTGCCTCAGCCTCCCAAAGTGCTGGGATTACAGGCGTGCGCCACCGCGCCCGGCTTACATATATTTTTGTTAATTTTTAGTAGCAAAGTAATTGAATCATGTCCCCTCAAAAAAGATACGTCCCAAATCCCAGTATTTCAGAATGTGTCATTATTTGCAAATTGGGTCTTTGCCAATGTAAATAGTTAAAATGAGGCCAGCTGGGTGCAGGGTTGTAAGCTGCCTGTCACGGCCAGCCACGGCGCCGCCACGGGAGGAAAATTCTCGGAGGCAGAGTTAAGCTTTTACTACTTTTACTTCTACTTTCTTGGTGCTTAGAGAGGGAAAGAAAGATTTTTCTTAGAGAGGGAAAGAAAGATTTTTCTTCTTAGCTTAGAGTAGAGTAGCTTAGAGTAAAGAAAGATAGAGCTTAGCTTTTCTTCTTAGCTTAGAGTAGAGTAAAGAAAGATAGAGCTTAGCTTAGAGAAAGACTAGAGCTTCTTTCTTCTCTCTTCTTTCTTCCTTCTTCTGTCTTCTGTCTTCTGTCTTCCTCGGGAGCCTCGGCCTTACTCTGACCAGTCCTCTGGAGCCTCGGCCTAACTCTGACCAGTCATTACTTCTTCTATCTGGTTTCTCTTCTGTAACCGCTCTGCCTACGTTCTGGCCGCTCTGATTCTTCTGACCGACCGAGTGTGACTGCCCGGCTGACTGAATTCTCCGTTCTCCTAACTCGGACCGCTTTCACCCGGTTATATACCTTCAGGTTTGCGGGTGCCTACAGGTGCGTCACATACATATCAGGTGGAACCCATGGCTTCCAGCTAGCTACAACAGCCCTTCCTAATTAGGCTCCTTCACAGGGTGACCTGGGTGGCATGCACCTGAATCCTAGCTCCTTAGGTAGCTGAGGCAGGGGGGATTGCAAGCTCAAGGCCAGCCTTGGCAACATAGTGAGCTCCTGTGTCAAAATAAAAAAAAAAATATATATATATTTTAAAAAGGGCTGGGGATGTGGCTCAGTAGCTGAACACTCCTGGGTTCAATCCCCGGTAGCCCCCCCCCCACACACACACACAAAGTGATAGTGGAGTAGGCTGGGCCCCTAATCCAATTTGACTAGTGTCCCATGTGAAGACAGAAGATTAAAGTGATTCCCCTCAAGCCTGATGCCAAAGATTGCTGACAAACTACCAGAAGCTGGGAAGAGGTCAAAAAGGATTTCACTGCAGGTTTCAGAGGGAGAATGACCCAGCTGTTACCTTGATTTCAGTTTTCTTGCTTCCAGAACTATGAGAGAACAAATTTCTGTTGTGTTAAACCAGCCAGTTTGTAGTACCTTATTACAGCAGCCTTTGGAAACTAATACATTGTTCATCTTCTGGAATGGAATTGTAGTGAAATAATTAGGAGCACTATAAATTCTTATTTTAAGTTTGTATTTATCCTTCCCTCCTCCTTTTTCAAATATGGTGAGAAATCAAAAGGTCATCAGATTTATGATTTGTTTTTAAAAAATTCACTTTGCTGGCAAAATGAGTCATGGCAAGTAAGACACAACGACAAAGATAAATATGTTGTTTTATTTAATCCAAGAAGATAAAGAAAGCATTTGCTGCATAGCGTGGCTTATTGCCAGAGGAGTTGTTGGAAAAACAATTTTAAGTACATTAAAAATGACATTTACAGAATCATCTATCAAATTATTTGTGGAATACATTTAAAATTAAATTTTCATCCCCAGCCCCAATATCAAAGAACATTATTAATATTGTTTGCAATATTAATTATGCAAAGTAGGTAGAGGATGGCAGACTCACAAATAAATTGACAATTTACATAGAAACTACTCACTCTGAAAAGTCTGAGCAGTATCTTTGAAGTACTGCTTCAGACACAGGAAGACTATTGAAGAATCATAGAGGTTTCTAAAGACTTGACACTTTCCTAAATCGTTTTCAAGATTTAAGCATTTCTTTACACCCTGATACAACATTAAACAAAACATACCTTCCAATGACTTTCATAGAAAAATCCAAGAATGCCCATGTCAAGTTTCTTTGTGTATAAATAACTTCTCTGAAAACAGGAAGTCCTAAAGGGAGAAGATATGTGCAGAATAAGCAAGATCAAATTGAGATCAGACTTACCAGTTAGCATTCATTTATCTGGTAATGAAAAGTAATAGAGGGCTGGGGTTGTGGCTCAGTGGTAGAGCACTTGCCTAGCATGTGTGAGACACTGGGTTCAATTCTCAGCACTGCATATGAATAAATGAATAAAATAAAGGTCCATCAACAACTAAGATTAATTTTGAAAAAAAAAAAAAAAGGAAAAGTAATAGATACCAAACAGTAACCTATTTCACCCCTAAAAATACTCACTGATAAAAGTATGCTGGAGGGCTGGGGCTGTAGCTCACTGATGGAGCACTTGCCTCACACATGTAAGGCACTGGATTTCGATGCTCAGCACCACACAAAACTAAATGAATAAATAAAAATATTGTGTCCATCTACAACTAAAAAGAATTTTAAAAGAAAGTATGCTGGAAAGGTATGATCAGGATAATAAATAGTGTATATAAATATATATATACATATACATTCTATATATGTGTGTATATATGTGTGTGTGTGTATATATATGTATATATATAAATGTTTAAATCCTGAAATTAATTTAGGTAGTTGTTAGGAAAACAATTTTAAGTACATTAAAAATGACATTTATGGAATACATATATATTTGCAGAATATATATATGTACATATATACACACATATCTGCATATGTATGTATATATATACATATGCATATGTATGTGTATATATATATATATACATATATATGTGTGTATATATATATTCTTTCTTCTTCTCAATTCTGAGGAAGCATGGTCATCTCTTCCTGCCATGCAAGCTTGATCTGGCACTTATTAACCACTGGGGACACAGTATTAAAATGATCAAAAGCCCTACTTTTGTGGAACTTGCATTATGGCAGATGAAACAGAAATAAATATGTATTGTTCTAGGATATGTTCTAACAACTTACCTAAAGACTTAACCTTTACGATTGAACTGATAGATTATATCATATGAAGAAGTGAAATGGATGATTTCACAAATTTGTAAATTTAGGACCATATTTTAATGTCTAGCTCTTCTGAGACCATTATGGCAATAAAGTGTATATACTGTTAATGGGCTTTATTTGGCAGCTTATTTTGAAAGAAAACCATGGATGTTTTTGAGAATTCAGTTGCATTCAGTTCTTTCCATCGATAGCAAATATGAACACCTGCTTTTTGAGGGACCTCCTTCTTCACACCACTCTGTACCATTCTGTTAATATTGAATAGATAAATTTTGGAGTCCATTAATGTATTACTTGAATACAGTTCAACAATCAATTTTTGCTGGGCAAGGGGACCTATGTCTGTAATCCCAACAACTCAGGACTAAGGCAGGAGGATTGCAGGTTCAAGGCTAGCCTCAGCAATTTAGGAAGACCCTGACTCAGAAAACAAAAAGAGTTGGGGATATGGCTCAGTAATCAAGCACCTCTGGGTTTGATCCCTAGTACCCCCCACCCCAAATCAATTTTCCTATGAAATAACAAATGAGTTTGGGTCCTTCTGCTCCCTCTTAGCTTCCCACAAAAAGCCACTGGAGAGAACACGTCAGATTTTGGTCATTTCACAGGTCACCTCATTTTCCTCATGTTTCTTGTTACAGATTTTCTGCAGGCTTCCAAACTTTCAGTCCAAACTGTCTACCACCTACAGATTAAAGTTCAAACACCACAGCCAAATGACTTAAGAAATCAAGACAAGCCGGGCGCGGTGGCTCGTGCCTGTAATCCCAGCACTTGGGAGGCTGAGGCAGGAGGATCGCGAGTTCAAAGACAGCCTCAGCAATGGCGAGGCACTTAGCAACTCAGTGAGACCCTGTCTCTCCCTGTCTCTAAATAAAATACAAAATAGGGCTGGGGATGTGGCTCAGTGGTCGAGAGCCCCTGAATTCAATCCCCAGTACCAAAACACACACACACACACACACACACACACACACACACACACACGAAATCAAGACAGTAACTGAACATTCCAATCATCTCTGCAAGATCACTTGGTCTTTATATAAAGAAAAGACCTCAATGCTGGAATTCTTTTGGACTTTTTCTTTTTCATTTCTCCAACATAGCAGAAATATCAGGATCTTAGTTGCGAGTCTGTTTTTGCTTTGTTTTGTTTGAGGTACTGGTGATTGCATCCAGGTGTACTCTACCCTGAGCTACATCTCCAGCCCCCATTTTAAAATTTGGAGATAAGGTCTTAAGTAGCCCAGGCTGGGCTGGAACTTGGGATCTTCCTGCCTCATCCACTGGGATTATAGGTATGCAACGTGGCTCCCATCCAAATATGGCTGATCTAAGGAGAAAAGAATTTTATTAAAGAATATTGAACAACTCACCTAGACAACAAGACTTAGAGAATCCACAGACAGAATCATGTTCTGGAACTGATCCCATGAAGCCACAACTGTGACCAGGCTGGGCTCAGATACCTCAACTTGAACCACTATCACCACCTACTTGTTACTGGACTCTTGAGCTAAAATCAGACCAGCTGGGGATGTGGCTCGGTGGTAGCAGCCCTTGTCTGGCATGCGTGAAGCCTTGGGTTTGATCCCCAGCACTGCAAAAAAAAAAAAAAAAAAAAAAAAGACACTGACAGCTCTTTGAATCCCATGTGCCTGCCATTTCTGCCACTCTCTGTTGCCCAGGTTTTCCTCAGAACCTACACTGATACCTGTGTAGCAATGGCTGCAGAGAGGGCTGAGACCGTGACATCTTCAGATATGAGGGCAGGCTCCAGGGCAAGAAGTGCCTCCCCCAAGGAAGGGGATTTAGATAAAATGGTAATTATCTCCCTTACAAAACTGGAAGTTGGGTCACTGTGCCTTGATGATCTAGCAGGTGAGCTGGAATGGGCTTGAGACTTTGGCTCTCTTAATTATAAAACACAGTAAAACAAACTGCTCTGAGGAGAGGGTGACTGCTCTTCTACTGCTCTCCTTCCAAGCAGCTCCTTCAGGCATAGTTTAGCATTTTGCAGTTCCAAGCCAGGCATCCATGGTTGATGTTATTCCCCCCCCCCCCGGGTGGTTCCAGGGATGGAAATCTAGGACTTCACATACGCTAGGCAAACACTCTACCCCTGAGCTACCCCCCAACCCCAGAGTGAGTAGTTTCTAACTAAATTGTCAATTTATTTGTGATCTTCCATCCTCTACCTACTTTGCATAATTAATATAATACACAATATTAATGTTCTTTGATATTGGGGTTGAGAATGAAAATCTAATTTTAAATGTATTTCACAAATAATTTGATAGTTGATTCTGTAAATGTCATTCCAGTCTGATTCCCTTGAGGCACTCAGTATGTCCG
The DNA here is from genome assembly GCA_025594165.1 of Tamias sibiricus. NCBI lineage: Eukaryota > Metazoa > Chordata > Mammalia > Rodentia > Sciuridae > Tamias > Tamias sibiricus. Next base: position 35,735,972 of record CM046665.1, on the reverse strand, counting down.
GAGCTCTTTTCTATCACCTCTCACAGCACTTCTCTGCATTGCAATATTGTGGACTGTAACACATCTGATGTTCAGTGGACACTCCAGGTCCCCCCTGAGGAGGAGTTAGTGCAGGAATCAAGGTCAGCTGGAGCTCGGAGGTCAGAGCTGTTTGCTTCACATTTGACATAAAGATAAGACGTTGTCAGTTTCATTATAAAGATGGGAATTTTGTGAGAGTAAAATACGCTCCCCTTCTCCCTAGCAGTCCCCTTTCAGGTTGGCTACCTTTTAAAATGTGGGTTCAGAGTACAGGCCCTGCAGCCAAACTTCCCAGTTGTGTGGACTTCCTAGTTGTGTGGTGCCCAGCAAGCAACTTTACAAACTCCACTGGGTTGCTGTGAAGACTGCATTGATATTTTTAAGGGGCTAATAAGGGGGCCTGGTGCTCCCTAAACCCCACCATAGTAATAGTTGTTATCATCATAATCCTCTAGGGGGCAGCATCCTTCTCAGTTCTCATTAGCATGGGCCTCTGCTGGCCCCTCTGGCCTCTACTAGCCCCTCTCCCCAGGCCTTGCTTGGAGATGAGACTTCTCAAGTTTGTTGAAGTAAGACCTTACATCTGGAAGGACCTGGTTGAGGGGAGACTGGTTGAGGGGAGACTGGGAGAGGCAGAGGGATACATTGCAGTGAAATCTTGTCATGCGCTAAGAATCCTCACGCAATCCAAATTGTAGGACTTTCCAAGGCTTCTGGGCCAAAAGCTGGTGATGGAGCCCAGACTCCTGGTCGTAATGTCAAGTAAGTGATCTTGGAAGGAAAGGACAGTGTCCACCTCAGTTCAGAGGTGTTGCCGCCACCGCAATCTTAGCTATCTCCCCAAACAGGGCTCCTGCACAGAGGACTTACTTGCTCAGTGTGATGACTTAGAATGTACCTAATTTTGCTGCAAGGAACCCCACACCAAGTTGTTTAAGCCTTTTCAAAAATGGCATCTTTCATATGCACCAAGATCCTCAAGGTCTTGTTCAAACTGCAGATTCTGATTCAGTAGGTCAGGGTGAGGCCTGAGACTGAAATTTTGTGCCTCTTTCATTCATTCATTCTTTCTTTTCTTTTCTTTTCTTTTTTTTTTTTTTTGGTGGTGGTGGGGGGGGCAGTTTACAGGGGCACTCTACCACTGAGCTACATCCCCAGATCTTTTAATTCTTTTTTTTTCCCTTCCCTCCTTTCTTTCTTTTTCTTTTCTTTTCTTTCTTTCTTTCTTTTTTTTTTTTGACAGGTTCTCACTAAGTTGCCTAGGCTGCCCTTGAACTCATGGTTCTCCTCTCTCAGTTTCCCAAGAAGCTGGGATTATAAGTGTGTGCCACCACACTTGGCATTTTATTCTGTTTCTGATGAATTCCCAGGTGATGTGATATGTTACTGGACTATAGACTATACTTAGAGTAGCAACAATATACAACATGAGTGAAGAAGGAAATAACACATGTAATTTTTCTTATCATTGCAAGATAAAGAGATGTCCAGACCTGGGAAAGTTAATTCAAACTTGAGTTGTTTCAAGGTATGTATAGCTGAGGAAGGGTTTTGCCACAATATATCTCCTTTACCATATCCATCCATGTGACAAAGGAGGGAGTGTTTATGACTGTATTGTTATGTGTGAAAGAAAAACAAACATTTATCCAAGCCTTAAGGTGAATTGATCGCAATGTGAGTTAAAACACTTTAGTGGGTGGGGACAATCTGAAGGTTCAAATATGGTGGACATTACAAGTGCATAAAAAAGTAGTAAATGACATTTCTGTAAGAGGTTACCACCGACCTCTGCAGCAGAGTCATCCAGTATGTGTGTCCAAATGCTGGCTCCTAGGCCCCACCCCAGATAAAATGGACACAACCCCTGAGGGAAGGAAATCTTTAACAAGGAAACACCTATTCAAGCAATTCTTCTTTTCCCACCCTTTTCTTTTCCCTTGCCAGCTCTGGGAATTGAACCCAGCATGGCTAGGCAATTGCTCTATCACTGAGCTACACTTGCAGTTCCCAAGCAATTCTTTTTTATTCTTTTTACTGGGGATTGAAACCAGGGGTGCTTAACCACTGAACTACATGACCAGTCCTTTATTTTTTATTTATTTTTTTAGTTGTCAACAAACCTTTATTTCATTTATTTATATGGGGTGTTGAGAATCGAACCTAGTACCTCATACATGCTAAACAAGCACTCTACCACTGAGCCACAACCCAGCCCAGTCCTTTCTATTTTTTATTTTGAGTCCTTTCTATTTTTTTTTATTTTATTTTAAGTTACTTATGGCCTCACTAAATTGCTGATACTAGTCTTTCAAACTTGCAATCCTCCTACCTCAGCCTCCTTAGTCACTGGGATTATAGCTTGCACTACTGTGCCTGGCCCTAAGCCATTCTTATACATGTTAAAATTCAAGGAAACTTTGAGATCTCTGATAAAACTGGGTATCATCTGATGAGTTCACAATGAAATGAACTGATTAGAGTGTTGAGTGACAGATATCCCCAATCCTGATCTTGTCTTAAAATATTCCGAGTTTTACTTTTTTAAAACCTAAATTCTTCAGGAATATTTGGATTCATATAAATACCCTTAGAATTCACTGAGAATCTGATCCTATTCTTGGTGTTTTTAAATTGATATTCAGTCAAAACTATTGGCATACATATAATATAGTTAAGTCAATGTTATTTCCACGATTTGTACACACAGTAGAGTACTGAGTACTTTCCTTCTCCATGTAGCAAATGTAGAGTCAAGTTGCGTGAATGAAGCAAATTTCCAACCAAAACCCACAGTTATTTGTTTGGAAATATCTTCTCTGCCAATCCTGAATTAGTGTTACATCCATGGAAAAAGAAGAGCATCTCCTGGAGAATGGAAAAGAATTTCATGATATCACTGGAATGAATTCCATCCTCCACTAAGAGACTGTTTGGTGAGAACAATAGCCATTTAGGCATCTTTTTCAGCCTGGCTAAGACTGTAATCCCTGCACCCCCAGCACCACTGAGCTACAATTGTATGTATAATTGTGTGGTGTCTTAAAGGCATTTTCTGTGTAGTTTTTTTTTTTTTTTTTTTAATCAGAGAACAGCAGAAGTTTACCAGAACCAAAAATACTTTTCTTCACATTGTCAAGTGGACTTTCATGCTTTTTGTCCAATTCTTCAGAAAATGAAAAGCTAATGCCATGTAATCACAATTTCCTGGGATTCTGAAAAACCATTAAAGAGCCACATTGATGCCCTCTGAATGGACACACTGTAGCACGTTTTGGATTGGCTCTGTTCTGGGGGTTCTTGACACTCATGCTCAAATCAGAGTTTTCAAAGGTTTCTTTTGTGTCCAAAACACCCAGACTGTCTGATTTTAACCATGCATGTGCTTCTGGGTGAATGCAGATGGTAAGTTTTTTTATTTTTCCTTTTTTTCTTTGGTGGGAGGACTTAATTAAAGCTTATATTAATTATATACATACTTCGGGCTGGACAATTATTATATTTAATTTTTTGAATGTGTGTAAAATGAAATGCCTTAAAGTTACTTCACCCATTGGAGTGTTTCTCCTGGATTGCTCTACATTTTCTAAAAATCAACCAAAGACCACATATAATGAGCTTTATTAGAAGCGGGTATAAGAGGACAATTTCTGGCACTGCAAATGTTTAATTTTTTTATAACTGCATTTTAGTTATTCATTTTTTTTTTATGTGGTGGTGAGGATTGAACCCAGTGCCTCACACGTGCCTGGAGAGGACTCTACCACTGAGCTGCAACCCCAGCCCTGTTAACGTTTAATTTAAAGACAAAGCAGCACACCTCTGTTCCTAGATGCGTTAGGCTGAATGTTGAAAACATGCTATTCTTCTCAGTCCACTGATGGAGCTTTATCTTCCTATGTTCAAAAATATCTCTGAAGAAAACAGTTTCCAAGAGCCTTAGTGATTCCTAGGAAAATGGTTGTATAAAAACAAAAATGGTTTGTGATGTATTCCCAGATATGTTCAACAACCAACCTCTTCCATTACTGCTTATTGCATACTGAGCCCCGTGTCAGGCAAGGAGCCTGTTGCAGGAAGCCACCCATGAGACGCTTGAGGACCTTTTTCAGCATTGTAGCCAGTGAATGGGAAAATCTGGTATTGGGAATGTCCTGTGGCAATCCCACAGCGTAAGACCGCCCAAATACATGTGAACTCCCCCTCAGCTCTGCTAAGAGGTCTCATGCAGCACCAGAGATGGGCATGACCTGCTAGGAACTGAGCAGCCTACCTGCCCCCACCTTTATCCTGTTTTGGTGAAGAGCTTTCCATATAATTTTTTCATGTGTTCCCATATAAATAAAGCAAGCCAGGCTCCCTTCTTTGTTAGAAGCTGAACCCTGTCTGGTCAGCTTTGCCCACTTTGAAACTACTTTTCTGTGTCCTGTGGTTTTTTTTTTTTTTTTTTCTTTTCTTTTTTTAGACATTGATGGACCTTAATTTTATTCATTTATTTGTATCTGGTGCTGAGAATCGAATCCAGTGCCTCACACATGCTAGGCAAGTGCTCTACCACTGAGCCACAACCCCAACCCCTTGTGGTTATTCCATAGTACTACTTTTCTTAGCTTTTATTTCTCAGCCAGTCCATCCCTCTGGAGGGGAACCCATTCCCTTGCTCATGCAGTACATGGGCGATAGCCTGTGTAATAGTAGGTCTGATTTTGGTTCTCCAAATAGAAGGTATCAGAAGGGAGATCAAACCCTTGCAAAGATCAGGACATACAAGAGTCAGGTGGGAGAGTTACAGAGCTGCAGCCCCAGTGAGCCTGGTCCTGGGTGGGTATGGAAGTCCACAAAGGTCTGAGACTGAAAGCAAAAATCCCAACTGCATGGGACAGAAACAATATGGGTCATCCAGGAGTGCTTCAGGACTGTGCTTGCTCTCCAGCCAGCCTTGGAGGAGTGAACTCATGGCATATTAAGAGTTTGTTGTGTAGGACTCACTCTGGAATATGATCCCAGTGATTTTCCATAAATCTTTCCAAGATCTTCCTTAAGTCCGGTGTCAAAGAACCCCTTTAAGGTCTGGGGATACAGCTCAGAGATAGTGAACTTGCCTCGAGTGTACAAGACCTACTAAGTGCCACCTCCAACGTGGCAAAAAACAATGCCTTTAAAGGCTTATATGTAGGCATGTGGAGCTGGTTCATCTGACGTGAATGAGAAAATTTGACTCAGAAAAGTGAAATAAGATACATACTCTCCTTTATCAAATTGAGTAACACCTGCTTTAGTCTGGATGTGCTACATGTGATTCTAACACATGTAAAGAACTTTATGTTATTGTCAATGTAAGAGACAACCACATTGTGTTTATGTAAGATGTATCCTACGTCCTGCTTGTGTGAAAAAAAAAAAAAAAAAAAAAAAAAAAAAAAAAACAAAACGAAAGGCAGATAGAATGAATAATCCAAGTGCATGGATAAGAATTGTTCATTGTGTCCCTAATATGTACAATGCCCCAACAGGTGTCACAACAGTAAAGGTAGTGGAAGGTACAGGAAGGGAAAGGAAGTGGGTCTGCTATAGGTTAGTTAGGTATTTTTGGTACTGGAGATTAAAACCAGGGGCACTTAACCACTGAACCACATCCCCAGCCCTTTTTATTTTTTATGCATTTGGTTTTTTTTAAAATCAGTGATTTAAAAAATATTTTTAGTTGTAGATGGACACAATACCTTTATTTTGTTTATTTATTTAGTTTTTTTTTTTTTATTGTAGTGCTGGGGATTGAACCCAGGGCCTCATACATGCTAGGCAAGCACTCTTCACTGAGCCACAACCCCAGCCCACCCCAACCCATTTGAACATTTTATTTTGAGACAGGGTCTTGCTGAGTTGCTTAGGGCCTTGCTAAGTGGCTGAGGCTGGTTTTGAACTTGTGATCCTCCTGCCTCAGCCTCCTTAGCCACTGGGATTATAGGTGTACACACTGCACCTGGCCCTATAGGTTAGTTCTAGTCTCCTGTGATTTCTGCTCTGATAGCATGTGAGTAGCAATGTTGAGGGGGAGAGATTTTGTGGAATCTTGAAGTGTTCTGTGACCAGTAATCAAGAGCCTTTAGCACAGGACTAAGAGCATACTTTTTGGAATCCAATTACTCAGGTTAAATTCTATTTCTGTCATTTTGTGGCTGTATGACAATTCTGTTTCCTTTCCCACACGAGAGTGATATCAGGCATATCTATCTCATAGGAAAGGAGAAGTGAATATCTAAAGTACATTTTAAAGTATTATCTACTTTTGTCAAGTATGAAATTGAAACTCAGCAGACCATGTATCATATTATTATATATTGTACTAATTATTTGAAAATGGTTAATATGCAAGTCATATCAGTGACAGTGAGATAACCTACTAATTAGAATTCACAACTTGCCAACCACTCTAGACAAACAGAAAATGTGAAGTGTAAGACCCTGTCCTCATACTTGAAGATATTCCAAAAATATCTGGAGAAAACTTAGAGTTCTGTTTTTTATTGAGCTTTATGTGTTATAAATTAAGCTGTTATTACTCATGTTTTTTTTTTTTTTTTAAACATTTATTTATTTACTTTAGTTGTACACAATGCAATGCACTTATGTTTACATGGTGCTGAGGATCGAACCCGGGCCGCGCACATGAGAGGCGAGCGCTCTGCCGCTGAGCCACAACCCCAGCCCTACTCATGTTAATATAATTAATATATATGAAAAAAATCAGATTGATTCCTGAAGTACCAAAAGCACTGCTACTGTATTTTTCATGAGTTGACATTTCTTGTCCACCAGGGGGCAGTCCATTCATGGAAACCAAGGAAAATCAAGAATAAATAAAATCTGTAATAAAAATAAAAAAATTAAAACTAGTTTCAGTTTTAACAAAACTTTTACTAGAGCTACAATCACATAGCAGAACTGTTCCTGCCTTCTGGAAGATAGAAAACCAAGAGACAAAAGAAATAAAAATGTAGCATTAATCTATAATCCTGTATCAGAGCTGGTTGGATAAATAAAGTACTCAAGGGATACTCTATAAAGTGAACTGAACCAGGGCTTAATTCACCATACGGATCAGGATTTTCACACAAGTGAACTAGTTACAATTAGTGGGAATCCTAAAGCTTCAAGTACATGATACATAGATGTTCATTAAAGGATGGCTGAGCCCTGTGGTGCATGCCAGTAATCTCATTGACTTGAAAGGCTTAGGCAGGAAGGCTGCAAGTTCGAGGCCAGCCTTAATAACTTAGTGAGACCCTCAGCAACTTAGCAAAACCCTGTGTCAAAATAAGAAAATAAAGGAGGACTGGGGATGTAGCTCAGTGGTAGAACACCCTGGGTTTAATCTCGTGTGTGTGTGTGGGGGGGGGGGGGGGCAGATCATCAAAGGTGTTTTACATCTCCTGCCTCCTCTAAAAAGTGGTGCAAAAAACAGTAGCTATAAAACCAGAACAATTATGGGCTTCTCAGTTAAGAAATTTATTGCCAAGTTCAGGATCCTTGGTCCACATTTTGGCAAGTCTGAAGGACTTCACATCCAAATCAATAACTGTCTTTCATAGGCCCAGAATTGACATTTAACCTTGGAATAGATGCACTCCAAAGCCAGAATACAGAAAGTATATTTAGTAATAGGAAAAAAAAAAGTTTCAACTCTGAAACTTCTTTAGGTTTCGGTGAAATCAAGTCAGTGGATCACATTCTATGTGGCAAGGATAATTGGGAGCTATAGCAATAAGCCAGGAACCAGTCAAGTAGAGTGGAAAGATAAATGACCTTGACATTTAAAAAGTCAAGTGTAAATCTTGGTGTCTTTACTTTTCAGTTATATAATTGTGGTCAATATACATGTAAAAAAGTTTCGCAAAACTATGAAAGACTAAGGTATAAGGAAGAAGTAAAGTCAATCAAACCTGTACATTTTTCTGCCATATGGAAACATAATTAGATCGTATATTTATAAGACTTTTAAAAGCCGGGCGCCGTGGCGCGCGCCTGTAATCCCAGCACTTGGGAGGCTGTGGCAGGAGGATCGCGAGTTCAAAGCCAGCCTCAGCAATGGCGAGGCACTTAGCAACTCAGTGAGACCCTGTCTCTAATAAAATACAAAAAAGGGCTGGGGATGTGGCCCAGGGGTCGAGTGCTCCTGAGTTCAATCCCTGGTACAAAAAAAAAAAAAAAAAAAAAAAAAAAAGACTTTTACCAGTTATAAAGCATATTACAATGTACTGTCCTCTTGCTCAGTTGGATTTTGGAAGGGTTAAATGAGACAATTCACACAAAGTGTGTGAAGGTGCCTGAGCGTCAGAACCAACATGCAATGAAAGGCCACTGTCATTATTATAATTTGATCCTCATACCAATCCCGTGCACTAGAGATTGTCATCTTCACACTGGTGGAGTTTTAAAAAGCAAGACCCAAGAAAAATAAAGGGACTTGCCCAAGTTCACATAGTTGGGATATTAGAACCAGGACTTGAGCTCATGTGTTTTCACTCTTCCAGAGTATCTTCCAAGATACCATTTAAGATAAATGTGAATCCCAGCACTTGGGAGGCTGAGGCAGGAAGATTGTGAGTTCAAAGCCAGCCTCAGCAATGGTGAGGCACTTAGAAACTAAGTGAGACTCTGTCTCTAAATAGAATACAAAATAGGGCTGGGAATGTGGCCCAGTGGTCGAGTGCCCCTGAGTTCAATCCCAGGTTCAAAAAAAAAGATAAACAAGAATAGTATTGTAAGTAGGAATTTGGGCTTTTTTCCCCTTAAAGAACATAACAAAATGATAGTCCAAGTCAGATGCCCCACCATGGGCCACCCTTTTGGTCCTGGCTTAGTAGTTGCACAGACACCAAGTGTTCCTTCAATGCATCAGTGAAGGACAGAAGTTCTCTGTTTTCATTGAGCAAGAATGCCATGGAGTGTTTTGAAAATAGTGGGCTGAACCCCAAATCTGCCCAATTAAATCAGAATGTCCAGTAAGAGATTTCTTCCTCTTTCATTCTCTGCACTATGGGTGAAGCTGGAATTTGATGTCAATTCTTTCAACTCCAAATGCTGCCATTTGTAAATGTTGTTGGTCCCAAGAAGGGAGACTGCAGTAACAACTGATTATAGAAAATCAAAACTTTAAATTAAAAGATGGAAGACAGTCAGAGGCAGGTTGCCAGGAAAATGTCAATCCGGGAGACAAGGTACTTGAAGAGGAGTCAGACTACAGAGAATAGATAAATAGGCATATACTGACTCACTTTTCCAGATATGAGCAACTTTTCAGCATGGAGTGAACCCCTAGATTGTACGCCAAAAAAAAATTGATACATTGGTTAACTGCACTGTGCTCTATGGATGAAGTACAGGAATAATCATGGCAGGCAGCTCTAAAACAAACTTCCTTGATGGTGTTATTTTTGGATAGAGATGTGTGTCTCTGAGAATGGTTTGGTAAAATTTTTATATGAGAGAACCTGGAATATTCTAATTGTTAGATTCTTAGAACTCAGAATAATCTAAATTTGAATGTCTAGTAGAATCCATTTTGCTAGTCAAGCTAATGGACATCCTTTTAGATCCAAATTTACTACAAGAGGATTCATTTCTCCAATGTTAAGTAACACTGAGAAGTTGAAATAAGATTCTCTAGATAATCAGGAAATATGAAGGTCCCTTTTCATTATCTGCCAGTGACAATTCACCAAGTCTTCCCCTAATCTCCTATCACCAAAAGCAATAGGCAAGCATGTCATAGTCAATGGATCAGAACCATTATCAAAGGCTATGGTGGGAAGCCCTGGTCAGAACTGCCAAGGCAATTCTCAATATTAAGTCAAGTCTTTGAGATATACAGACTGAATTACTGCTTCCTCTCAGGGCTGAGACTGGAGGTGGAATTCTCCTCCTTGGAAAAATTCCTCCCGCAGATTTGGCATCAAGTTTTCAAAAATTGTCTCAAGTGCGCCAAGTACAAGTTATGTCACTAATTAAGCATAGTTCTTTGTTCCCTTTGCAAAAATGCATGGCCCTGTTTCTGGTTGGTGTGCAGTTCTGGCTTGGATTTTGGTGTCTATAAATTGCTCTTGGGTTAACCATTGTCTTGGGTTAACCATTGTCTTTTTATGTAGAGTGCTGCCTTGTATGGGATCAGCTCAAGAAATCTTTTTTTTTTTTTTTTCCCAATGGGCATGGCATTCTCACTTTGGAGGAATAAAGACCAGAAGAACAAAAGTTTTAGGCAGATGACAATGGATCCTGTCAATTAGACTAGGTAAAGCTAAGCAAATGAATGCTTTCCTGAGGAAGATGGAACATGGTGAGAGACATAGAGAGGAAAGGAAAAAAAAAAAAAAAAAAAAAAAAAAAAAAAAAACAAGGCCAGAGGAATACAAATACAATGGGAGCGACACTGATTATCTGGAAAGACCTTTAGGAGCACACGTGCGCCAGTCCAAGCAATGCCCTGATAAAGAGTGACAACACAAAAGCCTGCTCCTTGCTCACCCTAGGATCACAAATAACCAGAATTCCCAGGAAAAACTCATGTTTCAATCTAGGAGTCCACGACATACCAGAATGAACACTCTTCCAGGGGTGATCAAAGGGATAGGATCGTGAGTGGCAAAAGGGATCTAGTGGCTCTTTTTAATGTCTTAATAGAAGAAATTTAAAACAGGCATACCTAAACCACACTCCTATTTTAAAGTTTTTATCTCAAAAGGCAAACTGGGAAGCATTGATTGGGAGACCATCGCTTTTCTCCACTGGTTTCATGGGAGGGGGCTGTTTGTGTGTGCAAGGAGGGACCTGAGATATATGGCTGTGTGGATCACATCATTTGTAGTGATTTATTAGTTAAGAAATAAAGCATGACGGGTGGGTGTGGTTACCATAGCGTGATCACACCCCTAGGGCGAGACTACACTACACAAAACCAGATTCCCCCCAGGGGTGTGATTAGCTCATAAAACCCTGCCTCCCAGAACTGCCAGACTCTTTAATGTCATTTATTTATTAAAAAAGAGTGAGCCAGTCGGATCCATTCTGTAGAGTATGATTGTCGCTGAGGCTGTCTTGGTGAAAAACAAGACAAAGAAAGACAGAAATCCAAACCCTGAAGGATCTACTCTCTGCTACAAAATACTGCTTCCTGTCAGATTTTGAAATTGAGTTCATGCAAACCTATATAGT